>OZ035962.1:5142500-6342500 GCA_964034945.1 Chrysopilus asiliformis | reverse complement strand
AATGTCGAGAAAAAGAACTAATGTTCTATTTCTTGGTCATTAATTTTTCAACTGGGACTTTCCTTTTAGGCTCGTCATAGTTTTACGATAATTCAAAAACTATGAATTACAGAAATACCAGGACAACGAATTACTTTTTTTTTCATCAAAACCCACTGTTTTTGATTGCCTTCAAGCAGCATGGCAAAACTTGCCCTGACTAGCTTTTTTGTTGTACGGCACGTATCAGCTACTTGAAGTGTATCTAATATAGTGGCATATACGTTGAAAGATTGCAATAAATTGAATTAATAGTAAAAACCTCAAAAATTCTACTATTTTCTGAACATAATATGGGTATATTTTTTACTCCCGACGAAATGGGGTAAGAATTTGTTAGACTTTTGAACTACTGAACAGATTTCGATCCAGTTTTCGTTACTTAGTTGGTTACAAACAATCCTACGGAAATGTCACTCTTCCATGTGAATGAAACTTCGCATATTTGTAGACCTATGAAAATATCTGACACGTATTTTTTTATTTGGGCAGTAATTCGGCTTTATCGGGTTTTCCCTTATAACGCACTTATGCGACATGGTACCAAAGAAGGACCTTTTACCTTAAAAAATGATTTTTCCTATTGAAACGCAAAAACAGGTAAACTTCAATTTTTGTTGATGTTCCAAACTATATATGTATATCACTTTTGGAATAAAAAAAATTCCTTGGTTGGGGCGTAAAAAATAGAGGCCAAAAATACCCTAGCAGTAATTTGCATTTCAGGCTACAATGTGACTCCGGTCGCAAAGTGTCGGTGGCAAATCCGGTCATGCGATGGTTGCTTTGTGACCGGTTACAATAAAACTGGTTTCAAAACGTTTACTTTGTAATCGGTCACAAAAACCCGTTTCAATTTGGTTACTTTGTAACCGGTCACAATCAAACCGTTGCAAATCGATTACTTTGTGACCGGTCATTATGAAACCATTGCAAATCGATAATTTTGTGACCAGTCGAAAAGTGGTTGGTTGTTGTTTTTATCATGATTATTTATAATTCCCTTACAAATAGTGGTGTCGAAGTATAGTCAACTTTGGACCAACAAAATCATACTTATGGCGTTTTATACTGTACACTTGGAACACAATTTACATTAATTTCAGACATGGTCTGCCTAACCTTTCCCCCTCGCCACATTTCGGCACAAAAGAATTTTGCGGCAACGGTTGTACAACCGTTACTTTGTGACAATAGTCAAAAAAGAGTTTTGCGAAAACGGTTCTACAACCGCTACTTTGAAACTATAGTCACAAAACATCTTGGCAAAAATTGTTGCTTAAACATTGCAGCAACGTTGCTGTGATGTTGCAGCAACTAATTTGGGACCTCATATAGGTATATTTTGTGGCTGTGTGACCGTTGTGCAACTAGCATGTGACCATTGGGTTTTTTTTATAGGAATTGTGTAGTACTAAATCAAAGAAACTTTAAAATAAAAATAATATTTATAGTAATTTGGTAGTATTCAATGAGAGAAACTTTTTCCACTTTGTGTTGATTTAAAAATCTTTGAGCCGCACTTTATTTAAAAAAGTTCGCCTGCGGCGCACATTGTTTTTTCTCTTTTGTCCAAATAAAGATTTTCTTTCTATAAAATTTTGTTGTTTCGTTAATGTTCCGATTCAGTCATTCACCTCCCTTCCTGCCCCCGCTCTCATCTTGTCCCGGAATGATTGAAAAAATATTTAGATGGAATTCCAAAATTTCATTGACGTAATTTTAAAAATTGAAAGGTTTACAACTTCGTTGGTGATATTTGGGCCCCGAAATGCAATAGGGGGTCCCATAAAAATGGGTCTTGAAGTTCCGATCACATAAACACGCTTTAAACTCCCTAAATAGCGTTTTAACAATTTTTCAGGACTAAAAACCATCAATCAAGATTTTTATAAAAAGTTTCACAACACATTTTTTCATTGTTTCCATTTTTTTCGTTTCAATGGCAAAAATATAACCTTCGAAACAAGGAAATATGTATTATGCGGGTGGGCTATTTCCAAAATAAATTTGAATTTTCCCCTCACAATAGGAAAAAATGAAGAAAACATCTTTCTGTCATGTACAAAATCATGAAAAAAAAATATGAAAGGAAAAATAAATCCGAATTGTTGGTAAAAGAAAATGTTTATCAGATGTTAATGAGACATACTCAATGAATTTTCCACTTTTCATCATGACAAAGCGTTCTATATTTTTCTCATCCTTTTTCCCCTAGTTTTATTATTTACACAGGATGCCACCCCGCCTGGTATTTTTAACCGAAATCCACAGCTAGCCCGGCTACGAGCACTCGACATAGCCGAAAATTTTATGATAAATTTGAGGTTAGGAATGGTTAACTGATATTTGCTTGGTACTGCCTATACTCTGCAGGATAAAATGTAATTCCACAGGAAGTCTTTAAATATAATAATCGATTCGAGTTTTGTATTGATTTCTTTCAGTTTTCATTTTATTTCGGTTGTCGTCCTAATTTTTTTTAGGTTCGTTTGTCGTCCTAATTTTTTTTAGGTTCGTTTGTGGGTTCTTTTGTTGTCGATTTTTTCTTATAGTGTATATTTGTGTTATCACGCAACATAAAGAGACATTCGTTTCTACCAAAAAAAAAAGCTATCAGAAATAAACCTACAATTTCGGAAGAAGAATTTTTACTCCTCTCAATGGACTTTGAATTGGGAAAATAGGCACAAGAAAAAGGAGTATTGACTGTTGAAGAAAGGAAGTTTTCGTTTTTTCTTTTTTGAAATATGATAAGCCAGGACATTGTTCCCTGTTTGTACGGTTTATAAGCTAATAGTATACAATCATGCAGTACGGATGGATGACAAATGAAAAAGTCTTTGTGGGACGGGTGGTGAAGTAGTTTGATAGAAAAACCTTAAGCTCTTCATTTTTTATTGAAGCTGTGTCAAATAGTGGTTTAATAAAAGCTGATCGTATTTTTCATGGTATTCCTACTTGAATTTTTGGTACGCATTTTCTTTTTGAAGTATATGTTATTAAATTTCTGATACACGTGCTTCTGTACACCGAAAATGTTAGTAGGGTAATTTAGTTATAAAAGTAAACATAACAAAAGCTATAATTGCCAATCTGGCAATTATTGAAAACCCGTATGGTGATATTCGTATCAAACTTCGAACAGTTGTACCAAAATTCCACTTTGAAGTCAAACTTTCCAATAAGATTTTTTAAAATTTATTCCAATCGGATTTTGATGTATGGGAGTTTTATGTAGAATCATATCCTAAATAACTTTTGTTCTTGCACTTTTTTGATAAGATGCACCGTTTTTGAGATACTCACAAAAACCGTTTTCGTTCGTATGGGGGTACCCCCCTAATGGTCCATTTTTGCCCATTGACGAACTTAGCCTCGCATTTTACGAAAAACGAATCTGCGCAAAATTTCAAGTCTCTAGCTCAATCCGTTCGCCCGCAATCCGCGCCACAGACGGACGGACAGGCAGACAGACGGACAGACAGACGGACGGACATGCTAAATTCAACTTTTTTCATCATTCTAAACACACTGGTGTAATTAATTTTTGTGTGTGATGACGGGATCTTGGCGTTACAAACGGTAAGGCAAAGTTAATATACCCTTTGGTTTCACCATACGGGTATAAACATAAGAAAAGCAACAATTGCGGGTGCCAATCGTGAAATACTCTATATATGAGGGCAGACCTATGAAGACAAAATGTAAAAAAAATCCATTTATAATGGTGAGGGGGAAGGATTGGTCCGATTGGATTTTGATGTATGGAGTGGTTATGAAAAATCCTATTCTAAACACATTTTGTATTAATAAATTTTTTGATACGACTTACCGTTTTCCAGAAAATTGTAAAAAAAAGCTTTTTTTTTGCAGCTGTATGTGGAAGAAGGAAGGAGTCGTTCAGCAGTATTTTGATGTATGGAACGGTTATGTAAAATTCTATTCAAAGCTCATTTTACCTTTATAAATTTTCTGTCTGGGCTTAGGTATTTGATTGTAATGCGCTTAGACAATGAAGCCTTACTAGATCCAAACGGGGCAAATCGTAAAAATAACGAAATAAATGAAAGCGTAAAACAGAAAAGCATTTAAAATTCGTTAATTCTTGACACCCCCTTTTTTATGCAGTTTAACTGATGACATTTCTTTCACGGACTTTTACACTAAATACTGAGAGTCAGTTTTATGGTTTTATCATTTCATACAATCACGTCTTGGTTTTCCATTTCAATGAGATATTAAATAAAAGTGATTCTAATCGAATCGATTTCAAAGATTATTGGCGATTTTTATCAAAATTTTTACTAGTAGGTGGTTTAAAAAAAATCCGATATACGATAAACATGAATTTCTCCCTTTTTGTAACAAAAAGAAACACAAATTTTTGTGTGCGTGATGTTTTGTAAAATTGGAAATTTTCACAAATCACTTAAGATTTTTTTAAATAAAAAAGCTTTTCATCTTATCTTTTGCCGTGCAGTTTAGGAAGGATACTTGCGAATTTTTGAGAATTCCATTTTTTATTTAAAATCTTCAGAGGTTTTTTTCTTGCAAAAAAATATAATTTTTATAAGCTTTTATTTAGTTTGTTAGTTGGTTTTTTTACCGTCAATTCTTGTAATCTAATTTTGACTCACCTCCCCTCTGCCGATTGACTTGATATTTTGCACAGATCCGTCACTCCGATGATAATGCAATATCTGAGTCTACTCCTCTCCTTGCATGCCAACCCTTCTCCTGCTGTCTTCTCAACAGTTTGAAAAATTTTGACGCGGTGTGCGCCATTAGATTATATAAGAATCAAGGCCACCTCTAAGACGGGTAACCGAATTCTTGGTAGGAATTCCGTCCGGCCACAGGCGGTTACAGGATTCGACGACTTTTCAAGTAGATCGCCTTACGTGAAGCGATTAGTCGCCTGTGACCTTTCGGAATTCCTACCAAGATTGCGCTCACACGTCTTAGGATGGGCTCTTATTCTAGTAAGAGTATATTAGATTCAGTATATCGTGTGTAACGCACCGGACCAATTGTCAGACACAAAAATGAACTACACGTCTGCTTCATAAGGTCACCAGATTTCTAAACTCATCCAAATGATTTCTAAATGAATTCACATAACCTTTCCATACATCAAAATTGAATCGGACCACTCCTTCCAGCTCTCTCCTACACAATTGGATAAAAATTTTGTCTGCCCTCATATAGAGTATTTGACGATTGGCCTCTGGTAATTCTAGCTTTTTTAACGTTAAATATTAAAGTTTTTATAAATGTGCTTTTCATATCAAAATTATTAAAAGTGTTGTTAAAACTCTATAAAAATTTTATACGAGTGCTAGTCCAACAGGTAACCATTTACCACATTTTTACATAAAATCGAGTACTTCTTTGGTTTTCCTTTAAATTTCATGATCGAAATAAACCGGTCTTTCATTTTTCTATTTTATTCGCCCGGCGCAACAGAAATTGCCCCAAAAAGCCAATAAATTGCAGTTGCCACTTGAGAATGGACTCCATCCGCCATATCTTCCCAACAATTCCCTGTCTCGTATTTCACAACTTTGGCGTCTGTCCGTTTCTGCTTACCATCCCCTTCCATCATGCTCCGCCGCCGCACATCCTAAGCAGCTCATCTTTCTGGGTGAACGTTTTCAATCAGGGTTCGTTTTAAAGGAACTGATTGACCTTTTATCACCCGAAAATTGATTTTTATGGGTATCCAACTGTCTCACATATCTTTCTCCCGATGTTTTGTTCCCCGCCCCGTCGCTTCCTTCGTCAGATAAGATTTGATCCCGGGGATGGGAGGAATATAACCGGGTGCCACTTATCTACATGATTTTTTCATCACCGTTTGCTTCCTTTCGGGACGAATCCTTTCGGGATTTGATGCTATTCTGGTCATTTTTGCGCATCCCATCCATTTTGGCGTGTCGTGCAAATTCAGTTCGATTCTGACCTTGATGCCATGGCATCCTGGCCCTTCATCTCCAAAAACTGTTGGCTGCGACCCTATTAAATAATGCCTTTCTTGAATCTGTCGTTCCGTGCTGTTTATTTTGGGCGGCGGCAGGGGTTTTGCAATTGGGGTCGTAGAGAATCGTATTCGTGTTTGATATTGTCGCCTTTATCGATGCTTAATTTGATGTCCTGTCGTAAAAATTCCATTTTATGCGTTTTCCATGATGCTATTTGGCACATCAACAACACCCACCATCTTCACCAGAGCGTCTGCAGTTTCCGAAAATCGCTGTTTCTGTACGGTCAGTTCGGAAAAAGGTACATTGGGGTGGTTTCACTGGGGACGCTTGGTGCTCGATTACAAATCAGTATGGGTTGGATATTTTAAGGACATCGCAAGACTTGTGCAAAGCATTGATTTGGGCTTTAGTAAGACACTAGGGTAGATGAAATTGTCAGGAGAAATGTGTCTTGAAATGGGGATATTTAATAATAATATTCTGGTCCTACAGTTTTTTCTTTTGTTTTGTTTCAATGTACTTAACTTGTTTGTCTCGTATGTGGCTTTATGTGTTGAATTTTTTGCAGGACTGAATTTCCATAGTAAACATGCTTTGGCTGGGCACGAAATCTGGATATAAACTGGCAAATTGACAAACGAACGTGACATCTTTTAAGTTTGAAATAAAATAAATAAGTTCATTTTATTTCTTTTTTATTGTTTATGTCTTAAAGTGGTTTGAAATTATAGGGCTTATATTTTATAGAAAACATGTAAAAATAGGGTGACTATGTTTTATTTTTATTGTGAATGCGGAAGAGATGACCGTTGGCGTGCAGGAGGGGGTTGGGAGGAGTTGAAGAGGGTGAGAGGGGGTGAAAAGGGGGTGGGGGGAGGTACGAAGTGTGATGAAGTTATTAATGCTTTGAAATTAGTCGCGGAAATTTTGAAAGATCGATCAGAAGAGACAGAGTTTGTTTCAATTTGGATTTTTTGTTTGCGATTATATAAAAAGTGTTATGAGGTTTTTCGTTTTTAAAACACAACAATAATTGCGCCCAGGCGCGGATCCAGAGTTTCATTCAGGGGGGGGGGTCACGGACAGATGTTAACAAACAGGCAGATGCTAAGTCTGCTTCATAAGGTCACCAGATTTCTAAACTCAAGCAATTTTTTTTAAATTCGTCGGTTTAAGAATCGATAATTTGATGAAATGCGCCGCAGGCGATCTTTTTTGAGAAAATTGCGCTAGTGGCAATAATTTTTGCAGAAACTACACTGTAGTCGAAAACTTTTGGGTTTCGAAGTCTTTTTTTTAGTGATTAAGGTTTTACAACTTTAGATTGCATAATTTTGGGACAATTTAGTTTTCCGGGACGTCTGGTCATCCTAATTATTTGGTCACCCGAACGTTATTAGGGAAGATAGTATACACTAGAAGTGTGTGACTGGTGGATCGGGAGGGGGGCCCCCCCTAAAATTTAGGAGAGTTCGATCCCAAATAAGTTCTTGGAATTTTCGATCTCCAAAAAAGGTCCTTAAATTTTCTATCGTGGGTATAAAAGTTACTTGTTTAATTTTTCGGAATCTTTGAAAATGTGTCTCAGGGAGGCGAAATTTGTAATTTTACGCTTACAATTAGATACTTAAATTTAAAATTTTTAAGTAGTATTTAGATTTCGTAATATACTTACATGCGTAAGTACATTTTCTTTACAAAAATATAATGTAATAAATTTCATTAAAATTATACAGAAAAATGCATAAAAATGCAAACTAGGAAACATAATCTATTAGCGTAAGAACTCCTTATCCAGTGCATTGATCTTGTTATTAAAAATCTACTCATACTTCAGTTAATTCAAGTAGACCTAAGTGCTGACGAAACAAGTATACGCCTGATAACTTTGTAACTTCGCGTATCGGCATCAATATCTGAGGAGTGGGGATGGATATTATAAATGTACATATGTTCGTTTTATTAATAATCATGCACACAGAAACATTTTTAGGTTGAGTGTCGGATGAAATCCCACTTCTTTCAACGTGGTTTGAATTTATGCTAACAGCCAATCGAAAATTATGCAAACGTTAGCTAAATAGATGGTGATGGCGTTCAAAGTGCCTGCCGGATAATTTGCAAAAAGGGAACATCAGTAAATTGTGTGCAAGGAGATACTTTGGCTGCTGCATGTCGAGGATGCTTCAAGGACTCTCTTCAGTTGCCAGTGATACTGTCGTCATATTCTGACTGATTTTTAATATCAACTGGACATCTTTGGCAGTTGAAAATTTTGTACTTTTTTGTTCGCAGTTTTTGCCCACCCTGTACTATGAAATTTCCCAGAATATAAATGAAATTCGTGTTATCCATACCGGAATTTCTAACATCCTATCCATATTCTTCGACGATTAAACTCATTAACGCATTAAGAATTCATAAATTTAAGTGAAAAGGACACTTTTTTTAAGGCATGACCTATCCAACGATGAAAACTCTTTGAAACAGAATGCAATGCAATGATTTAGATCAAGAGTGGTCGAGAAAATTAGCCTAATTTTTCGCATTCTTAATATTTCAACAAACAATTGCAAAGGAAATTGTAAAAATACCAATAAAAAAAATGCGCCGCAGGCTAAATTCTTTGAAATAGATGTGCCTCTCCAGAGAACCCGTTGAAACAATGTGCCGGAGTCGGAAAAAATGTGATTTATGGCAACCCTTGATCGAACTAGAGTATCTTTTGTATATTTAGTGATCGATTTTCTAGGGTTTGAAAAATTATGGCTTGAAACCAAAAAATCCGGGATAAAAATTTAGTTTTCGGGACACCGAGAAATCCCGGATTGCCCCGTTCATTTCAAGACGTATTTATGATGTATAAATTTCTGATTTTTTTTTTAATTTTCCTTAACTTTGGACATTTATAAGTTTTAAGATTTCAGAAAAGGAGTTTATTTCATAAATTTTAAGATTTATGAAAAGGAGTTTATAGGAGTAGGTTAGCATAGGGTTTGGAACTGTGCAAAATGATTTTGCTGTCGAACGCTTGTCGGCATCAAGATACACCAGCTGCAAGGACAATATCAAGTGACAAACCGGAGTAAAAAATACTCAATATTTGTAGTATGTACTTGTTTTTTGCTGTTAACTTATGACACAATTTGAGAATTGACATATTTTCGCAATTTAAGGATACTCGAACGGGCGAAACTGCTTTAAATTCTATCGAAACAAACATGTTTCCGAATTTTGAGACAGTCGGAAACAAGTGAAACACACAAAATGAAAAACAAATTGAAAAAAGAAGAAGAAAAACAAAAACAAAACTGTTGTAATCGAGTATCTTAAACATTTCCTGCAATCTGATTGCAGTCATACTACATGCATTCAGGAGAGTTCATCATCCAAAAGCGACTCCAGCCAACCCGAAGTTCAATTCAATTTTATGCCAGAAAATATGCGGAGATGGCCTGCAGAATGGGATCAGTGGGCTTCAATCTCGCATAAGACTGGTTAAGTGGAAGCCAAAGAAACACGAACCAACCCTACTTAATACGGGCGCATAAGGGAAGTTATATTTTGATGGGAAAGGATGCATAGCGAAGCATGAAGTATGGAGAGCTGTGCAGAAAACAGGGAAAATAACAGGCCCTTAAGAGAATTCTGTGCCCATTTCCGCATAAAGATAGGAAGAAACAATTTTTGTCCTAAATCAGCAGAAAAAGTGGCCACCACGTCGTTTCGAATCGAGTACCAGCTGAATACAAACAGGAATTTAAGCAAGAAAGATAAGAAAGGATCCAGCAGGAATCGGAGACGGCAAGTATAGTCGAAATAGTAGTGGCGGTGAATGTAGTATACATAGTTGCAAGGAAACAACAACAAAAATGGGTGGCTTATCGTAGGGTTTGGGTTTGTGCAAAAAGGATTTGCTGGTTTGAGTCGAATGCATGTCGGCATCAAGATGTATCAGATGCAAGGACAACATCAATTGAAAAACAGGAATAAAAAAAATACCCAGTGCAAGGAGTGTGGCACAAGAGAAAACTTTCTTCTTTACCGAATTGATAGAAGAATTGGTTGTACTCGTGGCAGCCACGACCGACGCGGCAGGCGGGTAACAAAGTGGTGCATAATGGCGCAGCAAACTTAAAAAGGATAAGGACCCTCTTTGAGGCAAGATGAAAAAAAAAATTGACAGCTACAAAAGGCCTCTACACTAATGGATCCTGCCCGACGACACAGTCGCACAGCAAAATCGTCGAACCATCGACATCGACATCGACGGCGAAATGCGACATCCTTACGAAAAGGACTAGTAGGTGCAGCAGCAACAAAAGTGTCAGCAAGCAACGTATTTGGTGATGTTCGCGAAATACATTTCAGGTGCTTCTCTCGTTGCAGTTTGTTAAGGGAGGGGGGAGTTCGGGAGTTGCGGAGGAGAAGCAAGATTACCCTTTCCAGGGGTGAATTGTGGACGCCAGAAAAGATGAAACATGTCGGAGATGTGAAAAGGAGCTTCGTAAGATGAATGGAGATATGAAAGAAAATCGCATGAAGCTAATTTTTGTATTTATGCATCTTGGCGACTGACAGAGTATCTCGTTTGTGTCGTCAAAGATTCTTTCAAGGGTTTGGGTGGACATATACTGATGTATGATGCACTATTGTTTTATATGATGACAAGATTTTACACAGTCTGTCTGTCAATTTGTTTGTCTGTCGGTCTGTCGGTCTGTCGGTCTGTCGGTCTGTCCGTTTGTCCGTCCGTCCATTCGCCTGTCTGTGAACACCATAACTTTCGAAAGAATTGAGCTAGAGACTTGAAATTTTGTTCGAGGAACGTAACTTCCTCGTAAATGTTTCGGCTAAGTTCTTGATCGAGATCGATATCAAGAAGACAGGGCCACGAAGGATTGGTAATCATCGCCCGGTATTTTTTGTGCAGTTACGAGGGTTTGCGGTTATCCGATACTCCTTTAACAGCAAAAGTTGTGCAGTTATGCGAGACCCTTTTTACTCACGAAATTGTGCACTTATTAGGGTCCCTAATCACAGAAAATTGTGCATTTGCTTTCTAGGATTGTGAAATCACAACACAATTGCACCGGTTTCTAGCTTTTCCAGTTTAAACTAAAGAAACATACACACGATCAAGAAAATATAACAAAACAAAGTATTAAAAATTTAAAGAAAAAAAGCACTGGTGCAATTATTCGAGGGGAAATATGTGACGTAGAAACATAATTGAGGACTATTTTTGGTGCAGTAATAGGGGTTTTGCTCTTAAGCGGGTTGCAGCTAAGCGATTACTATTGTATGGAATTCTTAAAAATATGTACGGGGTTCGATTTACTGTTGCACTTAAAAGGGTTGTGCAGAGAAGCAGTCATCCAGGGATTACTGTACTTGGATTGCCTATACTTTGGCGTTATTGTCTTCGTAATTTGTCTTGAAAGTTCAAGCAAGTCGTCATTTTTCTCGAAACACCTGATAACTGGTGTTGCCGCTCTGTCAGAAATTGCGTTGTTGCACCGGTGCTGCCGTTTCAATATTTGAAATTCATTTTATATTAGTTAAGAAAAAACACATTTAGATTTCGGTACGAAATTGAACACGAAACCTAGTTTTAGACAACCTAACTCCCTAAAAAGCGGAATCATTTAAGCGCTCCGAAATTTCGCATCATTATTGAAGACTCACTAAGTAAGTGTTTTTGAATAAGGAAATTATATTTTAGATACTCTGCACTATATTATAGCTGCTCACCACAAAATATAGCTCATATACCTATAAATTAATTTCGTCGAAATATCCTCTATAATTTATAGTTCAGCGGTACATATAGTTTGTCATTTATATCTATATTTCTTTATCAGTGTATCTGCAACTCCTGGGATGTTTCATTTGTAGCTAATGTCTCTGTTATATTATCCATTTCAATGCTAGACACTATCGTCTCAGGCTTGCATACTAACACACCTCCCATAGGTTATCGTCAATCCATCCTCGGTGGAGGATTATAGTTTGCTGGTCCTTGATCACCATCACCACCACCATCAGCCTCATCATCATCATGGGCATTGTCGTCCTTTTTATTATTCTGTTTGCCATTTTCTTGACTATGTCTCCAGTGTGTTCGACAATCATGCTGATGAGGCTGATCCTTAATGGGCTCCTGCCATTTATCTGTCGCTTCCCTAGAAAACAATAAGGACTGTTTTTTTCTTCTTCTTTGATTGGGTGTCTATACCGCCTAGAATGGAGTGAAGCCTCCTTTTATGCTCACGTTAGGATTTGGTTATTAGTTGCTGTGCCAAAGATGACTTCTTTTCTTTTTTCATCGCGTTAAAGGAAAAATACAAGTACTAGAAGACTATATGTGAGAACAACAAAAGAATTAAAAGGAATACACGAGCCGGGACTTTGAACTCTTTGCTTTATTCCTATTCAATTCTGATGAGCACTTAACAGAAAATGCTTCGACAGAAAAAAATCGCTCTTCCAAAGATTTATTTTCAATGCACCTTGATTGATGTCGCTGTCTGGAATACGCAAGATACTCTTGAAAATTAGATATCTAAAACTTAATAATGCTATGACATAATTTTTTGGAATTGTTAATGGGCTTAGGCTTAATAGCCGGCTAACGGATCTCGAAGATATTTTCCTTTAAATTGGTACGTTGGTAACCCCAGCCGCAATTTTGTCAACCGTATCGTTTGCGGTCTACATATCGCGTTAGGATATTAACATCACGGTTGACATAAATGCTGCTTGGGAAGATCAAACAAATCTCTTTGCGCGACCGGAAAAACTCAAAGTTTTTTTTAAGATTATTTTCCAAGCCGAAAAGTTATAAATTTCCAGAAAACTTCCAAAAAAAAACATCTAAAGACTACGGGAAATTATAGCGAAAAATGTTTTTAAAATATTCTCCTCTCCCCATTAATCAAAAGTAACACAAGAAGTCATAATGTGAGCACAACTTCTTGATTCTCACAAATTTTGTCACTTTGTCGTCACGATGACCACGCTGCGACTTATTTTTTTGACTTTTTTCTTTCAAGAAGTTAGCTTTGCCATTTATGAAAAACGCAGTTATACAAGATTTTAATTTATGGTATTCATGGACATACCAACAGACAGACGGTCAGACAGGCTGATGGACAGACGAACGGCCGGACGGACGGACGGATAGACAGACAGACAAAAAAACAGACTGACGGATGGACCTGCAGAAATAAAAATCTTTTGCCATCCCAAACACTCTGGTGTAGTTCATTTTTGTGTCGGATGATTGGTTCGATGCGTTAGAAACGGCATATTTATATCATCATATGTACTAATATATCATACTAATATATAAAAATGAGTTGGTGTCTGTCTGTCTGTCTGTCTGTTCGTATTTCACGCATAAACGGCTGAACCGATTGACTTGAAATTTGTCATGAGTCTCTGTGGTAGTTCGGGTTCCAACATAGGCATACGGAAAAGTAGCGCGAGTGGTGGGGGGAGTAAGAGGAGGGAGTAAAGTGATTTCGAAACTTAGTTTTTACGCTAAGTTACACTTTCGCGAGGAAACTACTGAACCGATTGGCCTGAAATTTGGCATAGATGTTCGTCGAGGGTCCAGCCCCAACACAGACCCATTAAAAAGTAGCGCGAGAGGTGGAGGAGTAAGGCGAGGAGGTAAAGTGTCTCGAAACTTAGCTCTTCCTCTATGTTACCCTTTCCGGGAAAACTACCGAGCCGATTGGCCTGAAGTTTAGCTCCAACATAGACCATCAAAAAAAAAAAAAAAATTGAAAAAACTTAACCCGGCAACGACGGGCATGCAAGCTAGTAGACTATAAAAATATGTTTCAGAACAGGGATTTCTTTATGAAATTGTTCAAAAAGCTCTGTCACATGCTATGAATTTCGTGCTGAAAACTGGTATGAAATATTTCGTAGAAAATCGGTGACGTCATAAAAAAAACTCAATGAATGATTGAAAGAGCTTTAATAATATTATTATGACGTCACTCCATTTGCAATGAAATATTTCATAAAGGAGTTAAATATTTTATAACACTAATTATTTAATTGCAATTTGTAGGTAATTCATTATGAAATTTTTCCTAATCATACAGC
Source organism: Chrysopilus asiliformis (assembly GCA_964034945.1). Classification (NCBI taxonomy): domain Eukaryota; kingdom Metazoa; phylum Arthropoda; class Insecta; order Diptera; family Rhagionidae; genus Chrysopilus; species Chrysopilus asiliformis. The sequence continues at coordinate 6,328,353 of OZ035962.1, read as the reverse complement.
TCCAAAAAAATATTAACATGTTGTAATATTTTTCAATTTTCTTAAGAACGGGGGGTTCTGATGAAAAAAACTGATAAAGTCAGATCTTCTGTAATTTTTTTTTCTTTGAAATATTTTTTCAAGAAATTTTAAGAAAAATGGAAGAAGCCCTTGGCTTACTATACACCTCTTTTCTGAAGTACGTAGTTATTTTTTTAAACAATTTTAACATTTTTCAACTTGATTAATTGTTAAAAATATTTCTTTATACAAAAATTGATTAAAATAATTTCCGCCTGTGAAAAATGTTTTCCCACGTAGGTAATATTTATATTGAAAAAAAAGTTCGTAGAAAATCCCATGTAGAACATTTAGAAATCACTTTGTTTTGAAAATTCTTCTGCTTATGATTTGAATGTCTCATTTTTCAAACATTCCAGTGATAGACAAATGGGAAATTTCCGTTCCCACTTTTTCCGACCTTGCGGCCGTATGTCAGGGGGATATGCGAAAAATATACGTTTCGAGTGTTTCCCAATAAGTTGCTGCTGTAGAAAAAAGAGAAGAGGAAAATTTTGCCTAAAAGCATATAAGTTGATTTTGTTTAGCGAAAAGATGAGAACACAAAGGGAAACGTTGGCGAAAATAAAAATAAGCACAATAACAACGAACAGAGGAAAATTCTGTACAAAAATAAAGTCACAGAAGGCATGAGGATTTTAAACGAAATCGGATCTCGTCATACAACTCTTTCGCAATGGAACAACGACCCAAAACAGTACAGAATTCAAGCCTTCCTTTTTCTCGAAATCACCCTCGAGGGTTTTGGAAGTGGGCATACGGGCGGATGACTGAATCGTGGGAAAATACAAGGATTAGGGTCGCTGGAGGTGACGGGCGAGTGTAGCCTCCCAGTCTGCCGGGAAACCCGACTGAAAATCCATTACCTCCAGATGGTACCCGGCAGAAAGCCTCCTATTTCTCCGGTATTCTTAATGTTGTTAGGCTTAGAAGTTCATTGTCTTATTTATTTAGCTTTTGAGAGATGCGGAGATGGTATCGTCTACTAAATGGCTTCCGGTTCCAAAAATTCCATAATTTTTGGCCATACTTAGCTTTTGATGAAGAAAAGCAGGTTTACTTTAAAGAAAAGCTCTAAATCAGCTGATGGGAAGTAGTATAGTTCGTTATTTCTGGTATATAAGTATATATAGGGTGACCAGACCATATTTATTTTGTGTCGATCTCAGACAAAAAAAAAGGTGAAAGGCAGCTTTTTTTTTACAACCAATATTTTTTCCGAAACTAAATATTGCAGAGGAAAGTTTTGTGTGGATCACAAATTCGTCGGGTCATGGTTAAACTATGCGGGAACGAAGATTTTTTTTAAGAAAATCATAAGAGATTTTTTTATTAATTGTAAATAGAGCAAAATTTACATGTTTGCAAAAACTCAAACTTTTTAACAATCATATAAAAATTCTGCTAGTCTTTGTTGCATTTCCTGGTGATTTTCTTAAAATATTATATTTTATTGTCAACTAAAATCTTTCAAATCTTCATTGTTATAAAATATACAAAGGCGTTATTTTGGTCTTTATTCTTTACGGTTTTAAAGGCGTGACGTGGAATTAAAGTATTTGATCTCATATTTTCGTTCGGCGGTGATCAATGGAGATGGGAAAAAAGTCCATGATTTATTTTTGGAAATATCCACTTTATCCTGGTTGATATCCTTTAACTTTGCCGGTGGTTTTTATTTTTGTTTGTGTTTTCTTTTTTCCGGACTCATTAAAATTCCCAATTTCTCGAAAACAGATGGAAAAGTTCTGTTCTCTGATATTCCACTTCTTGTTTCTTTATTCATAGAAGCATTGGGAAAATAGGATTAAGCTGTTCAATCCTAATCGATTTTAATAAATGAAAAATGGAAAACGAATGATTTCCAAACGAATGGAAGTTTCAAATGAGGTGGCCACGTTCTAGTTTCGGAATAAGTTTTTAAGGAAATAGAAGACAATTTCAGGAATTTAAATTGATTATTTAGGCTCTTTTGCAGCAAAGTAATTTAAAGGCAAAATTAAATGTAAAAAACTCAAAGTTTAAATTTTTTTAAATGTCTTTGCTTATGTTCAGTGTTGTTCCTCTACGCGTAGACTTTAATTGTCTACACTTCAGTGTAGACAATAGCGTAGACAATAGATTTGGGGTAGACAATGTAGACATTGGCGTAGACAATGTCGACTTTGCGTAGACAATGTAGACTTTCTCATATCTGTCAAAACAAAGTCATCAGTGAGTCATATATCTAATACTATACTATATAGGAAATGGCCAATTACAAGAAATGGCAAGGCGCTGGTGTCCCTAAAGAGTTAAATTTATATGAAAATTCGCCAACTGGGCTCCTCAGCGACACCAGCGCCGTGCCTAAATTGTTTTTTTTCGCTTGTATGGAAACCTAACCTCATTTCCTATCGTACGTGACCACAGTGAAAGTGTGGCAGGAAGGCTTAAAAACAGCATTTAAAGAGCTGGGCTTTGAGGCCAACAACAAATACTCCGCTTTTTGCTTGCAGTGCAAAATTTTTTTGCAAAATACTGCCGAAAGCAGACTAAGACGGCATTTGGCGATTGCTTCCTGTAAATTGTGCTTTATTATGTTAAAATTAATTGAAGAAAATGAGATTTTAAAACTAAATCAGCTATCCTTTTTTTATTAATTGTTTACATTGTCTACGCGTAGGGAATAGACCATTGTCTACACTACAGTAATAGTCTACGCGTAGACAATGGTGTAGTCTACATCACGTAGACTACGCGGCACAACACTGCTTATGTTGTACTGAATGTGTTCAACACAGAAAGTTTCAACTCGGTGTCTCTAACGACTGACGTGGAATCTAGTGGGAGAAGGGGTTAGTGGGGATAGGATCATAGGGGAGAGGGGGGAGATATGCTGGTGTTATACAACGCACGAAATTTCAATTCGATATCTTTAACGATGTAAAATCTAGCAGGGGAGGTGTTTTGAGTGGACAGCGCCAGAGGTGGGAAATATGTAAAGTCTAAATATGTAAAATATGTAAAAATATGGGAAATATGTAAAGTCTATCCTGGTGCAATACTGAACACATCACTGGATATCTATAGCCTCTCAACCGTAAACCGCGGGCATACATAGTTATATAGTTACATACATACATATTTACATCCACGTCGAATACATAACCTCCTTCTTTTTCGCAGTCGTTTAAAAAATACACATTTTCTCTTCGTGTAGAATTGGAAAAAAATATGCAAGGATTTAAAAATCACCCAAAATTCATTTTAAATTCATTTCTTTTTAGTTTTGAAGATTTAGCAGAAATCATTCAGAGTTTAACATTTTATTGCGTTGGCGAAAGAAAAACTTCTCTATTCACACGGCAAAAAATATATTTCAAAGGAAAGTTGGCAAAGTTTTGTTGAAAATCACAACTCTTTCCAGGTTTTGGTGGGATTTCCATAAAGGAAATCTTTGGAAAAATCGTTGCATATGCGCGTCCTGGTTGTTGTGATAGTAAAACTTTTCCTTGCTTCAATCTCTGGCAAATATAATAATAATAATAAAATAGAAAAGTTTATGCGTTTTTCCGCTGAAAAAAAAAATTCTTTATTATTATCCTACAGAAAATCGTTTGGCAAAATTTATTTGAAATTTAAATAAGACGACGATTATAAGGTATAAATTTGCAAAGTTTGTCGATTTTAGTTTTTTTAGTAAATAAAAGAATGTTTTGAGGTTTTGGATCTAAAATTGGTTTTTTTTTCATTGAATATTCAGAACGGTTTTATTGAATTTTAAAGGTGTATAATAGACTGGCCCTTATTTTGCATTTTCTTCTCTCAGTTAAAATCATTGTGTATGAAAATTCCTTTACCAGAGGGTAAAAGAGGAAAAATTGTGACAATTTTTTTTCCTTAGCCAACACTGTCGAAAATTTCAGCTTAATCGGTTGTGTTGTTTTTGAGTTCGAGGATTTGAAAGCAAATAAAGCCAATTTTTCTACGACCTCTCGACCGAGTATCATTTTTTCATTGAAATCATAGGTTTTTACTACCGTATTATAAGAATCACATAGGAGGATATAAAATTTACTATACGTATTGAACCAATCGTTGGATACCAAAGTTAACTACACCAGGGTGTTTGGTAGGACGAAAAATTTTGATATCCTCGCGTCTGTCCGTCTGCCTGTCCGTCTGTCTGTCCGTCTGTCTGTCCGTCTGTCTGTCCGTCTGTCTGTCCGTCTGTCTGTCCGTCTGTCTGTCCGTCTGTCTGTTCGTCTGTCTGTCCGTCTGTATGTCCGTCTGTTTGTCCGTCTGTCTGTCCGTCTGTCTGTCCGCCTGTCTGTCCGTCCGTCTGTCCGTCTGTCTATCCGTCTGTCTGTCCCTCTGTCTGTCCGCCTGTCTGTCCGTCTGCCTGTCCGTCTGTTTGTCTGCATGTTCGTATGTTTCTTCATCTTTCTTTCCGTCTGCCTGTCCGTCTATTTGTTCGTTTGTGGGTCCGTCTGTCTATCTGTCTGTCTGTTCGTCCGTCCGTTCGTCTGTCTATTTGTCTGTCTGTCCCTGAACACAATTTTTTATACGAATGTGGTCTGAAGAGAGAAGGGATCCGAAAAGATGGAAATTAGCCTGACGTATTTTATGGACACTCTCTTACCAAAATATCTTTTCGATGCAAAAATTTGTCTGTCGACTATTTTTTTTTCTTTTTCCAAAAAACCACAATTACAATATGTTATAAATGCCATATTTAAGGATCATCAGAAGCCATCACGAATGATCTAAAATATTACGGTTGACATTCACACAACAAGAATAAATTCTCCCACAGGACCTCTCATCTTGTGCCGTCGCGGGATTCGTCCTTTCCATTCACGTGTCCGTGATTCCCATCGGAAAAGTCTAAATCCGAGATATGTCACACATTATGACTTATCAAACGCTCATAAATTATTCAAGAGGAGGCCGACTAGCAAAAGGTCGCTTTAATGTTTGGCTAAAGCATAATTTGAGCAACCAAGTCTATATTTATGTATGCCATGGCTATCCGTATGCATAGAAAGTTATCCATCGTGTATAGATCTCTGGTTATCACTCCTATTATTACTATTATTGGTTGCTGTTATTGTAACTATCGCAACTAGTTGTTATGGAACAAGAATATGGTAGGAATATACATATAGATATGTTAGGTTAGCTGTACGAAATGGTTTCCGTTGCCAAAATTGACGCCCATTTGATGTTCTTTGGAAATTTTCATACACATTTGCAATAATATACACTAATACTTATATTTATTATTGGCATGTCTCTTGAGCTAGGACCAATTAAATTGTTGCACTTAATAGAATTTTCATACGAAACAATGGAATTTTTGGGACATGCCTTCTTTAAACTGTGTCGGGAGGCATAATTTTGGCTTTGGTCCATCTTTTAGACTTGTTTGGGATTTGCTAATATTTCCTCTTTTTTTTTTTGTAAAAATCATAAAATCTGAAACTCCGCCTATTGTTGGAGGCATTTGTGTATTTTTTTTCTAATCAGATTTAAATTTTAAATGAACTAAAAAAACTCAAGAAGTGAAATGGTTGACCGAATTAGAAATTTGGTTTGGTTCAATTTTTAATGGTTTAGTGGTTTCTTGAATCGCACCAAAAACTACTGAAACGTTGAAATTTGAATGAATCAAAACCAAAACATAAACCGAAGCACTTTGAAAAAAAAAAGATGTCCGAACTGAACCAAAACCAAACCAGTCTTAAAAAAGATGGCCCAACCGAACCAAAACCACATCAGTTTGTATAACAAAAGCTGTGCATAAATCAAAAACCAGATTTTCTTTTAGTTCTGGTCAAATTAGAATTTTTAGTATCGAAAAATTCATATTATTTTCTATTTTCCACCAAATTTAGAGTCTAGCACTTTTTTTACGTTAATCTAGTACCAAAAATTTTCCACATTGCCTTCACTAGTCTTCTGCAAGAACCAAAGCCTGTAAAAATTCAGTGACCCAAAACCAAAACCAAATTTTTGACATTTTAGAAATCAAAACCAGAACCAAATTTTTGGAATGTTAGAAACCAAAATCAAATTTTCAAAATTTTAGGAACCAAAAGCAAGATAAAAATCCAACCCTTGAACCAAAACCGAGCCACACTGAAAAAACTTTTGGTTTGTGTTTTTGGTTCGTTTCGAAAAATCGGTTCGCATCTTTGTGTGAAAGTGCATTCTAAATACCTGGAATGGAAGGGACAGTCCCAGATTTTTATATGTGCTCTTGGCGACCCGGAAAATAAACTTTTGTCTCAGATTTTTTAATTTATTGTTATAATTTTTACCAAACAGTAGAACAAATGATCATTTCATATGTTAAACGTACTCCACTTCGGCGGCGGTAATTTTTTTTCGCTTGCGGCGCATTTTTTACTGTTTTTCTACAGGGGGCGACGCATGTATCCTAAAATATTTGGCCTGCGGTGCGTTTCCTTCTATTAGTATTTTTACGAAAAGCGTGAAAAATTAACTTAATTTTCGTTTGAGACTGTGAAACTCGTTTTTTGAATCAATGCTCCGCATTATGTTCAAAAACTTTTACCCGCGGCGCATATTCCCTAGTGGTTTTCATTTATATAAAACTTTTTCTGCTATATAACATTTGTTGTTTCATTGGTGTTCAGTTTCAGCCACGTTCCCTCCAGCCATTTATCGTCTTCCGGATTGGGCCAAAATAAATATGGTGACCTTAATAAAATGCCACATTAGTTGTACAACAAATCAATGTTCCTGAAAGGATTACATCATACAACTTTCGACAAGTAAATTATAAAATCACTTGTGCTTTTAACAAAACCTCTTCAAGACTTAAATAGTCTCCTTCCGGATATCTTGCATAAATGCCTGAATCTGAAGCTGTCCTCTGATATAATTTTTTACATAATCAATTCTGCAGCATCGATTTCGAATCTATTCACCGGAGAATTTCTACAGGCTTGACTAGAGTTTGGGGAAAGGGCGACATTATTGAGGAGACAGGATTGGTGTTGTCATCAATAGCATTATCGTAATCATTATCAACATCATCCTTGTCGTCATTCCCATTATTTCTATTATATCAGTACGTACCAACTTATTTGTCCTACATGTTACCCACGTTGAGGTCCTTCACAAGATGGGAAGTTTTGTGTAAGGAATTGGACGATTTATTCAATACTTATCAGAAACTCCTTCTGAAAATCCTACAAAGTCTGTGTTGAAGCATATGTGAATTTGCCAGTGCGTGTATATCGGATAGAATGTATGTTTCATTCGTCTGGTGGAAAGTCCATCGACTTTCAACAAAATATATATCTGGATGTATCGGTCCTAATCTCAAATCTTCAGACATCTGCAGAACCAGTAGGACTCGATCCTTACAACTATCTTTAGCTGAAATCGAGACATCATCATATTCTTCACCTATTTCCAGCCGGTTATGTCTCCAGCAGCAAATCCATGTAATCACTATATGAGTACTAGCCGCAGGAGACGTCGTTAAAAATTGTGGAACGAACGGGTGGGCAATAGAGAAGGCATACTGAAGACGTTAAGGGATATAAATAGGGTAACCACATGTCCTAGAATGGCCGGAGCAGTCCTGGATTTAGATATGTTGTCCCGGCGTCCCGGAAACTAAACTTTTGTCACAGATGTTTCAATTTAGTATTTTAATTTATCAAAAGCTAGAAAAAAATACACTAAATGTATAAAACGTACTCTATTTCGACTGCAGGTTGTTCCCAAATAAATTTTTTTTTCGCCTGCGGCACAGTTTTTTTAATAATTTTCCACAAAAATCGCAGTTTATCAAGAGATTTAGCCTGCAGTGCTTTTCTTTCTATTTTTCACAGTTCCCTTTGCGCACTTACGTTTTATAAATGTAAAGAGCGCAAAAATGTAAGTTAATTGTGTCTTTTAATTTAAATAAGTGTGCCGCATTGTTTAAAAAATTTCACCTGCGGCGCACATTTATAATTTCTATTTTCCTTTGCTATAGCGGGAAAGTATAGTGACTGACTCAAAAACTGGGGACGGTGACCGGGGGTAGGTAAGGGGGGGGGGGGGAAGGTGGCAACTTGATCAGTACGAAACCCATTTTAGGCAAAATTAGCAGGATGTCCGTCCATGTCTGCCGGTCCGTCAGTTTTATGTATCTTAAATTACTCGAGAATGCGTTTAGCTAGCGATTTGAAATTTCCCGTAAATGAGTTTTACGAAAAACGTAGTTTTCTGTCAACTTTTGGGAAAAACGGTAGTTATAACGGGTACCTCCCATACCACTTTTCTTGAAAAAATACTGGTTTTTGAGAAATTTTCGGGAAAAACGGGGAAAACGCTCTTTTGGGAAAAAACGAATATAATAAATTTTAAAGGATATAAAATCAATCAAAATCAAGGAAATCAAAGAAAATAAAATTTTCTACATATCTTTTGCTTCAACGGCTTTTATGTTTCTCTAACGGTTCTCAACATATTTCAGAAAATTTCTCTGAAACTATGCGCCTTTGAGAAAAAATTCATATAACCAATTTCAAAGAAAATAAGATTTCCTGCATTTTTCCCTTTAATGGTTTTACGTATTTTTAACGGTTTTAGAGATATTTGAAAAAATATTATTATTTATATACTTTTTTCGAAACAAAATATAGCAGAGGAAAGTTTTGTGTTGATCACAACTGAAATTTTTCTTTGGTTTTCATCTAAATAAAATTTTATTTTCAATATATAGTGGAATTTGTCGGCCATCTTGTACCGGATTTCCTACTAAAAAAATATGGTCACCCTAGATATAAGGAAGGATAGCACAGGAAGGATGTGTCTCGTATGCGCCTCACATATAAAATGAGAATCAAGTAAATTGCAAGCGGATGATCCACAATTTCGCTTGAGCATTTATGTCCAATTGAATGTGTGTACATCAGGACAAAACTGAGAGGATCTACGATTATGAGTAAATCTGACGCAATTTGGCAAAGGAAAATATTATTGCAGGGAGAAGGAAACTTTCCATAAAGTTAGGGGTTAAATCAAGACAGAATTTTGGATAACATTTCTGAATGTTTCCTAAAACAAACATTGAAAATTCCTTTTGAATGAAATTCTATGATTAAAAGAGCAATTTTTCGCTATTGGTTTTAAGGGCTCTTTTTCTAGATTGTAAAGCAATTTTAACACTTCTTAATTTAACAATTCAAAAATTTATAAATTAAATTAAAATTTTCAATCGTCTAATACTCCCACAAAAAAAATTGTCAATCAATGAGTGAAATTTACAAAAGAAAAATTCAATTACAAAGTAATAAAACTTTTATAGACAATTAAATTAATCATTATGTAATGATGATAATAATAAAAATAATGCTAATAATGTCATGTTTAATATCATAATAAAACATAAGGACAGCTACAACTGCTAGGGGCCAATCTTCAAATACTCTATATGGAGACAGACAATATTTTTTATGAAAAAGGCCATTTGTCTGGGAGACGGGGAAGAGTGGTCTAATGGGATTTTTATGTATGGAGAAGTTATGTAAAATCATAGTCTAGACCAGGCATCATCAGCTAGTGGCTCGGCTGGCTCATCACACAGATTGGCTTTAACAGCGTAGCCACTATAATCAATCTTTTATTGTGTGCTGTAATGCTTGTGTGTGCGGCTTCGGATCGCAGGAATAAAACTAATCGTGCTTTGAGCTGGAATCGGGGCATTATTAGCATGACGCATTTCATTTTAAATCAGTTCGTGTCAAGCCATTGCCGTGGAAGGTTCTGTTTCATTGAACTGTATTTTTATTTGTAGTGGTTAAAAATTTTGATTGTAAAGGAAGCGACAGTTACTTTGATGACCCCTGGTCTAGACACATTTCGTCTAAATAAATTTTTCGATACAATGAAGCGTTTTCGAAAAAAAAACGCCAAAAACTTTTTTCATTTGTATGGGGAAGAGGGGCAGGAGTGATTTAACTGAATTTTGATGTATAGATAAGTTATGTAAAATTAAATTCGAAACACATTTGACCTCTCTAAAATATTCAATGCAATTCACTGTTTTTGAGAAAATTGTAAAAAAAAAACTGGATGGGGGGGGGGAATGGTTCGCGATATTGCCCATTCAAGAACTTCTTAGCCTTCCTATTAACGAGAAACGCAACCGTAAAAAATTCAAGTCTCTAGCTCAATCCTGTCGAAAGTTATGATGTTCAAGGACAGATAGACAGACAGACGGATAGACAGATTGACAGACAGACGGACAGACAGACAGATGGACAGACGGGCACACAAACAGACAGACAGACAGCAGACAAACGGACATACGAACAGATGGACGGACATGCGGAAATCTTTGTGTTCGACGATTTTTCCGATGCGTTACACACGGAATACTAAATCTAATATACTTCTAAATATATGATTCTCATATAGAGTATAAAAAAAACCTCCAATAGAGATGATTGTCGAAGATATTTTTGATATAAGCAAAAGAAACAAAACTGTAGCGAAATAATAACGAAAAATCAACATAATAAAGAATAAGTTGTTAAAATGACTCGACGATACATTTTGTTGATATTCGCTTCTGTTGTATACACATTGTAAAAAGTTAATTATATTTGATCGCACATTATTTAATAATGGATAATCATTAAAATCATGTCACGCGAGCTAATGTCGCATGTAAAATGATGTAACTATCACATATGTGCATAGTGGAAGACTAATTTACAACCGACCCATGTTGCTGATGAGAACAATGACGGCCGCCGCCGCCAGCTCACCGACGAATTTCAGCGTTTATTTAAGTTTCTGTCCATATGGGATGTCATTGTCACGTTCAGTAGTTTACTCAATTCAATATGGATGAGATATTTTTGGAGCTTTCTCCCCTTGAGCGGGAGTTAGGGTGAGGCGGGCCCCAACAAATATCGGGACAGAAATTGAAACAAATGTCAGTCACTTAATATTTAAGTTGATCGCGTTCATGGTATTTTAAAGTCCTAAAAATAGAACAAAAAATTGTCGAATTCATTTCGATAATTTTTTAGAGGATGCGTAAAATTTATTGCTCATAAAATCGGTGGTCGTTTCACATCAAATCCAAAGCTTGACAGTTTTTTTAGGTTAAAAAACTTCCAAGAAATGGAAGTTTCACAGCGTTGCGCTACATACCCGTCGGTGCCGGGTTAAACTACTTCGGCATAAGTTTTTGTAAACCAAAAAACCCAGAAAAAAACTTGAATCTTTTGAAAAAAAAACACCGTTAGTCTTACAGGACTATCCGTTTCGAATTTTGAAATTCTAACACCAGATTCGTGAACACCGATCTTGAAAACCTACAAATTCTAGTTCTTCCGCGGAAAAATGGGAGAAGGATATTTGCGTTGTCCTTATAGAACCCTCCGTTTCCGTATCAATATTATGCCGTCACATATTTTGTTGGAAATATTTCATATCTGTTTTCCGCATGAAATTCATAGCATATGACAGAATTTTTTGATTTTTCAAAACCTAATAGAGTTCGAGCAGGTATTTTTAGTCCTGGAATGGGACGATTCATTCAACTATTGGTGGAAATTCGTTAACGGGAAGTTATCAAAATGGCGGCTTTTCAAAAATCGCAGTTTGGTTTTTTGATGTTTACTTTGAAACTACGTAGTTTTATGTATGACGAAAGTTGAAGGCAGTAAAATTTCCCACACTGCTGTATTTTACTAGAACTCGATATCCCAAACCCGTATTGAGATATACCGTTATTTCCAGAAAATCAGTTTTAGCGATTATCTCGAAAAATAACGGTTTTAACTGGTTGTATGTGTGAGATAAATGACTGAGAATAGCTTTCTGCACAATTTTGTTTTTTTCCATTTTCCATTATCTTTGACCGTTAATGAGATATTTTCATTGAAATGCAAGCAGAACTTTTAAGAACAAAAATCTCATTACTGAATACAAAGCGCCGCAGGTGAATTTTTTTTTGAAGAGTCTTACGTTAGAAGCCATAATTTCTGATGAAACTATCATTATATCATTGACCAAAATTCAGGTAAAATCAATTCAATGGAATAAAATTAAAGTCCGAACTACTGCTTTAAAAATACCAATAAAAACCGTATAATACCCCAAACAGGTACCGTGATATCTTAATCACGATACAGTAAATCTCCTAGAGCGCCATAGTGTGGTTAACCTCGTTTTTCCGGATTTTAGAAATAAAAGAATCGTTGGAAACGAAAGAAAACCCATTGAAAGGCTCCCAAATTGACCATTCGAGGTGAGAAAAATAAATGACAGCCGAAAACGAAAAAAAAACTAAAATGAAACACAAAAAACCTTTACATCAATATCATTCCATTCCAATGCAAGCCCGAAATACTCACACGCAAAATGAACGGAAAAAATCTCCTTAAAAACAAACTTTTCCACATTCCGAACAAAACTCTTAACACCCTCCGCTGAGAGTAATATTTCACCTCTTTAAATCAGGGTCTGGTGAACGTGTACAAACGGAATAATGTACACGAAATCGACAAATAAACACAACACTTCATTGCTGCCCATATTCACGATTTCAACCCCCTCACCCCACTGATCCAATTTCGAAGTGATGCCGGCCACCCACACTCACCCGTAACTACAGGAAATGCCGTCAGTCGACAGTAAAACATGCAAATATCGCGCATTCCGATTGTGACTGCAGCAGGGGTTGAAATTGTGGAATTGAAAGTTAGCCAGACGAGGTGTATTTAACCCCGCATTGAAGTCGGCAATTATCGGAAAGGACACCCCAGAGTCCATTAAGCGATGGGCCATCCCCCACCCGAAAATCTGATTATGTGTGGGCGCGCTGATAGAGTTTGACACTTTGGCTGCAACACAATCCAAATTGCGATATTCGAATGCTATCCACTTGTTCAAAGTAGTGCTTCCGGAAAATACAGTCACCGGATTTTCCACCCATCCCTCGTTTTTACATTTCAATTTATGACTGTGTGGGCGATTTCTGTGTGGGTGTCTGTGTGTTTGTGTGGAGAAAATCATTCGGCAATTACACGGATTTCCATCGCATAATGTGTATACCACATCAACCCCAATTTTAATTCAGCCCCTGGAAATTCATTCACATAACGCTAACAAATACACAAACAGCAATGCATATTCAGATTCAATGCTGATATCAATGATGAGGTTATGCTTTTTGAATGGGTCAGACCGATTTCGACCAACAAAGACAGTGCTTGCTGCTGGTGGCGAGGAAGGGTTTGCAAGTGTAAAGGGTTGAAGTAATAACATACAAGCGTGTAGGTGCTATCTGTACGTTATCCTTACGAAATTCCCTCTGGCTATACTGGGCGTTGATGCTATCGTAATATCAGCACCAGATCATAGCCGTAAACCATTTTAAAATCGGGGTTTGGCCCACATTTAAATTCCATCTGATTGTAAAACGTATAAGGGTTGGTTAGTGGAGTGGGTATCGGGAGCGTCTATTCAAGGGATATTTTCAACCTTACATTTTGAAAAGGACTTTAATGCTACAAAATTGATAGTCGTCAACAAATCAAAATATTACAGGAAAAAAGAATCGACAAGCTTTGCGGGGGACTTAAAATATGGGAATAAAATTAACTTTTGTAATCGTGTGTAACCCATGAATGAATGCTACTCCATAAATTAGTAGTGTTATTAATGTTAATAAGTCATGCGAAAGTGTCAGATTCCTTTTATCGTTAAATGATTGAAATTTATTCCGCTGATTTCTGTTTCGTTGACTGAATGGTGGGTAATGTGAATGATATTCATTTTAAAGCGATTTTTTGTGAAATTTTGATGAATACAGAAATTACCAATTGGATTTTTAAATGTATATATATATGGTGGTATTTTAAAAATTTAAATATTATTGAGGAGAAAAAAATTGTTTGAAATTTTTATGGAAAATTAATCAGCGGAATTGAACCTTTAACATCACTGACATGTTCGGTCAAGCATTTTTAATCGACTTCCGAAAATAATGAAGGTATGTATTGATTTATTTAACTGCGGTACGCATTGCCGCAGGCTACCGGGTTTGTCCTGGTGGGTCTTTGTAATCCAAAGGCTTACGGTGTGTCCTGAAAGAAATATAATATAGGAATTGAGAAATCTGGAATTTTGCATACAAGCACGACTAAATGCAAAGCATAAAAAAATCGCGATCCATACGACACCGGCTCTTGAACAACTCCCCTCTCTTCCCCTTCGTTTCGCTTTTTTGCGATTTGTTGTATGATAGCCTCGTCACAATACCTCAGACCCCCTCTTACACTGACCACAGAGAATTTTTACGCATTTTTTCAAAGATATGTTGCCTGCGGCGCATTTCTTGTTATTTTTAACACGTGTTTCGCTTTCAAAAGAGTGTGATTGGAAATTTAGAACAGATATGTACAAAAGATTTTTTTTCCTTTGGTCAATTTAAAAATAAAATATGTTTATAATTTTAAAATAAATTTTTTATAGGTAAATTCTAATTTATAATTTTAAAATAAATTCTTTATCGGTAAATTCTTTATAGGTAGGGTGATCATACTTCCCGAATTTAGAACTATTGTCCCAACGTCCCGGAATCGAAATTTTTATCCCGAATTACTCTATTTAGCCTTGAAGGTGAAAATTTTCACCAGCGGCGCAGTTTTTTTTATATGTTTCTACATCCATCATGTCTGTTTTGATCCCATTAGTCGTTCAGAAGATATCAAGAAAGGGGCTTAGGGGGGAAGGGGAATTAATACAGGAATTAATACAGTGAAGCTATCAAAGGGAAAAATTGGAGAAAATCCCATCAAAATCATGTTAGTCGATCGGAAGATAGCAGGAAAGGATATGACTTTGGAAAGGTTGTTAACTTTAAATAATAAAAAAAAGAGTGGACGGGGGGGGGGGGGGTTGTATGTATTTGTTATTATTTTTAAAAAACAAATTTTTTTGTTGAAAAAATGTAAGTTGTATGTATTTGTTATTATTTTTAAAAAACAAATTTTTTTGTTGAAAAAAGATTTCCCTCCAAAAATATTTGTTCCAATTGACAAAACAAAAATTTTATTGATATGACTAATTTTTAATTTACCGAGCAATAAATTTCGCGTTGTTAATTTAACAAAATTATTTTGTTGGCTGATAACGAATTAAATTTTTATTGATTAACACGTTGGCTACCAGTAAACACTGGGATAAAACGCAAAAATCACCATGGAACTTGAGAAACTGACGGTAAAGATAATAGTGTGTGTACACCGGTGACTCACATTGTCCCTGTGGGTGACACGCTGCGATCACCGGTGACTCACATGGTAGCCAACGTAAACAATGATTTTATCTATATGACAATTTTTTTCTTTGAGTAAAACTGTTGCACGTATAAAACCTTTCAATTTATCTCAGAAAAAAAATAATATAAATCTCAGTAACAACAATTTCTGCTCAGGTTATGCACCAGGAAACGAATCTTTGCATAAGATTATGCTAAAAATTCAATCATTTGAAAATTGATATGACATCGTATTGCAATCTTATTCGTGTCTATGTATATATTTTTCTAGCATATTTTACTAGACATCGTCGTACGATCTACGTTAGCGACATATTTGAATTTTATTATCCTTAACACTCGTCCCTTCACATTTTCCGGTTTTAATTTTTTTTTCTGTGCATGGTTTGATAACTTTGCATTGATACGCAGTCGGTGAAGTGAGGCGACGACGCCCTTGTGGCTATGGAAAGCATTCGGCGGAAGGGCGAAGGAGTGACTTTTCAATGTTATGCCACAATATTGAACTCTAATGTCTATTTTTTTCCCATGTACACAATTCCTTGTAACTCAACATTGTTCACCTCCCGTTTCCGTTTACACGTTTCTCGGAATTCTCCTTACAAGGATTTCGCTGACGGGATCCGGAACTGGTTCTTCCCTGAAACTGAATACAGGATGGAGGATGGCACTTGCTATGCTGCTGTTCGGGTATCGCGGCGGGTAAATTTAGAAAAAGGATAACGTGTTGCAAATGGGAATGACTCAAGGCTACGTGATTTGAATATTTTGTTATGTCGACAATTTCACTTTAGCATAAGATTATGTCCTCCCTTGTTTCCCGTTAACTATGATTCTATGGTGGTATAATGTTTTATCTTATGTTTTCTTATTCGTGTTTTAATTTTTTGTTCCTTATATGTGCGAATTTTTTTCCAATGTTTTTTTTTGAGGCGGAAATATGAAATAGTTCCCATCAAGGGTTCAATGCTTGTTCAGGGGGCTCGTCGTCTGGATTTTCATATATTTGGGTGAAAAGCAACAGAAACAGTATTCGGGTTTGTAATAGAAATTCATGGGAAATTTTATCTATTTAAATTAGTTGAAAGTAATTTCAATAACTTAAAACAATTTTTCAGTGTAGAAATATGTGGAAAAAATTTGGATTTTCTCCAATAAAAATTTGGATAATACGTAATCTTAAAAAATCGGAAAAGTCGTTTAAAAATCAACTATTAAAAAAAAATAATTTAGGTCAAATTTTTGGAGACAGTTGCGTGGGCACTAAACAGGGATGGGAAACGTTATCGTAACGTAACGAAATAACGAAATGATTTCTCCGGTTTTTTCTTCAAAATTACGTTATAGAAATTTACAACAAAAAACGTAACGAAAACCAAAAAAAAAAATTATTGCGTTTTTTCGTTATTCGGTGTCATTGCTAGAAATTTACATTGTGCAAAACTAGAAATTTTCATTGTGGTTTGTATTTGATTAGTGGGACTAAAAATCCAAAATGATAAGGATAATCACGTTATCCTAACAGGACCTTCCGTTATTCTGACCGACTTCTTAACATCAGAATTGGATTCAGCCACCCCAAAAACACCCAGATGAGATTTTTTCCCGAAAATTTGGGGGAAAAGATAATCACGTTATCCTTACAGGACCTTCTGTTATCTTTACAGATTTCTTAATGCCATAATGGGATTCAGCGACCCTAGACACATTTGTTCGTGACAAATAGGCAAACAAACAACCAAACAGACAAACAAACAGGCAAACAAATAGGCAAACAAACAGACAAACAAACAGGCAAACAAAGAGACAAACAAGCAGACAAAGAGACCAACAAACAGCCCAGCAGATACGAAAGAAAGCCAAATAAAAGCTTTTAAAAAATACAGTACTTTCATATCTCTGCATAATCTGTAAAGTATTTGACATAAAATGACTTTTTTCTAAAATCTTAAATCTTGAAACTAAATAAGTGTTTTTTTTTTATTTCCAGGTACATAAATTTAATACTTTTTCATTATTTGTGGTAAGTAAAATAACGAGCTGTCCATAAAATACGCAATTTTTATAGGGTGGGGGTACTGCCGTAGTATGATGTCGGCGCTATACTTCATACAAAAAATCCTGGAAAACCTTCAAAAAGGAGGGGGGAGGGGGTTCCAAAGATCGAAAATGAGCCTTTTTTTTAATTATAGCCGGAGCTTAGGGGATAGATACCCTTTAATGCCGAAGCGCAGAACGTATTTTATGGACAGTCCCTAAAATTATAGGAGGGTCTTTAAAGTTTTGAATTTTTCTATAACAAGATATACCTTGACCCGTTATTTTGCTAAAAACAATAATACAACTTTTTTTTTAACATTTTTGCTTTCTATCTGAATGTTGGTTTTGGCATCAGACAGAAACATCCTAGCCACCCCCCCTGCCCCCCTCCTTTTTTTTAACTTCTCACTTGTTAACTTTAAAACCGCTCTACCGATTCGGATGAGTTTTCTGAGTTACGCAAAGAACTTGACCAATCAGAGTCTGACCACAGAACTTATAGAAGCTCTGTGGTCTGACCATATAAAAATTATCTCATTATAATTATTTCATAAATTATCTCATAGCCGTCCAACAATAAAAGAAAATTCAATAATTTCAAAATTTCTTAGAAAAAAGAGGACTTACAAAAAATGGCGATCAGTGTTATTAAGTTCTGATCTTAATTAATGATAATTCCGGATAAAAATCAAAATATCACAAATGTAATTTTACGGACAATCAAGCATAAAATGTGACTTCATATTTTTTAAAATTATATCAGCGATTGATTTTTGCTCGGAAAATGTTACGCTTCGAACTATTATTTGGCTTACATTATTTTCAGTGTGAAAGAAAAATCACTCTTTACCCAAATATGAAAATTCCACGGTATTTTCTATTATATATTGTAATTATTTCGATAGTTATCGCCTCGAAACAAGTAAAGTTTGTTTTATAGAAATTGAAAAAAATAAAAAAATGAATCAAATTTCAGGAAAAGTTGACACTGCACTATAAAAAAGTTTTACTGGAGACACCGCAAAGTTACTTGAATTTTACCTTTAAGATTGAAAACCAAACAACAATAAATATGAATATTTCACTTACAAAGGATATGCCGGAATTATTTGTACATTTCCATACAGTGGCTTACAAAAATGGACGGGAATATGAAGTTCTTAATGTTACTCGTGATCTCTGCGAAATATTCCGATCGTCCAATCCATTCAATAAATTCTTTACGAATTATTTTGTAAGTAGAGTTAATATTACTTGCGAATGTCCAATGAAAACGAATTATTATGCGGTACGTGGGTTTAGTTTTTCAGTTGGCCCTCCACTATCTAGATTTGTTCCAAAATTCGCCATAAATTGTGATCTTAAAAATAATGTGACATTTTTTATCCCAAATGATGGAAAAGATGTGCTTTTTTTGAATGCACAAATAATCGCAATTGTTAAATAAGATTTTTTTTAAAAAAGTGGTAAAATGTGTTAAAAAATATCAGTTGTGATCAACACAAAATTTTTCTTTGCAATATATAATTTCGGAACAAATAAGTAAAAAATAATATGTTTTCTATATGTAAAAACCGTTAAAGGAAAAAAATGCATAAAATTTTATTTTCTTTGAGTTTAGTTATAAACATTTATTTATAATAGCGTATAGTTTCTAAGAAATTTTCAGAAAACTGATTTTTTTTTTAAATAATATATTGAGAACCGTTAGAGATACAAAAAAAATCCTTCAAGGAAAAAAGGTAGAAACCAATTTTTTCCTAAAAGTGCATTTTTTTCAAAAAACCATATTTTTTCAAAAATTTTCAAAATACCGTATTTTTAAAAAATGCATGGCAGGTAGCCGTTAAAGCTACCGCTAATTTTCGAAAAGTTGACAGAAAACTACGATATTTGTAAAACTAATTTACCAAAAAAATTTAAGTGATTCAGCCGCCCTCCGTTACAGAATCAAAATCCAATCTGACCACTACCCCCCCCCCCCCCCCCCCCCGCCGCCCTTTCCATTCACTCCACCTTTTCCATAGAAATGGAATATTTTTTCTCCTGTTTTCTCGAAAACGGTACGATTCACTATTATAGAGATGAAATGTGTTTAGAATATGATTTTACATAACTTATCTATACATTAAAATCCAGTTGAACCACTTCTTCTCCCCCAAATTGAATACTTTTTTTTATTTTCTCGAAAACGGTGAGTCATATTGAAAAATTTAGAGAGGCAAAATCTGTTTAGAATATGATTTTACGTAACCGTTCCATACATTAAAATCCAATCTCACCACTCCTTCCCCCCTCTCCTATACAAATGATTTTTTTTATTAAAACAAACATTTTATCTGTATGTCTCTCTATATGATGGTATTTTACGATTGGCCCCTGACAAGTGCAGCTTTTTTCATGTTTGAAATCTACTTTAGCTATTTCATAATATAGAGAGCACAAACGGTTTCAAAAGAGTTGGAATATGATCCCAAATAGGTTGGACAACTTCGAACCATAAATTGTCATGTCGGGCTTGAACTTTTGCCTGCGCCCGAATTGTCTAAATCCGCCTCTGGGCTTTAGCTGGTAAACGCTAGTAAGAGTGGGCTTTTGTTTAACTCTTTTTAAGATATTCTCATGCATAATCAATTTTTTATCCTTTAAATCTAATGCTTTGTTTCTAAAAAAAAAACGCAGAAAATCATACAGAAATGGCAAATTTTGATAGAAGGAAATGATCCAGAAGTTGTTGTAAAGCAATTTATGCAATAAATCGAAACATACAAATTGTTCATGTGTCAAGGATGCAGGGATTGTGTAAGGAATCTCAGTATAAAAGGACGACAGTACACTATCCTCTATGCTATGGTACTATAGTAACAAAATGAAGTCGACGATGAAGTTTTTATGAGTTTAAAACGGTGTTCGAGAGTTGCTTTTATGATGTGCTCTCATCTACCTCATATGTTGCCATTCCATTTATTATTCTATAGAAGCGTACACAGCACAGCACATAACTATATTTTAGATATTCTCCGTACTTGCATATTTTTTCTTTACAAAATGCGGGTAATCATAAAATATTCTACATAGAAGTACGAGAGAGAATCATCTATAAATATGTAGAGTTTGGTTTGTATTGTGGATCATTTGTGATGGAAGCATAAGATATGAGCACCACCTTTTGATATTTGTTTTATTTGCTGTGTGAAATGTACATAAGTTTCTGGTTGTAAAGCACCATTGTCTGATGATATGGTATACTTTGGATAGAATTTTTAAATGTTGTTCGGTTGCTGTCTGATGCCTTCTCGTTGTAGCACTTTGTTTTATTCTGGATGTGTTCTGAGGTTTGTAAAGTTTGTCGAAATTATTTAAGTGGTATACCATTCCGTTTCTATGATTGATAAATTCCCACGGGCGGATTTTATGCTTGATACTGTAATTTTAGATTGGTTAGAATTTTAGAACAGTGCAATTAGGAGGTTTACTATAAACTAAAAAACTTTTTGTATTTTGTGTCAAAAATGGTTTTAAAAAATTTGTCTATTCACTCAAGGTGCATTAAAAAACGTCACTCATTTAGGGTGGGTGAGGGGAGGAAGGGAGAGCAAGGAGGGTGATAATCCGCAATTGTGTAGCGGCGATATCTTAAACAAGAAATAAAAAAATACAATTGCCTAAATTGTCTGAGTATTTATTAAAAAAGCATTAATATTCAAAGTGAGATTTTTCTTTTTGTATTTATGGGAGGGGTGACCAGAAGAGAGAATAATGTACATTTTTAATTACATATATCTCGCATAATATTCTCTATCGAATACCGAAAACCCCATTAAAATTCGTTCACTTGTTTCAGATATAACAGGACAGGGAACCAGAAGGGGTGGGGGATGATCGTAAATTTTTATGGGAGTATATGCTGAGTAAAGAGTCCTCGATCCAACGGAGGGAACCCCATAAAAATCCGTTGACTGGTTTACGAGACAGCAGGTGAGGGGGTCAGAGGGGAGGAGAACTCAGCTCTAGGTAGAAATGTGGTCCTAAATGAATTTACAAGAACATGGAATCCAAGAAATAAAAATTTCATACTGAAGAGACAATACTTACAGACTCGTTCACATCTAAAATGGTGTGCGTGTTTTAAATAGAAAATAAATTTTGATTAAACGAAGACAAAGGAAAAAAAATTATAAATGTGCGTCGCAGGCGACATTTTTTAAACAGAGTGAGGCGCAGTTATTTAACTCAAAATATACACATTCCCAAACGTAAATTGCCTAAAGGTTTCGCGTCCTTGAGGCTTCATCTGGAATGGGAATTGTATAAATACTAATGAAGAGAAATGCGCCGCAAGACTAAGAAATTCGATGCAGGCGCATTTTTTGGAAAACTGTTGAAAAAATGAGCGGCTGGCCAAAAAAGTGCTTTAGAGCCACTTCCAGTCGAAATAGGACATACATATCTTCTGAGGTAATGAGCCTTTAGTGAAAAATTGTTGAAAAATGGGCGGCTGGCGAAAAAAAGTGCTTTGGAACAACCTCCTGCCGACACAAAGTACATTTTATAAATTTAGTGACCGTTTTTCTTAGCGTATGGAAAAATGTCACACAGATTTGGAAAACCCGACAAAAAAAGTTTAGGTTTCGGGACATTCCCTGGTCATTCCGGGACGTATGATCACCCTTAAATTTATCTTTAAATTTTCCGCTCCAAATATTAAAGCATCCAATTTCTGAGAAGAAACCATTTTTTTTAGGAATCTAAAAGTCCAGTAAATGATTTTTTGTGTGCTTTGTAAATTTTCCTGAGAAAAACAGGTGGTTTTTGTCAGTTACAAATAATCTAAAGACAACTGGCCGTTTATCCACTTGTCATTTCAAAGATACAAGTAGATCACCAGATCATAATTTCCACTACGGTATTTTTTCATACTTATATCTTATTTTTCCGAGTTTTCCTCTCCATAGAATGCTGACATAGGCGTAAAAAAGCCAGGGGAAAAAAGTTGATCTTCTTGGAATGAGTATTTCATAGTTTGGGTGATATTTTTTTAATGCTTTTTTTCGAGCTCCATTCTGTCTGTTCCCCAATCACTTAAGTTTTTTTTTCTTTGTACTTATGCTATGGGCCAAGGCAAGTATTTTATGTTTATGAGACAACATAATATGATGCGATGACGTCGATGTTCCATTCTTGTTTCATTTCTGTGACATGCGATGTTTATGTCTCAAATTTCAATTATCGTCAATCTATTTTGAGTGGAAACTACTTCTGGTTAAATAATTTTTAATGGCCCCACAAGAATAAAGTGATGGACAGGGGGAAAGCGGGGAACGTATGACAGGTTATCGAAATCGATAAGTGCTTAATTTTTTTTGAAGAATCCTTTGAAGATTCTCTATTGGCGCTGGAGATATTTTTGTTGGTCTGAGATTGACTTCAGAATTGAGTCGTGTAGACCTTCAAATTGTTCAGTCCTTCGAAATCATTTCATAAACATAACCTCAGTCCCTTAAAAAACTGGCACATAACCATACAAACACACTCACATATTTAAGGGGGAACGCAAAAATGAAAATATGTATGTCACAGAGTGCGTATGATGTCGGAAATTTTGATTGATGGCTTTTCTTTTCCGTTGTGAAGTGTACCGAGAGAGGGATAAAGGTGACATGTGTTACTCAATGCTGTTTCATTTATCTTCAATTATTTGATGTGTCGGTTTTCTGGATATCTTCTTGTCTTAAGGATGAACATATTCATATGTTATACAAAATTATGATTTCCCTGTCGGTGGTATACACACTTGCAGGGTATGTGGGTTCCATGTCTTATGATGATGACAGCACCGCGCCACCGTCAAGAAAGGGGAATGAATGTACGTAAGATATGTTTTGGATTTGACAGCCATATCGATGATACTTAATTGATGGAGGTAACTTATAAATAAACTTTCACGAGAAATCGATATTATTTTCACCCTTGCTTAATTGAGAATTACCTCCGTATACTGGTTTAATCAGGAATTTATTAACCTTTTATTTTTTTATTTTTTGTTCATCGGGTGAATTACAAAATTATTTTAATTTACGCGGAGCTTTAAACACTTGTACATCGGTTAACTTTCCTCTACCATATTTAGTTGCGGAAAAAATATTTAAAAACAATATTTTCTGAAATATCTGGAGAACAGTTAACGATACGTAAAAATCGATAAAGGTAAGAATGCAGGAAATTTTATTTCCTTTGAATTTGGTTATATTCATTTTTTCCCAAAAGCGCATAGGTTACGAGACATTTTGAAAAAAAACTGTAATTTTTCAAAAAATGTGTATGGGAGGTACTCGATATAGCTCATGTTATTTTTCTAAGTGGATAGAAACCACGATTTTTGTAAAATTCATTTAAAAAAAATCCAGGTCGCTAGCTCAACGCGTTCTCGACTTTTTTAAAATACGTAACACGGTCAAATCGACAGACTGACCGACAGATTGACAGACCGAAAGACCGACAGACGGACAGAATGACAGACAGACCGACATACAGACCCTCATAAGTTTGCCTGAGACGGATTTCGTACTGATCAGAAAATTTCTATCCCCGTTCTCGAGTCGGTCTCCTTCATGATTACAATACGTTCCCTGTTTAGTAGAGGAAAGTAAAAATTAACTAGATTAAAAAAATTGAATAATTTCATATGTTTTTGTGACAAAATGTCTCAAAAACTGCGGAACAAATTTTAACAAACCTTTACTGTTAAATTTAGTCGGTGTAAAATTGATGTTTTCGTAACCGCATATGATAGAGAGTGGCATAGCTAGGGTGACCATACGTCTCGCAATGACCGGGACAATCCGGGATTATGGCATATTTGGTGTCTCGAAAAATAAACTTTTGTCCCGGAATGATGCAATCTAGTGTTGTAATATCTTAATCACTAGAAAAAGTGACCTCCAAATCCAAAAAAAAATCCTGAGAAGTTACTAGTTCTAGCGCATTTTACTGAAAAAAAATCGCCTGTTGCGGAAATACGCAAAAATGATTTTCAATAATGCAATGTTTAGTGTCTAAAATATTTGCCTGCGGCGCAATTTTCGCTGTATTTTAAAAACATGAAAACACCATACATTTTTTTACATAATTACAAAATAAAAACCAAAAACTTGATCGGGCTTTCAAAAAATTCATGATTAACTTCGAAGCATCAAGAATTTCTTTGTCGCCCCCTTTTCCCTCCACCCCGTCCGCCGGTAATCTTCTCAAAAAATATGGTCGCCCTAGGCATAGTCCTTCTATTTTTTAAAATTTCCATTACGTCTTATCAGGTCTTGTGTGATACCTCCTGAGCGTAGTGAAGGGAGAGATTCGCGAACTACGTTTGGAAAGTTTTTTTATGAAATCAATTTCGTAGTGAATTTAAAAAACCGGATGAAGCGCAAGGTATTTAACACGTTCGTGACATCGTGTACCACTGGTGGTACATGTACCGTTTTTTAAAACCGCGCGAGTAAATAGTGCGGTAGTTTTTTTGTGGAAGTAATATAAAAACACGCACCATGTACCACCGATGGCGCACAACCGCCAGAAAACAAATCGCTAGTGTACCACCCGTGGTACACGATGTCCAAATGTAAAAAAAGTTGAAAAAGCAAATGTTACGAACATGTTAAGAAAGAAACCTCAACTTCAAGGACTCTCAACAAAATTAAAGTAATGTTTTACATTTACCGGTGAAAATTTTCGCCTGTGGCTCATTTCTCTCAGTGAATTTTAATTCGTATAATTCTCGACTGCGGCACATTTTTCTTAAGAGGTTTCACAAACGATCATACAATTTTACAATCAAGCTGGTATCTGTTATTAATTTATCACAAGCCTTCTTTATTATTAGACTCCGAATTGACCGATTGTCATGAAATTCTTCAAATTAAGCGTTAAACAAAAAACAGATATCCCCTCTAAAAAAATATTTGCAATTATAAATTTTAAAGATTATTTTTTACTTTTTAGCGTTTTAGTTTTTTTTTTTAAATTATTTTCTTTATTTTTTTAGACTACTTTAAAAGTCGCTTCTATTTTTTTAGATTTTTTATTGAAGTTTTTAGCGTTGGGTCGTAAGTGACCCCTGTATTAGGGCCAGTATTTTTTTTTTGAAAACTTTTGACTAGAATTTGGATTGACCTATTTTGTTGAATTTTTTTAAATTGACCGTGAAATTATTAAAAGACAGCACTTCTAAAAAGTTTCTGGAATCGTTTCATTCGTTTACTGTTCACGTAGGGGTTTTTATGGGCCTGGGGTCGCTTACGACTCCAGTACACAGGAAGAAGGTTAAAAAGGCATTAAAACAATAATTGTGTATTTCACAGTAAAATGAATTATCAAGAAAAAGAACACAAAACGAATAAAATCCGTGAACCTACTAAAGGCCTAGAAGTTCCGTCTGTGTTTTTGCGATTTTTTGTATCCAGCAGAAATTTTCCTGTCCCCCATTAAACTCATTTTCGGTTTTTAAATATTTTCTTTATCTTTCCACTCGCTTTATGGATTCAGACAGAGGAATCTATTTTATACAGAATAACAATAATAATAACAAAAAAAATGTACATGAAGAAAAATTATAACATTTTTGTTCTACTTTTCTTTTCAATTTTCTTTCATTATTCAGTGAATTCTAGGAAGACAATTATTTTCAGCACTGCAGCGACATCTTTAATATCGTTCTTTTTTCAGCATTTTTTCCGCCGTTCATAGGAATTTTCACAGAGATAAAACTTTTCTTCGTTCTCATTATCTCGGCCTCGGCTCACTAAATGTTCTTGCTACAGTTTTCACATCATCCCAGACACTTTTCCATACCCATCTCTCTGGCTTTTCCATACTTATTATTTTATTTTTCCTTTTGTGAGCAATTTTTTTTTGTTTTTCCCATTATTATTATTCTCAAACTATTAGTGAGTGAATGTTGTACGAGTATAAAGCCATCAGCACTATCAAAGAAGTAACTACGAGTACCTATACCTATTCATATAACTCTATATAATAAGAAAAACCATTTTCAGTTTTTTTGTATACTTGGATGGGATGTTCTGTTTGAGTTTTCCATTTATTTTCCCATTTTCACGGTATTTTCTCTATTTTCATTCATTGAAAGGGATTTCTTATTTGCTGTATTACAGAAAACACCGAAACCGATGTCCATAATGTATTTTTAAACAACTTTCAAGATTGTGATGTACTCGAAAAATTTTTCGGTACGATTGTTTGCTGGTATCTAATGATATTTCGGTAAGATGCTTTTCTTTGACTTTTTGTTATTCTTTCGCAATGGAAATCTCAATAGATTTTCCGCCAGCCGCCGTCATTAACGTCACTGAACATCTCCATTTGGCTGTCATCGTATCGGGAATTTCGTCGAAATGCGTTAACCGATCTTAACGAAATTCGAAGACTCAATTAGATATTGTTTGGATGTCTTAATTTGCGGTTTTCGTGCTGCCCTTGTATTTAAACTGGGCGAGAAAAATTTCGTTTGTTGATTTCATTCAAAAATATTCAAGCCATTTTGACCTCAGCGCAAATCAGTCACTTTGACAATGCATAGTTTCGTCACGATTGTCGACACGGCATCGTACATACCCGTAGATGAGTATAAATGATGTTCAGTCGAATACAAAAGAATCATCGATGAATTTTAAAGTCATTTCACCGTCTGTGTGTACTTAGTTTTATCTGCAACGAATGTAGATATGAAGATGATCTAAATAGGGTAAATATAAACGATAGATAGATAGACATGGCGACATGCAGCATAATATACTGGTATTATAATGTTTGTGCTATACATTCGGAGAGAATCATTCCATTCCCTCTTAAAATGTTTGACAGTAGGCTTAATTAGGAGGACTGGGTAATTGTTTAGTTTTGTCGGCATTTGACATTGTTAAATATGCTAACGTCACAAGATCTATGACGGATAATTTGTGTTTCCCCGTTTGTTTGTTATTTTCGATGTTTTTTTAAATGATTAAATCATGGAAAAAGGGAACATTTGTTGAATTCAAATAAAATTGACTAAAATCTGCGCATCATTACTTAAAAAAGTTGAAATTGGGAACACGATTTAGTGACTCAGTTAAATTCTAACATAAATCTATTCAAAAAATTCATTAAAAATATAGAAGTATAAAAATTTTCATGTTACCAGGGTAGGGTGACCGGACGCCCTCTTTTTCAAGGGCAAATCCTTTATTTGAGAGGAAAAACTTTTTTTTTCCACTATTGTCGAAAAGCCACTATCTGTCCTCTTTTCTAGGCTGTTAAAGTCACTTTTTTTCAAAAAGTGGGTTAAAAATTAGCCAACCGCGTTTATAATTAAATTTTTTCTCTACCTTTCTTACATATAAGAAAGGTATGAAAATCACTTCAAAAATTACCCTTAAATGATTGATAAATAAAAAGAAAATTTTTGCATTTATATGAAAATTTTTCGAAAAAAAATCTTTTTTTAGGATTTTCTCACAAATTAGAGGGATTTTGGCCAAACCACTTGCAATCAGTGACGTCAAATTATCCTGAAAAGATTTCAAAATTTTTGGCAGGAAAATGGCTATTACGCAGTGTTATATAACTTAATTAATAAGGACGAAAATTGCGTCAAAATTGCTTTAAAGGTAGAACCAGAAACATACGCCCGTGCGTCCGCCATGCGTCCGTCACGTTGACAGTTCGATGCGGTCAAAGTAAAATCAACGGGCTGCTATGAGTACTCCCCTAATAATGCGTTTGTCCGATGCAGCAACACACCGTCACCGCATAGATTAGGTCGACTTTCTACTTTTACATGCGGCAACGCACGGAAATGTCATTTCGCAAAAAAGTTTGATTACATTTTATGCAATTTAAGTATGGAACAAATTGAAAGTAATTGTTTCGACGATAAACTAATAGAAGAAGTGCAAAAAAAGTGAAGAAGAAGTGATTCTCGTTGCCGTACCCAACTGTCACCGCATAAAACTGTCTACCGGACGGACGCATGACGGACGCATCGACGTACGATTCAGATTCTAGCTTAAAGGTTCAGGAGATAGAAGTAGTCAAGTTTACTGGCTAGAGGAAGGGTAGATTTTAGTTGACGGAAACTATCCTCGGGAGACCTTTTATCCAATGGCGCACAGCGCGTGAAAATTGCCCCAACGGTTCATGAGATAGCAGGAAAGGGGTTGACGGGCAAAAGGAGGGGTACACCGGCATACAAGCGTATTGCATTGTCAACCGAGTTACGTTGGTGTGCAAAATTTCAAGTCAATCGGATAAATGGAAGTGGGTGAAAATTAGATCACAAGATTTGACCTTGACAGACAAACAAACAAAAAATCAAGCTAAATAAAAGCTTTTTAAAAAATACACCTATAAAGCGGTTGATTAAATCGAATTTAAAGTATTTTATCCAAAGTTTCATTTCCTTAAGTCGATATTATGTTCGGGACATAAAAAAACATACCTTAAAGTCAAAACGGTAGTTGCTATTTGCATACTCTGAGGTACCCATCAGCACCAGATAACCCACCTCGCTTTATTGCCATCATCATAATCATAATTGTGTTTCTTATATTTCTTGTGTCGACCTTAAGTAACTGAAAACCTCCTTCGCGAAAAATGCACACACGGTTCATTGAGTACCTTAACGACCATTCCTCGGAAATTTTCCAACCGTCCGGCATTAGAACTCGTTCTAAGTTCTACCAGCCAAGTTTAAATTTTTAATAAATACCTCTTCCAGAGAAGTGTTAGCGAACGTCTAAGGCTAGACGGCCAGGAAACACCATAAGAAGGTAATTCCAAGCTAAACCAAAAAAAAAAATGTATACCCTGAGAGCAAAACAACTAAAAACGCGGATGGAAAATAAGAAAATGATTTTAAATACGTACGATGAACGGGTATCCATTGCACTGGCAAAATTGTATCTACACCTATATTCGAATAAGTAGTAGACCATGCTAGGTGCAGAATAATCCAAGAAATTGGATCGAATTTCCTTGCTGGCAATGGAATGATGGCCAATTGTGGGACGTTTGCTCGGTGGAGTGAGAATGATGCAGTTGGCAATTGGTGAACCAAATCATGTGGACAGGCGGGATCGAGACGTATGGAAAGTCCGCATTTTTTTCTCTATATATACATATTTATATCTATTGTGGCTATTAGAATGACGGTTATATAGATTTTCATAGTACGAATGGTGGAATGGTGCTGGAAAACGTAAATTGCATACCCACTTACAACAGACGGAAAGATGAGATTAAAGTTTATGTTTATGTAAAAGGAAAAGAACAAAAGCCGTTTCCTCGCCTTTTTCCCACTTTATTTTCTCCTATTATGCCATAAGATATACTCTTAAGTCATATATTCGAGTAGTTATGCTAAAGCTATGCTGATATGTTATGTGAAAGACGCCAACTGAAGGAAAGAATACAAAGAAAGAAAAACAAGGAGAAAAACTGAAACTCTTTTCAATTGTTTCTGAATTATTTATTTTGATTTAGAGGTAAATGCAAATGCAGAATGTTTATATGGATTCACTTTTATATCGTATATCTTTGAGTTTTCTTTTATACAAGTTTATATTTCTTCACCATTCGTCTTTATTTTCCTTCGGAATAGATTTAAAAAAAAAGATCTTTTTTTCCGTACTTCTAAATGATATACTTTGCTTTTATTTAACATAAAAACATCGAAAAATTATTCACACGTTTATATATTGTGTACTCTTTGTGTACAATTGTCGCCCGATGGAAATCGAAGAAAAAGTAAACAAATTTTTTCCCTATTTTCTGGGTTAATCCTTTGAATGGAACAGACAAACTTTTCCATTATTAAAGCGCTCGTCCTCGCCTGGGTCATGAAAATCATAATAATGGCAAACTGTTTATTGTAACTATCTGTATCTCAGGAACTGTCAGAATAGTTGTCAAATAGGAAAATTAAAAAATTACCGGTTTATGAGTGTTTATTGTGAAATTTGTTTAAAAAAAATTTAAAAAAAACCTAAGAAGAGCTTTTACTTAAAAAAATGCACTAAAAAGGGAAAAATAATATTTTGGTCGTGTGTCAGAAATAAAAGCGCGATAATATTTATCTAAATATGCGCTCAGTACGACACCCAAGATTGTGATTCGTCTGAATTCGGCGCGAGTGTGCGGCAGGTGTTAAGTATTTTTAATTATTTATTCCTGCTTATATACAAAAAAAAATATTGAAATTTAAAAACTTCGTAAAATTAAACATAACAAAAGCTATAAAAGCTATAATTGCCAATCTGGCAATTATATTGGAAAGTCGAACTTTCCAATAAGATTTTTTAAAATGTATTCCAATCGGATTTTGATGTATGGGAGTTTTATGTAGAATTATATCCTAAATAACTTTTGTTCCTGCACTTTTTTCATAAGATGCACCGTTTTTGAGATATTTTGAGAGGGTACCCCCCTAATGGTCCATTTTTGCCCATTAACGAACTGAGCCTTGCATTTTACGAAAAACCAATCTGCGCAAAATTTCAAGTCTTTAGCTCAATCCGTGCGCCCGCAATCCGCGCCACAGACGGACGGACGGACAGACAAACGGACGGACGGACGGACATGCAAAATTCAATTTTTTTTATCACACACTGGTGTAATTCATGTGTGATGACGGGATCTTGGCGTTACAAACGGTAAGCCAAAGTTAATATACCCTTTGGTTTCACCATATGGGTATAAAAACAGTTACCATTGCGAAGGAGGGATCATATTTATTTAGTGCCAATCTGGGATATGATGTGCGGGAGGGGAGGGGGGTTGGTAAGAAAGTATGGTTGACAAAGTTTAGGATAAGCTGTGTAGGAAAAACACTTTAAAAAAAAAAATAAAAAAAATAAAAAAAAAATAAAAAAAAAAAATAAAAACAAATAAAAAAATATTGTTTTATTGATTGGACGAAAACCAAAAAATCAAATTCCAGAAAAAACAATTTAGCAGAGGCGGGGTTTAAGGGATACTGTAACCAGCAGAAGTTCAACGAGAAGATAAACCGACATATTCTTTTGTCCGTCCGACCATCCTGAGCTGTGCTTCGGCATTAAAGGGGGAAGACCCTTGCTCTGGCTGGAACTATAAAAAAATACGGTCACAGGGGTAAAATCTTTAAATAGGCCTTCTGAGATTGTACCCCGAGGAAACCAATTGCGACTCAGGTTACAATGTGCCCCTGATCGCAAAATGACGGGGTTGCAAATTCATTCATATGACGGTTACTTTGTGACCGGTCACAAAAAACCGTTACAATTGGGTTGCTTGGTATACGGTCACAAAAAAAACTGTTGCAAGTCAATTACATTCCGCACTATACAAGAAAATAGCAAAAAAATCTTATGTGTGTGTGAAGCAATTTTGATGTGTGGAAGTGTTATGTAAAATGCTATTTCAAGCACTTTTGCCTTTTCAATTTATCTTTAATTGCATTTAATTCACATTCTTAAGTTTTAAACCATGTATTCACATTACGTACTAAACTTTTTTTTTTTCAATTCATCGACTGTCCTCTTGTATAAATAAGATTTTCCCATCGAAGAAGGCATTCGTTGAAATCAAGGAAACGGATTAACACGGATTTGCACAAGTCGAATCTAACGAGAGATAAGTAATTTAAAATGATTTCCTTCTGGATCCACTGGAGCAAAAATCAACTTAATTCTATAGAGCGTTTCTATTAAGAAAATACAAAAATCCTAGGTACAAGAAATAAATGTCCAAGTGGTGCAAGCGAAGCGACAGACTGTCTAAAGAAATCGATAAGCAATTTAGAGTCCATCTGTCTGTTTACCTGTCCGATGGCGATGGTCGCCACTTACCACCCACCACCCTATGAGACAAGCTGGCGGGACATGCGGGCCGCCACCTTCAGGCAACTCAGACCATATTGCTGCCCAGTATGGATTACTTAGGGTGTGATTCCATTTGTTTCGTTCCAGGATACACGTCGTGTGTGTGTGTGTGTGTGTGTTGTGGCGATTATCTTTTTACGTGTCACCTGCAATTAAATTTAATAAGTTTTCCGTTTGTTACTTCGATATTTACGAGATATTTCTGTTGTCTTTGCCACTTGTTCATTTCCACATTTTTCCATTTGTGGATTTTTCTTAACTCGTTAAGTACAAAAACAGCAAGCAAACGATGGAACAACTTGGAAATTCTTCGCCTCATCGGCTCATCACACTCGAGTGAGTTTACTTTCAAACGAAACCCGCCAAGAGCTTCACGGTAAGCCCTTAATACTTAGGTGGATGCAGTTTAAATAGAAAATTTTACCTGGAAAAAGTACTGCAAACCATTAAATAAATCGCGGCGATAAGAACTTTGTGAAATTGCAACGCAGGGCGAAGTTCGTAGATGCCCTGAATTCATAAAGATGCGTTTACGCTTTAGTGTTTTTCTTTCGGACAACTTTTAAATGCGATCGGGAAATGGGACGGAATTTCAAAAACGTTCACAAATCATCAAATAGTTTGAAAAAAATCAGAAGAATTACAGTAAATTATGAGTCGTTTTGGTTTCGTTGAAGAATTTTTAAAACAAATACGAAGTTTTTTATACTCTTTGTAAAAAATGTAGATAAAAAGTTCTGCCGCGCTCTCATCTGCTGCACGAACTACTGAGAAGTACTCCCCAGCATGGGCTTCCACAGGCACCGCCCCTCACCTCTCGGATTTTGAAAACACTATTGGGTTTTTATATGCCTGTATTAAAGGTGATATTACAGTGAAAGCGTGTGTGCTGCGTCGTGTCAAAAGTTGAACAGAGTGCTTTCTTATGGAACCGCTCACTATGCCGCGCCAATAAGTGCGTGCTAAAGCGACGCAACGCGAGAGTAAACCAAATTTCTACTTTTGGCGGCATCAGCTGTGTTCTCTGGTTGTTTAGGCGCAAAAATTGATTGGGACTGTGTATTTCTTGAATTAGATAACTGCGGCCCATTCTGTTTAAAAAATTTCGCCTGCGGTGGTCATTATTGATTTTTTTCCTTTGGTTTTAATCCAAATCCAATTTAATTTTTCACATAAAATTTGTTGCTCATATTGTCCCGAACTGGCCCCAAAAAAAGGTATGGTCACCTATAAACAAAATGGTTAAAAACCCGTTCGTTAATGAAAATCAGCTCGTCTGAAAGTTTCGTCCAAATCGGTTCAGTGGTTCTCGAGATATAGGCGAACAAACAAGCACTCCGAGGAGACTTAATAGACTTAGGTATGTCTGCTCTGATAAACCACTTGGAACCCTGTAGGCTTGTTCAGAAGCCAGCGACCTTCTTCAGATGCAGTATAGTCTGCTTCCGAATCGGTGGGGAGAGAGGATGGAAAGGTTAATTATATCTAAAAAAAAGAAAATTTGTTTGTCAAAACCAGTCGATAGTTAAAGAATTGCAGTTACAAAATAATTTAAAATACCTGCGCAAAAACCCGTTTCTATGCTTGACTTGAAATCGAATTGCAGAAAAGAAATAAATAAAAGTTTCATGCATCTAAACACCTTCTCATTGACAAATAAAAATTGCACTGACACTTAAGGGAAGACAGAATCAATTCTGATAGCGATGTGGTGGTGGAAAAATATAAAAATCACAAGAATTCAACTCTCAGAATCCACTGTTGGTGAATGTTTTTAAATTTCTTCGAGTAGCATTTACAGGAGTAGCTCCTGTCGTCGACAAACTTTTATCTCCTCAAACCAGACATACCTGAGGTTCGTTCGTCCACAACATCAGCGAAATCGATACTCCCGGCCTTAAAATTCCACGATTTAATCCTTAAGGAACCCGTCAAGACGACACCTACCTGGGGTAACAGCGATTCTTTCCATTCCTCCCCAGAACGTTATTCAAATTGGGCGCGAGCGATACCAGCCTCATATCGGTTCAATGATGTATTTTGATCTATCGTGATATTCGACGAACAGACTAATCAGAGATGATCCTTGATTTTCCTGGCGCGGGAAAAGGGAAATCGGAATAAAGAAAAAATTCCAAGCGAATGGAAATTCTTGGAAAATCCTTAAGGTTGCCAATCATTTGCTGGCATTTGAAGATTGAATGTTTTTGTGAAAACTTTTCCTCACACTTTTTCTTACTGTTCTTCTCTCTTTGCTTCCTCTGTGGGAAAATCAAGCTAATAATTTGGAATTCTTGATGGTAAATTAAATGTACAGGTGTTAAGGGATCAAAGATTTGCTAATTTTATTTTTGATTTCTTTTCACGTCATTCTTTGCTGTTCAAGATTTTATTGTGTTGGAAGTGATGAACCGTTTAAAGAGATATTTGGATGAAATTTTTGTTGATTTGGATTTCGGTGTTGAAGAATAATTGTTGTGCGTTATATGGTGGAATAATATATAGGGTATACGGCGGTGCCAAATTATTTGAAGCGAGCTTTTGGCGAAAAAAGTCCGGAATTGCATGATGAGTTTATTCTACTCCATGAGAATGCAAGGCCACACATTGCTACGCCGGCCAAAGCTCAACTGGGAAGCCCTACTCCACTCGCCATACTTCCCAGACATTGCCCCTTCTGATTACCATTTGTTTAGATCGATGCAATCAGGGTTACTGGAATGCGGTTAAATGCATATGGAGGTTCCATTCGATGCAATCAGGTTTACTGGAAAGGGGTTCCATTCATACGAGGAGGCGAACAAATGTGTGCATGACTAGATCAACGCAAAAGAGCAGGCCTTCTTCACTCAAGGAATCTGTCTTTTGCGTGAAAGATGGGCTAAGGTTATAGCTTCCAATGGAACATACTTTGAATAAAATCTATTTGTAATTTGAAGCAAAAATAAAGAAGATTTTCCAAAAAAATACGCTAAGAACTTATTCCCATAGTTGCAAATGGCGGATGCAGGAAAACTGTAAGATTTTCACAAATTGTCCTGAATGTAGCGTGCCTCTAGTGACGAATATCAGCAATTTTCATCAGGTTTGCGAAACCCAGAAAGAGACCTAGGTCTGTCAAACACGAAAAATGTGTGGGAAATGTGCGATTGACAAGAAAGCACATGATTGAGATTCACATACTTATATTAATATTTTTTAGTAGTAAAAAAAGAAAGTAAAGAAAGTAGGATTGAAGTGATCTTGAGAAAATACTAAACGAGTAGAAAGTTTTCTCAGAATTATTGTCATTTTCAAAGTTCTCGTCATATATAGAAAAACTTTTCCTCTTAAAGAGACACATTCAAAAAAAAAAAACAAAACACTTCTAAAAAGCTACCAAAGTTCCATTTCGCAATCAATTTAACCCTCTGTTGAATTCGATTTAAGCACATTTTACTTGATTTTCTTCTTCGCCACCTCCTTAACAATTTAGTGGATGCTGTTCTACGATCATCAAGGGATTAAATTATTCTTGCAATTTTAGATATAATGAATACTGTCAACGTCCATGGAGATTCTGATCCCATCGTGCAGTAGCAAATGGCCATCGCCACGGACGACATTATGACTGAACTGACGTTTACCTTAGGGAAAAACATCATAATGTCCTGTGAATAGTCGTCCGTTCAAGGATTAGCCACTTAGTAGTAAAGTGTGTCGTAGAATTAACGTCAGAATCTCAAGGAAAATAAATTACAAGTGCAGATATTTTCATGAGTTTCGTTGGGAAAGCCTCGGAGATGTTATGAGATGTGGGGATGATAAGGAAGGGATTTGTTACACCTTGGGATTTTGATGGAGAAAAAAAAAATTCAGAGGAAAATCAACAAAATATCAAGAAGCACATTCACGTCTGTGTAAAGAAATCCGGGGCTGTTGCGACAGATATTTTTTTTTGCAATAGCAAAATAGGGTAAACAATCTAGTAAGTGAACCCTACATATTTTTTCACAAAAGTTTAAAAAAAACATTTTAAAGGTTCAAAACTCAAAAGAAAAACACAGCGAAAACAATACAGAAACATCCAAGTGTTTTAGAAAATGTGAGAAATTTCTCGAAAACGGCACGAGATATTGATATTCATTGCAGATGCGACTTGTAACAATTTCTGTGTTTCTTTACTCTTTCAACGTCGAAATTTATCTTGCAGTAGATTTATTACCAGAAGCTTTTTACTTTCTTATACGTAGTATAAGAAAGTATTGTATTCGTGAAAAATTGCGACCTCTAAATTTACCCAAGAAACAATTTGTAACCGTGGTTACAAAAAAAACCTTCCATTTAGGTTACATTTTGGTTACATTTTGGTTACATTTTGGTTACATTTTGGTTACATTTTAGATGGTTTCCGAATAAACCCGCCAAAAACGGTTATTTTGAAACCAGCTTCTAAATGGGGGTTTCTGAAACGTTTCTGAAAGGTTACAGAAACCCAATGTCAAACTTTTGAGTTTTGTTACAATAACGTTTCTTAACCGGAATGTAACCTCAAATTGTTACTTTGGTAATGGGAAAATTATCACAAAAATGTCTTTCGTTTTGAGAGTCTGTTAGTTTGATAGTTTGGTAATCTGTTAGCCTTTTAGTCTGATAGTCTATTAGTCTGTTAGTCTGTTAATCTGTTAGTCTGTTATTCTGTTAATATCCTAGTCTGTTAATTTCTTAATCTGTTAGTCTTTTAGTCTGTCAGGTTGTATACAAAACTTCTCCTTTGAACCTTAAAATTTCATAGGATCCGGTCAACATAACCAAAAGTATCCAAAAGGAGGCGGCTTTTAAAAATACCAATTTCGTTTTTGGCGATTTACTCCGAAACTGTGCGTTATTGAGATACTTTCATTAACAAAAATATATTTTTTTAAATTGCTTGCAAACTAATGTTCTTTTGGAAAAATAGTTGAAGTAAGAAGTAAAGATTATCGAACATTTTACTTTTTCGCCGTAAATCGATATATTTTACCGTTATCGAAATATTTCAGATTTTGTTAAAAAATCATATTTTTAAATCGAAAAATTTTCCGGCCAATGATGGTCGATCGAATAGATATCGATAACCGCAATAGGCCCCATAAACTAAAAGTTGATTCTTCGGATTATAGTGTAAATTGCGCACAAATGTAGATTTTGTATAAGAAAGTCGTGTGTTGTTTACATGAGATATTTTTTTATTTCACTCCATATTAGAGCCTTTTTATCAATGATTGCGTAGTTTGGCATCAATGATTGCGAATCTGCCAGTGGTTTGGTTGGATCTGCTCTGGTTTTTGAGGTACATAAGGTTACCCATAAAATCGATTGTTATAAACCACCCTGTGTGTCTGAAAAACTACATCTGATCCAGTCTACACTCTACATTTGGAATCATTGACCCAAATCACAAAAAAAAAATCTGAGTTCAGCAAAATAAGTCTGGTTTTTGGGGCTTTAGAAAACTATTAATACGCTATTCTGCTAGATTCTTCTGAAAGTCAAAATATTTTGTAAAACAAAAATTAAAATCAGGTAATAGAAACTTTAAAATGCATATTTTTACTCATAGAATATTCAAGTTATGTAAAAAAAAAACTTCTCCCAATCTTTGTTGTCCAAAAAAATTCATTTTTTTAACAACCAAAACGACACACTTTCCTCTATATTCTTTGTGAGTACAGCCAAAATAAAAAGATAAAACATAATCTTCTCAATATTTTCCTTGGTGACTGTGTCTGTTTGGTATGGTCAGGGATATGTGAGATTGGATTATGACGACTATTATATTACACATCGGGTAGCTATTTCATATTTTTATTCTCTACTTTAATTTTTTTTGTCTTTTCGCTCGAGTGTCAAGCGTTTAGATATCCTTGTAAAAATGTCATCTTAGCGATAGGAAGCACGTAACATTCTTCGTTTGACGGAAACTCTGCTCCTTACGTTCAGCTCGTGTGTTTCCTTTTAACGTGTTGTTGGTTGCAGTTTCATCGATACCGTAGTGTAACTGAATGGATGTCTTGATACCCATACGTTTTTCCTTGGATAGTGGCGAGTCCTGTGAGCAGTCCCAAAGGAGTGTCGATGATTGTGCTATTTGTGTTGCCATTGGATTTTTTTTTAAAGAAATGTCAAAGTGATGATCAGATGATATTCTGTTGAAAGTGGATATGCGTCTTAAACTTTCTTGGAATTTTGGGTGTAGGAAAAAGGTAAGACATTGACTATGCCGTTAAAGGGGTGAGGGTGGTAAAAGAATTTCAGATATTTCTTATTATCACATAGAAATGTTTGCAAAACTTGTATCGAATTTCAAATGCTAGACTACTAGTTTGAACATTCTGTCAATCCTCAGAGGTTGACGTCTATCATTTCAATTCTACATAAAATTAGAAGAAAAAAATGACTACAATGAATTTTTCGAATAAATGTTTATGCTATTTGGATTAAAAATCCGGAATTGGCAGGATTTTTTCTGAGTGGGGCGGGGGTGGATCTGAACCATATTTACATACCTTTTGTAGCAGCAAACTAGTCAGGATGCCCTTTGGATCAATTCTGACGCTACTCCACACAAGTAGGTCAGTTCTCCCACCCTGACTGTCTGCTTGCTCTCTTTAATTATCTCTTAGCAGATGTTCTCAATCTGTCTCAAAATCAGGGATTTTAATCTTGTTACCAGTGGTCCTACACTTTTAAGAAAAAGCTTCCTCTAACTTGATTTGCTTCTCGTCCTTTTGCCGGCAAACTTTTTACTTTCCTCTTCTATAGAAAGAAAGTATTCTATTTATGACGGAGACCGACTCGAGAACGGGGAAATCCGTTTTAAGCAAAATTATGAGGATGTCGTGCATCTGTCTGTCTGTGTCCGTTTTACGTATCTTAAATCACACGAGATCGCATCGACCTAGCGACTTGAAATTTTTGGTGAATATATTTT
The DNA here is from genome assembly GCA_964034945.1 of Chrysopilus asiliformis. Lineage (NCBI taxonomy): Eukaryota > Metazoa > Arthropoda > Insecta > Diptera > Rhagionidae > Chrysopilus > Chrysopilus asiliformis. Next base: position 6,289,079 of record OZ035962.1, on the reverse strand, counting down.
ACAAAAATCGAAATTATGGTTTTCTTTCAACTTTTAGAAAAGTAACGATAGGGTACCTCCCATATAAATTTTTTTTTAAATGCCGTTTTCTGAGAATTTCTCGAAACTTATGCGGTTTTGGGACAAAATTAATATAAACAAAATTTAAAGGACATAAAATTTTCTACATTTCTTGCTTTAACAGGTTGTTTTTGGTATCTCTAAGGATTCTCAAGATATTTAAAAATAAAAAACAGTTTTTTGAAAATCTCTCGAAAACTATGCACTTTTTTGAAAAAATGCATGTAATCGAATTTAAAGGAAATCAAATTTTCTACATTTCTCGCTTTAACAGTTAATACGTATCTTGAACGGTTCTCAAGATATTTGAAAAAATATTTTTTTTACATGTTTTGTGTGAAACTAAATATTGCAGAGGAAAGTTTTTTATTGATCAAAACTGATATTTTTAAACTTTATTTAAAACAAAAAATTGTAGGGTTATTGCTAACTTGTGGTTATACCTAACCTTACCCGTTATAGCTAACGGTACTTCTCCAAAAGTTGACAGGAAACTACGATTTTCACAAAAGTATTTCACAAAAAATTTTTGTTATTTAAGATACGTAAGACGGACAGTACAAACAAACAGATTTACGGACACCCTCATAATTGATTAGTCCGATTGGACTTTGATGTATGGATAGGTTATGTAAATTCATATTCTAAGTACATTTTATGTATTAATTTTTCAATACGACTCATCGTTTTTGAGAAAGTTGTGAAAAACTGTTACGTTTGTGCGGGGGAGGGTGGAAGGAATGGTCCGATTTTGCCCGTTCGAGAACTTAGCCTTGCCATTTACGAGAAACGCAATTGTACCAAATTTCAAGGCTCTAGCTCAATTTTTTCAAAAGTTATGGTATTCACGGACACACAGACACACGACTGAAAGGCGGACAGACATGCCGAAATTAAAATCTTTTGTCTCCTCAAAAACCCTGGTGTGGTTAATTTTTGTGTTCGACGGTTGGTTCGATGCGTTACAAACAGTAAACTGCGTTACAAACGATGCGTTACAAACGATGCGTTACAAACATCAATTGTAGCTTTTCTTATGTTTATCTATAGATTCTTTTAGTGTCAAGAGCTCAAAAATGTCGTAAGTTCAGGTGCGATAGTCTCGCGTGAAGGCATCGATATATTATACATATTGTGTGGTCACAAGAGTGAGCAAAATTTCAAGTCAATCAGATTTGTGAAAGTTCGTCCAAATTCGGTTAGAAGATTTGACCCTGACTGTTAGTTGTTATTATATTGGATTTCAGAATAAGTTCATCTGACTCACTCTTTGTACAGACGTTGTAGAATAAAAACAAGTTAAGAGAGACGGACGCATTTTTCATTTAATGTTATATGCAGTGACGTTTCTTCTAAGGTGCGAGGGTGTTCACTGCACACCCTACTGAAATCCAATATGTATCGGAAATCTATTCTTAATTAATTTCTTTTGTTTGTGCCAATTCTTTCGACAATTTACCAATAGCAATGGTTGCCTAAAGCACCCGCACCCTACATTACCAACCTGTTTCTTTATCTTTCGACCAACCAAGTGTTCTCCACTTTACAGCGAACCAAAGTAAAAATTGCTTGTGGCCTTCTTTCCTACTCGCCCCTTAGCGAAACACACTCGAAACGCAATACCGACTCTTTCGGTCGTTCGACCAACTCGAGTGTTCTTCAATTTACAGCGCACCAAAGCAAAGTAAAAACACATATGACTAAGTAAAAGTCTATAATAAAAAACGTTTCACCGCACACAAAGTTCACAAGAAGTAACCGCACACAACGATGAATTTGGGTGCTCCAGAAAAAGCCGCACGGCGAACCGATGCGATGTTGGTTGCTGCTTGCCGCGATGCTGCGAAACCCGACAATAGAAAACCGACCATCGCATGGCCGTTCGGCTGACGTGCTGATGCGTGTGGGTGTGTGTGCCAAGCAAAACAGCAATATTGCTTGCTCATCAGCTCAGTCGGTTTCTGATTTTACAGGTGTTCAGTTGGCTTTTGTGTATGAGAAATAATTAATTTAATATTATGGCTTGTGAATGCGGATGCGCAATCGAAAAATTGTTTGAGAAACCATTTTCTCTTCGTCTATCACGTCCCGGACGTGATCCTGGATAAAACTAAGAGTAGACGTCTTATCATTTAACAGAAACTTAATATTGAACACCCTACTGAAAGCAGCACGCCACGTCACTGGTTATATGGTGTCAGAAGTCAACGTAATTTTTTTAAAAAAAGGAGTGATAAGTAAATTAAATGACGGGTGAAAGTAATCCGAGTGATAGCGGCAGTAAAGAGCAAATTAAAAACAGAGAATAAAGCAATATAAATAAAAGCATTTAAAAACAAAAACTGACAGTAATTATAATTATTAAAAAATATATTTATTTAATTTGTTTGAGTCCTCAAATGTATGTTTTTGAGATTAAAAAAAATTGCCAAAAACTGTAATGACCCATTGAAAAAATAATTTTGATATTCCGCAAATTTTATGAGAGGAAACATTTCTTACGATGTTTAAATAGAGTGAATTGAATTTCATCGAAAGAATCAAGCAGTTTGCGTGTTAAAATCTTATAATGTTCTTTAAAATCGAACTTCTAATCCTAGCAATTGCAACTGTCGACGTTCAGGTGATAACTCTAAGATTTTAATTTTTTTTAACCATGAAGAAAAATTTCATTTCAGGCTAAATGGTATTTTCGTTTCAGCAAATTGTATTTGGATCTCTCCGAACACTATCTTAATTGTACTTATGAACTGAAGAAAAATACAACATTTTTTGGAAATTGTCTCATAAAAACGGATATTGCAGTACCAATTCTTGGCATCCATGCTATTGGCTATAAAAATTCGAGGAGTATCGATTTTTGGAATACGTCCCAAAATATTTGTGAAGTTTTGAAAGCGTCGAATTTCTTCAGCAAATTTCTTATCGAAAATTTTCTCAAAAAAACTAATATAACTCGAAAATGTCCATTTGAATCGCAATATTTTTTTATACGCAACTTTGGTTTCTCTTCTGACATGAAATTTTTAGATTTTTTGCCAAAAATTGGTTTTGAAAAATTGAATTTCAATTTGACTTTATTTAATAACGATGATGTGGTATATTTTGGAGACGTTCGTGGGAATTTGGTTCAAGGTAAATAAAACTTTTGTATATTGTTTGCTTATAACTAAATGTAAATTTTGAATAAAGTTGGTAAAAAGTAAATTTTGATGGCTGTTTTAAACTAATATTAAAAGTCTGAAATATTACACGACTATAATAATAATTACAACAAATTAGTGCCAAAACAACTATGTTTAAAAAATATTTTAAAAATAAATTCTGTTATAAAGGCCTGTTTTGCGTCAATTATTCTTCTTAAACCATAAAAATTCTCGGATTTAATTAACTTAAGTTGGGCTTGAGCTGCCGATTTTCGTTGGTACAAACGACGGAAAGCCCGTTTTGCAGGTACTCTCATATTAAAAACATAAGCTGTCCTTAGTATACTTAAACCGTAATACCAGAGCCGTGATCAAAAAAATCGATAAAACGAATTTTCATGTGTGGTTGGAAATATTGAAAGACCGATCAGAGAGAATAGGCTTGTCACAATTTCTGTGTTTGTGATTATCCGGTGACAAAAGGTATCTTAGGTCTTCGGTAAAAGTGAAAAATTGAGCTGCAGGCAAAATTCTTTTTTAAAAAATTGACACAAGCAGAAATTATTTTTCTGCAGGTGAAAAATTTTAGATGCCAAAGTCAAATATATCCTTAAAATTGGATTACAATCCCACCCTCTTTTTCCTCAGACGTTGTCCTCTATTTAAGAGCTTCCGGGTTTTTTTTTATTATTTTTTAATTGCGCCCACGTCAGCAAAATGCAGCTCTTGAAAAACAATCCCCTGGACGCCTTAAATAGAGGACAATATCTTGTGAAAAGAGGATCGGAATGCCACCTTACCTTAAATTGATCAAATACTTGCTAGTGAAACCTATCGCTATGCTTTGTCCTTTGTTAGGTCGGAATTTGACGCAGTAGACTTCCAAATGTCGCAAATTTTCACCTGAAGGCGTGCAGCTATGACCACTTTAAGCTAGAAACCATTCTCAATGTCTAGCCAATAGCTTGCTAAAGTAATTTACCAAATCATGGAAGACAATTTTTAATCATGTATACAATGACCGGTTTGGATTTGTTGCGTTGATGTAAAATTTGCCTCCCCCTCACCCCTCGACCACAGTAAGGTGGTGCCTGGAAAACCGAGGCACGTTCGGCGACCTTAAAATCGTCCTTATTCCGAGAGAAATTCTCGGAAAAATTTACAAGCGCACATACCATTAGGGCCTGTCCATAAAATACGTCAGATTTTCAAGGGGGTGGGGTATCTGTGATAGCGTTACGGCGACGGTACTAAACTATATACAAAAAATCGCGAAAAATGAGGGACGAAGAGGAGAGGGAATTCGAAAGACCGTAAATTAGCGTGACGTGTTTTATGGACAGCTTCGTATTGTTGGTATAAAACATAAGGATTGTAGGAAATATTTTTTTGAGAACAGAAAACAGTTGCAAAAAGCCAAATCTGGAGAATAGAAGGGGTGAGGTAGGAAAAAATTCGCCTATTAGCCTTTCTAAAAAATTTTACAGCATTCAAGTAAAATAAGAATGTCTCATAAAATACCTTAATTTGCAATCCAAGTTGATGATCTTAAATTTTCTATCCTAAATAGCAACAGCATTGCCAATTAAGCCAATTTTAGCATAAAGGGAGAAAAATGTGAAACTTGTCCTGCGGAAATAGTTGAAATTTTCCTAAAAAACCGCTGAGCTTATCAACCGTCTTTGCTGCAAAATACCAAAGCGTTGGAGAAAATCTATTTTTGTGGAAAAACGGCATTAAAAAGATTGGATAAAATTTAGATATAATAGCAACAGAGGCGAAATAAAATTTATGCGATGAATATAAAGCACAGTTGAGAAAAGGATAAGAAAACGCTGAAAATGAAATGCCCCGAAAGCAATGTCATCAAGTCTGAAACTGCAAATTCCTTGCAAAATTCTCAGTATTATAGATAGAAAACATTAAAAATTAGCTACATACAAACTTATAGTATACTCTCAAGTTTCTAGAGTTATGTTTCTCTATTTCTGATTTAACATTATATCTTATAGTATATATAGCTACCCCGGTTGCTTTTTTCTAAGCCAATCTGGACACTTAAAGGATAATACTTGAGGAAAGACACACAGAAAAAAAACATCTCGAAATATTTTTCGCAGAGGATTTCTTTGTCATTTTTTTTCTGGGTTATGCAGTACTATTATAGTCAATATAGTCCTAGGGAATCCGTACCGAATTCAAAAATGTGCGGTTGTCTCAGTGAATCCTTTATTGTTCTTGCGGCATTAACTTAGTAAGACGGTTCTCATATTAATGTCATGGTATTTCGCTACAATTCTTCACTGCCTTTCTTGTTAACTCAATGAAATTTTTAAGCAAGCGGAAAACTATTCCACATAAATACGGAGATAAATGAAGGACGAAAAATGTTAGGAATTCGCTTACTCAATAAAAACAGAACCATACTAGGATACTGTGAATGCAAAAAAAAGGAAACCTATCTTACGGTTTTGTGGCATTTTATTTGCTAGTTAAGAGAATAATTTACCATTTAAGGGCTAGAAGATTAGGTAAAGTGTCCATTTGTCAATGCGAAGGTTTTTGCAATTCCCTTATGGAAATGTGCAGAAAGAAAAATCGAGTTTTTAAACTTAAAATTTACCCTTTTTAAGGCCCCGTTTACATTTCCGATTTTTTCTTGAATTTCTCCGTGAATTTTATTCAGAATTAATTCCGCGAATTTTGTCTATCTATCGCAGAATAAATTCATTTAGCAAAAGTGGTCAAAATTTGATTTTTTTTAAATTTATTTTAGGTCAAAATTTGAATTGATATGATGTTGTATGAAAGAATTCCTGTTCCTGCGTCTTTCTGGAATAAGTTTCAAAATTTTGTGTCATAATGTAAACGGTTGTGAAACTAGTGTGAAGTTAGTGTCGCAGGAAAAAATTCACCGAATAAATTGTCAGATGTAAACAGTGCCTAAAATATTTTCGCAATTTTAGATTTTTTTTAACAAAATAAAAAGCAGCAGCATAAAGGGTAATCCTACCCGAGTGCCACGTTTTTGGGGCGGCAAAAATTTAAAATATTTATGCTCCAAAATTTGTTTTAAAAAGTTTTGGGTGGCCTGGAAGAGGATTATAAATATTGTTTATTTATTTTGTGGAACTAAAACAATTTTTCGCAAATATCAACAAAATATTTTTTTTAGTAATTCAAAACTATAGCGAGAGGAGGGAGATAAATAGAGAGGAAAAGAGTAAAAGAGATAGGGGGTGAAAGCGATAAAGAGAGATAGGAGAACGACCTAGAGAGAGAGAGGGAGAGCAAGCGATGAAGAGAGTTGGAGAAAGCGATAAGGAGAAAGGGAAAATACTATCAAGAGAAAGAGAGAAAGAGAGAAAGAGAGAAAGAAAGAAAGAAAGAAAGAAAGAAAGAGAGAAAGAGAGAAAGAGAGAAAGAGAGAAAGAGAAAAAGAGAAAAAGAGAGAAAGAGAGAAAGAGAGAAAGAGAGAAAGAGAGAAAGAGAGAAAGAGAGAAAGAGAGAAAGAGAGAAAGAGAGAAAGAGAGAAAGAGAGAAAGAGAGAAAGAGAGAAAGAGAGACAGAGAGACAGAGAGACAGAGAGAAGGAGAGAAAGAGAGGAAGAGAGGAAGAGAGGAAGAGAGGAAGAGAGGAAAAGAGAAAGAGAGAAAGTGACGAATAGAGAGGGAGTGCGAGACAGTGAGAAAGGGAAAGTGGGAAAAACCAAAAGTGTTTAGAATAGGAATAGGATATTTTTCCACACAAATGGAAAAGATTTTTGCGATTATCTCGAAAACGGTTCATTAGTTTCCAATTCGGTTTTTACTGAAAAATCCTAAAATCTTTCAGTTTTTTTTTCTTAACACAGAATCATAAAAAATATTTCAATTTAGAAAAAAAAAACCCGAAGCAAAATCTTTAGATTATAATTTCAAATCTTACACAAAAAAAAATAATAAAATATTTTTCGGCAAAAAAAAAAATGCTTTTAGCCCATTTTACACTTTAAAGAAAATATTCCCACTAAACTTTTTCTTGGGGATAAGATTTTAGAAGAGTTCAAAATGGGTTTGCTTCGAAGATACACAAATTCCAAGATCCCGGATTTTTATTTATAGATTAATCATTAATTTAGATAAATTCATAAAAAAAATTCTCAAAAGTCCATCGAATACTCAAGAAACAAACAGTGCTACTTGTATTAAATGTAGTTCCACCACACTTAATTATAATTAAATAAAAATCCCTACTTAGTGTGTATTTTTTTTTGGGAGGGGAATTTAAGGAAAAATTCTGAATTTCAAGTTTCGAGTTGAACTGCAAAAAACGTTGTTTGCATAGTTTTTATTCAAGTTAATATCAAAGTAGATTTCATGCTTTCGATCCTTAAAATACACTTAATAACGCAAAAAAAAACTTGGTTTGTTTGTAAAAATCGTAAAATTTTTCCGCATTCTGATTTAAAGTGATTTTCTGCGCAAACCTTAAGTTTTTTTTTCCCTATAATCATCTGCACATATTAAAGTTTAAGTTTTCAGTAGTCAAGTTTTTTGTTCATTATATCCACATTTCACCAACAATCTAGGCCATATAAATTAAAATAAAATGAAATGAAAGAAAAATCTCGAATATAGAAAAGTTTTCGTAGCCCGAAGGAGATTTTCTTTTCAATGTTGAGAAAAAAAAAACTGATGAGATGAGAAATTTTCTAAGCCTAGAAAATATACTAAAACCTACACACACATACGCTGGATATTTCTTTTTTTGTATATAATTTCTACACATTTTTATTATATATGGAATATCTAACGAGTATATAGAATCGCGTATATAGCAAACAGGCTGACAAAATTACTCAATTACCAAGGAAAACTTTCATGAAAAAAAAAAAAACTAAATGTACAATTTCTCAGGGAAAAATGTCTGCTGCACTGTGTCTCACAACTACGAATGCATTAAACTTGATATTCACGTTTCGTTATAACGTCTAACGTCTCCATTTTAACGGGATTTATAGCGACATCTGAATGAGGAGGTGAAAACCTCTTCATAATATGGCACGAAAAAATAAATATCCGGACGAATATAGTCGTGCAGGATGTTTTTGGGATCTTGTGAAAGGCCCTGCAATGTTTACCCTGCCCCTACATACATGCAATACCTCCTGTGGATATGCATTTGTAATATTGTATATAGTTTCAAGTGTTTTAGCAATACTTATACCTAGCATAGGTATTCGGCCGTCGACATATATTTAGGGTGAGCATAAGACCCGGAAAGACCGGGACAGTCCTGAAATTAGGCGTACTGCCCTGTCGTCCTGAAAACTAAACTTTGTTCCCTAAATTATGCAATCTAGGGTTTTTTTTCTTGATCACTAAAAAATTGACATTGTAACACAAAAATTTTCATCTCCGGCGCAGTTTTCCTAGAAATAACTGCCTCTAGAGCATTATTCTTAAGAAAATTTGCGTGCGGCGGATTTCATTAAGCCATTTAAAATTTCAAATGTTTGTTTCTAGAAGTTTTGACTGATGCGCAATTTTTGCTGTGTTTGGAAAATATGAAACACCCATAACACTTTTTTGTATAATCACAAAAAAAATGAAACGCCCCTCTTCCCCCCGATCAGGCTTTCACCAATTGTGCGATTAATTTCCAGGGAGCCAAAAAATGTTTTAACACCCCCTTCTCTGCTCTCTTCTCTTCACCGGCAATCTAGCCTGGATTAAATAACAGTCGTGCTCAACACAAACCTTTTGCTACCATATTTAGTTTCCGAAAAATTATGTGAAAAATACTCGTAATATTTTTTCAAATATCTTGAGACCCGTTAAAAATACGAAAAATCTTTAAATAAGAAAAGGGGGAAATTTTATTTCCAGATTCAAAGGAAATATGCATTTTTTCATAATAGCGCATAGTTTTCGAAAAATTTTCAAAAATCCGAGAAATTTACAAAAACCTGATTTTTTAAAATAAGTTGAGAACCGTTAGATATATAAATAGATTGACATGAAATTTTGCACGGATACGTAGCTCCGGTGACAATACAATGTTTTCTCCACGTTTTCTTGCAAGGATGACGGAAGTGTATGTTGGGGTAACGTGATTATCCTTTTTCTCAAATTTTCTCAAAAAAATCTCACCTAGAGATTTATGGGATCGCTGAATCCGATTCTGACATTAACAAGTCTGTAAGGATAATGGAAGGTGCTGTTAGGATAGTTTGATACTCCTTTTGATTTTGGATTTTTAGTCATACAAATCAAATACGAAATAAATAAAAAGGATAAAATAAAAAAAAAAAAACAAAAAAAAAATGTTTAAAAAGCTTTTAAAGAAAAAAAAGCACTAAAAAGAAATAAAAGCGAGATAAAAAAGCATCGAAAATAAAATAAAATAAAACACATATTTATCTCGCTCTTATTTCTGATACACAGCGCCTAAAAATTATTTTCTTTTTATTTTTTTTTAGAAAGCTTTTTAAATTTTTTTTTTTGTTTTTAAAATATTTGTATGGAAATTACCCGTTATAGCTACCGTTACTTTTCCAAAAGTGAATACGAAACCACGATTTTTGTAAAATTTATTCATAAAAAATTTCAAGTCGCTAGATCACGCTCTCAAGTTCCTTGAGATACGTTCAACGGAGAGACCGACAGATAGATTCACGGATATCCTAATACTTTTGCCTGAGACAGATTTCTTACTGATCAGAAATGTCCTATCTGCCCGCGTTCTCGAGTCGGTCTCCTTCTATAGAGGAGGAAAGTGAAAATATGGTCACCCTACTCATATTGATATAATTTTAGTGTTATTTTCGATTATACAATAGATGCCTATACAAAAGAGTGTTTCACCTTTAAATTATTAACGTCGAGGCACATTGCTGACTCCATTTCACAAAAGGATTTCCACGTATATCACATACACGTAGCGTTAATTCAGAACGTGAAGAAGGAAAAATTATTTCTTTCACTAGACATTGAAATATAACGCAAAATACATACAAAATAGGCAAGTGGAGAATATATATGAAGGTTGGGAAATTTTCTCTAGATATTTGCTATGCTTTTAAGTTTGTGTTAGTAGAAAAAGGACTCGTTTTGAAAATGTCTGGATATAGGCTTGACTATGAAGTTGGTCTATTAATATGCCTGCCTTCCTGCTCTATCCGGCCAGTGCAACTTGAGGCCAAATTTAAAGTAAATTCCAGGAAAATTTTCCTATACCAGCATTCGTTCAATCCGGTACGCTGTCTGTATTTATTTCTGTGGCCTTCAAACTGTATGACATCTAACTATCTACATATTTGTCTGCCTTTTCGTCTAGGTTTTTCCGTCTGTAGTCTAGATATATTTATTTGTCTGTCTGTTGGTTTCGTCTTGCGCTAAGTCTATGAAAATGTTTACGTTTTCTTCATTCATGAAGTTCCATACCAAATACGATAAAGTAGACAAACTCTCTATCGATGTCGACTGCATCGACAAAATGTATAAAAACTTCATACCGAAAGGTCTATGGGAATTTATAAAAATGAAATTCAAGACTATCGTATGTCGTCTACACTATTTTCGTATGACATCGCCCCGTCACAGGGCAATTTTACTTATCCTATTCGTACATTACTACAACTACAATTTCATTATATTGGCGACATCTAAGGATACCTACGGCCGGGTCGCATATCCATAAAAGTTGGTCGTTTTCGGGAGGCCATTTGTACGACAAAACGTGAGTTCTGTGTACACTTGGAAATGTCTGCACCATCGTCTTGAAATGAAGTGAGATTCGAGTTGAAAAGATACCAGAAACGGCATTCGGCATTGAAAATGCCCTCATATAGACATAAAACTTTCCACATTTCTTTACTTTCGGTTATTTTTTTTTGTTTTAGGCTGCAAAGAGGATTTATGACTTCTAAGTTTCTATATATAAATATAATCATAAATTTTATCAATTAGACATATAATGGTTAAGGAGCCTTAACTTTGCCACAGGATATTACTCTCAGCTAAACTTGTGCAGACACAAAACGTAAAAGCGACTAGAATACTTTGGTTTGTATGATGGCGGGTGGCTGGTCATTCATTTCAAGTTTCAGATAACGCTTAATTCCTGTCGCCCGCAATTTGAAAATTCGCTTGAATAAAATGAATCAGTTTAAAAAAATCCCTTCTAGAACTTTTGGTGCATAACACGTATCTGCCATTAGAACTGTATAATGATTAATGGTGGTTTGCGACAACGAAACTTAGCAACTTAAGTCCAACTTAAATGGTTCAAGTCCTGGAATTTCATTGATTTAAGTTGGCTAAGCTTAATTTTTTAAGAATAGTTGGCGCAAATGGATCTTTAAGGAAGTTTTGGTATGGCGCCGCAATATTGGAGTGATTACTCGCCCCGGAATGGCCAGGACTGATCCGGATTTGCACATCTTGTCCCGATTGTCCCCAGAAATAAAATTTTCTCCCAGATTTTTAAATTTTGTTATTTGTGTTGGACCCGGCTTCGCCCGGCCAAGACCGTGAGTAGTACAAAACCTTAGACAATAAAATTCAGTTGGTTATAAATTAGATAGCCTAGAGAAGGGCGGTCCGTGCTTTTCTTTAAAGTTTTGTTTTCTTCGGAAAGTGGTTTTCAAAAATTCACAAAAAGACAATAAATTTCAGTATTTACCTTACCCTCTCCCTTCACTCCCCCCATCCCTCGGGCTAATTTACAGTGTGTTAAGAAAGTTTCGCACCATTCCACGCATTTGATAAAAAATTGAACTCTCCTTCCACTTTACTTCTTTTGTAAATCATCAATCTATCTTCAGACAAGGATTAAAGAAATGATTAGTAATCCTAATAAAGACACAATATTATTATAAATTTCAAGAACTGAAATATGATTTAAAACATTCTGAATGTTGATTTTTTCGAAATGGTGCAAAACTTTCTTAACACAGTGTAGATTAGGACATGTTAGAGATGGACCCCAAAGAATATCTGTGTCGAATTTTAGGCCAATCGGTTTGGTAGTTTTGCCACGAACGAGTAACATAAAGGAAGAACTAAGCTTGGAATTCCCTTTACTCCTCTCCCCACCCCTTACTCTCTCAACCATCCGTACTATTTTTTGTGTATCTATAATAGAGCTGGAGCCCCGGTGATTATCTGCCGAATTTTAGGTCAATCAGTTCAGCCGTTTTTGCGTGAAAGAGGAACCGGCAGACAGATAGACACCAGCTAATTTTTATAAATTAGTATCATTTGTCAAACGTGGGAGGCAAAAATGCTCTACTCGTATATTTTTTTCACCTGAGGCGCATTTGCTCAACAATGTTCTAAAATTTTTTTTTGTCGATCTTTCCATTTGATAATGAAAACCGAATCGAAATTGCTTTAAAAATTCTAGAAATAACAGAGGAGGGGTAAAAGACAAGGGGTAAAAAACCATAGAATACTATTGTGAACTTTTTATACCTTAAAGTGAGGCTACTGTTGTAAAAATCGCAATTTTTGTTTCACAAAATTTATTTCTTTATTGAAAAATCAAAGAAATCAAATCGAAGAATCCAAGAAATAAAATACATTTTATTTGTATAAAGTTTTCATTTTGACTCACCGTTTTCGAGAAAATTACAAAATACTGTTTTGACTGTATAGGAAAAGGGGTAACGAATGGTCCAATTTTTCCCATTCAAGAACTTACCCTAAACATTTACGAGAGGGATTCACAAACAGAAATTGTGGTCTCCCTACTCAAAGGCGAACATCAGAAAATTTCCTAAATCTGCTACAGTGAAAATCGCACGAGAAAACATCGATTTTAACAAAATTTTGATTTAAAATTCGATTAATTTTATCACTTCTGTAACTTCTGTTCCCAGAACTTTAATAAAATTAAATACAAGTCAATCTTTGAATCCTCATACGTTTATCTCCAACAAATTTCGAAGTCCTTTGAAGTGTTTTTTCCTCAATTTTTCTACAAAACAAGAACTTTGCTTTCGTTTTACTTTCAAGGAAAAGTGATTTTTTTTCTGTGGACTGAAACCACTTTGCAAGTAAGTTTTCAAAATGCACTGCATATAACCAAATAAGTTTTGGGAAATTCTAAACAGTATCACGCCACAATCCAGATGTGCATACATAAGAAAGGAAGTGCCGGATGCAAAACGACTACGGATGGAAATTGTACTGGAGGCAAGACAGGTCCAGGATCCTTGCAATACAAGGACGCACGTGCTGATTGCACACGTGAAGCTGTTTGGGGTGGCCGGCCGGTTGAGAAGAAAATTTCACCTCACTCTGAGGATCGGGGTGAAAATTGCAAAAAGAACGCATATTCAGTGTACTGGTAGCCAGCCATCCTGTTGGATAAGGAAACAGAGGGATCTGGGAATATAACAGATGGCGAAGTGTAGCAGGGGTAAGAGGTGGGGGTTGTAAGTCAGGGAATTGGTTACTTTAACTGTGATTCTCATCGAAGACGATTTAGAATATAATAAAGTCAAACGGGTAATGTCGATGCTAATGGCGAAATGGTTGTTGAATTTCTCTAAGAGATTCCACAGAGTGGCGTCGAAAGGGGTATTGGATGGTAGTATAAACAGTTAGGCAACGATGATACACCAAAAGCTATGCCTCAAGTCTCAATATTGCTTAAAGTGCCGGGCACGTACATCCGCAAATCGTAGTAAAACACTCAAGGGTTGGTTTAACCTTACAAGTCAGGCTCGAGTGTTGATTTGTTTCTATGTTTTCACTTTGAGTTTTCCTTTTTATGGTCGTTCTTGTTGCTTGATTTCCATTCACTTAGCACCCAAAACCATGAACTCGAAACAAAATAATAAAATACACTTTTGTATCTATGCTCCCTTTTTTGGTTGCGATTTACTTATTCAAGTGCTCAGTTAAGAAGTTGTTCTTAACCCGATGTCTTTATGATGTTATTGTTTAATTTTCGGTTTACTTCACCATTTAGATGTTAGAGGGGATAATTTACTTGTTGGAATAAACTTTTTACAATGTTCTCTACATAATTGGTTAGAATTCCCTTCTTATTATGAATGTATTTAACAGATTGTTTCATTATGGAAATAAATTAAAATAATTCAATAAAATGAAGTTTTAGAATTAATTTTTGTAATTAATGTGATGGGTTTTTTTACCCGAAGGTTTTTAACCCGAAGAATTTTTAAAGAAGGTTTTTTTAGCCGACTTCGGAAAAGAAGTCCTTACAAGATCAATATAGTGAACACAATAAAAATATTGTGTTGTGGATGTGGATGTATTTATGTATTTATGTCCGGCGATTTTCTCGTAAACTGTTCGAGATATCGAGCTGAAACTTTTGTGTTGTGTTCAGTATAGCACCAGAAAGGGCTATTTACATATCCCCCGTGACGCTATTCCCTGAAAACCCCCTCTCCTGCTAGATTCTACATCGTTAGAGATATCGAGCTGAAACTTTTTTTTGTTGTGTTCAGTACAACATCAGGAGAGACTTTTTACATATCTGCTCTGTGGCGCTATACCCTCAAACCCCCTCCTCTGCTCCAAAAAAAAATTTCTTTCCTATCAATTTGGTTATACGCATTTTTAGAAAAAAGTGCGTAGTTTTCGAGAGACTTTAAAAAAGACAGACAGACCGACAAATAGAGAGGCCGACAGATAGACAGACCGACAGACAGATCGACAGATAGACAAACCGACAGACCGACAGACAGACCGACAGACAGACAAACAGATCGACAGACAGACCGACAGACAGACCGACAGACAGAGAGACTGACAGACAGACCGACAGACCGACAGGCAGACCCACAGACAGACTGACAGCTAGATCGACAGGCAGACCGACAGACATACCGCCAGACAGACCGACAGACAGATTTTCGGACATCCTCATAATTTCTCCTGAAACGTATTTCTGGTCAGTACTGATCAGAAATTTTCTATCTGCTCCGTTTTTAAGTCGGTCTCCGTCATAAATACAATACTTTCCCTCTATAGAAGAAAATAAAAATTATGCAATTTTTTTTAAAATTTATTTTGACTTTAAAATTCGACTAAATTGAAATCATGAAAATTCACTGCAAGTTATTATTACTTCAGCTAAAGTTTTTAATTCCTATTCCACAAAAAAAAAAAAAGATAATTAAAAATTATTCATCTTTATTTATGTTTGCCCTCTGACAAAGTTCAAGTTTTTGAATTAATATTTGCTTGCATTAAACATTTTATAAAATTACGAATTGAAACACATTGTGAACATATGGTGACCAGTATAACCGCATACTAATAAAGATTTCTAAGCTGTGGTGCCGGGGTTTTTAGTACGAGTGCCAGCGCGAATTTTACGGGCTTAAAAGGACACTTGAACTCATTAAAATGCTCCATGCGAAGTAATGCCACCCACTGCGGGTACACTTCACCAAAAAGGACGAAAATAACACAAAACTCTACATACAAACGACTCTTGACCACCCTTTCGAAATACAAGGCCATCGTACTGACTGACCATTATGGGACATTGTGAGAGCTTAACGGAATGAATGTTCGGTTCGGTGAATTTTCATAGCGAATTTTCCTGGGGGTGGGTTGTGGTGGATATCAGATATGTCCAAGGATACGATGGAAACTCTTTTAATCGTTTCTTTATTCCCATTTCTATGAATAAATTACATTCATTTGCATATGTGCGAAGGGTGGCAAATGTGGGTGCAATCGAAAGCTCTTACTTTTGATAAAAGGAGTAATTTAAGGATACAGGATTCAGATGGACTAACGTTACATTGTAGCACACTTGGTTGACAGTTGGGCATGTAGCAAGTGAACAGACGGTGTATACAGAAATCGAATGGGGTTGGGAATTAATTCCATAGCAGGGGTGGTAAGAAGTAATTGCGGATGAGAGTCAAGAGGTGACATTTGATGAAGTCGGGATCATTTGCCTGGATGATTTGTGGAAGGGATTTTGAGCTGTCGTATTCCATGTGGACATAATGTCTGACTTCGCTCCGTTGGTCATTTTTATTTAAAGTGTGAAAATGCAAAAATTTACCTGTACCAGGTTGCAGGGGGGTGGTTATGGCTTTGGAAAGACTTTTCATTTGGCACTTAGGTATATGTAGAAAAGGGTTCTCCGTTTCTGGTTGACGCTCAATTTCATCAAAAAGCAAAGGATCAAATGTCCAAAGGGATTATGTGAATGGACCACAAATTCATAACACGTCGAAATTGAAGTGAATAAAAGATGGGGTATTTAAACAAATAAATACATGGAATTTGGCTGCACGACAATAATGAAATCGAACCATAAGCTTTGTTTTTAGACTAGTCGTTTCCTTTTCTAGAAGGAGGTTTTGATGGCTTTTTTTAAAAAAAGAATATGGAAGTCGATCAAGAACCCTCATGTATGTGGATTCCTAAATGCAAGGTCACCGCAGGAATTTTTCCAGAGAGGGAGGGGGTGTGTGGGGCTTCTTTTATGGGTATGGTGACCAGTTTTTTGGATCAACCCGGGACAAGATGAACAACAAATTTTTTATAGAAAATAATACCAAGGGAAAAAATTGTAAATGTGCGCCCTTGGCGAAATTTTTTAAACGGCTGCGGCGCAATTATTCAAATAAAGAGATACTCATTTCGAAGCGAAAATTAACGTACATTTTCGCACTTTTTACGTTATATAAATATTTGCAACAGAAATTGTGAAAATACCAATCAAGAAAAATGTTTCGCAGGTCAAATCATTTAAGATAATGCGTCTTTTGTGGAAAATTGATGAAAAAACGCGCCGCAGGTGAAAAAAATGCTTTGGAGAAACCTTCAGCCGAAATAGACTATTGCGTGGATATTTAGTTATCGTTTTTCTAGCATTTCAAAAATTTTAACACTAATTTGAAAAATGCGAGACAAAAATGTATAATAGTTTCCAGGCCGCCGGCGAAACATGGCTTTCCCGGCCATTTCGTGGCGTATGGTCACCTTATTTAATGGGAAAAGATATCGAGCAATGATATCGTTTTATTTAAATGTTTTTAAGTAGTTCAAATATCTTTATTTTATAAAAAAATCTATTTAAAAAATACCAGGTACTAAAAATTCACAAAAATCAATTGTTTTTTTTAATCGAGGTGGGGTATGGACCCCTCCCCCAGCCATCACCTGCTGACGACCATGCCAAAATCTTGTAAGATAATGTACTGAGAAAAGTGTGTAGGTTAAAAAAAACGTGTAGCAACAGCATCGATGGGAGAAGGGTTTCAGAAAGAGCGGTCCGCTTTTTAAGGGTGGCAAATGTTGGTCCGAAACACGACATTACAAAAAACTATTGCAGAAAAGGACAAAACATTTGCTAATAGGAGCGGCCAATTTTTGCGTATTCGTCTGTTATCAGGTTTTTTGTTTCTGGTTTTGATGGGTGGTGACAAAACCTTGCAAATGTTGTTGAATCTGTTTAAGCTCTATGTGTAAGAAATAGGAAATAATGATTTAAAAGATTAAATCCTGCCTTTCACGGTATCAATACTGCCTTTGAAAGTAATTTAAATGAACAAAAACTGTTTAATACATCGTTTATAAAAAATGCAATCGAATCCAATAAAATGAAAGAAAAAAAAATCAGAACTCAATTTTATATGTCACAAATATTCGTCGTTTCCTCTTCAAAAAATCCCAAAACATATTTCATGGAAAATCCGGTCTACATCTTGTACAAAACGAGTCCGTCAATAACGCTTGACAATGACGTTTCCGTTTTTCACGTTTCACTTCTAGTTAGCCAATTCCATTAACGGAAGTGGCCATACATTCCAACAATTTATTTTTCCGAATGGTGAAAAATTTTCCCAAACAACCCGGGAAACTGTAAAAAACATGGAAAATATTTTCCACTATAGAGAAAAATAAACAATAGAAGCCACGGAAAATCCTTAAACGTGAAAAAATGCAGGAATTCCAGTCGTGGGGACAAAAAGAAATTAAAACCGAAAATTTAGTTGGTAAAGAGGACAGAAAACACCAACCAGGGTGTCCTTTTTTGTTTAGATTATTGTTAAGCTAGCTGTGTGTAGTGAAAATATGTAGTTGCCGCGTAGTTTCAACCCCCGAATAGGAATAGCAAGGGTTGGTAGAAATAAGGATTTCAAGTGAAAACAACGAAACATTGTCGTGGTCGCATGTTCCACAATTTTAAAACCGGGAACCTTCTGTTCCGTTGTCGGGTATTTTTTTTTTCGTCCTGTTCATTTTTCAGGTTTGTTTTTAATTCTTTCAGTGCTCAAAGCCGATTTCCAGTGTAAGCTTCCGCAAATCCGTTTGATACTCTATGCGATCGTGCTGGACAACCAACCCCACAAATCGCAAATGGTTGTTCATTTGAGGTACACGTAAACCTAAATGAATAGAAGATATCGTCCCGAATATGGAATTCTTTTGCTTAACTGTAACAGAAATTCACGCAAATAGCGGGAAAATAGAACCCCACAAACACAAAGATTTATTACCACACAATACTTTCTTTATTGAGAGAAGTGGTTTTAGGAGGGAGAGTGAGCAGTGACGGGAATCAGGAAACGAAAAAAGTTAATTTCACAGTAAGAGTTTCGAAGCTTAGGGGGATTTTTTTAAAAAAATAGATGGGGCAATCTGTTGGCCGTTGATATCATGTGTGTTTGACAACTTGTTTTGGGGGGTAATTTTGGCAAAATGACCCTAATTGAGATGTCGTCGGGTACCACAACAACCAAGAAAATTACAGGGCAGTTCATTTAAAGTCAGTGAACGGAATTAAAGTCGAAAAGAAAACATAATTATATTGAGTCGGTTCACTTTAGTTCCGGCATTTGTGGGTTTTATGTTCTAAAGATATGTCAGAATGACATGCAAAGGGTAATTTTTTGGTTTCTATTATTTTTCGTGAAAAGTCAAACCTGAGTATGTGTTGTTGATTTTTTAACATTTTAATTTGTATAAAAATACCCTTAAGAAAAATACGTCACGTTGATTTTCGGGTATCCAAACACCCGCCCCCCTCCATTTGTCAAACTTTTTTTTCAAACTTTTTTTTTAAACTTTTTTGCAATTTTTTGTATAGCGTTTAGCGTCACACTGGCGCAAACACCTTGCCCTTAAAGGACGTATTTTATATATAAATACACCCCATATGACAGTATTATAGTTTTTACACAGTTTCGGTTGGAGATGCAAATATCATAACGGTTACCTATTTGACTAAATAAACACTGTTGCATTTTTGACATTTCAATTTGTCAAAAATTACCCTCAAGCGATAATTGTCCACAACTCGTTACGTTCATCACTAATAATTAAGTCTGCTAACCAACGAACTTATTTAGCAAAATGTTTTATGACCGGTCATAACGGTGATATGTTTATGGTCAATTTTGTAGTGATGTGGCAACTCGGTGATCAATGGACTTGCAGCGATTATCCACTGGGCTAATGGGACTCAAATGATCATGTGCCATAAATTGTAAAGTGATCGTTAGCGTTTACCCTCATGGTGTTCTTCAAAGGTAAGTGGCGTGCCGTGAGACACATGTTTTCCATTCATCTTGCGTTCCCAGCCACAATCTTGGCATATGTTTTGATTTTTCAAGAAACACCTACCTACCGACTGTGGTATAGTCACGGTCTAGAATTAAGGATCACTAAAGGGGAAAAAGGAGTGAATTCAGTTTGATTAATGGAATTCTACTGGTCGGCGGTTCATGTGATCATTGAATATTGCACATTTGGAGAGTTGAAAGAATTTCATGTTCGCCACGATTGAACACCTCGGCATCTGCAAATGTTGGCCTTACAGAAGCAGTTTTGCTAGATTTCAGATACTTATCGGCTGATCTTTATGGGAAGTCAGAATTTGCACTGGGAATGGTGTTCTTTATAGCAATATTAAACGTAAGATATTTCACACCTAGCAAAGTATCTGAACACGTTTTGTTTTCATGTGTGAAATATATCGCAGTTACACTGCAATCACATCCATTTTTCTGCATTGTTTCATTCTTCACTTTTTCACTTATCGCTTGAAGTTACTGAAAACTTTTAAATCTAATTAGAGTTTCTTTCTTTCATATTTTCAGGTAATTGAAACAATCGTGCTTCTATCATTTGTAAGATGTTGCGAGTTTTTGTGGTGATCATGAAGGATGATTTTGAAATGTTTGGTGATTGCTTTTTCAACGGGTAATTGATATTTGCTAATGAGTTTAATTCTTAAGGTGTCGAATTTTACACACAGGTAGGTGAAAAATTACATTCATATGATGCTAACTGGTTATACTAATATGATTCTTGTCACTATTTGAATATGTTTAGGACTCAACTTTGAATTTTTTTACAAGGTCTACAAAAAAAAACTTGAGAACCTCTAATGGTAAAACTTTGTTGATGAAAAAAAAAGTTTAACACCTTTACGGAAAATTTATGTTGATGGGTGAACACCCTTATAAATGTTGAAATCTCACTGATGACTTAGAACCTGGTTAAAACGGTAAATCGCTGTACGTACAGTAGTCAACGTATTAATTTGACGAAAAAATTAGGGTTATTTGTCAGCACATAATAACCCTAATTTTTTCGTCTATCTAAAGACGTGTAATTTCTTGTCCAGCGATTAGTTACTTATAATATGTATATTAGAGCAGTCACAATTTATCTTAGTATTGGTTTTATTTGGAAAAAAACTTTGAGGAAATTACCTCATATATCGAAGCGATAGTAAGAACCGTTTGCCGTAGGGCTAGGATAGATTTTCGTGATCGAAGAACTTCCTTGATGCCTGACTTATCTAACAGAAAAAAACTGTGTGAAAACCCATTCAGTACTTTAGGAGTTAGCCGACTAGGGGGTTTGCATAATACGGGAGGCAGGAGTTCGAGTAGGAGAAAATTTTCCTTTACGACCGACCTGTCCAATACTGAAAACCGTGTTCAAATCCTTTCAACGGTTCAAAAAATATCAGGCGAGGGGGTAAAAAGGAAGCTAACTTTTTGATGTGCAGCTAAATATACTCTATATGACATATCATATAGGAGTATATTAGATTTAGTATACCGTTTGTAACGTATCGCACCAATCATCGCAAACAAAGATGAACTTGACCAGGGTGTTAAGGATGACAAAAGATTTTGATTCCCGTATGTCCGTCTGTCTGTCCAACCGTCTGTCCATCCATCTGTCCGCCCGTGAACTTCATAACTTCCGAAAGGATTGAGCTAGAGACTTGAAATATTGTCTAGTTATGTTTCACGTAAATGTCTAGGTTAAGTTCTTCAACGGGCAAAATCGGACCATTCCTTCCCCCTCCCCCATACAAACGAAATTTTTTTTGCGATTTTCTCGAAAACGGCGAGTTGGATTGAAAAGCTTGTAAAGGAAAAATTTGTTTATAATATGATTTTACATACCCGTTCCATACATCAAAATCCAATCGGACCAGTCCTTACCCCCTCTCCTATGGAAATATACTTTTTTGAACAACTATTTTATCTGTTCACGCCTGGGAATTATAGCTTTTGAATTATAGCTTTTCTTATGATTTTTATTGAGGCTTAACACATCAAGCATTATCATGTAAATTTTCAGCCATATTTCAAATGCAACTCAATGGGGAAACGTTTGTAAAAGAAGTTCCGGGGGAAGAAACGGGCGATAGGAGCGAAGTCGCAAATAGCTATTAACTATTCCAGATGTCTAAGATACACTTAGCAAAAAACCGCATCAAAATCGGTCGAGTAGTTTTCGAGCCAAGTCGTGGCATACAGACATAGAGAAATTCAATTTTATGTAGTAGAAGTTGAACATGACTGAAAAAAAAATGTTAAACGGGTTGATTTTCTTTTCTGATTTTTTTTTGCACATTTAACGTACCACTCAAGTTCAGTTTATTGTATTTCAAATAGCATTGAAGCACACGCTTTGCTCAAATCTCATCACATCCACTAAAAGCTTCCTTCTCCATGAAAATATCGTAAAAGGTGAAAGCTTTACGATAAAATCTGTTTTATGTGCCACACTCCATAAATCTTGGTTCCAACTGTTGTTGTTGTTGTTTATATGCCGGAAGTAGAAAAAAGAAAAGGACGAAATGCTCGAAAAATGAGACGTAATGAGACAGAGTTGCATCGGGAGAGAAAAAAGGAGTGAAAACATAAAATTCTCCTCATGTTCTGTAGAATGCAAAGCTAAAATCTTCTGCAATAGTGTTGGAGACTGGCCTGCTATTTGTGAATGTGGGCAAAGGATATGATATACTTTTTGCAATTCCGTCACATGAACACACACACACACCCTAAAAATATTTTTTTGTTGTCGTTTAAACCCGGAATCACTTCCGTGTACGCGCTGTGTTGGATTTAAAGTTTTGTTTGTTTTTCGTGTCCTTGCGCATAGCGCCTGTATGTGTGAGTATATGTGTGTATATGTGCGGGAACGCGTCAAAATCTTTAAGGAAAATCATGTGACACTCTCAGCCAGGATTCTTGTTGTGTCTGGGACTCACGTGTTTTCCAGGAAACTCGCTACATAAATGGTTTACATGTTGTTATTTTCAGGAAGTCCCACAATAGTATTTGTGAGTTTCATAATAAAATGGATTTTATTCTCCCACGCCGATTTAGTAAAGTTTTTGATTGAAATAAAATATACGCATCCCTTGAAATGTACTGAATTTCTACCTACCTATACGTATAGATAAAACGTATAAATGTATATAATATAATTCTGTTGTCCTTTAACATTTTGCAGGATGATAACAATAAAAACAGATGACAAACTCATTGATTTTGGGGTATTTTTGCATTTATCAAAGTCTGTTTTGAAAATTCTATTGGTTTCAAATAATGGGGCAAGTTTTGTTCCGGGAAGGAATTTTTGTGTGAAGTTTTCTTTTTTTGTTAAAGTTAGACGTACGAATTTAGCAAATTGCGTCTTACGTGTGTTTAAATTTAATCGATAAAATTTATATGGGTTACATATGGCGGATGATTGCGAAAATTTCCGCATATTCAATTCATTAAAAAGTAGCATATAAGAATAAAAATTTTAAAACTATAAGGGTATTCATTCATGCAACCAGATAAAATTACATATTTTCACCCGGTTACTTAAATAGGGATAGAAATGTGTTTGCCTGAAATATGAGGGGCAGACAGGGGGTGGGGTGTATGCATTTTTTTAACGTTGTAAGTCGATAAAATGTGAGAGGATTCGGACGATGTAAGTGTCCTTGGAATCGTGTTGCATTATATGCTCGACGCTAGACGCTCTTATATGCTCGACGCTAGAGGCACATGATTGAGAGGGTAATTTGTTTTCTCGCCAAAAATAATATCTTAAAAATGTGTCAACCTTTGGCGGGAGAAATTCAAAAATTAAATCTGCAGCAAGCAAAGTTTAGGCATTTCGAGAATGTAATGTCATGTAAAGGATAACTCCGTTTGTCTGCTACAGGCCAGAGTTGATTTGTCAAAAAGTTTACTTGGATCACATTTATTATTTTTCTGAGCCCGAAAACCCTTACTGCCACTTTTTTCGAGGAAATATGAAAACAAGGTTATTTCCGTTACCCTTACATGATTTGCTGTTTCGAGTTTGGAAACACTTTTTCTTAGCGAGCACGTTTGAGGTAAAATGAATTTGTGTGTAAAATTTCATAGCGATCGATTTTGTGGTTCGGGAGATACTGTGATGATTGTGTGAGTCAGTGGTATTTCGCTTTTATATCTATGGTAATAAGCTTCCCAAGAAACCATTTCTAACCCTGGTTACAATTTAACTTTTCGAACTTGACAAAATTGGGTACAGATCGGTTACTATGTAACTAGTTACCAAGTAACGTATGTGAAACTACTATTTTGAAACTTATTTGCAACGTACTGAAATTTATGGTTGTCTTGTAACACGGATGAAACCTTTCGGTTACAGGTTACAAAGGAACGTTTTTCAGTGTAACGCCATTGTAACCTGAAAGTTTCATTGTAACCTAAAAGTTTCATTGTAACCTGAAAGTTTCACTGTAACCTGAAAGTTTCATTGTAACCTAAAAGTTTCATTGTAACCTGAAAGTTTCATTGTAACCTAAAAGATTCATTGTAACTTGAAAGTTTCATTGTAACCTGAAAGTTTCAGTGTAACCTGAAAGTCTCATTGTAACCTGAAAGTTTCATTGTAACCTGAAAGTTTCATTGTAACCAGAAAGTTTCATTGTAACCTGAAAGTTTCATTGTAACCTGAAAGTTTCTAGCCTTTTTCCCACAGATATTTATATGTAGAATGTGTTGAATTTTAGTGAATTATCGAATTCTTTTCATTAAACATAACAAACGCTATAATTGCCAATCTGGCAATCATTGGGCGCGTTTATTCCGGTGCTAAGATGGCACTGCCAATGTGGCAATGCCAAACTGGAAGTGTATATTGCGTGAACTGTCAATTTTTTGTGGTTATGTGACTATTTCTCCCAGGTACGATGGAGGGAAATAAAATCTTTGCAATATATAGCATGAAAAGGACAGAAAGAATTAGAAAAAGGATAAATAAAACCAACAGGACAAAAAGGTAAGTTCAAAGTAAAAATTTAACTCAAAAACAAGGTAGCGAAATACAAAATGTCACAATTTTGAGGTTAAAACAGCACTGCCAGAATATAATTCCGTTCGTACCGTCTGAAAATAGCAGCGCTAAAAATTAGCAGTGCCAAAAATCCACTGCTCAACTGGCAGGCATTGCTAAAGTAGAATGTATTTATATCGGCGCTACATTGAAAAAACTGCCACTTTAGCACCGGTATAAATGCGCCCATTGGAGACCCGTATGGTGATATTCGTATCAAAATTCTAACAGTTGTACCAAAATTCCACTTTGAAGTCAAACTTTCCAATAAGATTTTTTTAAAATTTATTCCAATCGGATTTTGATGTATAGGAGTTTTATGTAGAATCATATCCTAAATAACTTTTGTTCTTGCACTTTTTTGATAAGATGCACCGTTTTTGAGATATTCACAAAAAACGTTTTCGTGCGTATGGGGGGTACCCCCCCTAATGGTCCATTTTTGCCCATTAACGAACTTACCCTCGCATTTTACGGATATGTGCAAAATTTCAAGTCTCTAGCTCAATCCGTGCGCCCGCAATCCGCGCCACAGACGGACGGACGGACAGACGGACGGACATGCAAAATTCAATTTTTTTTATCATTCTAAACACACTGGTGTAATTCATTTTTGTGTGTGATGACGGGATCTTGGCGTTACAAACGGTAAGGCAAAGTTAATATACCCTTTGGTTTCACCATACGGGTATAAAACAAGTTTTGTCTCCAATAAAGATTTCTAACACCCTTTTGTCCTTTGATTTTTATAATACTCTATTGACAATGCTTCACAGTTAACGATATAATTTTACAACATTTGATTAACAGTAAAAATTTGTCTGTCCTCAAGTATTTTGTCTGTTTAATCTGTTTTTGGTCTGTCAGCCTACATATAGAAATAGATTCTATAGGAGCGAAATCAAAAACCATATAAAAAAGAAGCACAAAATTTATGGGAAAAACTAAATTCAAATGAATTTAATATGAAACGCCTAAAAATCCATAAAAATGCGTTCAAATGAATTGATTTTGACAGTTTGTTGCACATGCTTTAACACATTCTAGCCGTTATGTACAAAATTTCATGTTTTGATTATTCCCAATGCTCTCCAACGGCCTCCTCTATCATAGATTCGTCTATTTACAAACCTAGGGCAATCTCTTTTCGCGAGTGTACATTTCAAGTGCTTTTAGTGTATTTGTTTCAATCGACCGCATACAGCCGAAGTGTGCAGATTTCCCCGGAAAATCCATGAGTATTAGAGGAAAACTTTGATTTTTCAGAGAGAGAGAGAGAGAGTCCCTCAAAGCTTTTTCGAATACTGTTTTAATCTTCTGCAATTTCTCTCTTTTTCTTAACTATCCCCAAGCTTTATTCGCTTTTTAGGTAAAGTCCAGTTTCCCTGAAGCTTTTTTGGTTCGGTTCTCTCCTAATGGATTCTCTTCGTTTCCGTCGTAGCTGGGAAAAATTCACTTCGACCTCAGTGGGTGGTTGAAGCTTTTCATTCATAGATGAGTTTGTGGCCCACTCTGATTCTCGTCCCCGCTCCCCTCTTTGACACTGAGAAAAAGCTTTCTCTGAATTCATTCAACCACCCACATTTGCCGCCCATTTGGGGAAATTCTGAGATTGGAAAATCTTAAATCTCATAGTCGGATTTTGAAACTAAGTATATCGCGTGCGAATGGTGGAAATTTAGACTCTTTTTTCATAACATTGAGAGTTTACTGCTGTATTGTTTTAGCCGGAAGTCAAAGTAATTTTCTTCCAAACTTTTCGTGACGTAGGAGAGCGTTAAGAAAAGCTAAAAGAAAGTCCAATAACGTTTAGAAGTTTTCATCAATTCAAATTGTTTCTGTATTTTTTTTTATTAATGGATTTTGCTAGAATGAAAGGAGAAGGCTTTTCTGATACTACGAAAAGGTTTCATCATTTTTCGTAAAAATTGTGATGGTTGCGATTTTTTTAAATTTCGGTTTTTTGACTAAATTCCTATTCAGCCAACATTTCTATCGAAAAAGAAAGTCTAATTTTAAGGACGAAACTTGCAAGCCTTGCCTATTTTCTACGCTGCTATGTGGGTTCACAGTTTTCACGACAGAGGGCCTTTGCGTTCGGTAGGAGATTTTCCAGCTGCCGGTGTAGTAGTACTCGTAGTTCAGCATAAAGTTCGATCAGACCGCCACCGCCCACCAGCTGGTAGGATCCTTCGATCTACCGACGCCGAAGAGAAAAACTGTCGAATGGAGCTTTTCGGGGTAGTTGAACTTTTTTGAATGCTTGGGGATGCCATTTTTCCAACCCCAAGCCCCCAATTCAGCGTATGTTCAAAAAATATGCCAAGCAACCTCGGCCGACACATCCACCAGCCGGTTGTATGAATATTTCGCTAATCACAGTTTCCACCCTCGTGGGCCAGGGGTTACGTGAATTTTTGTTTGGGTGTCGGGCTTTTGCGCGACGTTGTCGTTCCAATGTCGAACATGGACCACCCTTTTCGATGTCGGCGGTGTATAGTCCTTTGGTCTGATTTTTTTGTTGTTGTTTTTTCCACTATGATAGATGGTGGCCGACTATTTATGAGTTTGGCGGTGTTTCCAATTGTACGCGGCCGGCAAGCATACCCAAAACACACACACTCGTTCACGCACGTGACTTTCCCGCTTTTACGATGAGCGAAAATAATGATGACTGGATTTGGGGCTAGTTTAGATTGTCTTCATGCTACTGACATCAAATTACCAATAGAACGTCGAATTTGTTGAAGTTTTTCCATGACTTTCCGTTTTTTTCCCCGATTATTTTCCACTCTTGTCTGCTAGCATAATTCACATTCGGATGGGTGGGATTGCGGTCTGTCCATATGGTTTTGACATGGAGGAATTATTAAGTAGTAAAAGGGTGTGAATACGGAAATGATATTCAAATTTGAATCCATTGATTTCGTGGTTTTACCATCGAAATTGAGTATTTGCGCCTTCGATTACCTGTGCTATGAATAGTGACGGCTTTTTTCACGGCAAAAACCCCGGGAAAAATCGAAAACGTAAATTTTGGGGATTAACGATGATATTAGAGAAAATCAGGAAATTGCGGGTTTTTTTTATTGTGTGCTTGTAGCCACCAAAGGTTTTTAAAAAAAATAAATTATTTTTATTATTATTCTTCTTATCGATGACGTTGCGAGCTTAGATACTGCAAATTAAGTTGTATGTTTTATTCTCTACTGCCGCACCTACAGTTTTACTTATAGTTCCACCATTAGCGAATCGCAACATTTGTAAGGTTTTGGTTGCAATCCAGAAACAGCAAAGGCCACCATAACTGTCTAGTTTGTAGCAAGTATTTTTTAAATTAATATGTACGTTAGGGTGGATCGCTTTTCTTTTTTCTCGGATTTCGGAAACGGTGGCGGGGGGGGGGGGGGGGGGGGGGTGGAAAAGTTGTGAATTGGTAGGTCATCAGAAAAATTACATGCAAGTTTCATACTTTTAAAGTTAAAAAAAAAATCAATATTCCAATTCTACATCTTGGAATAAAAAAAAGTACTGAAATTTTCTTTATGTTTTATTTCAATTATGCTCACACATTGTCTGTTGAAAAGAAATTAATATTTTGGAAAATATTTTATGTTTTGCCTTGAAAGTTTGGCGCGAAAATTTTATCCCCGTTATCAATTTCATGTATATTACACCAATTAATATATAAAACTGTCTTTAGGTGGTTTTCGCGGTCGCTAATCACGAGTCTGGTGTTGGTATTCCAAAATTCGAAACGACAGGTCCTTCAGGGAAAACGCAAATATCATTTTCCCCTTTCTTCTCGGCCGGAAACGGATTTTTCGCGATTTTGCGATATTTTGCCACTCTCTTAAAAATTAGACAAAAATATAAGTCGCCGCAAAGATTTTTTGGCAAAAAAAATTGTGGTGGGGTCTCAAGGATATCTAGCCTAAAAATTTGAAAATTAAAACAATTTTTTCTGTTGGTATTCCTTCTTTGAAATTTTTTATGTTTTTTCGCATGATTAACCCGGTGCCATCGACAACATATATTTTTTTCCATGTAAATCTATGGAGCCGTTTTCAAGATATTTGACTTTGAAGTTTCTCACATTATGCCTACGTACGGGGTTCTGAGGAGGGTAGAGGATTAGAACTCTACCAAAGTTGTGCAAACATTGGTGTCTACCACTTTCAAGCCGATATCTCTGAACGATTGCGTTAAGATCCTGTACACGTAAAGAAGTAATAGGACAGGTTACTACAAAAAATAGGAATATACAAAGCCGAGAAATTTTGTGGTAACCATGGGTCGTCTCCCTTCGATATCTCTAAAGGGAGACGACCCATTGTTAACCTGCTGTGCCTTTTGGGGAAAATACTAATCACGTGATCCTTACACGACATTCCATCACGTGATCCTTACAAGGACGAAGTAGTGAAAATATTGTATTGTCACCGGAACTACGCAAGGTGACTAAATTTAATTTCTATAGGTTTTATAAGTTTCACAGGATTTGAAAATAGACGTAGCGACAACGCAAATTAGTATATAGTGTATAAAAAAAGGTTTAAAATATTAAATTTTGTTAAAATATTTCTCTAAATTATTTTTTATGGTGTATTTGATTGAAATCTACAAAAAATGGAAAAGCGAAAATTTCATCCCTTCAGACTTCCAAGGGTGTAAAAAATTTCAGACTTTAGTTTTAAAGCAAATTATGAAAAAATGACAGCTCTATGTGATAGACATCCTAAAAGTTTTCAAATATGTCGTATGAATGAATCGATTGCCAACTTTTATCTTTAATCTCTTTCATCAGGAAAATGCACGTTTTATCCTTTAATCCTTGACGTCCATTGGCCATCAGAAGTTTCACTTGCAAGAAATGCAATAAATTATGTCCGCTTTCTCAAATCCAAATAAAATGAAAAAAAAAACTGCTTGTAAGATGAATTTCTTACATTGATAAATGTAAATAAATTTTGCCAAATACGAAGCTAAAGAATGGATTTTTATCTACTTCAGATACAAAACCTACAAAATCTCGGCTGACATGAGTTCGTGTTTTGTTTTTTCCTGGCAATCTACACCTAGTATCATGTCCGCCCAGCAATTCTCTTCATTTTCGTAATTTGTACTGTAGACAATTTTTCGTTTGCCAAAAATATATCTCCATTATCTCACGGATATCGGCAACAATTCCAGCCAACATTTTTTACTTTTATAAAATACTTACTCTGACAGAAGTCGTTGAGAGTTTTCCGATTTTTGGTTCATTTTTGTGCCGATAAAAGAATAACTGCAACTGATGTCGAGACATTCTCTAGGAAAATCAAATAAATAATAAAAGTTTTATCATTTTTGTTCACGGTCGCCTTGAATTAAAACAAAATGTTGTGCCAAGCTGAAAATTTTCATGCAAGATAAGAAGGAAAATTTTTTCTTGTTCAGGAAAAAGGAGGCAAAAACAAAACATTTCGCTAGGCTGTTTCTGAATTGAAAGGATTCGTTTTTTTTTCTTAGATTTTTTTAATTAAAAGTGATGTGTTTTTGCTTAATATGTTTTAATTAACTTCCGTCTACTATTATTTTGAAATTTTCATCTATTATTTATTTGCTTTCAAAGATTCGAAGTAAATTAGATACCAACAATAACTCGGGTGCATTCAGCAGGGATGTCTCCGAATTGAGATGGCGTGTTTTCAGTTTATACTAAAAAAAGCCTGGGACAAGTTTATACCGAAAAACTCTGTATTTTGTGGTCGAAAGATAATTGCAACAGAGATGTTTGTCAAAATTTATTTGGCAAAAGAAAATTTGGCAATTGTCTATAAGTGGAAATTTTCGGAAAAGTTTTTTGACAAAAGCTCGAAACTTCTAACGTCGGTAACGCTTTATTATTTTATAATTTTAGGACTCGAAAGTATCATGAATTTTTTCCAAACTGTTCCCAATTGAACAATGTTGGAATTTTTGTACCGTGTCCAAATGTACCACGCAATTTTCCTTTACAAAGTTTAAGAATATTTGTGGGAACATTTGAAATTATGGACCTTATGGTACAAAAAGGACAATTTTCACAGGAAAAAAATCTTGGATTTCCAGTCAAAATTCCATAAATCATACCTTCGGTACTTGGTACAAGATGATAGGAAATCCGATTGGTTTTCCAACCAATTTGGTCAATTGGGTTGTTAGGGTCGAAAAAACGATTGCGTAAATAATTTGTTAAGATCCTGTACATGGAAAGAAATAATAGGACAGATTCCTACAAGAAATAGGAATATACGAGATGGTGAAAGTTTTTGGTAATGACTCCCAAACAAAAGGGGAATTCATACCAAAAAATAGGAAATTTCCCCTAAATTATAGGAATAATTCCCTATTTTTTGGGGATCATTGCAGAAGAGTCCACTGTCTTGTATATTCCTATTTGGATTTATCTCCGTGTAAGCACAATGCGAATATACTTTTTTCCACTTTTTTTTTTTATAAAATTAACAATAGGGGGTTTTGAGCTGCCTTTTACCCGAAAGTCGTGTAAGAACAACACTCTTTTCTCAAAAGTTGTTGAGAAATTTCTTTCTGAATTCTTATCAGTATTTCCTAGGTGAGGTTAGGTCGGAGTGGCTGCCAAAAAGGCACACTTAGGCCAGAAATGACCCATTGTGATACCACAAGAATCGTAACGATCCATTTCTTTATATCTGGAACCATTTGGAGCTTTCTGATGGAGCTTCTGATGAATTTGGAGCTTCTGAAGTAGATCTGCGATGTTTGTGGCGCTTAAGTCCTCCAGATCGTTTAGGAAGAGACTCCCCAGATGAGTTCTTCTGCAATGACAGAGAAGATGAGTTAACTATTTCCTAAATTTAAGGTGATTATACGTCCCGGATTAGCTGGGGCAGTCCCGGATTTACGTATATTGTTCCGGACGGCGTCCCGAGATCTAAACTTTTGCCGCGGATTATTCAGTTTAGCGTAGTATATTTACCAAGCGCTAAAAACGGTAATGTAAATATGCAAATAATACCCTACTTTGTCTACTGGTAGCCGTAAATTAAAATTCATTCGCCTGCGGCGCATAACCTAGTTAAAATTTGTTTTTTTTTGCTTTTCTTTTTCACCTTGCACAACCCCTCCCCACCCCCACACCATAAGCAAAATTATGAGGATGTGCGTGAATCTGTCTGTCGGTTTGTCCATTTTACGTATCTTAAATAACTCGAGAACGCGTTGAGCTAGCAACTTGAATTTTTTTGCAAATGAATTTTATGAAAATCGTAGTTTTCAGTCAACTTTTGGAAAAGTAACGGTAGTTATTACGAGTACCTCTCATAAATTTTTTTTGAAAAAAATGAAAAAATACAAGTTTTATACAAAATTTCAAAAAATACAAAATTTCTCGAAACCTGTGCGCTTTTGGGATAAAATGATTATAACAAAATTTAAAGGTTATAGAATTTTCCACATTTTTTGTTTTAACGGGTTTTACGTATCTCTTACGGTTCTCAAAATATTTGAAAAAAAAAAAAGTTTTTTGAAATTTTTTAGAAAAATATACGCTTTTATTTAAAGGAAATAAAATTTCCTGGAATTTTTCATTTAAAGCCTTTTTCATATCTATAACGGTTCTCAAAATATTTGGGAAAAATAAGTGTTTTGAAACGAAGAAATGCATAAAATCAAATTTAAAGGAAATAAAATTTCATACATTTTTTCCTTACGTATCTTTAACGGTTCCGGAGATGTTTGAATAAATATTTATTTTTATGTATTTTCCGAAACTAAATATTTCAGAGTAAAAAGTTTATGCTGATCACAACTGATACATTTTTATAGATTGATTAATTCTATAAGTTTTTCATATAATGGTATGAAAATTTCACAAAAAAATAAAACCTGTATAAAATTCTTTTGAAAATTGTGTATTTGTCTGGAATAGTAATAAATTTGTTTATGACATACATAGCAAATTTTTCTTAACAGAATTTCCCAACAAAGTTTTGAATTTTCGGCTTTAAACTTTTCCGTTTATGAATTTTATTTTGCCGTTGCAGTTATCTATTTATTCGCATGTAGGGATTTTTTTTGTTGAGAAAAATATCAGAAACTTTCGAGTTTTTCGGTCTGTTCGTAACATAATGTTTCAGTGTTACCATCCGCCATGAAAAAATTTGTTATATACGGTTCTAACTTTAAACTTCCGTGGCATATGAATCAGTTTTTCTGTAAATGCATGCATGTTCCAGTACGATTTCATGTTATGTCCTCCTTTTTGAACAATAAGGAAATGCAACGACGTTATGTTGTAGGTTCGGGTAGGCTCCGAATAAGGGTTGAAAGTTTCTCCTCACATGTGAAAGATTTGCTGGAAATCGAGAAAGTTGTATATCGCTCGCTGGTTAGTTTAGGCTCGAAAAGTTTATTTTTATTTGCTTTTTTTCCCTGTTTTTGTTTTTGCTTGACTGACGAAAAGTTAAAACTCATTTTGCCTGCAGGCAAAAGTTCACATGTCTCAAATGGATACGAGGCAATGCTTGAAACTCCTACGACTTCCACGGGCGAATACCACCAGCAAAACGTCAGCAAAATTTCTATACAATCATTGTCTGTATGGTTGGCATATATTGTAAAATGACGGCTATAATCAATGTGGGTATAGAATATAGTAGTTGTACGTGCGTCCGAAACGAGAAATGCATGCCTTGAAAATCGATAGAGAAAATAGTTTAACGAACGGAAACCACCCACTACCCCCATCAGGGTTTTTCTTTGGTCTAATTCTTTAAACTTTTTTCAACATATGCACTCTTTCTAGAAGTTTTTAGTTTTTTTTCCCAAACTGGATGGATGGATGGCTAAAGGACGACGGACAGACGGATTGCTGTGGCACATATAGTTCGACGCAACGATCGTATTAAGTCTTTTCAGTTTTTTTTTTCCTATTCTAGTGTGTAGAGTAGAGCAGTTTGTCGTTTATATATTAACAGGCTTCAAAATCTCATGAACCTATCCTCATCTCCTGGAAAACTCTATCCGTGAGTTCGAATAGCCGATTTATTACTGCAAGAGATCCTTTGTTAAGGTTTTCAGTTGATTCGCAGTCCTATTTTTTTCTCGTGCAAAAACTTGGGGCAGCGATTGTGTGTGCTTAAATTTAATGCATGTGCAGCGTTTTTGTCTGTGTCCTTTTCTATATTTCCCATTGAAATGATGAAATCCCCCGGCCGGCGCCTGAATTGAGCGGATCTGGGATAAGCTGGTTAACAATCGGCCAAGGATTTGCATTCAACTTAAATTGGATTTTCGGATTTCTGGAATGAATAAAGAGGAACTGAAACTGCTTTGAAATAGAGATTCTGAATGAAAAAAGATTTCATCAAGTAGAAGAAATTGATAAACTGATATTAAGAGTTAATCAATTTATGGAATTAGTTTGTTTTCTGTTGATTTGAATTATGATTTTAATTCATTTGCCTTAGTATCAAGAACTTGAATAATTTTTAGAATTTTCCATTTTTAAAATAAATTGCAATTACGTAGAAATTTAGTTAGATTCTGTCAAAGTCAAACCGAATTTATGTCAACCGTGACATTAGCGGTTGACACAAGTCGTGAGGACGTATATCAACCGGCAACGTCATTGTTGACATAAATTCTGCTTGGAAATCTGTATACAGTTAATATTTTAAGGATTTAGATGAATAAATTTTTGTTTTATCAAGATTTTTTAAACAAATTTTTTTATTAACTCGCATGTTTTTATCGACATTTGATATTAAATGTAAGAATTTGATAATTGTTTGATGTAAATTTGATAAAAAAATTAGTGTTGTTTTGACTTTTTACACGAAATGACGATAAAAACATAACAAAAGCTATAATTGCCAATCTGGCAATTATTGAAAACCCGTATGGTAATATTCGTATCAACATTCGAACAGTTGTACCAAAATTCCACTTTGAAGACGGACAGACAGACAGACGGACGGACGGACATGCAAAATTCATTTTTTTTTATCATTCTAAACACACTGGTGTAATTCATTTTTGTGTGTGATGACGGGATCTTGGCGTTACAAATGGTAAGGCAAATTTAATATACCCTTTGGTTTCACCATACGGGTATAAAAAAAATCGAATTTTGCATGTCCGTCCGTCTGTCTGTCCGTCTGTGTGTCCGTCTGTCTGTCCGTCTGCCTGTCCGTCTGTCTGTCTGTCTGTCTGTCCGTCTGTCCGTCTGTCTGTCCGTCTGTCCGTCTGTCCGTCTGTCCGTCTGGCTGTCCGTCTGTCCGTCTGTCTGTCCGTCTGTAGCGCGGATTGCGGACGCACGGATTGCGGACGCACGGATTGAGCTAGAGACTTGAAATTTTACGCAGATTCGTTTTTCGTAGAATGCAAAGCTAAGTTCGTTCATGGGCAAAAATCGACCATTAGGGGGGGGGGTATCCCCATACGAATGAAAACGTTTTTTGCGAATATCTCAAAAACGGTGCATCTTATGAAAATAGTGCAAGAATAAAAGTTCCCATCATTTCCAGAAATATCAAATAAATCAAATTTAAGAATTGTTGTCATTTAAGATACAATAAATTGTAAGTTTTCTCCTAAAGTGCATTTATTGAAGACAGTTTTCCAGCTGAATGCAATATCTTTGGCACTTTTACTACTTAAAAAACTTCTAATGTGGGTGGACTTTTACAAACCTAGGAAATGGAATGAAATTCAGGGATTTTAAAAGTTTTTCTTAAAAGTTTTCAGTTGATGTTGATTTTTCACCCTCATTTCAATTAGAAAAGGATATTGGGAAAAACTTTCGATTTAAATGTATAGAATTTTTGGCAGATTTCTTTTAGGATTTCTTTTCAATCTTCTATTTTATTGGACATTAAACGTACGAGGCTTTTAACACAAGACGATTCACTTATCATTTCAATGTTATAGCGATTATTTTCTAATGGTCTTAAGAAGACTATTCTATTTTATTTGGAATTTCTACTGGTTCTAATGGATTTAAATTTGTTCCAATTGGCATGAGTTTGGCTCGGAAAATGGCTAAAAAGTCTCATGTTTTTCACATTGCATTTCAAATATGGTGGGCTGTTGCTATGAAAATTTATTCGTATTTATGTTTTTATGGGTTTGTAAGAAAGAGTTTTTCGAACATTTGAAAACCTCACAAACTTTAATTGAATGAAAACTGCTAAAAGGTTTTTTTTTTTGTTTTTAAATTAAGGTATAAAAAATACGTCGTCTTTTCAAACTCCCACGGGATATAAGGGATATTTTATTAATAAAAAAATTGTCAATATCTTGACATATTTGCGTAATAAAATGTCAGTTGTGATCAACACAAAACTTGTTGATCACAACTGACATTTTATTACGTGAATATGTCAAGATATTGACAATTTTTCGGAAAGAAATATGTAAAAAATAATAATGATTTCAAAGCTCTGGAGGCTCGTTAAAAGCCGTTAAAGGCAAAAAATGCAGAAAATTTTATTTCGTTTGAATCTAGTTATATGCATTTTTTCATAATAGAGCATAATTTTCGAGAGATTTTCAAAAATTCGAGAAATTTTCAAAAAATCATATAAGAAAACTGCTTTTTCATGCAATGGGATTTTACAATTTTTACTGGCTACAAAACTAAAATATTTCTTACTGAATTTTGCATTTTAAGCCAGTAAAAATTGTAAAAACACTATATTGAAAGAACAAGTAGTTTTATTTTTGGCATGGAGAAACCAGTATTGTGTAATAAACGTTGATAATTCTTTTTCGAAGCTTATTCCTTTGAGACCCCACACGAGGGGTACTTCGATAGTCCGATTTGGACAAAATGGCGTCTGCCAGCCGCCATTTTGTTCTTTCTTGACTTTCCAATAATCGCTGGCAGCCCCCATTTTGTTTTTTCTTCGCTTTCTAATTAACGCTGATAATTATTTTCTGAAGCTATTTCATTAAATACCTCACAACATAACTTCGCTAGTTCAATTTGAAAAAAAATGCGTCTACCTGTCGCCCTGTGCAAAATTTCAAGTCAATCGAATGAGTGGAATTGGGTCAAAATTAGATTACAAGATTTGACCCTTACATACGAACAAACAAACAAATAGGTGAAACTAAATATTTAGAAGCTGTTAAAAGATACACACTTTCTTATGTTAATATCAATTACATCTGTTCAATTTTCCAAGTCAAGAGGCTGAATAAAACCGCTTTGTTTTAAAGAACATATCAGTATTTGTATATTCGCGTTTCATTAATAAATCTTTCTCAATTGGACTGTGTATATTCAGGTTAGGGGGTGTTGCATCCAAACATTCATTAATGGTAAAATAAACAATCTTTATTATATTTTGAATGAATGAATAAGCTGTTCATTAGTACACGTTCGCTCCCCATTTCAGTTCGTCCCCAATTAAAGTCTGGCTTTTGACTGACCCATTTTCCGGCAATGGCTGCCAAGGATTATTCACAGGCACGATAATATGGAAAACATTTTCCATTCAAAGTGACTGTGGAAATGATTGACTACTACGCGACTGATTGGAAAAAACGAAAACAATGCATGGAAATTGAGATTTATGCCAAAAAGAATTTCTACTAGTGTTAATGGGTTTCGTTTCAGTTGGGTTCGATTTTCTACTAGCGTTGAATGATTTGAATTTTTAAATCAATTTTTGATCATACCAGTAGCTAAACACACCCTTGTGAGTTTTTGTGTGGCTATATTCCATCATTAGACGTTTAGTCTTGTTAAAATGGTTGTTTATACAGACTGAATAGAAAAAAAAATTAATTCTAGCAATGAATACAATTGAGTACGATCTGGTTATTATGTGGAAACGATGTAGGGTTTAATTTGAATTTATGATCGTTATTGGAGTATCTTCAGCTCGAAGTCTAATGAAGTATTTAGTTTGAATGAAAATAGTGGAGGTTTTATGCAAGTTTATTAACGTGTCAATACATTAAATACCAATTAATTGCATACCATGGCATAAAACTTAGTTTTTAGATCGCTCTTTAAGGAAATAACTCTTTGAGACAAGTGGTAAATATACTTAGAAGAGATGCAAACCAAAAGTTTTTTGAGTGTGGTGCGGTTTTGGTTCACTGGTCAATTGGATTTCTGGTTTTTGGTTTTGGTTTCTAAAATTTCAAAATTTGGCTATGGTTTTGGTTCCTAAAATTTCAAAATTTGGCTCTGGTTTTGGTCCCAAAAATTTCAAAATTTGGTTCTAGTTTTGGTACCTAAAATTTCAAAATTTGGTTCTGGTTTTGGTTCCTAAAATTTCAAAATTTGGCTCTGGTTTTGGTCCCAAAAATTTCAAAATTTGGTTCTAGTTTTGGTACCTAAAATTTCAAAATTTGGCTCTGGTTTTGATTCCTAAAATTTAAAAATTTGGCACAAAACTATAATTTTTGTAAGACTCATTCACAAAAAAATTCAAGTCGCTAGCTCAACGTGTTCTCGAGTTATTTAAAATACGTAAAACTGAACGACCGACATACAGACTGACAGATAGACAGACAGAGAGATAGATGGACAAACCGATAGATCGACAGACCGACAGATCGACAGACCGACAGACTTTCGGAGAGGCAGACGGACAGACGATTAGACGGTGAGACGGACAGACGATTAGACGGTCAGACGGTCAGACGGACAGACGGACAGACAGGACAGACGGACCGACGGACAGACAGGCAGACAGACAGATGGACAGCCAGACGGACAGACAGACAGACGGACAGAAACGGACAGACAGACGGACAGACAGACGGGCAGACAGACAGACAGACAGACGGATAGATAGACGGACAGACAGACGGACAGACAGACGGATAGACAGACGGACAGACACACGGACAGACAGACGGACAGACAGACTGACAGACAGACGGACAGACAGACAGACAGACAGACGGACAGACAGACGGACAGACAGACAGTCAGAAAAACCGACAGGTCGTAAGAACGACAGACTGACAGACAGACAGACAGACCGACGGATGCACGGACACATAATTTTGCATGAAATGGATTTCGTACTAGTCATAATGATTCTATCTGTCCCCGTTCTCGAGACAGTCTCCGTCATGATTACAATACTTTCCCACCATAGCAGAGAAAAGTAAAAAAAAACTATGGTCATTCTTTGTTCTATCATAATTTTTAAATTCATTGAAGTGCTGAAATTATGCAACTCAAAAGAAATGTGAAAATGTTCTGATCCTAGAATTACTATCCTATATCAAAAGAGTTTTTTTCTTCTCCTTGTGGCAACATTTGGAATTCCTAGCCATTTTGCAGATATTTACCATCCATGTCTGAAATCGTATCCAATTTCTGGGATGCACAACGATCCTGGTATGTCATAATGGGACGATTACTGGCAATAATTGAAGCCATAATCGGTTCATTGGACATTAGAAGTTGTTTGCTTGCTTGTTGCTGTTTTTGTTGTTTCTGCTCGTCCTGATGGTAATCCTGTTCCTGATGTAGCAATGATTGTGCTCCGTGGTAAATTTCATTCATTTTGGTATTTATGTTGCATTCTGACTCCTTGCTTGAATCGGATTTAACCTTAGAGTGCGGCATTTTCATAGAAAAACGATATTAATCGTCGAATATTGCAGTTCTGCAGTAGTTTAATTGCTCTTCGATTGAGTCAAATACCGGAAGTAATTCGACCTTTACATATCAGTTTGTAAGATGGTGAATTGATCCTTTTCGAATGGGATATTGGCGTTTTTCAATGAATTTTTATTGAGCTAAGTGAAACGTGCACAAAATCTGAGCAAAATTTCTTTTCAGAAAATGATTTGATTTTGATTTGAAAATGTCTTTATTTGATCACTATTTTTTTTATTTAATTTAGTATATCGTTTGTAACGCCTCGAACCAATCGTCAGACACAAAAATGAACTACACCAGGGAGTTAGGGATGACGAAAAGTTTTGATTTCCGCATGTCCGTACGTCTGTCCGTTCGTGAACACCATAACTTTCGAACAGATTGAGCTAGAGACTTGAAATTTTGTGCAGATGTTTTAAATAGCAAGGCTAATTTCTTGAACGGCAAAGAATGTAAAAATTTATATACTTTAACTGTGTTTATAAAAGAATTTTACATAACTCATCGATACATCAAAATCCACTTGGATCACTCCTTCTCTCCTCCCCATGACATACTTTTTTTGCGATTTTATCGAAAATGGTGCACTATATCGAAAAGTTTATTAATACAAAATGTGTTTAGAAATTGTTTTACATAATTGTTCCATACATCAAAATCCAATCGGACCAGTCATTCACCCCTCTCCCCCACAAATGGATTTTTTTAAAATAAAAAATTTGGTCTGTCCTCATATAGAGTGTTTGACGATTGGCCACTGGCAATCGTAGCTTTTCTCATGTGTATTTCTAGCTTTTACTTTGCAATTTGTTTTTAATCATTTATTAATATCTTCTATTAAAATACAAATATTCCGTTTCATCAACAGCTTATAATTCTAAAGACTGTACGACAACATATCATAAATCCCTTGACTATCTTTTACTTTCGTGTTGAAAGTAATTAAATTCTTCCTCCTACTTATATTATAAAATAAGAGTCTACGTTCACTTTTACTTTTCTTGGTGTTTAGGGGCGTTAATGACTTGAAGAAAGTGAAACTATTTTTCGGGAAGTGTAGAAAAGTGTAACGTAAAAGTTTGCTAATTAGTAAAACAGTAAAAAGGGAAAAATGTAAAGGCGGGGGGATAAAGTCGTGGTGGAAAAGAGAATCTAAAACGAAGCGAGAGGAAACGTGATTAAGTTTTCTTTTCATTAGGAAATCTCTTTATTTGGAAAGCATATTTGAACAGGTTATGGAAAGTAACCATTTTTAAATGAGAATGTTTTAAAAATAAAATATTCTCTCTTTATTAAATGAAAAAAAAAAATTAAAAGCTTTTATTTTTAAAAAATGCACGAAAAATGAAAAACTAATTTTTTGGGCACTGTGTATCAGAAATAGTAGCGAGATAAATATTTATTTTATTTTTTATGGTATTATCTCGCTTTTATTTCTGATACACAGTGCCCAAAAAATTATTTTTTCCTTTTTAATGCATTTTTTAAAAAATTGGGTGTTCTCAAAAATTAGAGCCAATCTGGCCAAACCACTTAGCGATTCGAATTATCCTAAAAAGATTGTAAAATCTTTTTCAATAAAATGGCAGTTCTGCCGTATAACGATAAAATCGCTTTATTGCGGGAAACGTTCGATGAAAACATCATCTCAAGAAATGGTCCTGTTAATTGGCCTCCAAGGTCGTGCGATTTGACACCTCTCGATTATTTCCTGTGGGGCTACGTGAAGTCACTGGTTTATGTTGATAAACCAGCAACAATTGACGCCTTGGAGTCCCACATTGTTCGTGTTATTCGTGACATACGGCCGGCAGTGCTCGAAAGAGTGGCTCAAAATTGGACGTCCACAATGCGCTTCGTCAAGAGCAGCCGCGGTGGCCATATGCCCGAAATCATTTTCAAATGTTAATGCCATGTATTAATCTTTCGAATAAATTAAAAAAAATTGATTAAAATTTCATTTTTTGTGTTACTTTTTAAAATTTGAACTTCTATCGGGCTTAAAAAACACCCATTATAAGCTTTGTATTTATCGCAACTGATATTTATATTATAGGATTAAAGCAGCTTTTCATTTTGCAATATGAGTTTTGTAGAGCATAACACAATGTCTGTCTTTTACATAAACGTTTGTTATGGAAAATCATAACAAACACCTGAAATTTTTCGTCAAAAATACAAGTCAAAGCATCAAATAAAAAAAAAACGATTGTTAGATTAAAGTTACATTAAAAAGATGAAAATTTTGCATGCATTCCTTTTATGTTTAGTAAATTCGAAATCTTTTTTTTTTGCGATTTTCCTAATTTCACTTTGATAAAAGGTCATATAACAATATTTAAGCACAACAAAAATGCCAACATTTGCTTTTCGCTCAAAAGAAAAGTTTTTTAATTGAAAAATTGTTAAAATTCCACAATTTTCTGGCGACGATTAAATTAATTTATTAAAATGCCTCTTTGGATATATTTAGCTTTAAATAATTTCAGTTTTTATGAGGAAAGGAAAATGAATTTTTTATCAATAGGACATCGGCAGGAAAATTTTCAAAATCCTCGAGATGGGGTGATTTTCATCGTGTCATTGATTCACACGCGCTAGTGTGGGTTTGTGTGTGGGGTGAATTCATGCTTTCTAAATTTTTAATCAAACTATGAATATTCGTTCGATTTTTTTTATCTAATTTTAACTTTTTTGCACGGTTAAGCGGGACGATGATGATATCATATAAAGTTGTTCAACTTTTCAAATGCATAAAACCTGTGAGGCCAATGTCTGGTTTCAGGTTTTTCGTGGATGGATGGCAGTTATAATGTTCCCAATTAAGTTCCCTGTGTTTAAGATCCACGAAAAAGGATATAATTTACCAATTTTAAAGTGGAATCTTCTCCGTTATATTCGACCTAGAAGGAGGAATTTATTGCATACCATAGGAACCTGCATTATCGTCATCATCCATTGTGCAGTCAAGAAAATTTTTAGGCAAGGAAAGGCAAGACGATCGCATAATCAGTGTTGTGCCGGTTTTTTACGTAAAGTAATTTACCTAGTTTTTTACGCGTAAAAAACGTAAAATACGTAAAAAACTGTAAAAAACCTAAAACATTGATGATAAAAAATTTTATAT
Organism: Chrysopilus asiliformis; assembly: GCA_964034945.1. Lineage (NCBI taxonomy): Eukaryota > Metazoa > Arthropoda > Insecta > Diptera > Rhagionidae > Chrysopilus > Chrysopilus asiliformis. Next base: position 6,246,482 of record OZ035962.1, on the reverse strand, counting down.
CGTAGCCAGTCACTAAATATAGTAATTATTCGTAAATAAATCAACTTAGAACAATAAAAAGGTTAATAGTCTTCAGCAAACACAGAAAAGTATTCAAAAGCATTTCCTCTTGAAAGTGAAAAAGATTTTAAACTCGGAGTTCAAAAACTGTTTATATCCTTTCATTACATTACGTCCGCCTACTCATTTTAACGTTAATTAATGTGAATAATGTGGAGAGATTTGCGACATATGGGCTATTTTAACCCTTTGTTGCAGTGTTGTTGTACAACACCTTTTCTAATTCAGTTTTTATACCCGTATGGTGAAACCAAAGGGTATATTAACTTTGCCTTACCGTTTGTAACGCCAAGATCTCGTCATCGCACACAAAAATGAATTACACCAGTGTGTTTAGAATGATGAAAAAAGTTGAATTTAGCATGTCCGTCCGTCTGTCCGTCCGTCCGTCCGTCTGTCCGTCCGTCCGTCTGTCCGTCCGTCTGTCCGTCCGTCCGTCTGTCCGTCTGTCTGTCTGTGGCGCGGATTGCGGGCGCACGGATTGAGCTAGAGACTTGAAATTTTGCGCAGATTCGTTTTTCGTAAAATGTGAGGCTAAGTTCGTTAATGGGCAAAAATGGACCATTAGGGGGGGTACCCTCCATACGAACGAAAACGTTTTTTGCGAATATCTCAAAAACGGTGCATCTTTGACAAAAAAGTCAAAGAACAAAAGTTATTTAGGATATGATTCTACATAAAACTCCTATACATCAAAATCTGATTGGAATAAATTTTAAAAAATCTTATTGGAAAGTTTGACTTCAAAGTGGAATTTTGGTACAACTGTTCGAATTTTGATACGAATATCACCATACGGGTCTCCAATGATTGCCAGATTGGCAATTATAGCTTTTGTTATGTTTTAATATTATAACATATGTATATGTCATGCCCTTATATTGACTAAATTCATTTCGTAAGTATCCTAGGACATCAATTGTTATGAAAAAAAGTAATATGCGCCTTTTTTTTATAATTACTGCATTTTATAAATAAATAAAGAGCAAAAAAGTAGCTATTTTGCAGATTAAATGTAACTGTGTCAAATCTATTACAGTTAAAAAATCGGTAATTAGCTTTATAAAGGTTTTTGGGGTCGCTAATTACGAATCTGAAGTCAAAACTTCAAATTTCAAAATGGCGGATCCAATATGGCGGTCAAAAAAGATAAAATTACGTACTAGTTTTCAGCGTAATCTAATGAATTTTATCTTTTTTGACCGCCATATTGGATCCGCCATTTTGATTTTTGAAGTTTTGACTTAAGATTCGTAATCAGCGACCCCAAAAACCCTCGGATACCAAAAACCGTGAAAATTAATTCCATAGAAAAATGAATGCATGAAAGGGTTAAAGAAACATATTTGGACTAGTTCTTGCAACAACAAGCGTAATTTTAAAGTTTGCATCAAAAAATCGTTTTTAAACACAAGGAGACTGATTCCGAAGGCGGAAATTGAAACAAAACTGGAAAAAGGGAAAAGAAATTTTAAAAACTGGAAAAATTCCATTCAAACAACTGTTCTAATTTGAGTTAATAGACTGTCCTACTTAGTAGTACGGTTTATTAAGTGCTGATGTCCACTCTCTATATTATAGGATCTCTAATAAAATGCTGAGAAAAACAGACTGTCATACTTTGTAGGAACTGCGATGTCCCATTTTTTAGGTTTTTTACTATTTTTTACGTTTTTTACGGTTTTTTACGTTTTTTACCAGTTTTTTACGTTTTTTACGTTTTTTACGTGAAAAATGTAAAAAACTGTTTTTTACGCCGTTTTGCCCAACACTGCGCATAATATCTTCCACCCAGGCATCTTAAAATTGGGGCGTTTAAAGTGCTGGCAAGATGAAAGCCTGAAATGTGTTAACATAGTGGTTTTTATACAGGTGTTCACAGTGTGACTGTTTCCCCGAAAATGAATCCTGAAAAGCCTATTCATCGCCGCCCCTTTCTATGCTTATTTCTCGACTTGATTGTCGCATTCTCCCGATGCTATGCAAACTTGAGCCTTTATTCGGGCTTGTGTTCTTTTGTCTTATGGCAAGGACCTTTCAGACGTGAGGTTATCGTAAATGTACTCCTTTTTACCCCACCAGGATATTTTGCAGACGGTCTCACTATTCCTGTTTGCTCATAAGGCATTTGTATTCTCTAGCGAAATGCAGGAGTGGTTTTGGAGGTAATCAGGTTTAAATTGTATTAAAATGGCGGTGGTTGGAGGTTTTTCCTATTTGAAGGTTGAGGTTTAAATTCAATATAAGCTGTCTGACATTTTCAAGCAAACACATGCCAATGAAATTTCTTTTTAATGGTATTTTCATATTTTATTGTTAGTTTTAATCAAGTTAAGCCAATATTTGAATCCTTAATCTTTTGCGGACTGTGAAAAAGTCGTGCTTTTGATGTTTTTCTTGAAATTTGGAAACATTTTGCAGCATAATTTTGCTGCATTAAACCACATTTCGTACGAACAATTAATTTTTATTTAATTTCGCTTTCGAATGCTCGAAGATTGTTGGTTTTATGACCAATTGGAAGTTTTCTCCTACCTGTGTTTGTGTCCAACTCCGTTTTATCACCAAGAGTGTTAGAAAATCGCAGGGGAGGTAGTTTTTAGGGTCGGAGTGCGGTTAATTATTTTTCTTAGGATACGACCTGCTCATTAATAGAAAAATATCAGTTGTGGTCAACACAAAACTTTCTTCTACAAAATCTACGACCCTGCGCAATTTACGCTAGAGCCCTGTCGCGTTGTCAACCTAAGACGACTTCCCAATAAATTCTTGGTTTATTCAAAAAATCAAAAACGTACCAAATTTGAGATAACTTGAGAACTGTAAAAGATATCAATTTACGGTAAATGTAGAAAATGTTAACATCTTTAATTTTTCTTTTAACTGATTTGTCGAAAAACCGTTAGTTTGCAAATTATTCGCAAAAATATGATTTTTTACATATTAATGAAAATATCTCAATAACGGTAAAAGATAACGGATAACGGTAAGAAACAAAATTGTGCAGAATGCAATTCTCATTAATTCACTTCATACATTCAGTCAGCAAAAACCCGTTAGTTTTCGAGATAATCGCAAAAAACTGTTTTTTTGGAAATAACGGTTTATCTCGATAACAGGTGGAGATATCGAGTTATAGTTAAAGACAAAAGTGTGGGAAATTTTATTTTCTCCAAGTTTTGTCATACTTAAGGCCACTAAAAAACGCGTAGTTTGGGAGTAAATCGAGAAAAACGAAATTGCGATTTTTGAAAAACCGCCATTTTGGATACTTCCGGTTAACGGATTTCCACCAAAAGTTGATAGGATCGTCCCATTTCAGGACCCAACATGCCTATAAAATTTAATGGCGCTAGCTCTATTAGTTTTTGAGAAATCTTGTACACAGACTGACAGACTGACAGACTGACAGACAGACTGACAGACAGACTGACAGACAGACTGACAGACAGACTGACAGACAGAAAGACATTTTTTTAATATGACTCCAATCGACTCAGGAGTGATCGGGAAATGTTTTTTAGGCAAAATTAAGAGGTCGAAATTTTTCATGAATACAATACTTTATTATACTCCGTAGAAGAAAGTAAAAACGGATGAAAAAACCTTCAGACCTGTTACGATTACAGAAAAGAGGTTTACAGGGAAGAAGCGGAGATTTGTTTATTGGGCGAAATTTCTCATCAGAGGAAAACATGTCTAATCGTGGATACTGGATCCAAATCCCTTTAAAGATTCACAAGGTGTCAGGGGAGGGGGCTTTCAATGAGCGGGTAGGTATGATTTTAGTAAGTAAACATTTTTGTTGTGAAACGTGCTTAAAATAGAAAACCGGATCAAAATCTCTGCAGAAGATCAAGACAGAGCAGAAGAGGGGGTTAGAAAAGGGGGTTAGAAAAGGGGGTTAGAAAAGGGGGTTAGAAAAGGGGGTTAGAAAACGGGGTTAGAAAAGGGGCAAGAGATGATTTTCTTGGGTGAAAACTCTTTTCGTTTAAGGGCTGCCCATCAAACACGTCCCACAAATTTTCCGACTAAATACACCACGCAAACTACCTCCTCCCGTCCCCTTTTGATGGTCGTCTTGTCGAGCTTTTCGCAATTTGTAAAAAATATAAAGTTAATGTCACTTCACAAATAGAGATTAATATGAAAATATCATGTTTGTGTGGCTTGTATTAATTTATGCATTTGAAAGCAATTAAAGGGGAACATTTTGATCGATTGGAATTGTTAATATAACTGACAACAGCATTTTCTGATTAACATAATCAATTATCAGTTAGACATGGAAACATACAATTTATCTGCAATAACTTAACCCCACTTCATCGAACCATTCAACGTCGGAGTTTGAAGTATTTTAAAACGTATTAAAGACTCCCCTAGATGCATCCTGAGCATAAATGTCCTTTTCCTGTTGAAAAATTATGCTTGAATAAATCGACATTGGTTGAATTCTGATGTGTCGGACTACTATCTGGGGATTTGTTTAATACACGAGGGTGGAGCGAAAAGTTTTTAAACTGGCGAGAATAACACATGATTTTTGACTTGGTTTTTATTCGGGATTATCGCTAAGAAGCCAAAATTTCAATTTTATCGGTCGAGTTCGTTTCAGGCTACAGCTTGTGAAAGCAAGAAAATTGCTGGATTTTCTCGAAAACGGCTCGATGTTTCGAAAATGGGATTAGAAAAGCAAGAATAAAGTTGGAAAGTCCAACCAAAAAGACCTGTTCTATCTAGGGTGACCATTCGTCCCGGATTAGCACGAACAGTCCCCTTCCTAAGCTGTCCCGGCGCCCCGAAAACTAAGTTTCCGATTATACTATTTTTTGTTGACGTTAGACAATTTATGGGGAGGGTGGAAGTGTGAGGAAAGTTTTGATGTTTCGAAACTAATCGTGAACGTTTTGAAATTCCGATCGCAGACAAGAGGGTTTGTTTCAGATCTTGTTTTTTTTTATGTTTAAAATGTTGGTGTTTTTTAGTGTTTTAAAAATACAACAAAAATTCCGCCGCAGACAAAACTTTTTAGAAACAAATATCCCACTATTGAAAATTTTTCAATGAAATGCGCCGCATTCTCTTTTTAGGACAAATGCACTAGAGGCAGTAATATTAGAGGAAACTGCGCGGCAGACGAAAATTCAAGGTTAATATGAGTAACACTAGATTGCGTAATTCCGGGACAAAAGTTTGGTTTCTGGCCGGGAGAACATGCCTAAATCCGGGATCTTGCGGGACCATTCCGGGATAATTATGGTCACCCTAATTATAAATCCAGCTCGAAACTTTCGATCCAAGCTTGAAACTTTTACGCATAGCCTCGTAAGGACACGTCTTGAGGTTTCTATATTTTGAATCAAATAACACGAACGCCCCTTATTAAAGTAAATAAAAATATACCGTCTTGATAATGTGTTAATATAATTTATAACCAATCTACCCTTACTTAGATTTGAATTTATGTTGTTTGAATAAACTGCATGCACCCTTCATTTTAAATACCTTTAGACTTACTTTGTGTTAAAGTTGAAGTAATAGCGAAACCAAAATGACGCATCATCGCGTGCGTTAACTTTGACATTTCAACATGCTAACGCTTTGAAGCGTCTGTGCTAAAACGGAATAGCGCTTAGTGAGAACTACACGCTTTTTATCATACTAATATATAAAAATATTATATGTCTGTCTGTATGCTCCCCTTTCACGTGAAAACGGACCTGAAATTTGGCATGGATGTTCGCTGCAGGTCTGGTCTCAATATAGGCTTTGTTTTTCATCTATGTTAGTCTTTCGCGGGAAACTTATAGATCTGATTGGCCTGAAATTCGGCACAGTTGTTCCTCGGTTTCCATTTCTAACATGTCCTTAAGGGAAGGGGGTAAAGTGCATCCGAATCCGAATTTTGAAAACTTTTGTCTGTGTTGTAGTAGTTATTATTGTATTAGTCTATAGTTGTAATTATACTTGTATTGAATTATAGTTGAATACAATAAACGAGTCCTCACTTAACTTTCTAACTAATAACATCGTTTCACTCATCATTACAATATGGTGTCAGAAGTTAATGATTAATGTCTGAATTTAAGAATTTTAAAATAAATAAAAATCAAGATCAATGTCCAGTAGTGATAGTGAATCAGATAGTGAAGATTTCAAAGAAAGTAAATCGGAAACATCAGAAAAGTCTGAAAATACCGAACAGTCTACAGATATCACACCATCACCATCAACGAAGATGCAGACAACAACAATAAGCGGTAATTTAGAACCGTTGAACTTAAGTTCTAGAACAAATTTATCGGATCTTTGGAACACGTGGTTGCTGAAATTTAAAATATTTCTACGTGCATCTGGTCTAGAAGGTGAAACTAACGAAAGGAAAGTAGCATTATTACTACATTATATGGGACCAAATGCGTTACCAGTTTTCAATTCTTTCAACGTCGATATCGATAAAGCGTCATATGAGGAAGTTATTAAACTTTTCAAAGGATACTTCACTCCAAAAAAGAATTTAGCAATTGAACGTCATCAGTTTTTTACACGCAGATAACAGGTACAAGAAACGATAGATGAGTTTGTTACCAGTCTAAAAAATTTAAGTATGTCCTGTGAGTTAAAAGATCTAAGAGAATCTTTAGTCAAAGACATTCTTATATGTGGTTTGAATAAAGACAACCAGCACATAAGAGACAAACTACTTCAAGAAGGTTCGTTTTCACTTGATAAAGCACTCGAAATTGCCAAAACTATGGAACACAGCAAGGCGCAAGCCCAGCAGCTGGATGGAAACGTTGCAGTTGTGTCCAAAGTACAACGAGGGAAAAATTCGTCGAATCAACAGAGGGGTCAGAAGTCATCAAAAGCACCGTCTCCTGATCGGAAATTCCATCGATCGAATCTAATTAAAAACAACACCAACACCAAGAACAAGAAGATGTGCACAAAATGTGGCCAGATTCATCTACATCGATGTCCAGCAAAGGGAGTCGCGTGTCATATTTGTAAAAAACTAGATCATTTTTCAAAAATGTGTTTTTACAAAAACAAGCGGGTCCAGGGTGTAGAAGCCGATATGAGCTCAGATTTAGAAGAAAATGAATTATTTCTAAATATATTAGAAATAAGTAATGTAAATTGTACAGGTAATATGTGGACTGAAAATTTAGTAGTCAATAATTTAACCTTAAATTGCTTAATAGATACAGGAGCACAAGCTAATGTAATTTCATTTCAGACCTTTAAGAAACTAAATTTATCAGAGAACATTTTAAAGTCCACAAACACAATTATAAAATCATTTAATAATGAAAAAGTCGAAGTCAGGGGAATTTGCAAATTAAATTGTAAGTATGACAATGGAACGAAACAAGCAAATATTTCTTTTATTGTGTTAAAGTCAAATTGTTCGTCAATTCTCGGATTAAAGACAAGCACTGATTTAAATTTAGTGAAAAAAGTTTCAGTAATTGAAATGAAAGATGGTAGTTTGCCAATTGTTCACGAATTTACGGATGTTTTTAATGGTTTAGGATTGTTACCGAAAAAAGTACATTTAACAATTGATCCTAACGTACAACCAAAAATAGATCCTCCAAGAAAAGTACCGTTTAAATTAATGGATAGTTTTAAAAAAGAATTAAGTCGGTTAGAAAATCTTAATGTTATTAAAAAAGTGACAGAGCCGACGAAGTGGGTAAATTCAGTGGTTTTAGTGGAGAAAAGGAATAAAGAATTGCGAGTGTGTTTAGATCCTAAAGCTCTTAATAAAGCCATTAGTCGTTCTCATTTTCCTATTCCGGATCAAGATTCTATTAAAACGCAAATCGCTGGTTCAATGTATTATTCTATACTAGACGCGAGTATGGGTTTTTGGATGCTCGAATTAGACACGGAAAGTTCGCTTTTATGCACGTTCAATACGCCTTTCGGAAGGTATCGTTTTCTGCGATTGCCAATGGGAATTTCCGCAGCTCCAGAAATTTTTCATCGAAACATGGTTGAATTATTTGGGGATATAGAAGGGGTCATAATATACATTGATGATTTCTTAATTGCTGGAAAGAATAAAAAAGAACACGATGACAGATTAAGACAGGTTCTAGAAAGGGCTCGACAAGTCGGATTGAGATTTAACAAATCGAAATGTAGATTTAGGCAAACAGAAATAAAATATGTTGGTCATATTTTTAATTCTAAGGGAATTTCACCTGATCCAAATAAAGTTGAGGGCGTCCAGAAAATGCCAACTCCAAAAAATGTGAAGGATTTACAAAGATTTCTAGGCATCGTGAATTATTTAGGTCAATTTATTGAAAACTTGTCTGCCAAAACTCAAAATCTAAGAGAATTGTTAAAGAAAAATACGGTATGGGATTGGAGCTTGTCTCATGAAGAAGAATTTCAAAAATTAAAAGCCATAATATGTTCTGCCCCAGTTTTAAGTTATTATGATCCGTCTAAACCAATAACATTGTCAGTAGATGCTTCTAAAGATGCATTGGGAGCAGTTTTGCTTCATGGAAAAAATCCAATAGCTTTTGCCTCGACCACTCTGAGTGCGAGTCAAGTCCATTATGCACAAATCGAAAAAGAATTACTTGCTGTTCTTTTTGGTTGCAAGAAATTTCATAGATATATATACGGTCAGAATGTTACAGTTGAAAACGATCATAAACCCCTGACAACAATTCTAAACAAATCTTTGTGTGATGTACCCCCGCGATTACAAAGAATAATGCTTCAACTACAGCCTTATAAAATTAACTTAGTGTATGTTCCGGGAAAATTGATGCACATAGCAGATGCATTATCTCGCGCGTCAATTAATGAAGACAAAGAGTTTCAAAAGTTCGAAACAGACATCACAGTTCACGTCAACATGGTACTAAAGTCCTTGTCAGTTAGTGATGAACGTTTAGCAAACATCAAAGCTGAAACAATTAAAGACAATAGCCTAACACTTGTTAAAAAATATTGTTTGAATGGATGGCCTGAGAGAAATTCTTTAGTTAAAATAGAAGCACAACCGTTCTTTCACATGCGTGGTGAACTTACAGTTATTGATGACCTAGTGTTTAAAAACAAAAGTCTAGTAATTCCAAAGTCTCTTAGATCAGATATTTTAAAAAAGATTCACGAGGGTCATTTTGGCGTCGATAGATGCTTAAATATGTCACGTGGTTTGGTTTATTGGCCAAACATAACAACAGATATTAAAAATGTAGTCTCTAACTGTTCAATTTGTCAAAAGTATAGACCTGCACAATGTAAAGAACCGTTAAAACCACATACTTTATCTGAATTGCCATGGGAAAAATTGGGAATTGATATCTTCAATTTTAATAATCAAAATTATCTGTTGGTAGTTGATTACTTTTCGAAGTATATCGAACTAGCTCCACTATCCACAAATTATACCGCCAAGAATGTTGTCATTCAACTAAAGGCAATATTTGCTAGACACGGTATACCACAGATAATTATGTCAGATAATGGTCCTCCTTTTAGTTCCAAGGAGTTCGAAGAATTTTGTTCCAGTTGGGACATCAAGAAAATTTCTTCCAGTCCGTTTTATCCTAAATCAAACGGATTGGTTGAAAGGTCAATTGGGACGATTAAAAAGATGTTGAAAAAATGCTCAAACGGTTCCGGTAGTGATATTTATATTGGTTTATTACAGTATAGAAATACTGCCAAAGGGAAAATAAGCTCGCCAGCACAACTTTTAATGTCACGAACACTTAGAACTAATTTACCTTCGACGACAATGTCACTGAAACCTAAATTAGTTAATTTACAGCAACATAAAATAGACTGTAAACGATATATTGAAAAAATGAAAAAGAATTATGACAATCATGCTAAAACTTTGCCGCCAATTAATATAGGGGAATTCGTATTTTTCAAAAAAATTCCGTCTGGTACTTGGAGTCCAGGTAAGGTTGTAAGAATCTGTGACGAACCAAGGTCATATATAGTGGTAAATGAAGATGGTACGTCTTACAGAAGAAATAGGCAACACATTATTAAAAGCCCTACATCTTCTAAGGATAAATTGTTAAATGATATAGGCTCAGGGAGAGACACAAGTCCAAAATTAAGATCTGATTTAAATGAAGATCAAAACAAACCAAGTAGTCCTAAATCAAATAAAACACCTAGTAACGATAATCAAAGTACCTCTCTTAGAACGCGAGCTGGACGTTATATAAAACAACCGTCAAGATTTACGCATGTCGATTATAACAAAAAGAAAAATAATATTTAAACAAAAAAAAAAAAATAAAATAAAATAAAGTTGAAAAACAAAAATAAATAAATAAATAAAGTTTAAATAAGAATTGTTCCATTTCATACGAATTTAGAATTAAGTCCATTTCATACGAATTTAGAATTAAGTCCATTTCATACGAATTTAGAATTAAGTCCATTTCATACGAATTTATAATTAAGAAAATTAAAAGATGAATTAAAAAGAAATTATTTGAAATTAATAATATTTTGAATTTATATAATTAAAGAAAGGGAGATGTTGTAGTAGTTATTATTGTATTAGTCTATAGTTGTAATTATACTTGTATTGAATTATAGTTGAATACAATAAACGAGTCCTCACTTAACTTTCTAACTAATAACATCGTTTCACTCATCATTACAATAGTCTGTTTGTTAATTTTAGAAATCAAGCCCAAATTTTACACCGTTTAAACGTTTTTTTTTAAAGCGTACGCACGCGTTGAGGCGTCATTGTGTTTTCGCTATAAATCACCCCCGATTTTATTTCTTTAGTAACCAGAACTTATATGGAATCTAAGGATTTTCTATGCGGAAGGTCATTATTTTAAATGTTTACAACGTTATCGTGTCCCTGGATCTTGCATGGATATAAGAACTCACCAATATTTGCATAGTTTGGTAGTAACTACAGTAATTTTAATAATTGTGAAAATTAATGTGTCAGCACACTGGCTTTATATCCATTAAGACGATATCCGTTGGATGTCCTTTTATACATAAATATTTGCATATAATTAGTTCAATATAGTTTTATGTTGATGAGTACATCCAATAACGACAGCTATTAGACATGTCCGGTGTCTATGTTAGATTTTGTTATGTTGGCAATTAACCCCCCAATTCTAGAAAATTTAATATAATTTGATATTTATTATAGTTTCCCAAGAAACAATTTGTAACCGTGGTCACAAAAAAAAACCTTCAATTTAGGTTACGTTTTGGTTACATTTTAGATTGTTGAAGCTTTTGAGTTTTGTTACCATGGTTTCAAATACGTTTCTTAACCGGAATGTAACCTCAAATTGTAACTTGTGTTGATATACGTCAAAAACTTAACTTTATTAAGTTTGTTATTTTTAACTGCTAAGAAAGTTTAGTCATATTAAAATATAAAAAAAGCTACAATTGTCAATCAATAAATACTCGATATGAGGGCAAATAAATTTTTTATAAAAAATGTCAGTCGTGATCAACACAAAGCTTTTTTTAAAAAATTTTAAGTCTCTAGCTCAATCCTTTTAAAAGTTATGATGTCCGGACGGATATACTGACGGACAGACAGAAAGACAGGCAGACAGACGGACATGCAGATATCAAAATCTTTTGTCAACCAAACACCCTGATATTAAAATCTAATGGCGCGTTTCACGAAATTTTCATAGACCGCTGAATCGAGTTAATGGCCGAATTTCAAGTAAAAAGAGTATGCTGACTTGAGTCAGTGGTCGTTAAAAGTTTTGTGAATCCCACAATAAAAATAATAACTTAATTTCTTGTTTTTAAAAATTTTATTATACATCTTTCAATTAGTAAACGCAATTTGTCACTTCTCGAGATAAAATTCAGTTCATAAAAACAAATATGAAATTTCACACCAATTTCCACATGAAATCCAGTGACATTTCAACAAATTTGAAAAAAAAGTCAATTTCCAAATTATCACTGATAAAAATCTGAAAAATGAGTTCTGAACAGAAAAACAGTGACTCAGTTAATTATGATTAATTTATTTCATTTGACGGCATATCATAGCGGCAATTCAATTCAATTCATGTTTCTTGTTTTCATCATGAGACCCTCATTCCCATACGTTCTGAATCAAAAGAATAATAGAAAAAATTTCGAGCATGAGTTATAAAAGCGTATGGATTATGTATGTATCTGTAGACTTTTTTTTTATTTCGACTTAACAAACGGATTAAACTAGCGATTCGTCAAGTTTTATAATGGAAAACGCATTGCTGGATTGTACTCTAATGAACAGCACGCGACATTTTTTCGGTGTTATTTTTTCAGTGTTTAGGAGACACACACAAAATTGAAGAAGATTTTTTTTTCTAATAATTCGTTGATTTTAATGTTGTTTTTTCGACAATGTCAGACTTTTTAACTGAGGTTCAATTTTTTTTAACCACAAAAGTTTAAGACAGATAGAATTAAAACTGTTAGTTCTTAGATTAATTTCTTAAGATCGAACTTAAAACCTGAAATATTCAACATAACTACAGTTCGAGGTATGTATGTAAAAAAATCTTGCAGAATCTCTACTAAAATAGCTAAGATTCTATTTTTGATGAATATTATATTATCATAGCATACATACGAAAAACTGTAAGACCGATTGTATTCAAGTCATTCGTAGTTATTAAAGACTAGAATTTGGACCCGGCTTCGCCCGGCTAAAAGCGTGAGTAGAACAAAATCTAAGAAAACAAAATTCAATTGGCAATAAATTAGATAAAATAAGTTGACTGTGCTTTTCTTTAAAAGATTCGGATTTTCTTTACCCCCTTCCCTTACTCCCCACCTCGCGGGCTACTTTTTAATGAGTCTATGTTGGGGCTGGACCCCCGACGAACATCTATGCCAAATTTCAGGCCAATCGGTTCAGTAGTTTCCCCGCGAAAGAGTAACATAGCGCAAAAACTAAGTTTCGAAATCACTTTACCCCCTCCCCTTACTCCCCCCATCCCTCGCGCTACTTTTCCGTATGCCTTTGTTGGAACCAGAACTACCACAGACACTCATGCCAAATTTCAAGTCAATCGGTTCAGCCGTTTTTGCGTGAAAGAGGAACAGACAGACAGACAGACAGACAGACAGACAGACACCAACTCATTTTTATATATTAGTATGATTAGTATGATTTTGCGCCGCAGGTGACAAATGCCTATGCGCGTATGAAGCAATAGTAAAATCTGTTATTTATTTTTGGTCTTTAGAAACATTTAGTAAGGTGTGTTAGGGGGTTACACCGGGTTCAGTTCCGTACCGAGGAGTTTTTTTTACTTTCCTAAGCGTAGCTAAATTCAATAATTTTGAGAGTCAATACAAAATCCTTTCCAAAAAAAAAAAAAAAAAGAAAGAAAATCTTTATTTTGACAAAAACCAAGCATAAAGGATTAATAAATGTATGCCTCAGGCGAACTTCTTTAAGTGCGGCGCAAAGATTTAAATCAAGAGCAACATAGTCCCAAGCGAAAATAACCTTAATTTTCGTGCTCTTTACATTCAATAAATAATGGCGACGGAAATTGTAAAGTCAAACAAAAGCGCCGCAGGCGAAATTTTTTTAAATACATACGCCATTTGTAAAAAATCTTTATTATAACACTATTATAACACTTAATTGAAAAATTTGGGACAAAAGTTTTGTTCCCGAGACAACACGCCTAATTCCGGGACTGTCCAAACGGGGATGTATTTGCCACCTCATGATACACACTTCTATATGTCCAATATAGCAAAAGTTTTAGTAGGATCTGGGCTGCGAAATTTACATATATTGAATATTTTACCTCACAAATTTTGCAAACTGTATGTGCGGTAAGGGAGGAACAAAATGTTGCAAAATTCCCATATTGAGGTTTCATAATTTCGACTTGGAATGTAGCTAAAAAATGTTTGCAATATTTTTGCAATATTCCAATTTTATTCCAAGTTTTTTCAGCAATATTCCAAGTTTTCTATGATTTTTAATTTTGTTTTTGTTAAATACTACCTACTTAATCTCGCGGATGTTTTTTAACCATTTGAAGGAATTTTTATCTTGAATTCGGAAAAAAACATATAAAAGAAAACAGAACTTTCATATTTATGATAAAAATTTAATCCACTTTAAGTTATTATTTCCAAAGATGTGGAATGCATTACGGTTTAATAGAGAATGGAGTTTTATTATTATACAAAAAAAAATTAAATTTGAATGGTGGTGATTTTATTAAAAATGTAATTACGATTTTTCTCATTTTTCTAATTTTAATAAAAAATGCAGAATAAAAAGAAAAACAAAGTAGAGAGACTTCAATTGCGATGCAAATAATGACGTTAAACCATAGAACCTGCAAGAAAAAGGACGTCCATGAATGGCTGAAGGATTTTTCAAGTTTTTATTGTTTTGGCCGGATTTTTCTACCTTCTTTTCTGTAGAGACTATTGAGGAATATTGAAAATTTACTCTGCATAATTTTCACCTATCGTTTTCATACCAGAAATTCAACTTTTCGTCTTTCGTTCAATCCTTTTTGGCTCTTCGATAGCTGCAGACTATATCGGAATAAAGAATTTGGTTTCAGAGATAAAGCCTTTTAAAGCTTTCCATCGTATTGTTTTTAAAGTATCTGCTTAAAGTGCTCCTTAAGCGGTAGCTAAATTATATTTTCAAGGATAAACGTGCAAATGCCTGAAAATCGGTTCTAGTCCTGGCATTGCTTAATGTTATCCTCAGTCAAGCTTTTATGTTGCGTCGCTCGCGGGGAACTGGGACACCGTTTGAAGAGACCATAGATGGGAAAAAGGATTTCTATTTACGATGAGTAACAACAAAATTGAATATTTTAGAATAACGGGTGAATAGACTAAGAGGGACTGATAATGTCTTGTGGTTAGAAAGAGGCGGGAGAGAAGTTTTCAGGTGGCTTGAATATGCGAACATTTGGCTAAGGATCTTTGAGTTCGGGCAACAAAAATGGGGCACATCAGTTGGGGGAGAAGCCCAGGCAAAGGACTTTCACAAAAGAACTTTATGTGCATAGGTTGAAAAGAGAATGAACCCGAAATCATGAGTGGGAATGAGACCAGTCCACCTGGTTTTTGTTGTCCAATAAGATAGCATAACACACCGAATTTTCATATAGAAATGTTATCCTGTATACACCTCAAGTGTTTATGAAAATTTCATTAGTATCCTTTGGGATATTATCCTGGGATATTAACACTTTTCCTGATGTTATGGTATGAGAATTATGCAGAATTGAAATGAAGCTATAGAGAGAATGGTTTTTCAATGTCGGGGTGAAGAGACTGTGGTGAAAGGATTACCTTAATTTTTTTTAAAGTAGCATTTTCAACGAACATTTTGTTATCGTCTGTGTTTCAAAAAGTTTTCCTTTTTGTTTGAAATTCTCACACGTGAAGTGGATATAGAAATTTATTTAATTGGAAACGATATTTAAAATCAAAAAAAATATAAATTTTTCTATGTGACTATTTATTTTCAAGAAAATTGCAAAAACTGTTTCATTTGTATGGCGGAGGAGGACGAAATTGGACCATTTTGCCCATTTATTAAATTAGCCTTGTCATTTACTAGAAACGTAACTGTATAACATTTGAAAATTCTGGCTCAATCTTTTCGAAAATTATGATGTTCACGGACAGGCTGACAGACGGACATCCGGAAATCAATATATTTTGTCACAGCAAACACAAATGTATCTAAAATAGAATTTTGCATAACTTATATATACATAAAAGTCCAGTTGAACCACTCCGTCCCCCTCCCTTATACAAATTGAATACTTTTTTTATATTTTCTCAAAAATGGTGCATCCTATTGAAAACTTTATAAAGACAAAGAGTGTTTAGAATATAATTTCAGATAACCGTTCAATACATCAAAATCCAAACGGACCATTCCTTCCACCCTCTCCCACACAAACTTTTTTTTTTTCATAAAATTTGTAGCTATTTTTTTTGGCTATTGTAGCTTTTCTTATGGTTAGATTCTATTTTTGTTAACAAAATTCCAGACCGTGAATATATAAAAAAAATTAAGACGAATGCAGGGTAGACAACCCGTGAGGGTGAGGAAGCTGAGGTAGTGGAAAATTCGAATATTTCCAAAAAACCCGCGAAAAAATTCACATGATTCTTTAGAATTTGCACAACTTGTTCTGCAGGAAGGATTTATTTCATAATAAAAAAATATCTGATAACTTCAAACTTTTAAAAAAAATGCGCCGCAGGCAAACTTTCTCGGTAAAGATCATGTTATAGGACACCCCGCAAAAAACTGCGTCACAGGTGATAATATTTATGTTTCAAGTCTAAATCGAATAATCTTGGACAAAAACTTAATTTCCTTAAAGTAAAAATTTAGTTTCCATCTAGATTCGGAAATAAATCATATCTAAATCATGTCTAAATCGGGTACTGTCCTGGTTAATGCGCGACATGTATGGTTACCTTATAGGAACATACATTCATTTATTTATTTTTTTATTTAATATAGCTATGTACATAATACACTCATTTTTTTATCGTGATATTGTATTTGTTCCTTTTACAATCGATTTCCTTGTGTTGGGCACGAGTTTTCTCTATTCATTCTTTGGTGGGATGGAGGCTTTTCAGATCGACGTTTTATTTAAAATTCTTCTTCTCCCCTGGCGCCACGAAAATTTTATGTAATTCGTGTCCCAAAGATGTTATTACAACATTTGTAAGGTATTGTAATCCGTTAGATGATTTGATAATAGTTTGGCTTCGATAACACCAAACAATGGTTTCAGAGCAAATTTTAGGCGTTTCGGACACCCACCCCGAGGGGTCCTTTTCTCACTGAGATGTTTTTTTGCGATATTTTTGGAACCTTTCCCAAAAACTGTTATGTACTCGTATGTTATGTACAGCCCCTTACTGAAATGACAAGATGCCAGATGTTAAAATTAAACCAGGGCCAGACCTTCACTAGCAGCCACAAAGATTTTCTTAATAGAAGACAGCATTCAGATATCCCCCCTCACCCCTCCTATATTTTCAGCCCCTTGCCTGCTATCTTCTAAACCACTTGAAGGATTTTGATCCAGTTTTTTGTACCATCAAACCTTCTTGAAAATAATAATCTTTAAAAATAATATTCTTGAAAATAATATTCTTGAAAATAATATCCTTGAAAATAATATTCTTGAAAATAATATTTAAAACCTTATTGAGAATTTACCCAAAAATCTTGAGTAAAAGACAAAACACAGGTGAGAAAAAATTTGCTCTGAAATAAATGTAGACATTAAAAACTAGAACATCCAGTGAAAATCGCGACAACCACAAAATTTATCAAGTCACCCTCCAGCTACTTTTTAACATTCTTAACTTTATGTCTACTTAAAAAAAAATCCTGAGTAGCAAAATCGCAAAATTAGCAAATGGAAACACGAAAGGACCACACGAAACGACATGAAATGTTACAGAATACGAGGACGTAAACAAATAGAACGGAATGTATTTTCCGGATAGGAATTTTGTCCCACCACACCCTTTTACGGTTCGTAGTAGAGATTGTTTTTATGCAATTTTGCACGACACCTTTTGCCCGTCCAGCAGGATATTTCCATGAAGTTTGCAATTTTGTTTGGGCCTGTGAAACGGGCGAACACAAAACAGGATAATAAATTGACCGTTTGAAAATGTCACTCGTTTTTAACTAAAACCGAGTTGCACGTTTTTATACAAGTACGAGTATCTATTGCTACAACAATAAGGATCGTCTCGAGTTAGCCATCCTGTGTTTCTGTTTTTTTTTACTTCCACTCCAATACCACAAGAAAATTTTTCAACATTTATCTTCCGAACATGAAACAACACTGAATTCTGAAAAAAGGGGTGAAGAATCAGTAGGTACTAAATGGGAACGTTATTTAGACAGCGATTTCATGTACTTGCAAACTCCCCATCCTTCGTTCTACCGGAAAAATTCGTCGATCAAATGGAAAACGTCCTGAGAATTCGGAGACCCAAAGCCCGTTTTTGAATAAGAATTCCTGCGAAACAAATACGAAAGTCGATAAAAATGCTGCAGGGTGGTGGCTAAAGGAAAATGCGAAGGATAAGAAAGAATTCCATTGGGATAATAAATTTAGACCTACCTAAGATTTGTCTTATTGGACAAGTATCCGATATACGGTAAGTTCCATTTTTAAGATCCTCCTGAACCGCTAACCCCATGGAAAAACACCTTGGGTAGATGATTTTCATGCTTATGTTTGTTTCTTAGTATTGTTTTTCATGCTGTGCTGTCTTTCAATTCTATGGGGAATTATGCATTATATATAGGGTGACCAGATTTAGTTTGGGTCAATCCGGGACACGAAGAATGAGAGAAGGGGGAGGGGGGGGGTGTGGGGGCGTGTGTGGCTAAAACGGAACAGCAACGAAACTACGAATTTTATATAGAAAAATGCTTGATTTGGTCGGAAACCTGAAAAGAATCTGATTTGAACGAAAACCACAAAAAAAGAAAATAAGGGAGAAAAATAAGAGCTAAATATTTTTAACAGAATGCGGGCCAAATACTTTTAATAAAATGCGGCACAATGATTTTAACTAAGTTTAAAGCAAAAATTAACTTAATTTACGTTCCACAAATGAAAATTGTAAAAAGACTAGTAAAGCGAAATGCGCCGCAGGCCAAATTTCTTTTAAAACACAAGCGTACTCAGCAGAAAATGGATAAAAAAGGGCTCCGCATGCGAAAAAAAACGTTATTTGGAGTAATCCCCGATGATGTAAAATCAAGGATTGCAAACGAAAAAAAGAATTCGTAACGTTATACATTGCGCTATGTAACGAAATTCAATTTTTTTTTTCGTTACGTTATTTCGTTTTATAACACATTGTATTGAAACTGAAAACTAAAAAAAAATGGCATTTTAATAATAGTGTATTCATCGTAAAGTAATTCAATTCAGCTTCCATAAAAATAAATTCTAGGAAAAAATTAATAAAATTTAACAAACAGAAAATATAAATAAAAAAAAGTAAAAAAAAAAATTAAGTCCGATTTAGAATCAAAATATGATTAAAAATACTACCCCAATTTTATAAATTATATTTTATACGGGTTTTTTTGGAAGATTTCACAACAAAAAAAACAATAAAAAATAAAAAAGCAAAAATAAATAAATAACGAAAAAACGAAATCATTTTTTTGGGTTACATGCGTAAATCTGGGATTTTTCTGGTGATGTGATCACCCTAAACATATGGGATTAAAGTATATAACAATATAGCGATCGAAGGAAATATGACCAGCTTTTTCCAAGGTGCTCTAAAAGCTTCATTTAAAATCATTGTTAAAAAAGTACTGATGGATTTTAACACTCACATATTTTTTGATTATTGAGTGACTAAAGGTCAAGGACGGGTTCGAGATCCTTTCAAAATTTCGGCAATTTTTAATAGGATGGAAACGATTTGTTATCTTATTTATTGCTATTGATTTTATTCTCGGAATTATTAAATCTTTAATCTGGAAAGCTTTCGGTAATATTTATGCTTCGAAGAATATAACAGATTTTTAATAATGCGCTTGTCGGTCTTTATTATAAGTAAGCTGTTTTCCTATACATTTTTGGGATTGGCAGGGATAAGGGATTTTCATCGAATCTGGGTTGAGTTTTTTGGTAGGGGTACTTTAAAATTAAAGTACTGGTAGCGAAGGGTGATGAAAGCTAATTTACCAGTGAAGGACGGCGGTATTTAAAATGCACCGAACCTACGATTTGTAAGAAATTTTTCCTTTCCCCAAAAAATAGAGATTTTCAAAATGAATAAGGTCAAAATTATTAAATTTTTCTTTTGTATATTTAACTTTTTTTCTAAGTTACTCGTAAAAAATGTGATCAAGTCTCTAGCTCAATCCGTGCGCCCGCAATCCGCGCTACAGATGGACATACGGACACAGGGACAGATGGACAGAGGGACAGAGGGACAGACGGACAGACGGACAGACGGACGGACGGACAGGATGGATGGACGGACGGACGGACGGACGGACGGACGGACGGACAGACAGACGGACATGCAAAAATTAATTATTTTTATCATTCTAAACACACTGGTGTAATTCATTTTTGTGTGTGATGACGGGATCTTGGCGTTACAAACGGTAAAGCAAATTTAATATACCCTTTGGTTTCACCATACGGGTATAAAAATCTCGAGTTCTAAAGGACGAAAATTGGCATGACATCTTTTATGAACAATCTTAAAATCAAAATCGTCGAAAATAATGTGAAAACCGCAATATTCGAAATGATTTTAGCTTCAAGATTTAACAAATTGTTAAATATTATAGACTGGAAAATATAAAAAAAAAATGCAAACTATCTGCCTTTTCTATGGTCAATAAATTTTTCGTCGATAACGAGCAAGAGAAATCCGCTAACAAGAGTAAGATTGAAGTCTTGTCTCAGAGTTATATGTTTGTTGCAAATCATATATCACAAATAAAACACATATAAGACTTTCATGTTATCTTGCTTGGTTTGTTTTGTGATTTTCCCCCGTTCAAATCATTTCCAAGTCATTGTACTTTTCAGAAACGCTCCATGACTTCTCAATAATCAGCTCCGTGCCATCAGTTTTCTGACAATTTACAACGGTGCCTCATATGCTTCACTATGTGGTGTCTTTATGCTAATGAGCTGTCCGCCAGTTCTCCGTCCAACATCATCAGCATAGGCCATCACAAGCATTCACATAATATAGTTTCAAGGGGCATTACTTGGGGTCCATTCTCCACTTATCCATCCAGAAATCATCATCATCTACAGACAATTCGTATGTCGTATCTTATGATCCTCATGTGTGCCGGCGCGCCGTTTTCTACTATGCCTACGGGCTGGGGAGTTTTTTTTTCGATGCTGCGAAGTAACAGCATAATAGGAAGAGCCTTCAGATACAGAAGGGTTTTCCAGTTTCATTAGAATCTGAGGGGATATCTCCATGAGAAGACGATTCATAGGCGAATAGAGGGGTTAGGATAATGCAGTCATACTTTTTGTCAGTTTGTCTGTCTCCGGAATCAGTTATGTTGAAAAGGTCTTTTGGTGTCCCCCCTTTCTAGCAAAGAAACTCATCTGCCAGAGGGCGGGGGGATTATTTTTCATGGTTTTTGTTTGATGTCTAATAGGTCACAATCATTCCATGTCCAACAATACTCCATTGCAACTACTTGTGTGTCATTACTTCAACGTTTTCACAAGTCTGATGATTTTTCTATAAAACAGGAGGCACATATCTATAATTCGTATACAATATCATCGATTGAGTATTTTTTGACGTATACTCCATTGACGACTGTCGAGTTATTCGTGTTTAAAGTTTAAATATAATTTATTCCAAATATGTCCGATAAATTTTTATTTTTCCTCTGCAATAGAGAGAAAGTATTGTATTCATGACGGGGAGCAACTCGACAATGGAGGCAGATAGAAACTTTCTGACCAGTACGAAATCCGTTTCAGGCAAAATTATGACGATATCCGTGCATCTGTCTGTCTATCGGTCTGTCAGTCGGTCTGTCGGTCGGTCTGTCAGTCGGTCTGTCAGTTGGTCTGTTGGTCTGGTGGTCTGTCGGTCTGTCGGTCTGTCGGTCTGCCGGTCTGTTGGTCTGTTGGTCTGTCAGTCTGTCGGTCTGCCGGTCTGTCGTTCTGTCGGTCTGTCGGTCCGTCGTTCTGTCGGTCGATCTGTCGGTCTGTCCGTTGTATGTATCTTAAAGAACTCGAGAACGCGTAGATCTAGCGACTTGGAATTTTTGTTGGACAAGCTTGTTGAAGCAATTTTTTTTTCTCTGAAAAGTCCGAGCCAAAAATTTTAATATAATTGAAATTATAGCCAAATTTTTGAAGTTTAAAAAAATGTTACAACAAACTTCAAAATTGATGCCTCTCACTGTCTACCCTTTTGACTCTAAACAGTATTTTGAAATTTTCTCAAAAACGTTTTGTTGTATCGAAAAAGAAAGGTGCGTTGCATGTTTAAAAATATTTTAATACACCAGTGGTAGTTCTGGTTCCAACATAGGCATACGGAAAAGTAGCACGAGGGGTAGGGGAGTAAGGGGAGAGGGTAAAGTGATTTCGAAACTTAGTTTTTGCGCTATGTTATTCTTTCGCGGGGAAACTACCGAGCCGATTGGCCTGAAGTAAACATAGACCATAAAAAAAATTTGAAAAACTTAACCCAGCAACGACGGGTATACAAGCTAGTATTTAATAAAAAAAAAATCTCACCAGTATTTCATTTGATTACCACCTCTAAATAAAATTTACCTTTCCTAAACTTTTGTTATATTAGCAATAAAAACTAAACATATTTTGTATTTTCCTTATAATTTCAGGTAAACGATTCATCCTTGTATGCTTTTGTTAACAACCATTTAACATCCTGACTTATCATCACCTTAGATCTTGCACTTAAGGTTTTTGCTCTTAAGCGGGCAATGAGGAATACCCTTAATCTGGATTCAAGCTACGCGAATAGTAGATACAAGATGAAATGCGTTTTAATTATCCAATAAAACGTTTTTATTGAGGTACATAAAGCAAAAAAGGATCCCATAACGTATGTTTGATTTAAATTTTATGCAAATTTATAACTAAATTCACCCGACTTAATTCCCGGTAAGTGATTTATGATGAAACAAAACCCTATACGAACATACTGAAATTTTTTATGTGGATAACTGGATATAATCGTAAAATGTTCACAAATCTTTCTTAATGTTTCCTTGGCAGCTTTCTGAAAATCGCACAAATGAGGCAAAAAACTTGGTTTCTTTCAAGATAGTTGTTGTCGCTTCTGATTTTACTAAAAAAAAATTGTAAGCATATTTTAACAATTTTCGATGCTGATTCTATAAATTGATTGAGTTGGGTAGAATTATCCTGTCGTCTTCTTAAATAACAAAAAAACATTGAAATATGTGAAAGTTAAAATCCTTTTCAATGTTAGGCTTCAACAAAACTATTTGCGCATTTGCTAGGATTATAGATTTCGTTTTCACGAAATGCAATACCATTAAAATGTAGAAAGTGTTTTTTGGATACCATCATGACATTTCAGTGATTCTAAAGGAGTTTAACTGAAAAATTTCCTACGTAGCATATGTTCTACGAATAATAAACTTTTTCATACGTCAAAACTTTTTCTAGCTTTATTTATAACTAGCTTGCATACCCGTCGTTGCTGGGTTAAGTTTTTTCAATTTTTTTTTATGGTCTATGTTGGAGCTAAACTTCAGGCCAATCGGCTCGGTAGTTTCCCCGCGAAAGGGTAACATGGAGGAAGAGCTAAGTTTCGAGGTCACTTTACCCCCTCTCCTTACTCCCCCCACCCCTCGGGCTACATTTTAATGGGTCTATGTCGGGGCTGGACCTCCGACGAACATCTATGCCAAATTTCAGGCTAATCGGTTCAGTGGTTTCCCCGCGAAAGAGTAACATAGAGGGAAAACTAAGTTTCGAGATTACTTTACCTCCTCCCCTTACTCCCCCCACCCCTCGCGCTACTTTTCCGTATGCATATGTTGGAACCAGAACTACCACAGACACTCATGCCAAATTTCTCATATATGATTCTCATATATGGTATAAAAACAACAAAAGAACAATGCGCCGCAGGTGTTTTTTTTAACCAATGAGCAATTTTCAAAAGAGCGATGCTAATTTTGGGTTATTCGCGAAAATTTCACAGAAACTTTATTATCGAAGTATTAGGAAACCTGTCGACGTGAACTTATTGTCTTAAATCGTCACAAATTTCCTTTAATTTCGTGCGAACAAAAATTTGTAACGATTTTCATAATTTGCAATGGAAAAAGTGTTGAATATATGAAAACGTTGCATAATTTTCATAGCTTTTATGAGCTTCTATTTTCATTTTAAGCATTACAGTTCATGCAGCAGCCAACCATTCATGCATATTTTTTATGTTGCGTTTAGTGGAACCCGAAAACTTTATTTCCTTGCATAGCGAAATATCTTCATTTTCTCGTTTTCAACATTAGCATTCGCATTAGTATTCAGCATCATCAACAAGCATAACTCTTGGAATGAATCTTAGCCTGGAAGAGTTGAAAACTGCGAGAAACGACTGAGAAGCCAGTATAATGTGAATAGACCTACGGCACTATTTTATATGATATCATAGTTTTGTATCACGTAGTAAACATTGTAAAAGATAATCAACACAACAGAAATCTACATTTAAGCATGGAAAATTGCAAATAACAAGGCGACTCTATGGAAATCTTTTATTCTAATTTTTTATTTATTTATGCAATTACGCGGATTTTTGTTTGGTTTTTGTAAAATCTTTTAGTCTTTTGTCTCCGCAAAAAAAAACAACAACAACCAAGGATGATATTCAAGTATCCTAGATTTTAGCTATTCGTAAAATAATTGGATGCCAACAGAAATATAACTAAAAGAAAGATAGGATTTGTGCACATATGTACAAGTTTCGTTTTCTTTTTTTTTAATGTTTGTTTCTTAATTTATGTTTAAAATAAAAGTGGTCTATATGTATAGAAACTTTTGAAAACTTCTTTTCCTTTTAGGACTAATTTTGAAAATAATTTTTTTCAATTTTTTATCCGAAGTTCGAAAAACGAATTTTTGATTATTTTTCCTAGCCCTTAGTCCTTAGCCTCTCGACTCTATTTGAAGTTTGTCTCAATCTATTTCCTCAATAACTTTGAGCAGTTACTGCACTTTTCGGGGTATGTGTTGGCTTTTTCAAGCTTTTATTTAGTCTGCTTTCGCATTTGTTTGTTTGTCTGTCAGGGCCAAATCTTGCAATCTAATTTTGACCCACTTCCACTCAACCAAATGACTTGAAATTTTGCACACATACGTAAGTCCAACGACAATACAATATTTTCTCTACTTCGTCCTAAGGGAAGGTACTGTAAGGGTAATGATTTTATCATTTTCCTCAAATTTTCCGAACAAAAATCCAATCTGGGGGTTTTTGGGGTTGCGGAATCTCATTATGGCTTTGAAAAGCTGTAAGGATAGAGGAAGATCCTGCAGGGATAACGTGATTGTTCTTTTCCTCAAATTTTCAGGGACAAAAACAATTTTCGGGGTTTTTCGGATCGCTGACTTCGATTCTGGTATTAAAAACTCCGTAAGGATAACGAAAGGTCCTGTAAGGATAACGTTATTATACTTCTCCTCAAATATTTCGGAAAAAAAACTCATCTGGGGATTTTTGGGGTCGCAGAATCCGATTCTGAAGTCCAACGTTTGTAAGGATTGCGCTTAAAAAACATTAAATTCTACAATTACGAATTTTCTTCAAGGATTGATATTCAAAGTGTAAATAATATTTATAAGCGTGGCACAAAAAACGTCATTTTGTACTTTTAGTCATACCAATCAGCCACAAAATCACTAAAAAGTTTAAATAAAAAAAAATATATAAAAAGGTGAAATAAAAAAAAATAATAAAAAAAATTTTAATTAAAAAATGTAATAAAAAGAAAAAAAAAAAAAAAAATTGGGCGCTGTGTGTCAAAAATCGAGATTAATTACTTTTTTTTATCCTTTTATCTCGCTTTTATTTCTGATACACGGCGCTCAAAATATATTTTTTTCTTTTTCAGTGCATCTTTTAAAAAAAAAAGCTTTTCTTTATTTTTTTCAAATTTTTCTTTATGCGGCTGTCACACGACACCAGCGCTAGTGGCTGTTAGTAACCGTTTCAGCAGCACCGTGTGAACCCTAGTACGTGCTACTACCAGCAGCAGTGTTGTGATTTTAGTAGCGGCTAGTGAAATAGAGACAGTTCTACTTTGCCAGCGCTACTAGGGATCACGTGATTTTGTCACATGGTTTCTGAGCTGTCAAAAGTCTAATAAGTGGTAAAGTTTGTTTATTGTAAGTTGTTATTGTACGTTTATTTATTTAAATTTGTGTGTTACCTTTATTATTTAAAAAATCGCCCAAATTCAAATGTCAAACGACGGTTTTGCTACTTGCCAGCCCTACTAACTAACAGCAGCCAGCGGGAGGCAAAACAGCGTCTTGTGACCGCGCCATAATATAGAAAGAAAATTTATTAGCGGTACATCGTACAATATCTAATATGTTTAAACGTTGCAATACAACTTCAAGACGTAGGGCAAAAAATAAAAAAAATAAAAATACTGAGTAGAAAAACAGGTAAGATAAGAACGTCCTCCTTTCTTAGGGCTAACTTAAAATCATGGAAAAAATGAGCGCGATTTGTATTTTAAACTTAACCTTAAACATTTCAGAATTTTATTACTGCGAAGTTTTATTGTCAGTTAATTTCTTTAGTTTCGTTTTCCGATGCGTTCTGTTCTTTGACGTTTTTTTGTTGTTGTAATCTTTAACTAAATTGCGACAAATTACCACAAATTATTCTGCGATGATACAACATTGTTCCACAATACATGAACAGAAATTAAATGTAAGAAGAATGTTCGCATGGTACAATAATCACAAACAACGACGATAATTCATTTTTCAATTTACCACCATTCATTATATTTTCACGTTTCGATAAATTTCTTGGTTGCTTGGTCATTATCTAATGCTAACCTCTAGTCATAGGTTACTAACTTTTTATTCTAACTGTCTGTTTATAGCTTTTCCATTTTACTTGTACATACGTTACTTTCTTTCCTATGAAAGGAAATTCTGTTTAAATAAAAAGTACAAATAAAAATTAGGTAAATATTAAAGGTTTTGTTCTTTCCACTGCACATTTTGTTCTGACCACAAATTTTGCACGCAAATCGTTTGAATTGCATGACAAATTCACTTTTCTTCATAGTATTTTATTGCAAATTACAATCCACAAAGTTATTCCTATACAAATCGTTTCTTGGATATGTCCAGCGAATTTGTGGGCAAATGTTTATTTAAATTGTTGCAAATTTTAATATTAGTGAGCATAGTTTTTTTTTAATTGAACTGCCCCTGCATATGTCTAGGAAAATGTGTTTCATGGACGACTTCATGAGATAAGTATGATTTGGTAATAACCACAGACGATAATTTTCGTCTGCATCACGCAATTATTATATTTTATGGAAGACACAACGTTTGCCATCATCTTGAATTTGTGGCATTAGAAATCGGTAGAAATTCTTGAGATTGTTTTTTTTCATAAAAATTGTGTATTGAAAATAAGCGGGTCATGCGTTTGTCAAAATTTTCGATGATATCCTCTACAGAAAAAGCTGCGTTGCATCGAAAACATTTTAAAGACAAAATGTATTTAGAATATGACTTGACATCAGTATTCTATAGACCAAAATCCAATCGCACCCCTCCTTCTCCTCTCCTTCATATGAATGTGGAAATGGCTACTGACGGACGTAACGAAACAAAGTAAACCAAGACAGGACGAATGAAACATAAAAATTTTAAAAGAGTTTTTTAAATAGTAAAAATCATTAAAAACGGAAAGGCGTGAAGAAGTTTAATAAAAAATAAGTGGTTTAAAATATTATGTGATGGTTTTATTTAATTCATTCTACAAAAATGGAAAAATTTTAATCAAAATTCGGTCTGTTTTTATATTACAGACTATTTGACGATTGCCTCTTGGTAATTGTAGAGTTTCTTGTTTTTTATAGCCAGTACGAACATATTCTCCAAAATATTCGAACTTTAAGGCTTTTGTTGTTAATGGATTAAGAAAAATGTGCCGCAGGCGAACATTTATAACGTTTAGTGCCGTCTGCACCAACGAAACTTAGTAACTTAAGTACAGGGTGTTTTTTAAGCCCGATAGAACTTCAAATTTTAAAAAGTAACACAAAAAATTAAATTTTAATCAAATTTTTTTATTTATTCGAAAGATCAATACATGGCATTAACATTTGAAAATCATTTCGGGCATATGGCCACCGCGGCTGTTCTTGACGAAGCGCATTCTGGACGTCCAATTTTGGGCCACTTTTTCGAGCACTGCTGGCCGTATGTCACGAATAACACGAACAATGTTGGCCTCCAAGGCGTCAATTGTTGCTGGTTTATCAGCATAAACCAGTGACTTCACGTAGCCCCACAGGAAATAATTGAGAGGTGTATAATCGCACGACCTTGGAGGCCAATTGACAGGTTCATTTCTCGAAATCAAGTTATCGCCAAATTTTGATTTCAATAAGTCGATGGTTGCGGTCGCCGTATGGCACGTAGCGCCATCCTGTTGAAACCACAAGTCAGCTACTCCAATATCTTGAATTTTTGGCAACAAAAATTCATTGATCAATGCTCTGTAGCGAGCTCCATAAAGTTTAAGTAGGCTAAGTAGGCTAACCGCAACTTATTTTTTGATATGCGCAAACGGGCTTTAGTGTGAAATATAGTTTTAGGTTTGTTGGAAAATCATTAAAGTTGAGGCTTCTTTTTTTTTTTTTAATAACGTTTCATTAAAAAAAATATGTTGTGACCTTAACACGTTCGTGACATTTGCTTTTTCAACTTTTTTTACATTTGGACATCGTGTACCACGGGTGGATTGGTGGGTGGATTTAAACTTTGCACTGATATACTTCTTAATAATTTAGAAATAAAAATTTACGTCCACAAAACAACTACCGCACTATTTACTCACGCGGTTTTAAAAAGCTGTACATGTACCACCAGTGGTACACGATGTCACGAACGTGTTAAGGGGATCGGGGTCCGTCGGCTTGGCAGCGAGATCTATTAGATACTGATTTTCTATGTATTTTTTTATGCGCTTGTTGAAGAACGGTCCATAAAATACGTGACCCTAAGTATCGGCCCGACGAACCCACCTCCTCTTCGTGCCGATTTCCCCCGTTTAAGAACAAACTTAGCTTTGCTCTTTCCAAGAAGCGCAATTATAAAAAAATTCAAGTCTCCAGCTCAGTCATTTGAAAAGATATGGTGTTCTCGGACAGACAGACAGACGATATGACCGGTTGTCTGTTTAAGGGTTAATAGGCACTCGTATCAAAAGATTTCATATAAAATCTGGGTCTATATAAACCATACTGTTGTTAGTGCAATACAAACTCATGGTAAAGCTCGGCGCTACTAAACTATTAAGGTTTATATAAAAAAATTGTTTCACACGAAATTATTTGATGAAATTGAAACCACAGAGGAGTAAACGTGGAAAACTTTATTTCATTTTCCGACCTCAACATCCTGTAACATTCTACTGAAATGCAACATTTCAAAAATTAATTTACAGAAAACTTACGTACTCCAAACCGGTATACAGGGAAAATCTCATAGAAGTGTGCGTGAGTTGAAAAACCGTTGATAGGGCGGTTTAACATTCAAGGACTATGCATGCACTATGCATGCGAAAGAATAACATTATAGATGAAATTACAACTCCTTTCTAACCCATCGGGATCTATAGTGGGTTCTATTATGAGTTTATATGGTTCTGGTCTACGACTCGGATTTCGGGTTCACTCGTAAATGTCCTGGGAGCTTATTCCCAGTTGTTCTGGTAGCATCGTCTGTCTCTTCAGGAGTTTCATTTGCAGTGGTAAACTTGAACAATTACAACAATAACGAAAGTTTTAATTGAAACTCATTGTTTAATTGCATATTTTACTCAAACAAATGGAAAATTTCATTTAATACGAATATCCATAATAATAAATCACCACAGAATACCACAATTTTGTTAATTTCCCTTTCTGCTGAACACAGCCCTTAGCTAACAGATTTTTGTGAATTATAATTTAGGTTTTTTTTTTGGTGCTTTGGTCGGCAACAATTCTGGGGAGCTTTTGAGTTATTTTCTTGAAAGAACGACCATGTCTGCAGAAATTTTTAAATGCTAAGCGAATTTTGATTGAAAATATGATAGTAAATTTCTTATAATTTAACTAGAATTTGGATCCGGCTTCGCCAGGCTAAAAGCGTGAGTAGAACAAAACTTAGGAAAACAAAATTTAGTTGATTATAAATTAGAAAAGGGTTAATTTTTGTCCAAACTTTAAATGCAATGCCAGGAAAATGTTAAATGGTTGCACAAAGTTCAAGAAAATTTTATCTTTCCTACCCACTTTCATATTGTTTCATATAATAAGCGTCAGTTTCGTCCCGTATATAATATCATCCTAACCACCCCCAATGTGGTAAACGTTGTGTTAATATGCGACTGAAGTGAAATAAAATCAGTGAGTGTGGCAGCAACGTCAGCAAAATCCTTCAAGTGGGTCGCTTTGCATTGACTAAGGCTGTTTTGTCCGCTTATCGCAACCAGTTCAGATGCCTCTTGCTCCCATTTCGGGTGGAGATTCACGAAAAACTACCCCCAAGGACATAAGAATGTCGACAGCAAAGAGATGCAGTTTGGGGGTATGAATAATCTGTCAACTCAAAACGAATGATGACGTTGTCGTTGGCATTTGCAGAACAAAACGAGGCGTCTATCTTCATGCATCTTAGGTCGAGTGGTGGTGGAGTCGCTTAGGGGCGCGCGGGAATGATTTTCTAGTTTTAGAATGAGAACAGAAATTTAAGCAGCGAAACGGAGTCCTCTGAATTGCAGCTTAGTTGCGAAACGTTGTGGCACTCGAGAGATCCTTTCAAGGATATTATCAGGAAACGATGGCTTAAGACTAAAGAATAGTTAATAGAATTACTTCTTTAGATTGATATATCTTTGGCTAACTGGAGGTATTCCGGCTTAGCACAATTTCTTGCCTTTTTATCACAATTACCGCAAATCCGGGGATATCCTTTAAAATAATTTTCCATTGAAAACTGTTCAATATGGAAGGATACACTATTTTACCTCTATTTGTATGTCTTTGGATATTTGAATGGTCGACTCGATACGAAACGAAGAAGATTGGTTAGTGGTGGTAAATATCTATAAAAGGACTTAAGGAAAGTTGTATGAAAATGCGAATTATCTGTCAGGTCGCATCGCTGAATCCATTATTCGTCTATGTAAATCAGTTTTAAGGCTTTTTCTTCACAATTTTCACCCACTTTGGCAGGTTTTCTATTGTGATTTGCCTTTTTCATCACTTGAATCCTTTTCTTTGGGTCCTTCTTTTGGTTATCATGTTGTCTATAGCCATGGTGTATTTGGAAGGATATCCTGAAGACCTATTCTCCATCCACTTTCTTTGATATTATGAATATTATCCTTGGAGCAAATGGAAAAGTGAAGCTGTTCCCTGTGTGTCCTAGAATAAAGAAATGATTCCTCTTAGCATAGTGAAAACGTTGATGACACTTCAATGAACGGTTAAAAGTGGAACTTACCCTCCGGAGGGCACGGACATTTTCATCTTCATCTCCATATACCAATACAGAAAATTCTGTCCGTCTTTGGCATTCTTTGGGTGAATAGCGATGATATTCCAGACAATAGAATGAACCCAAAAGATTTGTCACGCACTAAAACGTCACTATGATGGATATTTCTTGGAATAAATTGTAAA
Source organism: Chrysopilus asiliformis (assembly GCA_964034945.1). Classification (NCBI taxonomy): domain Eukaryota; kingdom Metazoa; phylum Arthropoda; class Insecta; order Diptera; family Rhagionidae; genus Chrysopilus; species Chrysopilus asiliformis. Next base: position 6,214,906 of record OZ035962.1, on the reverse strand, counting down.
AGAATAAGAAAAACTTAAACAAGAGAAATTTGTCGAAACTTGAGAAATCAAAATTTATCGTTAAAGTCTTAGGCGAGATTTAGTAATAATTGGGAATGGTTTGCGAGTCGAGTGGAATTATTTGTGATTTCGGATTATACGACTATAAATATCAGGATTTTAATGGATAAAAACGTTTCTATTGTTTTAATGAATAGTTATATGTTTTTATTCCTTTTTTACTTCCCTCTGATAAAGAGGGAAAGTATTGTATTCATGGCAGATACCGACTTTTGAACGGGGGCAGATAGAAACTTTTTGATCAGTACGGAATCCGTTTCAGGCCAAATTATGAGAATGTCCGTGCATCTCTCTGTCCGACCGTCGGTCTGTCAATCATTTGGTCTGTCGGTCTGTCTGTCGATCTGTCTGTCGGTCTGTCTGTCGGTCTGTCTGTCGGTCTGTCTGTCGGTCTGTCTGTCGGTCTGTCTGTCGGTCTGTCTGTCGGTCTGTCTGTCGGTCTGTCTGTCGGTCTGCCTGTCGGTCTGTCTGTCGGTCTGTCTGTCGGTCTGTCTGTCGGTCTGTCTGTCGGTCTGTCTGTCGGTCTGTCAGTCGGTCTGTCTGTCGGTCTGTCTGTCGGTCTGTCTGTCGGTCTGTCTGTCGGTATGTCTGTCGGTCTGTCTGCCGGTCTGTCGGTCTGTCTGTCGGTCTGTCTGTCGGTCTGTCTGTCGGTCTGTCTGTCGGTCTGTCGGTCTGTCTGTCGGTCTGTCTGTCGGTCCGTCTGTCGGTCTGTCTGTCGGTCTGTCTGTCGGTCTGCCTGTCGGTCTGTCTGTCGGTCTGTCTGTCGGTATGTCTGTCTGTATTTCTGTCTTTCTGCCTGCCTGCTTGTCTGCCTGTCTGTCTGTCGGTAAATCTGCGCCAACAGTTTTTATATTTGATTTAAATGAAAAGCATTTAAACCAAACGATTATTTTGTTGGTCAGAAAAAGCAACGCCGTCGCAACATAGTAACTTCCCTTCTTGTTTATTGTCGATTTTCTGTATTATCATTGTATCTTAATGGAATGTATTTGGAGTAGTACAAAATATTTTTTTCAAGCTGGAAATATTTTTTTAAATGTTTACTAAAAATATTCTGAAATTTGGTGATTTTTAGATCAAACATAACAAAAGCTATAATTGCCACTCTGGCAATTATTGAAAACCCGTATGGTGATATTCGCATCAAAATTCGATCAAAATTGTTGTATCAAAATTCCACATTGAAGTCAAACTTTCCAATAAGATTTTTTAAAATTTATTCCAATCGGATTTTGATGTATGGGAGTTTTATGTAGAATCATATCCTGAATAACTTTTCTTCTTGCACTTTTTTGATAAGATTCACCGTTTTCGAGATATTCACAAAAAACATTTTCGTTCGTATGGGGGATACCCCCCCTAATGGTCCATTTTTGTCCATGAACGAACTTAACCTCGCATTTTACGACGAACGGATCTCTCTCTCCCCACATTTTGGAAAAAAATGGGATTTATGGGCATAAAAAAATTTGTGTGCTTCGCCAGCAACGATGATGATTCCCTCTCGTTCTCTTTTCTATTCGCCATTGTTAAAAGCTCCAATATAATTGGATATAATTGGAAAAAAGCTCGCTCTGTCAGACAATCAAATTAAATAAGATGTGTTTAAATCCAACACAATACATTTGGTTTAAATATTCTGCATTTAAAATGAATGATTTGGCATTTGTTTTTACTACTTTGTTTTTTGGTTCAAATGAACAAAAATTGGTTTAGGAGCATAATCATAAACTGTCATTTGATTTAACTCAGAATCATTAACTGATTCTCAGTTAAATCAAAGGACGGTCATTGATTCTACTACATGCCCGATTTCTGACAGTGAGGAATTCACACTTAGTGCGTTTTCTGATGTACACTTGTAATATAAGTTTACATTGACGTCACAGTTGACCTGCCCCACTCCCCCTCTCCGGCCGTCCTCGTCAAATTTCGCCACAAAAGTGTTTCTGCGGAAACGATTGCATAACAGTTATTTTGTAACGATAGTTACAAAGAAACTGGCGATAAACGTTTGCATAAACGTTTCTGTGACGTCGCAGCAACCAATTTATAACCCCATATATTTTGCAACCCCAAGTTGTGCAACGGTCGCGTAACCGGTATGTAACCATTTTTGATTACTTGGAAATGGTTGACTGTTTATTCAATATTTGTCTTAGCAAGATGTACAAAAAATATTGGGAAACTCTGTGTTCAGATAACTATATTGTAAGTAAAAATCCATCGCATGAAATTCCATTCAAAGGTATATGATTTCAACATCATCATAGAATCGATTATTAGTTTTACCCGAGGGTGAAAATGTAAAAATACTACATTATTGCAATTCAGATATTTCAATAATAAAAACCCAAGTGGATTTCATCCTGTTTAAACGAAGGAAACGTTTACCCTTTACTTTTTCATCATTTCCGCCGGAAATTGTCTTAGATTGGCATGAGATCGATTTTTTTTGTCCCTTAAACATTTACATTCACCATTACCGCAGTACATGAACTAAAAGTAGGGTTGATCGAAGGATGACACGAGAAATGAACCAACTAAACTAATTTTTTTATCATCGTTGGGGATGATGTTTGATGGGAAATTTTCTGTATGCTACTGAAATTCGGTCATGTAAATCGGTTTACTCAATCCGGTAGTTTAATTCAAATCCAGGTGCAATAATTTCCATTTACAGAAGATAAATAGATTAGTTCCAGGTAACAAGGATGACATCCAGACAATTAGATTTTCAAACTGTTTTACAATTCTGTTGTCTACGGATTTGGCTGTTCAGCTTTCGGGTGGAAAGAAATGAAACACAGTTGATTATGGGGGTTTTTTTTTAAATTCTGACATAGTTTTTCCAATTTTCATAGCATTACTATTTTTTTTTCTGTTTAAGAAATTTCGCTTGCGGCGCACATTTCTTCATTATTTTTACTTGGTTTTCGACAAAATTTGTTGTTTCGTTGGTGTTCCGTTTCAGGCATGGTGTCGCATCCCCTCCCCCGCCACTTAACCACTCCTTCTTGATGGGAAAAATAGGACTACCCTCTACCATTCAAATGGATTTTTTTCAAATAAAAATATGGACTAATTGACGATTGGCCCCTGACAATTGCAACTTTTCTTATGTTTTTTTTTGATAGAGTAAAATGTTTTTCTAAATATCTTAAGGGTGGTTTTTATTCAGGGTAATTTTTTAGTGCTTTAAAGCTATAAACAAACAGTGTTTCAAAATTTTCTCATTTTAATTCATTCCTTTTTTTAAATAAAACAAAAACAAAAAAAACCTTTTTTTAAATAAAACAAAAAAACTAGGAAATCCCATAAGATTTGTAGAGATTTTTTTTTATGATTTCAGATGAAAATAATACCGTAGATCCCCAATTAATTATAGAGATTTATACAAAACTAATAAATAAGTCACAAGTTTCAGCTTCAAATTATATCCAGCTGTGCTGAAACTATCTTTTTCCTGTGCTTTTGCAAATCTGAAACAGGCAGAAGAATATTCCGTTTCATGTGGAAAAGAATTTATCTATTTTTGTAACAAAGATCCTTTCTGATAGATACGAGTACAAAAGTGAATATAGGACGTTGGACGATAGTAATTCTAAATAATTTTAACCGAACAATTTGCATATCATAAAAGGTAGTACACTGACTTCTATCCACAAATAAACTCTCCACACTGAGGGAAAAAATTACGGAAAATGCATTAAAGTTGCATTAAAGTTAATGAAAAACGCCATAGATTTCGAGGAATGGTGAATTCAATGAAATTATTCTTTAAATTCACAGAAATTTTTTATTCGGCATATCACTAACACTCTCTGTTCTTAATATAGTGTAAATTTCACGGCAAAAATTTCTCTCAGTGCACTATCTGCAAAAGCAGCCGATCAACATCTTCGCTTTGATATTTCTCGATTCTATGGGATTTTTGGTGTTGTATTGAAAATTCTGGAGTGGTGGTGTTGAGAAGTGTATTCTGTTCACCACCCACATTTTGTGCTATTATGAACCACTAAACTAAAAAACTTATGCAAATCCTTTTGAAACCCGTTAGCATTGTGTGGTGAAGTTGGGTTAAGCTTTAGTCCTGAAACACACCCACAATAGCCCAATTCCTAGTCTTTTGTCGATGATACAAAAGGTTTCCATCATATCATATCTCTTCCATACAGCAACGTCGTTTTCTTCGTTGCCGACGTCTTTGGGTGTTTCGTTCAGTTGTCCTTCATCATAAAAGGAAGCGAATTCGTTTGCCATATCCTGCATTGAAACTAAGCAAATGTACAGCACATATACGGATGGAGTGTGTCTAAAGTTGCTGTACTGAATGCATTCGTGATCAAATTAATTAAATACGCAGATAACCTCAATCTAACTGCACACCAATAAATTGGGTTTCTTCAATTCAACCACCCTGAATTTAAAATCCACTCAGCCATCGTTGCAAGTGGCTTTCCTTGTGTACCAACGACTATGGGTATGGGTTTTCATAATTTCCATTTCCCATTTTCAATGTATCGCTTAAGCATTATCTTTGAGGCTTTTCTTTTTCTGGTGTCGTTAATAATGCATTTGTCTGGCAATCAATATACATTACAGGCTTTAAATGCGGTCTCACCTTATTTATCTTTAACGAGTAGACATCTGTTTTATTTGATATTAATAAGAAATTCTAAAATGCGTAGTGCACATTATCACGGAGGAAAATGGGGGAACGGATTATTTTTGTTATCTATATTGCTTCTAGTCTACAAAGGAAAATCACAGAATAAACATAACAAAAGCTATAATTGCCAATCTGGCAATCATTGGAGACCCGTATGGTGATATCCGTATCAAAATTCGAACAGTTATACCAAAATTCCACTTTGAAGTCAAACTTTCCAATAAGATTTTTTAAAATTTATTCCAATCGGATTTTGATGTATGGGAGTTTTATGTAGAATCATATCCTAAATAACTTTTGTTCTTGGACTTTTTTGATAAGATGCACCGTTTTTGAGATATTCACAAGAAACGATTTCGTTCGTATGGGGGGTACCCCACCCTAATGGTCCATTTTTGCCCATTAACGAACTTAGCCTCGCATTTTACGAAAAACGGATCTGCGCAAAATTTCAAGTCTCTAGCTCGATCCGTGCGCCCGCAATCCGCGCCACAGACAGACGGACAGACAGACAGACGGACAGACGGACAGACAGACGGACAGACAGACGGACAGACGGACGGACATGCAGAAATTAATTATTTTTATCATTCTAAACACACTGGTGTAATTCATTTTTATGTGTGATGACGGGATCTTGGCGTTACAAACGGTAAGGCAAAGTTAATATACCCTTTGTTTCACCATACGGGTATAAAAATATAATTTCTTTAAAATTCTGTCAAAAGTTTTTTTTTTTGTAAAATTCTTTTCTAAGACATTTCCACATAATAAAATTATTGTTTTATTATTTCTCAAAGTCGATTTCCGTTTGAGAAAATTCTATCTCCAATTCTACAAACGTTTGTATATATCTAGGGTGACCATATTTATTTTTCGTTAATCCGAGACAAGATGACCGCAAGGGGGTGGAGGGCAAGAGGACGCAACATTGAAATGCAACCACTTTATACACAAAATTCTAGAAAACCTAACATGATTCATATAAGGACTAAAGGCGCCCGTCCACATGAGAGTAAATACGCGAGTAACTCTCAATAACTCTCGAGAGTTACTCGCAGGAGGTTGTCCAATTGAGAGTAAATTTCTGCGATTTTTCTATCGCGAGCTCTCGGCGAGTTGCTAGCGGAAAGCTCTTTCGCGAAAACTCTCCAGACCCTGTCCATTTGAGAGTGATGCAGGACTGAAAGTGGAAAGTAATCGAAATGTCATCGCTCTACAGGAAGGTTGCAGTAGCTGTTATTATCCTAATCATATCAAAATAAGTTGGTGTCTGTCTGTCTGTTCCTCTTTCGCGCAAAAACGGCTGAACCGATTGACTTGAAATTTGGCATGAGTGTCTCTGGTAGTTCTGGTTCTAGCATAGGCATACGGAAAAGTAGCGCGAGGGGTGGGGGGAGTAAGGGGAGGAGGTAAAGTGATTTCGAATCTTAGTTTTTGCGCTATGTTACCCTTTCGCGGGGAAACTACCGGGCCGATTGGCCTGAAGTTTAGCTCCAACATAGACCATAAAAAAATAATTTGAAAAAACTTAACCCAGCAACGACGGGTATGCAAGCTAGTTAATAATAAGAGACAAACAAAATCAGCCAAAAAAAAGTGCTGGGTTAAGTCTTGGATTCAAAGGAAAAATCTTTTGGGTGTCGGGAAAAGTCTAATAAGAGAATTGCAAATTGAAGACGCGCAACAATTTATAAAGTTTTTAATTAAAATTGTCGGACCGTTTGTCGTCAAAAAAAAAAACCACAAAAATGAGAGAACGGTATTCGTCATATTTAACATTCCACAGAATTTCGTTCACTTCATACAGTTCGATTAACATTTTAATCTCCTCCGGTGACCAATATCTTGATTTTTGTGACATCTTGCTTTGGCGAGTTCTCGAGAGCTACTAGCGAAATTCAAACGCCGTTCGTATCTGGCGAGCTACTCTCCGAGAGTTCAGTGGGTGCGTGTCGACTAGAGAGTAGAATTACTTTTGACAGCTCGCAGAAATTAGCTCGCGATTTTCTGCGAGCGACTCTCAGAGACGTGTCCATTTGCGAGTAGCTGCTATCGAGAATTTTCGAGAGGTTCTCGCCGGCATTTACTCTTATGTGGACCGGCACCTTAAGAAATCTAATTCGGAGGAGAAGTTAATAAATAGCGCCGCAGTCAAAACTTTTAGGGAGGCTTCGGGGTCGCTGATCACGAATGTGGTGTTAGAATGAAACGGAAGGTTCCACAAGGATAAGACTTTTCACAAAAGTTTTTAAGTTCTTTCCGGTTTTTTGGTATTCTAGAACTTATACAAAAAACTTTAACCCGGCAACGACGGTTATGCAAGCTAGTCAATTTAAAATTGGGGGAGAGCATAAACCATTAGTTATGAGTTACCTTATGGATAGGGATTCGTTACGGTTTGGTCGGAACAGTTTCGGAATTGAATCAGACATGTTGCCTCGGCGTGCAGGAACAAAATTTTTCTCCCGGATTTTTCAATTTAGTGTAATAATAAGGGTTTTCCACAAATGGCGCGTATATTTAAAAAAAATTCACCTGCGGCGCTTTTGTCTTAATTGCTACTTTTACAATTTCCGTCGCCATTATTTATGTAATGTAAAAAATGCGAAAATTAAGTGAATTTTCGCTTGGGACTGTGTAGCTCTTGATTTAAATCTTTACGCCTCACTTAAAGAAGTTTGCCTGCGGCACACATTTATTAATCCTTTATCCTTGTTTTTCGTTAAAATTTCCTTCAACACAATTTTGATGTCTAGTTGGTGTTCCAATTCAGTCACACCCCGCTCACAGCTTGTTCCGCATTGACCCAATAAAAATATGGTCTCCCTACTTTTGGATGAAACGCAACGAAACTAGCTACAGTGCGACGGATCTGAGGCAATGAACGTGAATCAACTATTCGATTGATAAACACATTTGTATGTGTGTAAGGATTCGTTTGGACGTGTAGTTGTGCTGGTGCATAGAAATTTAATGAATCTCTCTAAAATATTGAAACTTCTGGCCATAGATTGCCACTGGACGAACGTCATTATAGTTAGTTATGCTAGACTGCAGGAAGGCTAAAATGACATGCAATATTATACTATATGATCATCCACACACACACTGTTCGGTTTATAGTTGTTCGAATTATGCGCGGGGGCAGTGGTCAAGGAATGATGATTCTAGAATAGCAATTGAAATTAATGAATTATGATTGATGTCGAATTATTGCAAACGTTTTCTCATCTATGATGTACGCGTACGTTAATTGACGTCACGGTATTTTAAGACCAGTCTAGACTCGATTGGATTGGTTTCCACTGAAATTTATGATCATTCACTTGAGTTCCGATTTTCTTTTTTATGTTTTTCCCCACTAATTGCGAAATTCCGCATTTCCATCGCTCATGAGAATTATTGGAAAATTTCCTAGAATAATGCACTAGTTTGTGTTTATCGATTTATACTACTAGTATGTGACAAGAATTTTATGTGATTTTTTTTATGGTTTCAGTCATAGGTTAGGGTAAGACCCTTTAATGGCGAAGCTCAGCTCAGTATGGTTATTCGATCATTGGAAAAAAATCTAAATACATTTTCCAATTTAATTTTTAACAAATTAGTTTTAGTATAGGATAACATGTGAAGGTTTTAAACAATTTTTTAAATTTGCTTTGTCCTGTAATATGTGTTACTTTTAAGTAGTCTTTTAATTGTATTTCCTGAGGGACGTAATAGCATTGGAATTGCTATAAAATCCACATTTTTCTTCAGTGTACGCTTATTATGTTTTTGTTACAAAACGGTGTACCGACGTGTCAAACAAAAAAATAGTAAATGTTTACAGAATTTTCTTTAAAATATTTTGTACTATACCGAAATTTTACAAAAAAGCTTTAACAAAAGAAATTTCAATAAAAATAGAAAAATAATAGTTAAGAGGCTGTGTATCACAAAAAAGCTTTTTTTCATTTTTTTTTAAATTTTATTCTTTTTTTTCACTGTTATTGAATAGTATGACTAAAAAGCAAAAATCGCGTCTGTATTTGGACTTTGAATATATATCCTTGCCCTTGAAATATCCTTATTTCATTTTTGACTCTATAATCGGAATCCGCAACCCCAACTTCCCCCCCCCCCTCCCCCTCAGTTTTTTCAGGAAAGTTTAAAGAAGAGGATCGTGACGTTGTCTTTACAGGATATTTCGTTATCCTAACAAATTTCCTAACGACATAATCGAATTCAGCGACCCCAAAAACCCCCAGATGGGGTTTTCTTTTCAGGAACATTTGAGAAAAAGGATTGTGCCTTTGGATCTACAGGATCTTCTGTTATACCTAAAGACTTCCTAATGTTAGAAGCGGACTCCGTGACTCCAAAAACCCCCAGATGAGTTTTTTGTAGGAAACTTTGAAGAAAAGGATCGGGGCGGTGTTTTTACAGAACCTTCTGTTATCCTTAAAGACTTCCTAATATCAGAAATTGATTCCGCGACCCTAAAAACCTCCAGATGAGATTTATTTCCGGAAAATTTGAGGAAAATAATAATCACGTTATCTTAATAGAACCTTACGTTTTTTTTGTTGCTCAGTGGTATGGAAGGGGGTGGTGGGGGGGGGGGGCGTAGGTGATGGCGAAGGGGAAAAGAAAGTAGTTTCTTCAAATTGTTTGCTACGCGTCAGTTTCAAAAAAATTGCAATAGTTAGTGTTCTTTATTTCATGGGGGAGAGAAATTATCTGCACAGAAAATAAGTTACATATTGGTGGGTGGTGGTGGTCCATAATAATCCATAATAGTTTGATAGTGGTATTAAATCCCACACAAAGAAGCACGAAAAAGCGAGATGATGTTGACGGTGAGGGGGTTCAAAAAGACAAAAAAATAGCGCCAAGTATTTTATAGGCAGTCCAGTCCCAATGGAAGTAAAATTCTTTTGGACTTTAAGAATCCCCAAAAATAAGCATTGGAAGTTGAATAAGAATTTTGAGCGCTGAAACAAAACAAAAACTCTGAAAAAATCGCAACGAAATTAATTAAAAAATCACTGAAAGCCTCTTAAGTTTTGTTGTGAATTTCGATTCCAATATTGTCCACTAATAAAACACAGCATGAGCAAAATTAAAGATTCCTGAAAAGTTCTTAACTAGGGAAAAGTCATAAGCAGGAATTGTGAAAGGGGATGAAAATGATAAAACACAAAATCCCATCTCCACTAATTTCCACTCATATTACAATTACAAAAGCACGTAACTCATAAATAACATTAAGGTGCAGTTAAGAAACGGTAATTTTTGGATGCAGGAGGTGGGCGGCGACAAAACATAAGAGACTGGAAAGTCGTCCGGACTATACTACAACTGGTGGTTGTGGGAGTCTGTAAATGAAATGAAACGAAACTCAAGAACTTCTTTTCCTCGCAGATAATAAATTCTGTTAAATCCTCGAGTAATAAAAACCGACAAAAAGAGGCCAAATGTTGATTCCGTTTTTACCCCCACATCTACCTCATAACATTTCATCTACCCGGGATTTAGGTGATGGAGAGACATAAACCGAAAACTGCTGGAAGAATACTCAAGTATAGTGAAGTAACATGCTGGGATTCCCCCGGCTTCAAAGACGAACCTCCACATCCCAAACTCCGGAGACAATAAAGTCACTCACTTCAAGGCAATTGGTTACAGAAAAGCGAAACGAACGAATATAAAACAACAGATATCCGAGGCGAAAATAGCAACCAAAGCAGCAACAATAAACATCAACAACAAAAACAAATAGAAAAATTACATAAACCACGGAGAAAAAAGGACAAGAATCCGGAATTCAGAAGGGTGAGATTTGGTTGTTGTGCTGGAGCGGGGGAGGAGGGCCTGTGAAGTGAAGTGTCTGCCGTAGGAAAACATCGGGTGCAGATGGAACAACAATCTGGGGCGATGAAGCACATGAAATGAAACACCGCCCGCTGATAGGAGGTTCGTTTTAAGATGGTGAGATGCGGATAAAGAGGGTGTCGGAAAGATGTCGAGGGGATGTTGCGGTGGGGGTGTCAAGGACGCAAATGGAAGAAAATTTCCTGTTTTATTTGTTGCGTTTTTTCAAAGACAATTGTAGGAAAAAACTGGGAACCCCACTGACTGACGTCTTCGTTTGGAATCCTGGAGCAAGTAGTGATGACGATTTCGCACCAATCCCGGTAACTGTTACGCGAATAACAGATATCAGCCTGAACGGAACAATCCAACTACCGTGAAGGACACGTACGGATATTCTCATCTTCTCCTCGATTTACTTAACCAGAAGCCACTGTTAGGGCGGCAGCAAATACTGGAAAAACTGTCTTCGCCGCTTGAAGTCCCGCCAAGTATTCCTGTTGACTAACCAAAAGGACGAGTAGGGTGTCCAGTGCAAAAAAGCACGACACCGATGAGATGTACAACGCTATAAGTCGTCGCCATCGTCCTTAGTGTCGAAGATAGGTCCCAGCGTGATTCTGCAGACTCCTCTCGACGTCATCGTTGGTGGGTTTTTAGCGGGGGTTGTTTTTCCGACAAAGAAAAAAAAACATAGGACAGACGATTGCAGAACCCCGGCGGAACATAAAACCCACCCAAGTGTTTACCTTGTTGTGAATTCAAGTCGGTTATTTAATTTTCTACAAGTGAAATAAATTTAGGAGTAATTAAGTTAAATCTAGTTGACTTTATTCCTTTTTCTTACTGTGCGAAAAAACAGAAACCTCACAAAGAAGCCAACTACGAGAAAAAATTGTCGGCTTGGCGATGGCACAGAAGAACGGGCAGCGTTAAGTTCACACTTCACAAGATGTGATTTCTTAGGATGGGTCAGAAGAAAAAGAAAAATAAAAATACAGGAAAACGAGAAAAAATCTAACTAAGGAAATTTTTAAAATAAAGTCAAGGGAAAACGCCCCACACCACATTACCGGGAAAGTGTGAATTGAAGCGAAGAGGCGTCCGCGTCCAAAGGACTTGCCAATTAAGGGATGAGGGATGAGTTTGAAATGAATGTTTATGCGATGGGCAAAGAGCGCAAAAAAAGACACCAAAAGAAACAAATGATAAAAGGAAGAAGAATTTTTTCCGGAATGGAGGCCAACTGGAAAAGCGGGAATATTTTTTTTTTCACTCGAAATCCGAAGGTAATCAGGAGCGGGTAGTACACTTCAAGTACCGGCTGTAGGGAACGGAAAAGTCTTCACAAAACGGATACGATGCGACTTGGGGAAGATTGAAGGCAGAAATGCCATCCCTCACTATAGTGTAATTTGTGACATGCTATGCGATTACGAGGATGTATTACTGGGACGCGTTCCACTCCTCTGGCATTTGATTTTCCCAGGACTCGAGTGAAAATCAGTTAAGGAGAAGACGTGAAAAATCGGGAAAAGTGAAGACGTGGCAAAAACAAGATAAACGATACTACGATAGGCGAACGAAATTAAACTGGGAGGGTTGGAAAATGCCATCCACCTAAAGCTGTAACGAGTGTAATGATGATGGCAATAGTAAGATAGGTTGTTCAATGGGCGGTGTGAAATGGGTGGGTAAAAAAATAAATACTGGCTTGCGATTTTCAATAGTAGATTTCTAGTGCAGAACGATTGAATCGAATTGCTGGGGTGAAATTCTCACCCGATTTTATAAGATGCCAACACTTTATTCGCTAATCTACTTAACCATCAAAAGCGACACAGAATTGCAGAGCTTTGCTTTCATGTTTTATCTGTTGACACAAAACTTTTTTTTTCACGCTGAATGGTAGTATCCTATGATGTAGTCTGATTGAATGTGTGTTCAGATATACTCCGTAGATCGGGAAAATTGATTTACCTCGATGAAAATTCCCAAGGAAAATAAAATGGAATTCTTCTCTTTTCGTTGAATAAAAATGCAATAGTCGTGCTGTAATTGCATCAGTGCACCTGCATTACTTCTTAATGCACTTAATCGGTTAATCGAATATATTTGAAATTTTGATTACGTGGGGATGAAATGGAAAAGGGAATTCTTTAATAAATTATTTATACAAACGGAAAGACGGTATTATGCGTCATTTTTTGATTGCATGATTGGACATCAAAATATTTAACTATTTCATTTGAGATCGTGATTATCATATAACTTATATTACCAGCAGTGTTGTCCTAAACGACGTTTTTTACGTTTTTACCTTTCTTAAATTTAAGAAAATAATCGCGAAAATATTTTCCGTTTGTATGGGAGAGTGAGTAAGAAGTGGTCAGATTGAATTTAGATGTTTGGCAGAGTTATATATAATTATATTCTAAACAGTTTTTGTGTCATCAATTTATTTGAAAAAATTACCCGTTTTTGAGAAAATTGCAAAAATCTTTAACATTTGTATGAGAGAGTGAGTAAGGAATGGTCAGATTGAATTTTTAAGTATGGCCGAGTTATATAGTCATATTCTAAACACATTTTGTCAAAACAAATTCTGCGAAAGAATGAGCCGTTTTCGAGAAAATCCCAAAAATGAGTGTTTTAATTTCTCCCTTTTTGTGAAGAGGTTTATTTTTTGATGAAATCCTATTCTATGGCATTATTTCTCGAGTTTTCAAATGTTTTTGTTTAAAAACTTTTAACATTATACGCACTTATATTTATCAGATAAGATCTGAATATGTAAGAAAGGTATCATCTCACGTAAAAAACTATTAAAAATGTAAAAAAGAATGGTTAAAATGTAAAAAATACTGTTAAAAATGTAAAAAAGACTGGTAAAAGCATAACAACTACTCAACTACGCGCAGAACAATTAAAAAATGTTTAGCAAATTTGTTAAGATTGAGTCGTCACAGTCAAAATATTCAGTAAATTTCTTCAAATTGGTTCATCAGAATCGCATCACGAGCGCCAGTTGGTAAAAATCGGAAGTCTGCCAAGTGTAGGTTAGCCTAGAAAGTCAATAATTTGGAAAGGCCGTTTATGTTTCTTAAAAAATAAGGGTTGCACAACCGTTTTTGCGAAACTCTTTTGTGACGCAGGTTGCAAACCAACGTTTGCACGATTGTTACCGCAGAAACACTTTTGTGACGAGGTGCGAAAGGGGAGGGTGAAGGGGAAGGAGGAGGGGAAGGGGGGGTAGTAGATCGAATTTGTACGAATTTCGTGCTCTCCTAATTGAGTCTATTTGAAGCAATCGGTTAACGACAACACACTTCTAACTAATAGACACACGGTTCGATCCCTGTTTGAATTGTTTAACAAATTAAAAATTACACTAATGAATACTTTAGTCTTGATAAAATTATGAAATATTGGACTTCCCGTTGTCTGCTAATTGTCAAAAATAGAAAAACCTCACAAATTTTCTATTTTTCTTCATACGTTTATATAGGAAAAGTTTGGCTATAAGGTCCAAATAGTATAGTTTAGGTGGATAAATAGTTGACTTGCCGAAAAAATTGCCTTCACACAAGTAAACTTTTTCTTAGTGTGCACACAAAAAAATAAATAAACATGAAATCGCTCATATTAATTTTTCCCCTCGAAAATGATTTTTCGTGTTTGAAAATAATTTTGAAATATTTAAAAACCCAATTAAAATTTTTTGTATATCGAACCTGACTGCCACTGAAAAATATACACTTTTTGGTGGTTTTTCACCAAAAACTAAAATTCCTAGTAACAAATGTTTCCTCATCAAACCAGAAAATGAATGAAAATTAAACACTTTTTATGAAAAAATTAATAAATTGTAAGCACGTTAAAGCGAATACTTATATTAAGGATAACCCTGATTAAATACTCTTTGTTAATTTTAATTTGCATAAATTTAAATCCAAAATTGTGAAAAACCATAATTTCCTCTTAAAATTGCGTGAAATTCCCATTTTTCTGTTACCGCCAAAAGAGTTTTCCTCTTGAAATTTTTTTCTGCAAATCTCATCCTATCAACTTTTCCGATTTATCATTTCGTGTTTTTTTCTCCGCTTCCTTCTTTAATTTTAACCACCAGAATTGATCATAAATCATAAAATATATTTATTAAAGCAGGAGAAAAAAATTGAAGGATACCGAAAGAGAACTTTTCAAATTAAACTCCTTTTTTTGTGGAAAATTTTAATTCAATTATTCTCGATCCAATCAATTCTATTCATTAATCACCGCTCAATTTCTCCTCATCCTTCATTCACTCTTCATACAATGAGATTTTCATTGAGAACTGAAAGTGGAAAACCAACCGCATTTCGGTTTTGCAGAAGAATTTATCTGATGAGGTGCAAGGGATTAAAGTGAAATGTACGGTCAGTTTTTAATTTTTAAAATTTTTTTTTTGTTGCTGCCTCTCCTGTTTATCTGCTCAATGCCAGCAGGGACATCCATCGCCTCAGGGAAAATTCTAATTAGAAATCTGCTGGCAGTTTTCAAATCCGTCTCCGTGACACTGCATTTTTCCCTGCAAATATTGGTGATAATTGCTGATGGCTTTTAGGACTTTTGAACATAAAATACCTTCATATAGTCTGTCTGAGTGTATTTTGAAATTTTATCACAACAAATTTGTTAAATCTTTGTCGAGGGGGCAGAGGCCATTCCTAACACGGTCGCCCTTTGAATATTAAATGTTTCCGATTTTATGCTCGAGGTCAAATTGTAACAAGTTCTAATAAATTGCATTTTAAAAATGCTACAGTATATCGAAATCTGTTCTGATATCCTTCCGAATGTATATCTCCGCTTTTAGTTTATACACACACTGACTTTCAATCCCTTTTTATTTTTCCCCCTATTCTCATGCTGCAGCCAGGAATGGTTTGAATACTATATAGAAATGAATTCTTTGATTGTATCTACTTTGAGCTTGTTTTTGTTTATTTATTTATTCAAAGTGTTAAATTGGTTCTATGTTTATCTGAAAATGCCTGAACGATGGCTCCTGGCTGTTTGTTATTGTTTCACGTACGATTCCTACTATGATGAAGGCGGCACCAGAGGTAGTGATAGATTTGCAAAACATCCGCATATGAGAGTTCTAGGATATGTACAAGATATATTCATATTGAACCACTGATATCGCTACGGGGTTGTTTAGAACTCCGATGAAGGTGATTTTCAATATTAAAAAGTTTTTCATTTCGTTTTATCTCGTTCAAATGAAATGTTATTTCTTTAAGTTTATTGGTTTTTAAAGTCGAGTCGGTGAAAAATTTATGAGATTCCTATAAAAATGAGTTAAATTGATTCTTATTATAGAAATTTTTGCTTGTTTTTTAAATAATTGTGACCAAAAAAGAATTGGTGAATGCGTTTTTTTTTGAATTTTCTTTAACTGTGAAATTTTTTTCGGAAAACATTTCTTCCAACATAATTTGCCGAAGAAATTTTATTGCATTTTGATATACAGTAATATCTTAATAATCCGAAAGCTCCAAAATCCGAAATTTCAAAAATCCGAATCAACTTTTCCTTCCCACCAAGTACTCTGTAACCCGAACTGATGACAATTAGATAATCCGAATTATTTGTTAGAACGAAAATTTTGCTTCGAAATATTGTACTGAAAAAAAGGTTGATCCTAATTTTTGTTCACAAAATGTTAAAATGCAAATTAATGAAGTTATCTGTGGACCAGGCTCGTAGCCAGGATTTTTTTCTGAGAGGGAGGGGGGGGGCTGCTAGTAGGACTTTCCGAACCAAATTTAATCATAGTGGGAAGGTACAGTTAATGCAACTTTTTATCATTTTTTACTACGTTGTACATGCCAACTTAACTCTGTCATGGAGTTGAAGCTCTGTCATGGAGTTTTTTTTAACACTAGACAAACCTTTTCCGAATTTCCTCACTTTTTTTATTTAAAGTGGTGATTTGGAGCAGCGTCATCGATGGCCGTGCGAATATGTGGCCGCGAATTTATATCATTTTGTCAGTCTATTAAACAAAATATCGCTTCGCTCGTGCAGCTAACTTCACACTCGTGAAATCGTTGACTTTCGCCCCTTGTTTCGTAATATACTATTGGTCCATACATAATGTTCGCAAAGACTCTGTTTAGATACGATTTTTTTTTCATTGCGTTACTCCAAAGTCTGTGCGTGCCAGATGCAGTGGGAATGACGTTAGGAATCATTCCCACTTCATCTCTCGCCCATAAACTTTGGGGTACCGAATGAAATTACTTCACATCTAAACGGGTCAAAGATGATAGAAAAGTCACCTAAACAAATTGCAATACAAATAAGGTGTCTTTTTATATTACAGAACCGGAAGAATTTTTTTTCTGTATAGTGCATTGTTTTTCTAAGGCTGCATTTTGCTGCCCTGGGCGAATTTAAAAACAGAAATTCCCTATATGCCGTACATTATAGGACTGCGTCCGGGAAAAAAGACGGCGGACTGACAACCCCAATTTAAAGGTATATTTGACCTAAGCATTTAAGACTTTTCGCCTGCTGTGCAATGATTTATACCTGTATGAGTTTTTCACTAAAAATTTTGCCTGCGGCGTAATATTACTTGCATATTAAAGAACTAAGGCAATTTTTTAATTAAATAATCACAAATAAAAATTGGGGTAAACCTTTTTTCGCTGGTCGGGTTTTCAAAATTCTCAAGCATACACAAAAATTCGTTTTATCATTTTTTTTAAACGGAGGGGCTGCCAAATATAGGTTTGGCACAGTGCGCCGCTTTACCATGACAAGTCCCTTTAGGATGACTCGATCAAGGTCTTGCCAAGGGAAAGCGGCTCCATGGTTAGATATTTAACTACCCCTCCCCTTCTAAAAAAATGATGAAACGCACTTTTGTGTGGGCTTGGAAATTTTTAAAGATCGATCAGAGAGAAGAGGTTTGTCCCAATTTTTGTTGAATTTAACACAATTGGAACCTAGCTCAATCGCTTGCTCGTCCCCGAAAACCTTAGAATTACAAAATTGATGAAAGATCGTTGCATTTTAATTGAAAATTTGAAACAGATTCCTGAATATGAAAAAGGACTAAAAATGCAAGAACAAAATATGTGGTTCTTCAGACAAATGTAGAAATAGAGAATATATTTGTGATTAGCAAAACATAAATATATATATATAAATATCATGCTTGAAAACAAGGTGTGCTCAAGTCGTGTCTTTTGGGGTACCTGAAAGTCATTTTGAAGGTAGTTTTTTTGTTTGCTAATTTCGCAGCTTTTTGTTGTTTTCTCGAAAACTGTCAAATGGTCTAAAAGCTGATAGAAGCAATAATATTTAGATTTTATACAGCAAAATCTGGTTACCCCCTTCATACCACTTTCCCCTGATATAACATGTTTAGGCGGATTTTTTTTTACATTAAAATCAGACTCGTAAAAAATTCCCCTGTTTATATTTTGTGTGCATTTTTTAAAGATCAAGTCTTAAACTGAAACTATGTTAAATATTAATTGGCTTACCTTGAAATTAAAAAAAAAAAGAAAAACAAAAACCGTTTTTTTTTGTACAAATCGAACTCAATTCGCTTTTAAATGTAAATCGCCAAACTCATAAATAAATTTTACTTTTTTTTCTCAAAGATTCTTCAATGTTTACGTTTTGTAATGTAAATGATACAAAAGAAAGATACATACTACTTGTTTTCACATTTCTATATCTACGATAAGCGTTTCTATTTAGTAGCAAAAGTCGAGTTGTATTCAAATGCTTCTGACTTTTAGATGAGTTTCCTTGGAATCTTGTAAATTTGAAAATGCGAAGATGGACAAACAGAATGGATGAATTTGAATAACTCACACAAATAAGAATGAAAAAAAGATGCACGGCAGTATAGTAGAAATTCGAAACGTCTTTTCTATTTTATGATAACAAACTCCGATAAAGATGGTCATTTTTTTCTTATTCCAAAGGCAGTTATCATATTCGAGATTACCAAGATTATAGTAATCATCATGACAATGGCTGTGAACATGGTTTAAATAAACTTAGCAACAATAATAAGACAAAATCTTGTAATCTACTCGTATGTGTATGTAAATATATATGTTGGGTCCAGTCCAGTACAACTTTTTTTTTTGTTCTTTGCTCCAATTTACCAGGAATACGACATGAGTTACACTTGTATATGTTTATGTAATTTTCCTCGTGATATAGTCTCTCTCGTTAAAAAGGAACGAACGAAACTGTCAGACAAAAGACATAAAAAAAACGAACGAACAAAATCGTCAGACACACCTTGACCGTATTTAAAACAAGGTAATTGATACTCGGGCGCCACTGGCACATTAAATGCATTTGCATTTTGGGGTATTTTTTTTCATTACAATACGTCAAAATGTAGATTTCAATCACATACAATTTCGTTATATATTGTAGGGTTTATCACTTTCTGGACATGCAATAGATAAAAAAAAATTTAGCGATCTTTCACATGTAATTTTTGGGAAAAAAATTCTTGAAAAAATTGAAAAACCCTCGGATAAAATAAAATCTTTAAAAAGGATTAAACAATTTAATCATTGGTGTGCGTCAGGAAAAATACACACCAATTTTAAATTTACTCCAATGATTAATTGAGGCTTTAAAAGCTAGAGTGGACCAACCCACATGTCGAAATCGTGAATTTTTTTGTGTTTGAATCACTATTGCGAGTGAGTTTTTAGACGAAAATGTTTGGATGGACCAAAAAACGTTTCAACATTGAGTAATAAAGTCCACAGATTTTTTTTTCCAAAAATTTTCAGTCAATAATAGTACAGAGTGGAAAAGCTTCAAAAAACTCTATTATATGGGTTGGTCCACTCTAGCTTTTAACGCCTCAATTTATTTCATCCCTTTTAAAGATTTTTTTTTATTTGCGGGGTTTTCAAAATTTTTATTAAAGGATCTTTTTTTAAGTTGAGTGTTTTTGAAAATTTTTGATTTTTTTACAAATTTTAAAGATAAAAAATAAGAAAAAGATTACTAAAAAGTTGGAAATCATACTAATATATAAAAATGATTTGGTGTCTGTCTGTCTGTCTGGCTGTTCCTCTTTCACGCAAAAACGGCTGAACCGATTGACTTGAAATTTGGCACGAGTGTCTGTGGTAGTTCTGGTTCCAACATAGGTATACGGAAAAGTAGCGCTAGGGGTGGGGGAGTAAGGGGAGTAAGGGGAGGGGGTAAAGTGGTCTCGAAACTTTTCTCTTCCTCTATGTTACCCTTTCGCGGGGAAACTACCGAGCCGATTGGCCTAAAGTTTAGCTCCAATATTGAACATACAAAAAAAAAAATTGAAAAAAACTTAACCCAGCAACGACTTATGCAAGCAAGTAAAAAATATTAATTAAAAAATCAAAACTATCGACTGAAAAAAACAACAATGAAAAACTAAAACTAATAAAAAGAAGCAAACAAGCCTCAAAACAACATGAGTCGTTATACACACTCAAAAAAACAATAACAAAAAACTCGTTCCTATTGATAAAATCCGTTTTGTTGAATCTCAACAAAAACTTTTTGTTAAATTGATAAAGGAATTGTTTAAAAAACAAAAATTTGGGAATATAACAATTTTTTGTCATTCCGACAAATTTGGTATTATTACTATCAAAACTGTTTTATTGATTTAACAAAATATCATTTGTGAGTTTATTTTTGTTAAAATCACAATGCTTTATGTTGAACAAAGATTTTCCTTCAAAAATATTTGTTCCAATTGACGATTTTTTCTGATTTTAACAAAAATTTTATTAATTTAACAATGATTTTATCCATATGACCAATTTATCTTTGAGTGCAGGCGGCACAGAATAGTCGGGAAGCATTCAAGAAAACGAAAGTATATTCCGGGGTCTCCTTTTGTGTAACGATTCAAATGGTTTTAGGCGCCGTGTACACCTGCCACTTTATTCCACGAATCCTATGCTTCGGCACCAAATTCATGTTGCAAAACCGTTTACACTACACAACATTTTCCTAAGACAACCGAACTCGATTTTTATACCCGTATGGTGAAACCAAAGGGTATATTAAATTTGCCTTACCGATTGTAACGTCAAGATACCGTCATCACACAAAAAAATGAATTACACCAGTGGGTTTAGAATGATAAAAAAAAATAGAATTTTGCATGTCCGTCCGTCTGTCCGTCTGTCTGTCTGTCCGTCTGTCTGTCCGTCTGTCTGTCCGTCTGTCTGTCCGTCTGTCTGTCCGTCTGTCTGTCCGTCTGTCTGTCCGTCTGTCTGTCCGTCTGTCTGTCCGTCTGTCTGTCCGTCTGTCTGTCCGTCTGTCTGTCCGTCTGTCTGTCCGTCTGTCTGTCCGTCTGTCTGTCCGTCTGTCTGTCCGTCTGTCTGTCCGTCTGTCCGTCTGTCTGTCCGTCTGTCTGTCCGTCTGTCTGTCCATCTGTCTGTCCGTCTGTCTGTCTGTCTGTCTGTCCGTCTGTCTGTCCGTCTGTCTGTCCGTCTATCCATCTGTGGCGCGGATTGCGGGCGCACGGATTCAGCTAGAGGCTTGAAATTTTACGCAGATTCGTTTTTCGTAAAATGCAAGGCTAATTTCGTTATCGGGCAACAATTGACCAATAGGGGGCGTACCACCCATACGAACGAAAACGTTTTTTTGCGAATATCTCAAAAACGGTACATCTTATCAAAAAAGTGCGAAAACAAAAGTTATTAAGGATATGATTCTACATATAACTACCATGCATCAAAATCCGATTGGAATAAATTTTAAAAAATACTATTGAAAAGTTTAACTTCAAAGTGAAATTTTGATACCAGTGTTCGCAGTTCACTTAAATCGTCATACGGGTGTTCCATAATTGCCAGATTGGAAATTATAGCTTTTGTTATGTTTTCATATAAAACAGTCCGAATAAATTCGATTTTTTTCTGGACAAAACGTCATTAAATTTGTATCTGTAAGGGTCCAAAAGATACAGTAGATTTGAAGAAGCCAACATATATTTTTTTTTTGCAAAATCAATTGTGAGAGACATCGATTTAAGGTAAAAGACTAGTATTCTCAATACGCTCGTGTCAGATTTGAATTTAAAACTATTAAAATTGTCGATATTTCTATTTTAAGGTATTCAAACTATTTTTAAGGTATTCAAACTATTTTTAAGATATTCAAACTATTTTTAAGGTATTCAAACCTCTCTTCCACCTTTTCAGATATTTTAACAAATAAAAATCGAATCTTTATTTCAAAGTATTAAATTTTATGAGTAGAGAAAGTACAACAAAATTTTGGAAATACGTTGGTTGTTTGACACTAATTTAGTAAGTGAAATTTTCATATTCCATGACTTAATCCACACTGACTGGAGAAGCTTTAAAATTCGTGTCCTGATGACAACGAAGGATAATCGTATTTTGATCCTTACGTTGATTTCCTGCCCTATCCCGCTTTCAGTTTCATATTACCCGCATCCAGCCTTCGCTTTCGCCCAAAGTACACACAAACCAACCTTACACCAGAGCGTACCAAATCGAAATTCTGGAAAATTGGCAGATTGTAGCATAAACACAGACATAAAATGTACGTAAATCCTTTGACAACATTTACGTTGACATCAAGTCAGTCAAATTTTGTTACTCGGAATGTCAATCGGACAACAATTTTACGCTACAATAGCGAACGATGTGGAACATTAAATTTTCTTCCATTTCACATCAATTTTTGCTCAAATCCTGCAAAACGGATTTCATTCGAAAGGAGAAAAGGGATACATACTTCGAATGTGATGAGAAAAATCGAAAAATTACTTTTGAAGTCGTTTCGTTGTTTTTGGTTTTTCCAAGCTCAATTTCTGAAATTTTACCTAGAAATTAAGGTTTTTTTTGGACCATTCAGTGTGTTTTACTGGTCAAAATGAAGTTTATTTTTTTTTAGAATACGTGGCTATTCTCAAATACACCAAAACCGCAATTAAGTCAATCAAAATTAAAATAATCGTAATATTTTCAAATTCTCTTAAAAAACATCATCTTGAATTTGAATTTCCTGAGAAAATTGGAAAATTGACAAATCGCCATGCAATTAATTTTGCTACATATTTTCGAGTTGGTTAAGTTTTTGATTGCATTCCATGTGTCCAGTTAAACTCACTACATCACGTGTGTTAAAAAGTCTAGAACGTAAGGTAAGAGACGACAAAACGATATTTTCATGTTCCGTTGATTAATGATGAGGACACACGTTGGACGCTCTACGAAGTAAAATAAAATCCGGTTATGCACATTTCATCATTTTCCATTAGTACTTTCGGTATGACAACACAGGATGTTGGGAAAATTCAGTGAAAATTACTTTGCATACAGTCTGGTTGAAATGAGCGAATGGCACATCATTTCAAATTGATTGCAGGGGGTGGGTTTTCGAGATAATTTCCGCACTCGTTATGATTAATTTTTTCTGGGAAAACGAAAAAAAAGTTTTAATCGTTTGAGTTTTATGATTGAAATAGATGTTTTCGCCTTGTCAAATCTATTTTATAAACGATTTCGGATGATTGAAAGGAAAATTAATCGGCTGGGAGTTTTTCAATAGTTATAGTAGACTAGCAGACCCTACGTTTCCAGCTTAAAGTTTTTTGTATAAATTTTAGAATGCCAAAAAAACCATAAATAACTTAAAAACTTTTAGGAAAAAATGTTCTCTTCCGTTAGAGTTATTGAAACTGAAACGCCGGATTCGTAATCAGCGACCCTGAAAACCTCCCAAAGCCAGTTTTTGAGAGAGAGATTGGAAAACTGAAATTTGCGTTATCCTTACAGGATCTTCTGTTCCGAATTTTGAAATTCCAACACCGGATTCGCGATCAGCGACCCCGAAAACTCTCTTATGCCGATTTTTCCCGGGAAAAATGGGAAAAAGGATATTTGCGTTATTCTTATAGGACCTTCCGTTTCGATTTTTGAAAATCTAATACCGGATTCGTGATCACCTACCACGGGAACACCCTAAAGCCAGTTAACGGTAAAAGATATCGATTATGGAGAAAGTCAAAAATGTGGAGAATTTTAATATCTTTAGTTACTTTTTCTAAAAACGAATAGTTTGCAGGCATTTCACAAAAATCTTGTTTTTTTTTACATTTTAATGAAAATATCTCAATAACCGTACAAGATTGAGGATCACGGTGAAGGGCCAAATTGTGGAAAATTGCATTCATCTTATATGGGGAACTAGCGAAAATCAATTGGTTTTCGACACACCGATTTTTTTTTTTAAATAACGGTATATCTCGATAACGAATTGAGATACCGAGTTCTATTAAAAGTCAAAAGTGTAGGTAATTTTATTTTTTCAAACTTTTTCATACCAATTGCTACTGAAAAAAGCGTATTTTCAATGTAAATCATGGAAAACGGAATTGGGATTTTTAAAAAGCCTCCATTTTGGTTACTTCCGGTTAACGGATTTCTGGCAAAAGCTGATAGAATCGTCCCATTCCAGGACAAAACATCCCTGTACAATTTAATGGCTTTAGCGCTAGTAGTTTTTGGGAAATCTTGTACACAGACTGACAAACTGACTGACTGACGACTGACTGACGACTGACTGACAACTGACTGACGACTGACTGACAACTGACTGACGGCTGACCGACGACTAACTGACGAGTGACAGACAGACAGACATTTTATCCAATCGACTTATAAGAGAGATGTTATAAGGACCGAAATTTTTCATGAATTATAAATCAGTTTGAATTGACATTTTGCAATGGTTTTTTGTCAGTTTAAACTCATGCTTAACAAAAGTCATGTTTAAAAATGACTATAAATACGCGGCAATATTTTTATACCCGTATGGTGAAACCAAAGGGTATATTAACTTTGCCTTACCGTTTGTAACGCCAAGATCTCGTCATCGCGCACAAAAATCAATTACACCAGTGTGTTTAGAATGATGAAAAAAGTTGAATTTAGCATGTCCGTCCGTCCGTCCGTCCGTCTGTCCGTCTGTCTGTCCGTCCGTCTGTCTGTGGCGCGGATTGCGGGCGCACGGATTGAGCTAGAGACTTGAAATTTTGCACATATCCGTAAAATGCGAGGGTAAGTTCGTTAATGGGCAAAAATGGACCATTAGGGGGGGTACCCCCCATACGAACGAAATCGTTTTTTGTGAATATCTCAAAAACGGTGCATCTTATCAAAAAAGTCCAAGAACAAAAGTTATTTAGGATATGATTCTACATAAAACTCCCATACATCAAAATCCGATTGGAATAAATTTTAAAAAATCTTATTGGAAAGTTTGACTTCAAAGTGGAATTTTGGTATAACTGTTCGAATTTTGATACGAATATCACCATACGGGTCTCCAATGATTGCCAGATTGGCAATTATAGCTTTTGTTATGTTTAAAGTGAAAAAAAAATTATGTTCACCCCACACCCAAGCAAATTGTCTGTATTTCATATTAATTCAACCGTCTAGGTAAAAAATAATGGAAAAAAAATTAAAAGCGGCATTTTGGAGAATTTTTTTTCATGAATTGATATCTTTGTTCGTGCCATCAGCAAACTTCTGCAATCGAATTTAAAAGGGCTGTTTCACTCTTGAAACGTCGATGGGGATAAAATCGATGTATAACCTTTAATATGGTTTATTTATCACAAAATTATTTCCACCAGGTTTCACAGTTTCCCTGATGGTGATAGGATAGTGAACCATAAAAGTGTTGCGTTAGCTCGCCGATCGTTTAGTAAGGACTAATATTCAGAAAACGTTGTGGCTAAATAAAACAGTATTGTAGGGGACACAGGAACTGAAGTCGATGCCCTTAATTGTCCCCACGATGGCCATTGAAATTAAAGCGCTTTAACAGCCACAACAGGTTGTTAGGTCATTACGGCCATCACATTTACAACAAGGTTTAATTTTGCCAATATCCAGACCTCACCATCCAATCCTAGGACTCTCACAACAACCCTATAGGACTACTCGTCCTGGTTTACTTTCTCCTCAATGCCAGTAATTTTCATCTAAAGTCCTTCTCGACTTCCATTCTTAGCCGCTTGCCAGGGGATTTTGTAAATTTGCTCTGTCGGGTCGTCCTGTTGCCCGTGCAAATTCATAAATTGGACAGAAGGGTTCTGTTCCAGGTTCCAGTGGAAACAAACGCCTTTACCCGCCCGCATGCGAATTTAAAACATTTGTTGAGGGGTTTTTTGTGATTTTGGTTTTTTTTTTTGGTTGGTAAAAGCGAAGGGTGTGCAACCGAACCTGGGATTGTTAGCTCTTTACACTTTTTGTTTTGTTTCGCCTATTCAGAAGTTAAGTTTTACCAAAAGTCGTAAAACTTTTAATTAAGACCGAAAATCAGTAAAAAAAGAGCGCGTGAGCGAAGGAAGGAGAAGATTTTCTTTTTTTATATGGAATTTATTATTTTAATAGCATATTTTCAAAGGCGGCGATTAAAACGGCTAAAAGTTAATTTTTATCATTTTGGGGTATATTATGATCTGATATTAAAGAAGAAAAATGAATTAAAAGTTGGATGGAAATTGAATTGTTTCAAACTTGCTTCATATCATCGTGATAAACATTGGGAAATATGAAGGTTAAGGAAATTTTAGAGAAGTCTGTGGCGGGAAATAATCTAACTGAAATTAAATATATGTCAACAGGACGAACTTGTGATCGTGAGACATTGTTCAAATGTGTTTAAAAAAATTTTCTTTTGAGTTTTGTGAAAAGCGTGATGTTATTTGAATTTCTCGGCCTCTAGGATTTCAACATTGGTTTCTTTTGAATAATTTTGGGCTACAGGCCAGTATTTACTTCATTTTGTTTCTATCGAAACCATTTCCATTCAAGTTCCAGATGTCTCATGGCCACAATTGAATGTAATGAAATAAATTTTTTATTGAAACAATAAGGAATCGGAAAACAAATTGATACGAAGCATCAATTGGAATATGAGTTTACTTTTTTTAATAAGATCCTCATCAGACCAACACATTTAATTTCTGTTAATGATTTGCCTCCTTTTCACCGGATGAAGGTGGCTTCCGTTGTCATTTTTCTTCATTTCTGTTGGTCTTTTAAAATATTTTTCCTACAAGAACTTTTTTTTGAATTTTAAGGAATGCTTTCTTAATAACATACATTCCTGAATTAGATTCTAGGAAAAATCGGACCATTTTCAATGTTTGTCATAGCCGAAAAATTGTTTGCGATCATGAAAAACATGAGAAAAGTATTTGAAAAATGCAACAGCGAAGTGACGGCTACAAATATAACAAAAATATGTTCATAATTTCATGATGTTATTACAAAAAATTTCATTAATTATCCATTTATCAAAGTGGAAAATCATTTCCAATCTTAGTAAATACAAATTATATTTTATTACCATTTTATTGTTTACAAACTTGTAATTTTTCAATTTTTTTTTCGATATAAAATCTACGTTCATATCTCATTAAATTTTTCTGCTCAATTACCTAATTGCTCATATATAATTAATAAACCAGAGTGCAACAATTTACCCATAACACGAATAATTGCCGTTGTCAGCAGGTGATATGCTAGCGTCATGCAGAAATACGAGAAAGCGCTAACAACCTGAAATACAAAATGCTATTTCGTGACAAATTACAATTTTCAAATGTGGTTAAAACTACAGTACATATACCCGATTTGCGTTTAACTTTTTCTATGGTTTTCTGATGTGTTTTTTTTTTTTAAATGAATAATTACCATATCGTTGTTATGTTGTTAGTTGTCACACTCAATTTTATTTAACGTGATTTTGATTATAATCTTTTGATTATAAGAATCAGTTTTATACTTTACTAGCAGACCCCTATATGTGGTATCACAATAGACCTCATTGGTCTAAGTGGATCGAAAGACCGCCACTCTAACCTACCTACCTACTAGCAGACCCTACATTGCCAGCTTAAAGTTTTTTGTATAAATTTTAGAATGCCAAAAAACCATAAATAATTTAAAAACTTTTGGGAAAAAATGTTATCCTTACAGGACCTTCCGTTTCGAACTTTGAAAATCTAACACCGGATTCGTGATCAGCGACCCCGAAAACTCCCTAATGCCATTTTTCCCCGGAAAAATTGGGAAAGAGGATATTTTCGTTATCCTTACAGGACCTTCCCTTTCGAATTGTGAAATTCCAACACCGGATTCGTGATCAGCGACCCCAAAAACCCTTTAATGCCAATTTTTTTGGGGAAAAATGGGAAAAAGGATATTTGCGTTATCCATACAGGACCTTCAGTTTCGAATTTTGAAAATCTAACATAGCTAAAAACCTGCTCCTGGCAACGCAGTTCATTTTGCAAAGAACCGCGTAAAAATTGGTCCAGTAGTTTTTGAGTTTTGTAATCTCAAACAGACCAGCAAACATCCATTTTTATATATATATATAGATTCCAATAAGCATACTAGATTTTATTTGTCAGATTTGCAATACTGAAAACCTGCACAGACAGAATTCATAATTGATTTCGCGTCAACTACGTTCGTGATTAATTCAACTAAGGACACATTGTTATCATTGTTTAATTCAACTATACTTTGCGTGATTGAATCATCACATTCATTGTTAACACTAGATTGCCCAAGGAAGTCAAGCAGTCAAAATGACTGCTTTTGTTAATATAGGTATAACACAAAAATATATACCGGAAATGAAGGAGGGGGGAGGTAACTACAATTATTAATAAACGCATTTATATGTATGTTGTACAAAAAGTCACAAAATTCTAACAAATTGTGTCATTATTATACATAATTGTTTTTCTGATTGAAATTAAAAAGCAGTCAAAATGACTTGCTTGGGCAATCTAGTGTTAATTAGTGATCACGTTTATTGTCAACTTCGTAGAAAAATGGTTTCGATCAAATTGACAATGAATGTGATCTCTGGCAATGAACGTACGTATACGTAAACTCAATGGTCCCCTTACTTCTTACTTCCTCGCCTGCTATCTCAACCATTCGAGCAATTTTAACACAGTTTACTCCATTGGGTAAATTGTCTCCTAAGGAAAGTTTTCAACTACTAAAATGCACCCTTTTTCTTGCTTGTTAACCCCTCTCCTGGTATGTCCTGGTCCTTTGGATAAATTTTGACGCGGTTTGCGCCATTGGGTAAATTGTCCTCAAGGAAAGTTTTCGCATCCGAAAATTCATCCTTTCCCTTGCCTTTAAACCACTCTCCTGATATCTCCTGTACCTTTGGAGCAATTTTAATGTGGTTTTCGCTATTAATTAATACTAGAATTAAATGTGGGGTAACCGCAATTTCTGTAGGAATTCCCTGAGGTCAGAGATGACTGTCGATTCGACGGCTTTTCAAGTTGATGGTGTTTCGTAATGCGATCTACTTGAAAATACGTCGAATCGACAGCCGCCTGTGATCTTACGGAATTCCTACCAAAATTTCGGTTACCCGTCATAGGACGGGCTGTTATTCTAGTAATGTATAACATGTAAATAATGTAAACAATGTAAACAATGTAAATAACTGTATGAAACGTTAGATGTAATTGAATTTCACTAGTTTTTCACAGCAGTGAAACAATCAAGATCAAATCTTATTGCCAATTAATCAAATATGTATTTATAATAAAAAAAATTCAGTTCCATTGGAAATCCGATTTCCAAATTATTCTATCATTTGTTTATGCTTTACTAAATAACTGCCACAAATTTGTGGTACATAAAAGATCGAATTCAAAATCATATCTATGGAAAAATGTGAACTAAGTCCAGATAAAAACTAAGACGTATTTTTTATGTTTTGCAAAACTATCAACCGCAGACTATGTATGTTTTAACCTCTTGCCACATGTTTCTTTCTTCGAGTGCCACTGTCTACTTTGCTCTCACAAGACGACATTTTTTGCCATAAATAATAATTTCTGCCGTTGAAAAGCTGGTTGTATTCTCTGTTATCCTTTTTCCTGCTATTATTATATACAAGTTGAAGTACTTTCTTGGTTTCGACTTGCGAAAAGGCAAAAAACCATTTATTGGCATATGGCCAATAGATATTCATGAGGTACTTTTGCGTATCCTCGAACTATTTCTATGGCCTTTTCTTCGGTTTGATCTTATATAGGAAAAATAAATCCCCTTAATCTAATGGAATATGTATGTATATTCAATTCAAGCGCATCTTATCTATAGACTGGTTGTTTATGATTTAAAAGTCGAGTCTATGACCCAAACTGAATTGCATATATGAGTTGTATTCCTCCCTCCACTCCCTTCGTTATACGTGAATGGTAAAATCTGCAATCAATGCAAATACATGGAAGTGGTGGATATTTTGGATTTGGGACATTTGAATTTCCATATGCCATCGTTTTCAATTTGAATTTAAATAAGAGGCCTCAAAATTATGGCCTAGGCTGGCTCCATTAATGATGCATCCCGAAATGTCTTCCTAATATGGTTACATATTGCAATTATTATCGGACTTACGTCTATCGGAAATTTTTCTGGCTACCATTTGACATTCGTATGAACTTGGCATCATGTTTTCTCTGACAATACTGAATTTTGCAATTTTCCCGAGGAAACTTTCAATTATTTGCCTTTTAGTGCTTTTCTAATGTAAATCCATTTCCGTTTTGGGGTTTTTAAAAATCTCATTTTCTAAATTTATTGGAAAGTTTTCCTCCAAAAATTTGTGTGTGAAAAGCAACTTTTTTTCCTCCTAAAAACATTTTATTTACATAATTTTTAAAAGCATGTTTTTTTTTTGTTTTGTAAAAACCCCGAAACTTTATTATTGCGAAATCATCTGATCGCTGTGGTACTCTCCGAAATCAATTAGATTTATTCAAATCGGAGGTTATGCATGTGTGAACAAAATAATTTTCTAAAATTTTGAAGGAAGACTTAAATATTTTTGTTACATAAGTTTCCTTTAGAAATATTCAAAATCGGATGTTATGAGTTTTTGCTGCGAATTTTCAGGTAGCAAGGTAACCCGAAATTCAGCATACTTTTTACCAGCGGCGTAATCATCTCTTATGAGTCCTGAGAGGGATCAAGGAGGAGATCAAGTTTTAGGGGACTTCTTCAAATTTTCTGTCTCTTAAAAAACAATTTTTATATTCAATATCGTCTAACAAATAGTCGGACACAAAATTGAACTACACCAGGGTTTTCTGGTATGACAAAAGATTTTGATTTCCGTCTATCCATCCGTCTGTCCATCCGTCTGTCTGTCTGTCCATCCGTCTGTCCATCCATCCGTCTGTCCATCCATCCGTCTGTCTGTCCGTATATTCGTCCGTCTGTCCGTCCATCTGTTCGTCCCTCTGTGCGTCTGTCCGTCCGTCTGTCTGTCCGTCCATCTGTCCGCCCGTCTGTCTGTCCATCCGTGAACACCATAACTTTCGAAAGGATTGAGCTAAAGACTTGAAATTTTGTATAGTTGCGTTTCCAAGACGGCAAGGCGAAATTCTTGATCATCAAAATCGGACCATTGCTTCCCCTCCCCCATACAAATGAAACAGTTTTCACAATTTTCTCAAAAACGGTGAGTCGTATTGAAAAATTTGTTAAGGTAAAATGTATGAACATGATTTTACATAACTTATCTGTACATCAAAATCCAGTTATACCACTCCATCCATTCCCCGATACAAATGGAGTACTTTTTTCGTATTTTCTCAAAAACCGTTCATTGTATCGAAAAATTTATAGAGATTAAATCTTTCTAGGATATGATTTCATATAACTTGGCCATACATCAAAATCGAGTTGAACCACTACTTCTCCTCTCCCACATACAAATGTAATTTTTTTTTTCAGTTTTATCGAAAATGGTGCACCGTATCGGAAAATTTCTGAAGACGAAATGTGTTTAGAATATGATTTTACATAACTCCTCCATACATAAAAATTCAATCGGACCACTCCTTCCTTCCTCTCGCATACAAATGGGGATTTTTTTAAACAACAGGTTTGTTTGTCCTCATATAGAGTATTTAACGATTGGCCGCTGGCAATTGTGGCTTTTATTATGTTTCAAATAAAAATTTTGTCTGTTTTCAATCAAAATCCTTATAAGGAGTATTGAACGATTGGCTCCTGGCAATTGTAGCTTTTGCTGTTTTATATGGCGTTTAGCACCGTCGGGCGTTATACTAACGCGGACCACCCACATCTTTTCCCTTTGCAATTGTCACATATATTATGGAGAGCCCTTAGCATAATATCTTGGTAACATTTTCGGTTTTCCAAAGATCATTTAACCAGGGCTCTAAATTCTATATCATGGCAGAAAAAAATTTATGGGGTAGATAAAATTTTGTGAACGTGCCTCTGCTCCTTACCCCCTTCTCTGTTATCTTCTAAATTGATGAAAGGATTTTGATGGGGTTTTCACTATTTTATAACTAGTTAGAAATGGAAATTTTGCGCCCACTCAAATAATTTTTATTTCTCCTGTTACGGTCATTGGTGATATAATTTTTAAAGTCAACTCATAGTTTCTATTTGGGTAAAAAAGTCCTTGTTTAAATTTATTTTAAAGGAAATTGAATTTTTATTATTTTTAAACTGCATTTGATCGTAAATTAACCTACTAGAGTTATGAAAACTACTTATATAATAGATGTAATTTATTCAAATTGCTTTTCATACAGTAACGTTAATACAAAAGATTTTTATTCTATTTTCGTTATCAATTTCAAAGCCTGACAAAGTCCTCAAATTTCCAAAAAAAAACACATCAAATCAATTTGAAATTTGTAATTCCTCTGGCATATATTTTAATCTCTTTGAATGATTTAATAAGACGATATGGGGATTTTAAATTAGAGATGAAAAAAGGGCATAAATAAATAAAAATTTGATTCAAATCAAGACAATCTGGAGATTTTTTTTTTTATTTTCGACCTGTCAGTGTTTTTCTCAATCAATCACTGCCACACTTCAACGTTTTCGTATCTACCAGCGATGCCACCCCAAACGACGATTTACGCGATATCCTCAAAGCAATTTCCTTTTGAATTAATTTTTTAAACTAAACATACATCTAAAAAGTCATATTATGATAATATTTCTCTGTAATCTGAAATGTATGTCATTTTCCTTAAGACATTCTACAATCCCTAGCTCCGAAGATCCTTCTTTTACCCCGTCATCGAATCGTCTTCGTAATGCCAACACATTCCATCTCGGCGAATGAAAAATACACAAAATTCATTGGAATGCCTTGAGTATGTACACATGTCACTCTAAAGAGATGGAAAATCCACCTTTATGCGTACATATCTATAAGATATTCCTTATGATTATTTCGTAAAGTTCACTTGGCTTCGCTCCACTTCACCGGGTCTAACGCACGGCAAAACATTATCGTAATATTTGCGAAAGAAGCGAAGGAAAAATAACTTGTCAAAAAAAAATTTCTTTCTTGCGTGTGGAGTTTTTCGGAAAGGAAATTGCGCGGGACTAAACCGTAACATTCTCCTTGCTCCAAAAAATCATATCCCACCTTCGTTTCAACGAGCTACCATTACCTGAACCCGAAGTTTATGTTTGTCTAACAGCTCCGAATTTCCTGGAAAGGGGTTCCTTGAATTGCCGACCTTAATGACAAATACTTTAAAGTAATTTTTCTTTTGAAATGTCTGGCGTGTTTCTTGTTTCAACAATTCATAGTAGTTTTCGCTATTTTGTTTAATTTACAATACTTTTACTTAAATTTGCTGGCACGATTCTAGAATCAATTTTTCGTTCTGTTGTTTTAAAAAAGTATTCAAAATTCTCTGAAATTGTTGCAAAGGTGGATAATTTTACTAGTACAAAATTTCAAATTAAACTTCCATCAAGAAAACTAGAAAACGTTTAATCGTTGACGTTTTCCACTCCTGCTTAAAGACATCTTCTGTGAGGTTGATTTTGAGTTTTGCTTGGTCCCCCTGGTTTCAGCCTTTGTTTTCTACGAGTTTGTCACTTACCGCACACAAATATTGATTACTCAATAGATTAGAGTTTTCCGACAAAAGTCTACACTTAATAATGTTCCCCCTTACTATAAAAACTAAAATCCTCTCGACGAAAATTTTCTACACAGCAACATTGATTTTTATTCGGTTTTCACAGTTCGGTTAGATATTAAAGAATGTTTTTTATCCAGATAATTCACTGTAATCGATGTTAGAGTACACTCGGCAAAAAATTTTATCAATGTAATAAAAATAGCGACAAATCTGACAAAATATTTATCAATTTTGGGTGTGATACGAACCGTTTTCGAGAAAATAGAAAAAGAGTATTCAATTTGTGTATGGGAGGAAGAAAGAAGCGGTTAAACTGAATTTTGATGTATGGATGAGTTATGTAAAATATTGTGCTAAACACATTTTACCTTCATAATCTTTTCAATACGACTCACCGTTTTCGAGAAAATTCAATTTGTAGGGGGAGGGGAATGGTATAATTTTGCCCGTTCAAGAAATGTAGGTACCTATACAAAATTTCAAGTGTCGAGGTCAATCCTTTCGACAGGTATGGTGTTCACAGACGGACAGACAGACAGACGGACATGCGAAAATCAAATTTTTTTGTTAAGGATTAACACCCTGATGTGGTTTATTTTTGTGTCCGATGATTATACTAAATCTAATACAGGTATCTCTCGAGTTACGCGGTACTTGAGTTACGCGAATTTCGAGTTATGCGGAAAAAATTGCGACAGTGCTCGAATTACGCGGTACGGCTTTGGAGCAATTTTTATTTAAAAAGAAAATGTTGTAATGATAGATGCATGTTTTTATATAAAAAAGATGATAGGTATATATTGTTTTGCACTAACCCTGAGTCTCCACTTACGCGGTTTCGACTTATGCGGAACCAATTAACCGCGTAACTTGAGGGATACCTTTGTACTTCTATATGATATATCATATAGAGTATAAACATTTTAAGGAAGAATTCAAGATTCAGATGTCATTTCAGATTTCGTAAAAAAAAATTCATATTTTTATACAAATATTTTTTTTGCCACAAAATGGTAACTTTAGCCTAGCATATTTTTGTTTTGTTTTATAAAATGTTCCATTGCTTCTTAATTTAAAAATGTAGATTTTTTTACATGTAATCGTCCGTTAAATTGACTTTCTAAATTGAAAAATCGCTTAAACGTTTAATATCAGCTTGAAATTTAATCAGAAATTTACAGATTACACTTGATTGAAGTTTAAAACATTTAAAACATTTTCAACTTTAGATTTTAAATTGGTACTTGATTGTACTTGTGAAAAATGTGGAAAATGTATAGTTTAACCTGTAAGTTGTTGGGAAAATGGCAAAGAAAAGTGGCTTATCGTTACTTTACACAGCACTTTAATGCTCTCATCATATAATATTAGTTGCACAACAAAGTTTAGCCTCATGAAAAGTAAATTACTAGAATTCCACATCTACTCTCTTCTACCAACTATGACTTCTTAGCATTGGCACCGCAACAGGGAAATTCCATAGTGAGGTGTTGAGACTTGGTTAGGCGCCGACTTCGTATGAGAATCTAAGTCACAAGCTTCATCAGGAAACGATGAATGACTTTGCTAAAAACCAACATCGAGAACGAATCAACCAAGGCAAAACCGGATATAAGATAGAAAGAATCCCGAAGGGATGTATATTTGAATGAGGATTGGGTAGGTGTTGGGATTGGTCTGGAGTCAAGGATAGTTTCATCAAAACTATGGAGGATCATTAAAATTCTTAGTATTTGTGATGGGAACTTAATTACATCCCAAGAGGATCTCATAAGGCTGCCATAAATGGAGATAGGTTGAGTTTATCCAAGCTCGTTTTAGCTTACGTTTGAATTCTAATTTTCTGATGATTTGCAACTGTAGTTGTTTCTATTTATATTCTCTTTAGTACAGCAAAAGGGGTACAATGGTTTTGAAGGAAATCGTGTAGTAAAATTCATATGAGTTTCCTTTTTACCTCACATAAAAATAAAATAAATAATTCAAGGACAAAATTGAAGGTAAACATATTTTGCGTGTAGTTAAGCAAATTTCTTCAGAGAAAATTTACTCGAGTGTGTTGGTAGCTTCTGGGAATTTAATGATACTTTTTAGTTAATTTAAAGTTTCTTTAGATACATATATGGTATTTTTTTTTGTCTTGGTATGCATATTAAGGACAAGTTCTATAGTAAGGACTAACATTTTTCAAATTCATTAGATCTGTTTAATAATTCATGTAAATAAGGTGTCGTAATATAACTTTGGTTGAATGTGGTAATTTAATTTGACCATTTGTAATTTTCCTTCCTAAATTACTTACACGAGCTCTTTGAACGTTAATTTTCACTTCTTAAATGGTAGGAGTATTTTGAGAATGGATTTTTGTGGTTTTAAAACTTCACTATCAGAATTTGAAACAAAAACCTGATGAAAATTTAATCAAAATTTCTGTAATCGGCCTTAGATAAAAACGGGGCAGGTGGGTCGGCCATTGAAAGAGGAACGGGGTAGATTTTAGCCCGGGGAAATATCTTTATGAAGGACGAATTATCCAATATTCGAAACCGGATTAAAATGCCTCCAAAATTACAGGAGACAGCAGGAGAAGGGGTTGGGGGGAAAAGCTGTAGTAAATGTTGGCAATAATTCGAAAAAAAAACGTTTTTTTTTCGATTAATACTTGTCAAGAATTTATTTCTGAACGTCGTATTCGATACCGGATTGAAACTCCGACAGAAATCCACTAGATGATAGCAGAAGGATTCAAGCAAGAAAAGTGTGAAAAGTGTGAAAAATTCTTGTATTATGCTTTGAAATTCTTAGCCCCCCCCCCCACCATTTTCACTACTGTCATCATTATTTAGGGTCAGCAATAGGAGTATGTACATTTAGCCCGTTTGGACCAGCTTTTGTATTCCATAATAGCATTTTTGACTCCTATGTGGTAACGATAAGACGAAAAGTTGCTTGAAGTTACTTAACCAGCGCCCAAGTCTACAAAAGTGCGAAAATTCACACTGCAAAAATCATTTGGATTTCATTGTGAAGTTGATCAATAAAACATGCTATGAATTTTGTACAATACTCAGCCGACCATATGTAAACGCCCCAAACTGTGATCAACTTGCAGTAACGGTTATGGATCGTGCGGAGTATATATATGGTACTTAACTATTATAGAAGAAATTGTTGGATGTGTGAATTATAATGCTAGATAAATGAAGTTCGGAACATGAACACACAGTCTAAAAATCTTTGCTCTACGGAATTTATGTATGAAATTTAAATTTTGTCTAAAAATCTTTGCTCTATGGAATTTATGTATGAAATTTTCCACGAATTTATATATGAAATTCATCAGGAATTTCAGTATGAAATTTTCCAGGAATTCCTACATGAAAGTTTTAGTTCTTGCCGTAATAAAATTTCCACTAGGAATTTCCGTGTGAAATTCTGCGAAAACTTTCTATAAAGAAAAAAAATAAACATGGATTATGACGTCACTGGATAGTGGATATGAAATTAGCAATGAATTATTTCATAAAAGATGTAAAAATTTCATAAAATGAATTATTTCATTGCTGTTTCTGGGGAAACTCATTGCGCAAAAGTTCCTATTCATGCTGCTCCAAATTAATTTAATTGGAAATGTCCACTTGGGCGGACCTTAATGGGTTAAGGCCACTGGATCGTGAGTGATTGTCCTAAAATAGATTGCCATTGCGATTTCATTGCCTCACTAAAAAATCAAATTGCATGACATTATTTTGAAAATCACGCATTTGGCTTTGCGAATCAAATTGAAATGTGAAATTTACTTTTTGGTATAAAATCCACACTGGCAAAGAAACAATTGGAACTATGATCTTGTTTGATAAAATTTCTGTCTTTTGACATAAAAATCATAATTACTGTTCCTTTTATCATACAACTTCTCGTTTTATGTATAGTCAAAAGTTTACTAGAAATTAGTTTTGCTTTTGAGTACTGTTCAATCTTTTGATGCTGATTCGACATTAAGCATCGCGATTCCAAAGCCCTCCATACTTCCATACCATACTTGTATAAGTTGTAAAAAATTTTATAGATACAGTAGATCTTCATCTCCTAGATAACTGATTTCCTCTTTTCACTCACTCAGTCTCAGTCTCAATATCAATTTTTTTTCCTCTTGGTGTACAACATTTTTCTTGCCATTCTTTTTCTGAGATTCATCAAGATTTTATGTGAAGGAAGGGCTTTCTTTTATGATTTTTTAAGCTTCAATGAACACCGGGGATTTGGAAGGGTTTTCGGCGTCCTTATGCTATCTTTTTACCAAGAAAGTAATTTCAATGAAAGATTTTTCTGTTATGCGGAGTATCTATTTTACTTGAGTACAGGATAAGCAATTTGGAAAATCGGTTGAAATTCGTGAGCTCAGACGAATAACGAGAGGTAAGACGTGATAAGCCAATAAGGGAATAAAAAAGTATAAAATCAACTAAAAGAAATATTAAAGGAAATTCTTTTCTGTTGAATTCGATACGAAAATTGGTATGAAAGGTATGTATTATAAAAATGCACTTGAGCTCAATTTTATTATCGTTTGTGGTAATTTTTAGTTTTATTTTTACCAATCCTATTTCATTTTAATTGATTGCATCGTTATTGGTGTAGTCGTTATTATTAACAAAGTCCTCAAATTGCACTCGAAAAAGTGCAGTTCTCATTGAACAGATTTTTGGGTGGGTTCAAAACCTCACGTGGAAATTCATTAAAATGTTTTTTTTTTGTGAGAGTTTAGTTTAGCGCCAAGAAGTTTGTTTGAAATAAAACATTTGAGATCCACTGTGCCACTAATGGTTCAACCACAGTGAAGGCGGCAAGCGGCAACGGCGGGCGGCATTTATTTTGCACTAACGTAGCGCAACGGGAGCTGCTACAATACAGTGGCAACGGCAGCGCACTTTTTCCGTCGCCGCCGAGTTTGAAACAAAGTCAAACTTGCCGCCGCCGCCCAAAATGTTTTATGAAAACCACCACATTGGGCGCCACATTCTATGACGATTTTTCTTCGTTGTTTTGTGACAACCACCACATTCGGCGCCACATTCTATGCAGATTTTTGACGTTTTGATTTCGTAA
Organism: Chrysopilus asiliformis; assembly: GCA_964034945.1. NCBI lineage: Eukaryota > Metazoa > Arthropoda > Insecta > Diptera > Rhagionidae > Chrysopilus > Chrysopilus asiliformis. The sequence goes on along the minus strand of OZ035962.1, from coordinate 6,176,129 downwards.
GATGTCGACAACGGAGGCAAAATTAAAAGAGGTCGTAAACGGAAATCCAATGCTCTACGATTTGGCCCATCCTCAATACAAAAGGACAGACATAAAGGAAAATAAATGGAGCAAAGTAGCGGACGAATTAAATGAGTTTTGACGTTTCAATTATGACAGAAGCATATGCCGACGGTGCCGCTATCATTGTAGCTGGCTCGGCGGTATGTGTGGCGGCGCCATGCCGTTCGCCGTTGCCGCTCCCGTTGGAAGCGTTCATTGTGGTTGAACCATAAGAGGGGAAAAAAATTATTTTATTTCACTTTTAAAATTTTTTTTAAATGTTTTTATTTGATCCTCTTTTGTCATTTCATACTAACTAAAAATCCAAAATGACGTCTATCGTTCGCCACGCTTGTTTTTACTTTAAAGTTTTCGAATATATATCCTTGATGATATTTTTTTCAGACTTTTTAACACCAGAATCGAATACAGCGACCTCAAAAACGAGTTTTTTTCCGGAAATTTTGAGAAAAAAGGATAATAACGTTATCCTTTCAGGACCTTCCGTTATCTTTAAGAAAATTTGAGGAAAAGAATAAGCACGTGACACTTACAGGACATCCTTACAGATTTTTTAATGCCAGAATCGAAGTCAACGACCCAAAAACCCACAGATTTCTCCCGAAAAATTTGAGGACGATGAAAAGAAAAATCACGTTACATTTACATTCTTACGGGTTTTCTAATGCCATAACGGAAGTCAAAGACTTCAAGAACCCCCAGAAAAGTTTTTTCCCGGAAAATTTTAGGAAAAGGATAATCATGTTATTCGTACAGGACCTGCCGTCATCCTTACAAGGACGTAGTATTCAATTTAGCCCAAATAAACTCACTTTTTGTTTCCACGTCCAAAATTGATGGTGGTTTTTCTGACTTTTTGAGGTGAGAAATTTCATGGCGGAATTCTCGCATATTTGTGATCAGAATACCAAATAATGAAAAAAAACTCACTTATTCGATTTTCGCACGCAAAAAATTTTCTCACTTGGTGCTCACAACACCTCTGCAGGTGTTTTTTATGATAAAAATTGAATGAGAACATAACGGTTTATAAAACTGATTAAAATGAAAAACTCACCATATTGGTTTTTAAACGTTCAAAAAACTCAAATTGCCACTCTAATGCCATTCTGCATACATGCTTGTCAATGCGTTCCGCGCCTTCACCAGTAAACCGTGTGTGTGTGTGGTGAAGTTCTTATTCAGGGTATTCACAGTCCTCTTTTAAATTGCGAGTAATTTTACCGCTCGGTAATTCAGTCAAATTTAACAGATTTTTACCGAGACGGTAACTTGGTTCATGTAAAATTGAATTACCGGATTCGGTAATTGTAGACATGCCTTGAGTCGTGTTTTTCGGCCCGGTTATTCGGTATCAAGAATCAACCGCGGGTGGCGGTAGTAATGTTTTTAGTTGTCAAATTTTCTCGATGGTTTTTTTGTTAATCTCATCGGACTGCAAATTTTTTCAATTTTGATAGCCGTTGCCACAATAGAAATTCAAAAGAATACATCAAACATGGATTTAAAGGTATGTGACATATTTTACAATCAAATTCGCACTTCATGATTTGGTCACGTATCCAATAAAAGCGCTGTTCTCAAATCTGTGCTATGGGATGTGCACAGCAGAATATTTTCAGTCTTTTAATATTACCGAAAACACCGAATACCGAAAATTAAAAGAGGATTGTGAATACCCTGATTGTAATATTTTATTGTAATTCGGGTATTCAAGTCGCTTAAACGATAATTAATTTTTGGCTACTTAATTTTTTTTCGCTTAAAGTTTTATGATCGAAACGAAATATCGAACATAATGAGGGTATTCACAATCCTCTTCGGTATTCGGTATTTTCGGTAATATTAAAAGACTGAAAATATTCTGCTGTGAACATCCCACAGCACAGATTTGAGAACAGCGCTTTTATTGGATACGTGACCAAATCATGAACTGCGAATTTGATTGTAAAATATGTCACATACCTTTAAATCCATGTTTGATGTATTCTTTTGAATTTTTATTGTGGCAACGGCTATCAAAATTGAAAAAATTTACATCAGTCCGATGAGATTAACAAAAAGCCAGCGAGAAAATTTCACAACTAAAAACATTACTAGCGCCACCCGCGGTTGATTCTTGATACCGACCGAATACCCGGGCCGAAAAACACTACTCAAGGGATGTCTACAATTACCGAATCCGGTAATTCATTTTTACATGAACCAAGTTACCGTCTCGGTAAAAATCTGTTAAATTTGACTGAATTACCGAGCGGTAAATTTACCCGCATTTTAAAAGAGGACTGTGAATTCCCTCAATGTGGTGATAAATTTTATGGCAACAGACTTGTTTACTTCAAAAATGAATGTAAATATTACTTTAATGGGTCGAATCCAGTGCCAACAAGTGCTAATTCATAATCACCATAATTCAGCCCTTTTCACTGCATCTTTATATGCCCGCCGCCTCAATCCTTTCCGCCACGAATTTAGTCGTCCTAACATATGGAGCTAAACTATCTGGCAAGCCTGCAATTGTTTGACTATAGTATAAACGCTTAAATGAATCATTTGTGGTCAAAAGAGGCATTTTGGATGTTTACCAAAGTTTCCAGATTGCGAGCGCCTGCCTCCAACTTTGATAGCGACATTATTGTCCTTGCAAGCTCTCACTCTACTTACCAGAATCCGCATCCAACATGCCTTCTTTCATATGGGATTCGGCCGTCCCTAAAATCCTACGAATGTATCGCGTAATTTCATCTCATAAATTTAATTGTAGCCTCTCGTGTGACTTCAACAGCACCACAAAAGATTCTCACTGCTTTAGCCCTCCCAGGGGGATGAAATCGTCGCCGGAGTTAAATAATAACAACAATGACATAAAACCGAATTGCTGAGGGCAAACAATATCTTGTAGTCCGCTACTATTGTACCAGCTATGACTATAAGGGTCCACACACGACATTGAATTTAGTTAGATTCGATTTTAAGCCATTTTGAAGTGCTACCAAACAACATACAAGAGAAGTGCAACATACAATTCCCCCTTCACCCTTTCCCCCGAAAACGGCAAACATCCATACCAACTCTTATTCTCCGCGCCCATTATGTTTAGATCCTCAAATTCCAAAGTGATGCAAACATGCATCTCGTAGATTTCCAGGACGATTGCGATTGCCGGGTTGTTTTGTTGTCGGGCATTTCAGCATATATGGGGGTAATTGCATGGAATTTCTGTGTAGCGGATGTTCTATACCAGTTCAGGACATTGGAATCGTTCCAGATTTGCGGGTTGTTTAATGAATGCTGAAGATGAAGCTAAATTCTGGTCTACAGCAATTCGTGTTTTGTGTCCTTTCTGTATACATATTTTTTTATTACAATTTGTTGCTGTACACTTTGACTACCAGATAAACTGCTCCAGCACCCACATCTACTCAAGTCACCCAAAATAATTGTCATTCGTAATTTGGAGGCCCGCATCGAAATTCCTCCACAAAATTTTCAAACTGACTTAACTTTAAGGACCATCACAACGAAATGTTGGAAGCGTACGGATGGAATTTTCTAGACTTTTTCCACTCCGATTAAACTAGAATGTATACTAAGAAATGTAAATGCTTTTTAGCTCTGTCTAATTGCGACATTTATTCTATGCAAGGACTGCCAAAAATTGACTACAATTAACTTGTAAAAACCGCGACGATCATTTGTTATGACCGTTAAGCCACTTTCTATATGCATGTCTTTCATAGAATTCGAAAAATTTACATTACGTTAAAGTACCCAACGATATAGACTGCTAGGATATTTTAGGGGGAAGGGGGAATGGATGATAACGTTTGTAATAGACATTTTAACAATGTGGAAAGAACGGGTCAATTTTGTGATTTGTTTTTTTTTTAGGGATTTGCATTTTCTGGTTGCTGTTGGTCGTTAAGATAAGCCTCCGTAAATGGTTTATAGGATGCCAAAACCAGTTCAGATCAATAGCTTTTATTACCTCTGAGATTAAGATAAACAGGTTCGGTTAAATTTTTCAAACTTATTGCATACCTGCACTATCTCTACGAAAATTTATACGGAAATTTTATATCGTTTAATACAGTCTCTTTATTTTTTAAGGTAATAAAAATGACTTATCTGTAAAGGTTCACATATTTCTCGATAGCGAATGCAAAAAAAAAACTTTACTGGAATTGGCAAATAATTTTGATCGGGCGTTTTTTGGACATTAATAATTAAACTTAAAAAAAAACTTTTATTACAAAAAATGTACTATCGGAAATGAACGAGATGTTCGAGATAAATATTTGATTTATTTTTTATGCTTTATCCCGCTGTTATTTTATTTTTTTGTACATTTTGTTTATAAAAACATTTTTTTTTTTATTTTTTTTAAATGTAATACTTTTTAGTACTCAAATATATATTCTTAACTTTGAGATATCCTTACGGACTTTTTGACTCCAGAATCGAATTCAGCGACCCTAAAAATCTCCAGATGAGATTTTTTTGAGAAAATTTGAGAAAACGGATAATCACGTTATCCCAACAGGACCTTTCGTTATCCTTACAAACTTCTTAATATTAGAATCGAATTAAGCGACCCCGAAAACCTCCAAATGAGGTATATTTTGGAAAAATTTGAAAAAAAGGATAATAGTTATCCTAACAGTACGTTCCGTTATCCTTACAGACGTTTTAACGTCGAAATCGAATTCAGCGACCTCGAAACCCCACAGAACATAGTTTTTCCCGGAAAATTTGAGGAAAAGGACAATCACGTTGTCTTTTCAGGACCTTCCATTATCTTTATAGGTTTTTTAATGCCAGAATCGAATTTAGCGACCCCAAAAACCTCCAGAATAGATTTTTTCCCGGAAAATTTGAGGAAAAGGATAATCACGTTGTCTTTTCAGGACCTTCCATTATCTTCACAGGTTTTTTAATGCCGAATTCAGCAAGCCCAAAAACCTCCGGATAAGATTCTTTCTCGGATAATTTGAGGAAAAGGATAAACACGTCATCCTTACAGGACCTTACGTTATCTTCAGAGACTTTTTGATATGAGAATCGGATTCAGCGATTCGGATTTCTCGAAAGATAATCACGGTATCCTTATAGAACCCTTCGTTATCCTTACAGGGACGAAATAGTGAAAATATTGTGTTGTTACCGGAGTTAGGTTTGTGTGCAAAACTTCAAATCCATCAGATGTTTGAAAGTCAATTTTAAATTACACGATTTGACCCTCACAGACAAACAAAAAGAATGACACCAAAAAATTTTTCCTCGAGTTTTTACGATATTTTCCATGTGTGCATACAACACAAGACTGTGTATAGGTACTAAAGATTTCAGAGTCATTGTGCTGAAAACATGAGAGAGAGCAACGAGAGCAAAGTCAATGTGGGTCCACTGGACCCGCCTTATCAATTAAAGGTTAAACAAAAATTTTGTGAAAATATCACAAAAACTGACAGAAAATTTCACTTTTATTGCATTTTAACACAACGACCCTCCAAATACGACAAACAGTTCCCAAGAAACAATTTTTTGAATGAAATAAGTTTCGTGAAAATCTGAAAATTAATTCACAGTTTTCCCGGAAAATCTGCGGGTTAAAATTCTTCTCCAATTTAATTTTTGTTAATAAAGCAAAAAAGCCTACCTATGTCGGAGATTTCAGGCAAATGCGACACCCATCAGCTTAAATTGCTCCTAACTCCTCAATACATCAAGATTCAATCGGGAACTTCTCTCTCCTAAACACAATCAAATGTAGAACTTTTTGAGATTTGTTCGGAAATTGTGCATCATATCAAAGAAATTAAGGAGACAAAAACTGTTTAAAATGTGATTTTCATAATTTTTTCATACATTGAAATCAAACACAACCACTAAAACTACCTCTTTCTTATGGCTATTTCTGGGAGGTTTTTTTTCAAATTCTCTTGTTTTTCAGCATGACTATTGCTATTAGACAATTCAATTGACCTACCCTGATAATTCAAAAAAAATCGAATCTTTTTAATGTGTTTTCAAGAAAATTTGTCATTATTCACACAACTTCCAAAAAGCAATTCACCTTTCTGATCAGGCCCATAAAAGCACCAAAAAAAAAAGAGCCATCCATGAAAGTTGAAATGAGCAAAACCACAGAATATTTTTATTATTTCATTTATTTAAAAACAAAATTGCTTCATAAATTTATTTAATTATACAATTTTTTCCACTCTCTTTTCATTGCAGGTATGCTTTTTCCGGAGGAATATCCTTCTAACATATTGCTATGAGATGCGGTTATGGTTGGTGGGCAATACGGCGGCGAAGATAAGGATTTGAAGGTACCTACTCTATACGATTGAAAGGAAACCATATCCGCCTGTCGGCTGGCATTAGTCCCATTCAATTTTTTTTTTCGTTCATCCGCAAAAATGCACCACCGCCGGAGATGTGAAGATACTTTTTATGGTATACGGAAAAACCATCCGGTTCGGGGCCTGGAATACAAAATTCGATTTAGAAGATCGGAAAAGCGTTTCCCGGAGGCAAAAGAAATTACTGCGGCTAGCATGTTATAGTCATAAAGATATTAAAAAATAGGAAAAAAAACATTTTTCTTGTATTTTTACGGTAATTAATTTTTAGATGACACTTAAGCTCAACGTCTGGTAAAATGAAGTTAATGAATCGAAAAATTCTAATCCACCGAGGCTCACACAAACGTTAAATTAAAAATCATGCGTTTTTACCATGGGGGATTTTTTAAACTGTAATAGGGTAAAAGTACTTACATGTTGTGACTTGCAAAATGGGAGAGATGAAAGGGAGCAACAGATTTTGTGTACACGAATTTGAAAATATCAAGTTAAAAATTACATCTCTTGTCTATACAACGACTGAAAATCTTACGTACACAAACGAACAATATAAACACTGCCCAAGGGAAAAAAAAACTCAGAGAGAGAAAAATTGTGTGCTCCATTAGAAAAAAGACATGCCTTCCCAAGGAGCACAGAAGGTCGTAAAGTGGTCGTCGCAACCATACCGTCTCGAAACTAAAGTCGCGACGACCACTTTACGACCTTTTGTGCTCCTTGGGTTCTTCGAGAATCAAGCAATTAACCCCTTGCAAAAAATTATGATATTGATTATGCGCCGCAGGCGAAATTCTATTGAATAGAATGCATTGTAATACATTTAATCTATAGCTTCAAAGTTCTAAGCGAAAAATAGTTCCAGTTTTTTTTATTTGCTATAAATAAATTCAACCGGAATTATAGAAATACCAATAACCAAAAATAGGACTTTGATGACATTTTTTAAGACAGAAAAAAAATGCGCCGTAAAATAAGGATATATTATGTTAAAAAAATGCGCCCCATGCCCAAAAATATAATTGCCTGCAACCCCTAGCCGAAGAAGAGCCTTTTTACCTTCGACGGAGCGTAGAGGGATGGTTTGGGGTGAGAGTTTGTGTGTTTGCTTGTTTGTTTGTCCTTCCGTCACAATTTTTGATCCACTCAACCGATTTCGGTCCTGTTTTTGGCATTCGGCAGAAAAACCCCGAAATAAAAGCACCCCGACTAAAAAAAATGGGAAAACCTCGAAATAAAAAAATCCTTTAAACGATATCAAATAATATGGTCATTGGAGTAAATTTAAAATTGGTGTGCGTCGGAACAGCTCTGCTGCACAAATCCAAATATTACCCAAATAGCATTTTAAGCAGCAATTATGGTGTTTATCCCCATATTTCGTCACCATGCAAATCGCGGCGATAAGCAATTTATGTCGCAAATACGTAGTTAGTTGTGCCAACGAGACGCGCAACGAGACCCATAGTGGGGAACACTTTTCAGCGGTTTGCGGCGCCGCAATTATAACGACAGGGACGTAATTAGCTGCCTCATGCGCGAGCGTCATCTGACGGCATTATATCACACAATTACACAAATCATCGAGCGGGTTTTCTTTCTCCCTCGAATGCTTGCTAGTAAACAGAGATGAACAAATAAAAACGTAAGCAGAAGACGAACGAGAAAAATCTAATGGCGACAAATTAATGGAAACTTTTGTGGAGTATTATTTTATAATGGACTTTTCTTCCGGTTGCATGTCGTGATTTTAATTGCCATTAAAATTTTTCGACAATATTGGATCTGAAATTTAAACAGATTTTAATGGGTCATCGAATTATTTTGTTTTTAATCAAAATTTTCTTTAATTTTATTTTATCGGTAAAATTTTTTTTTCTTTTGCAATGAAATTTTGATGCCAATAAAATTATGCTGTTTCAAAAATGTATGCTATCCACTTTTTATGCAATATCCTTCAGTCATTCGCCTGAAATAAGAAATTTAATTCTCGAAACGAAATCGTTTCCAGCAAATGCCAGTGAGAAATATGGCGGCTGATGGCATCAATTTTTTTTGGTGTTTCTCAGACGGGGAGCTTTAATGAAACTTTAGTGGCAGACTATTTCGACCCGAAAACCATCAAATGCTGCTCTATCGCTGCAGGAATTTTCATGAAGCGAATGTTGCCCCAAAGATGAACCGTGGGTCACCAATTTCCCCACTAAAGCAATTGTGGCTTTGCAGACGCATTATTAATCGGTGCGACGCGCTCGTCACTTCTTTCGCTTCTTTTACGCGGATGTGAATTATAGGTGTAAATTTTTAGCCCCGATTGCGTAAATTGCTGCATTTTAAAGCCGCAAAGAACAAATCTCATGTTCCCGTACTTTTCGATGCTATTTGGGTATTTTACCCCTTTTAAAAATTTTGATTATGTTTTTTCTGGGTTTTTAAATATTTTGTCAAGGTTTTTTTTAGTGCCGGGCAGGGGGGGGGGGGGGGGATTGTTGGATCGTTGTGTGTCTTAAAATTTCTTTAAAAAGTTTTTTTAGTTAGGCGTTTTTCAAAAAAAAAATAATGACTGTTTTTTAGTATTAAATAAATTATCACCCTAAATTGAATAATTCGGGACACCCGGCCAATATGCGTGAATTCGGGACTGTTCCGGTTGTGCCGGACTATACGGCACCTTATTTTTGGGGCGGTTGCCCTATATCAATTTCTGAAACTGTCTTAGATACAGTCTCCCAAAATTTTCTCGAAAACGGTCGATTTGTTGAAAAACTCCTCATAGGAACAGTTTTTCGATTTGTACAAAAACTCCCCATAGAAACATACTTTTGAAATTTTCTCGAAAACGGTCAATTTGTATAAAAAAAGTCCCAACGAAGGAAATGTGTGATCTTGCTATCAATATTTCATGCATTAAATTTTGGTTTTAATTTTTAGTACAGACAATTCAAGCAATGAAAGAAGTACACGAATTTCTCGAAAACGGTTTACAAGCCTTGGCGTTAGAAATCTGATAGATCTGTAAGTGTTTAACATATATTTTTTTAAATATATTTCAATTCTTTAAACATTTTTGAGTCATTGTCCGCCAGCTCATATTAGTGACATAATTTCGTGCACTTTTCTCGTAAACGGTTAGTTGTAGTTTTTTTTTTGATTTTTCACAAATCAAGAGTGCGTTTAAATATTTTTAAACAGGACCAATTTAGGCTATTTCTCCTTATTTACATTAAAATGATTTAGTCCTTAAAAAAATCTCTAAATTCCAAATCATTTTCGTATATTCAATATGTCTTAAAAGCAAATAAGTTAATATTAAAGATATACGGAAATCATTCAAAATAAGGGTTGACTATTCCGCGACAAAGCAGTCAAGCATCGATTTTTCTGATTTTACCACACAGTGTAGCCATAAAATAATTTTCGAAGGGAGCAGATATTTCATATCGAGTATTAATGTCTTATGCATGCAGAGATGATCCCCTATTTTTTTTCTTCTTTTCTTAGTATTTAACATATTTTTCTAAGGATTTTCTATTATCGCTGTCAGTCTGATATTCAAATCGAGAGTCATCTCAACTCCAGACGACACGACAATTTAATATCATTCGCACCTCTTGAATCCGCAATAAGTCGACGAACGAACGGTTAACCCTCTAATGCTACGATATTAAATTCATTTTCCTCTTGATATCAGAAATACGTCATATGAATTATAGTATACTAGCGGCTAAATGTATATTTCACATATAATGCACGGTAGTGAAGTAAGAAAAACTCCCCTTTGAAAAAGGATATGAAAGAATAAGAAAAAAAAAATCGAATGAAATCTTTGATTCAACAGATTGATCGCCCTCAAGATGCTACACATGACGACAATTTGACTGAGGAGGACGCTTAGATAAAATACAAATCGGGGGATTTATGCAATAAGTTTGACTTTATGGAATGTTAGATGCAAGCAAGAGGTAAAAATCGACTTTCTCAAGGATGTCGTATTTGAATTGTTGAAAATCCAAATTTTCGAAAATGAAAGAAGCCCTACAGTTGGACCCATTTATTCCATAACTACGTTAGACGGATGAAATAAAATTGAATTTTTACATTAAATTGGAAGATCACCGCGGACTTGATTTTAATCAAAAATGTGCTAAAAATTGTATTAGGAAATACTATAAAAATTTCACATAAAATAAAGTATTAGACTGTATGTAATTAACAAATCTGATTGGTCTTCTTTTTTAATAGTAGGTAATCAAGATGCAAATTATTAAAGTGTAATTTTCCAGCAAATATTGAAGTGTGGATTTATCAAACACTGATTGTGTTAACACCTCACCAACATATTACATGCCAGTCTAAAATCACGCGAGGTGTGCATAGATTTTATGCTAAAATTGAAAATCAAAATTCTCTGTAATCACTTTAGGCTATTCGATTTCATGGAAAACGTTTTCATAAACGGCGAATATGCATAGGTGTAAATATTACAGTTTAGGAGAATTTACTAGTATATCTACGCATTGTTAATGTGCCAAATTATGTTGTCAAATGTTTTACAGGTATTTTAGTTAACTGTTCGTCAATCAATCTACTGTCACTAATATATTACTAGCATTGATATTTGCCCTAGCTATAAGAGGCCACGGGGTTAAATGCGGCATTTCACACTTTTCGGCGAAATAGAAAATTTCAAATATTTCCTCAGGCTATTAATAGATAGATAGAATATTTCATGCATAAATTTTTCGAATTTATGATGAAAATCAGTGGATCTCCTTGTTGAGGTAGAAATTAGGGTAAGGTTGTACGTAGCGGGAATAGTGAGTGAGTAAGAAGGTGACTCTGCACTCTTATAGAAATACTTTTTCGCGTATATAAAATACGTCACACTTTTACGGTGAAAATCTGTACTATGGATGAGGCAGACAGGGACGGGGGTTTGTAAACGATTTTGATTTCCGCATGTCCGTCCGTCTATCTGTCTGTCCGTCTGGCTGTCCGTGAACACCATAACTTTCGAAAGGATTGAGCTAGAGACTTGAAATTTTGCATAGTTACGTTTTTCGTAAATAGCAAGGCTAGTTTCGTGAACCCGCAAAATCGAACAACCCCTCCCCACCATACAAACAAAACAGTTTTTTGAAATTTTCTCGAAAACGGTGAATCGCGTAGAAAAAGTTTTAGAGACAAAATGTGTTTAGAATATGATTTTACATAAACGTCGCGTAAATTCAAAATCTAATCGGACTATTCCTTCTCTCCACTCTCACACAAATAGATTTTTTTAAAACAAAATTTGACGATTGGCCCCTGGCAATTGTAGATTTTTATGTATTTTTGCCTAAGAAGTCGGTGGCTTTGTTGATAATTTCATATATTGAATTATAAAAAAATGATTATGAAAAGTTGAGCTATCTTTCACTTGAAACTGTGACGGTCCAGATTTCACCTGCGGCGCTAAATTCAGTATTTGTTTTTGCCGGGATTCAATTTTTCAATTCTCATTCAAGTTATGTGTAGTTTTTTTTATTCAAAACAGCTAAAATTTTCAAACTATTTCACATTTTATGAAACAAAGCAACTAAAACTATGTCTCAAAGTTGTTTTCTAACAATAAAAAAGTCTTACACCCGGTTTCACAGTGCGAGCTTAAGCTTCGAATTTGGTTTAAGCTTTCGCTTAACTGTTTTTACTGTTTCACAGTGCTGGTATAATCCTTAAACTGAGTTTAAATTTCCGTTTATTTAAGCCACCAAACTTGAGCGCTTAAGCTAAAGCTTAGCATGCGAAATGTCATTTTATGTTTCATGTGTCCAAAGTTGTTACGTCGGTTCTGCTTATCGTCCAATGAAATAATTTGATTATTTGGATTGTAGCCATGTACGAATTCAATCTCCGGGTAGCTAAATATTGTTTACCATGAGTACAGAAATTCACAGTGGCCTACTAAATTCACTAAACTGAGTTTTGACAAAATTTAACTGTGAAACAGTACTTGTCTGAGCGAAAGCTTAAGCTACCAGGATAAGTTTAACAAAGCCGAAGCTTAAGCTTCCACTGTGAAACCGGGCATTAAAGTTTATATTTTTCTTCACGCAGCCTTTTTTTGCTCATTTATGCAAGTCAACGTTTAATTTTTACTCAAGTTGCTTTTTTTCACCCACCACACTTCTCCCTTATCTTGCCACGACTTGAGGGAACACTATTCAAAGAAAGCTTTTATAAAAACTCAGAAAAATTGAGTAAAACACGTCGAATTGTAGATTAAGCCTATGCTAAGCGCGAATCCCACCTGGATTAGAAAAATTGGTCTATTTGTGGCGGGAGAAATTCAAAAATTAAACCTGCAGCAAATAAAGTAGGCCGCAAAGTTCTGCACGGGTTGACCAGCGATAGATATTTCGAGGATGTAATGTCATGTAATGGATAACTCCGTTTGTCTGCTACAGGCCAGAGTTGACTTGTCAGAGTGTGGCCTTAAGAGCGGGTAGCGCAGATATCTCAAAAGATATCGAAAAAAAATTGAGTACCCACTCAAACATTTCTGATGGAAAAACCGACGAAAAGTCTAAACGAAAGCATCGTGACGTCAAATGCATCTAATTTAAAGATTTCTAAAAATCCACTCGTAAACAATGGGTACGATAGGTAGTCGATTATGTAGGAAGTAAAGCTCTTTACATAATTCTATATCACAGCTCTTACTAAGCAACAACAAACCTTTGAATTTCATAATCTCCCATCCGGATGCATGAATTATGAACTGCTTTTATGATTATTTTGTCACTCGAAACAAACCCAGTAAATAAACTCCCAAAAATTTCACCTACATTGCAAAACGGACCAAAAATTCAAATCTATATTCATACCCGTATGCATTATTAGAAAATGTGTGAGTCAATTTTAAAATCAAAATCATTTACAAAAGCCCACCTCCACACCCTTTACATTACACCTAAAATGATCAACGGAAAACAAATAATTCTATAATGACTAAATTACAACAACAATTGCCATAACTAAATGGTAAAGTTTTTGTTTAGATATGCTAATTGACGATGCATTCAGAATCACCAACGACTCGTACATACAGATATATTTTTATGAAATTGGTGCGGTATTTGAAAACACGTTAAACTATTGTACATTGGCGATCGAGTGTTAATTTCTGTTGATATGAATATGTGCTCAAATCGACCGAAAAGTATCGAAAACAGCTTAAAATTTATTTATTTTAGTCATGGTAAACTATTTAACATGCGAATAGTTTGTCGTTTTTTTATGGCAGATGGGTGACTCTAAAATTGGGGTGACGAAGGGTGGCTGGATATGCAAAAGTTTTACGGAATTTAAATTTTTGGGTGAGCATTGTACGAACGATTGGCTAATTACCATCAATAAATACACCATAATCGGTTTAAGCATTAACCAGTTTAACAAAACTGTTTTATGCGACATTTATGCTATGTTCGGTTGCCACATAACTTTGTTGTTGTTGTTTGTTTGTTTTTTTTCCACTCATTTGGGGATGTTGAATTCTAAACTTGTTCCCATTGAATTTCACACCCCGTTCATGGCAAACTCTTCCTTCTCAGTCACCATAACTATTTAATATATATTTATAAAATGGTCGTTTGGCAGTAGAATAGCGTCAACCGAAATTTGAAAAGTTTTTAAGCGTTTTATCGGAGTCACCTCCATGCATTGAATAAAGTTTTCACAATGAAAATATTAGCTCGATATGGTTTGAATTTTATGTAAAATCAGGAAAACTGTGCGATGAGAAATTTTGGCACTTTTCTAATTAAATGTAGGTTTTAATTAAAACTGCTGTAAGTCACAATAAGTGATTATAATTTGGTATTCAACTTTGGGTTACATTAAATTTGAAAATTGTTTAGGTTTCAAAAATGTGACACAGTAAGAGACGAAATGTTAAACTGATTCATTTTTATGTCAGAAGAGTAAAATCTTTCGCCTGCGGTGCATTTCCTTGAAATATTCCAGGATTTTCGCATGCGGCGCATTTCTTTTCGTTGTTATTTTTCTGTAAATTTTTTGACCAAAATCTCGACTATGCTTATATAGAGGAAAAATATTGTATTCATGACGGTTTTTTGAACATTCCGCGAAAACTTTGCGCTGTTGGGAAATATTGAGTATAAAAGAATTTTAAGGGCATACAATTTTCTTCATTTTTTCCTTTAATCGTTTTTATGTATCTTTAATGGATCTCTAACGGTAGATATTTGAACATAATTAAGTTTTTTGAAAATTTCGCGGCTTTTTTCCGCATTTTTTCCTTGTTTTTACGTATTTTGAACGATTCTTGAGATTACTTAAAAAAAATTTCCCCCAAATTTGTAGAATTTATCTCCACCAGAACTCGAGTTTCCTAATTTTGACCAGTTTTATAGCAAAAATCGACACTATGCGGTGATCGACGAGAAGTAGGAAAATTCTCGAGGGTTTGGATAAGCCAAGTTTGGTGGTCCGTAATCTAAACTCCTGTCACTGCTGGACCGAATTCAAAAACGTGCGATCCGACTGATTGGAGACAATGTTTTAACAGATTCATTCCCGTCTCTCGAGCATCGTCGGTTTGTTGGGGTACTCACCATATTCTAAAGATATTTCCATGGGAAATGTTCCACCGAAATTTCCCAACTTATTCCTCCACGGTATGTTCTTCTTAGACCCTCTCGTGCAGCTGCACACGCGCACGACTTCCCACTTTCCATCCCACTTTCGTACAGTAAAGTTTATAAATTCCTTCATTCCGCGAACAACAAGACTTTGGAACGATTTACCATCCGATATGGTCTCCCCTAACTATAACCCGCAGAAGTTGAAAGAGAACATAAACCGACATCTCCTTTTGCCCTTCCGACCATCCTGAGCTGTGCTTTGGCATTAAGGCATTAATCTTCCCTTAAATTCTGGCTGAAATTATAAAAAAAAGAAAACTCATAGTAACTATTTATGCTAATTGGTAGCAACACCTTACAAATGTCACACTCCCACCCATAGTTCGAAATTTATCAAAGATATAAGTTTATAATGAATCAATAATTTGAAGAAACCGAAACTCTCCTTAGGATAGTGTCAAGAAGAAAAATAATCATCTACTATGTTTTCTATAAACAAAATTACCAATGAGTAAAACTACTGATAGACTGAAATTTTTCTCACAGAATGTCCGCAGTTAAATACGACATCCCACCTGTCTCCCATTCTTAAATCAAAATCATCTCCGATTGTGATGTCATGAGGTTTTCCAGAAAAGCAAAATATTTTTGTTTTGAGTTATTATTAGTAAACAGGCTAAATGTTTACAAAACAAGAAATCAACATTCACGCTTGCTAATAAAAATACCCTAAGGTAGATTTTCTCTGAAAACATGTACTTATTTTAACCGAAAAAAAACCAATATTATAAATTCTTACACGGATATTATTTGGAAATAATCTTAAAGTCTAGACAAAATATCGAAACAGGTCTGTTACAGGCATGAATTTTAAAATCTTAGAATAACTTTCTAATTAATGTATCGCATCAATTTATATACAGTCTCCCAGCTTTCGTTTTTTGGTAACTTTTCCATCATTTGGGTATTTCGACTAAAGTATCAGTTTTGTTGATTAATAGAAGCTTTCGTCTTAATCAAAACAGCCAAGACCCCGATTTTATAATTACCGACGGTTTAACAAAGGTAATAGGTCCACCCCTCGTTCCATCGATTCAATTATGCTATTGTTGTTGTTGTTGCTGCCATTTTTGTTGTCTTTTGTTCACCCAAAGTTTAACTGAATTCTAAGGGCTCCTTGTATTTAATATAAAAACATCTGATACCTTTACAATCAACCTGAGTTCGTTTTATCATCCTCACTACCACATGGAGGAACATTTGTGGGGTTCTCATCAGGTGAGTATTTAATTTCGGTTTTATATCAATTGGGAGTTACTATATCAACAGTAGAGTCCAGAAGTAATTATACGCAACTTATTTTGAGGTTTCCATTATTTATATCCTTGAAAATAATTATGGAAACATATTCCCGGAATTACAATGTCTAAAAAGGCAGTCGAAAAATATCATATTACTATAGGGTGACACTACGTTCCGGAATTTCCAGAAACTAAACATTTGTTCGAGATTTTTAAATTTAGTGTTACAATTAGGGTTACCAAAATTTTTCTGTTCGAATCCGGAACAAATGATGGATGAAAAAGGTGCGGTGAGGAAAGGGAAATTTGTCATGCCTCGAAATTAATCGAAAAATACGAGAACAAGTCAAAGAGGAGAAAAGTTATTTTACGTCCCGACTCTCTGACAAGAAACAGAATTTTTCTGTCCGTTTTTGTGGTATTTTGTTTTCTTTAGAACTCTTCAAAAGGTACGCCGCAGGCAAAATTTATTGGGAAAAGTATACGTTATAATCAAAAAGTTTATAATATAACTCGCCGGAAACATTTTTTTTTAAATATTGACACGATAGGTAGAGAAAATCATGAAAAAACTGCGCCGCAGGTGAAAATTTTTGGTCTAAATCGACAAATCCGGGACAAAAATTTAGATTCCGCAATTCCGGAACTACACGCTTAAAGCTAGTTATAATTTTCAAACGCTAAACATATTCTACTTCGGTTGAGGGTTGCTGCAAATACATTTTTTCGACTGCCGCGCATTTTTTTTATTGATTTTCTGCAAAAGATCTCAAAAAAATTTGTCTGCGGCGCATTTCTCTTTATTGGCGTTTTTAAAAATTTCCTTGTATTTATTCAGGGAACATGCAGAGCACAAAACCTAAATTCATTCTCGGTTAGGACTGTTCACGCGTAGCGATTGATTTAAATCATTGCGCCGCATTCTGTTTAAAAAACTTCGCCTGTGGCGCAAATTCCGAGCCACAGGGGAAATTTTTTAAGCAGAATGCGGCGCAATGATATTGAAAAAAAATTTTTTTTGTCAAAATCAAGTTTTCTATACAAAATTTGTTGATTTGTGGTCGTTCTATTTCAGCTATTCCCCCACAACCCCTCGTCCACTTTCGTGTTCACCCGGATTGTCTTAAAATTATTATGATCAATGGTCTGGTCACCCTACTTAATACCTACGTAGAAATTATGAAAAACAGTGTCAAATTTCAAGCCTGAGGGGCTATCCATAAAATTAGCTTAGCCTTTTCAGGGCCCTCTTTCTTTAATCAAGCTTTTGCAGAGTTCTTTGTGTGGCTTTTCTTTTGTCGTTACAATACCACAGACCCTTCCCGAAATTTGTGACGTTTATTGTGCGCAAACCCAAAGCTCAATTTTTCACGAACAAACGTTTTTCGACTGCGTTGGTTGTACATATAAGGTGTATGGTTACCCCAAAATATTCACCAACTTACTATAATACTTCCCTTAAAACCCCTCACCTGCTATTTTCTTAACCTCTGGTGGGATTTTGATGGGCACATCACTATTGGGTTGATAAATCCTGCAAAAGATCATAGATGAATCAAATATATTTCACCCTACTCCCGTAAATCATCGTCTAATGGAAATCAAGGGAATTTTGGATCAGGTTTTGTTTTCAACACCCCCCTAGTCAACCCTATAATGCTTGTTTTTTGCACATTTGATGAATTAAGTTTTTGTAAAGTGAACTTCATCAAGGCTTTACTGTATTGAAATCCAAAAAACTCGAATTTCCCAAAGCACAAATACCAAAAACTGACTCACCAAAGGATCATCTTAGTGTTGATAGTACCTGCAAAAATTCTCCCACAAGGATAAATCAAAATTCACCCCGAAACTTTTGCAACAAAAAAGTTTAAAGTCGGAATTTCGAAGGTGATGTTTTGTCTTCAACCTGATACGTTTTATAAACCTTTTAATCCACTTTTTACACGACAGCCAGTAGGTATGGAATTGTAGGACAATTTCTGAGGGCTATAAAAAGTTGCCAAAGATGACGATGTACTTGTGCAAAACTTTAAAAAGGGTTAAAGTTATGGGATTTACGGTGGCGACAACGAGGACGCACGTTTCCCTAAACTAACAACGGATGATGTTGTCGGAAAGGGGGAGGGTGTAGCTCATTTTGAAAGCAATTCTGGAGTTAATTTAAATGTAACTACAGCAGTTGGTGCTTTTTTTGGGTGTTGTGGAGGACCCTGCAGCTGTTTAACTTACCTTTTACTGTTGTAACTCTTTCCATTGCCACTTCAGATTAAAGATATCGAATATTTCATTGAAAGTAAAAGGACTGATATTTAAAGGGGGTAGGGGTGTAATATGTAAATCATCTTGTTACCTTTTCCCATCGAAATAAATTGTTTTACCAACTTTTTCAAAAATAACCAAAAGTTGTTACCTGTCAATGGTTTTTTTTCGTCTTTTTCATTTGGTTATAGTGGGGTAAAACGTCGCTATCATTTCTTTTTATTGTTATAAGGCGAGGAGTTGAAGGGACGAGGTTAAGATTTGTACGGACAGAGTATTCAAATATATCAAAAAAGTTTTGTTCGGTTAATTCCAGCTACGCTACCAAAGTTTTTGTTAGCTTTCAGACAAATTTTTGTGAGATCCTTCCAGTAAGGTATTAAAATATTATTCCAGTATTGATTCACAGGTGTTTTGAACTGGATTTTGTTGTTTAAATTTATTTATCAACTTATATGGGAAACGAAAAACAATTTATTTCATAGTCACGAAAAGTGTTTTTTTTTAGAAAATTTTACTTGCGTTTGATGAATTATGAAATTGGCATTTTTAATGGCTATTAATTTAAATTCTGATCAATTCTAGTAATTTTGGAGGGATTTTTCCCACGCACTTTCATTTATTAAGTTGTTACTTTTGAGATTAGAAGTAAAACACTTGTTTCCTTTTTAACTTAATTCTTTATTTATTATAGGCATAAAGTTCTTTTTATATTGAAACACAAAGTTATTTATATATATATCCAAGTATTAGATTATTTTAATGTTCAAATTTACTTCTATTAATTTCGACCGGTAACGCCAGACTGACTCGCGATCCCTTTCGTTCAGAAATTAGCGGTTTGCTACGGCGTGAGGGATTTCTAGGAAATCTACTTTAACGTGTTAGAATGTGCTGACAGCGTCGCGTTTTTATTGTTGTGGGTTTCGGTCACGTTGACCGACGCGTGTGGGAATTGTTGAATTCGCGTATTAGTTACCGTGTGAGAATCGTTATTTATATGATTCTCACAGGGTTTATTTCTTCGGATATAATTTCTTCGGATATAACAATTAGAATCATATTAAAAACATAGCTTAATCCACCTAGCGGAGAGACCATACTTTTCTTGCATAATTAAATCACATATGATGAAAAATTGCATATTAGTACAAAAAATGTGAAAACTCGAGAACTAGTTGAGGTAGAAAGTTTAAATTTGACATGGAGCAGGCTTTTATCAAAAGTTAAACTTCTTCCGAAAATGTGAAACAATCGTCTTCCATACAAATGAAAAGATTTTTGCGATTTTCTCAAAAAGGGTTCAAAAATTTGTTTAGATTTCATTTTCCTATATTTTAAAATCCAATTGGAGACAATTTTTATGAATCCAATAAAATTGCTTGAGTCCAATTGAACATTTTCAAAATCGCAGTCAATAGGGTCCTATGGGACAGTAACAGCTTTCGCATTAAAATTGATTAACACGTTGACTGCCTCCATGGAGTTGACAAAATCGCCTCCCAGAGGCCAGTAGACTTTTTTCTATCAATGGTTTTATACTTCCAAAGTAATCCTTTGTGGTTCCACATTGGACTCACAAAACTCATAGGCTAAATATCAAAAAATAGTTTCCCAGGCCGCCTATTTTTTTTTTTTTTCAAAAGTTTCATACAGTTCTGTGCGTGTAAAGCATTGGCAGCTTATAGTAAAGTAAAGTGCTGGTGGACCACATGTGCCTCTAACGGCCTCAGGAGCTGATTTTAATGTGAGACCACGTCGGTCTCACATGGCAGTCAACGTGTTAAGATTTACGACAGACAAACAGATCGCGGTCTCATCGTGCGGGCTCCGTTATAATTGCGGTTTTCGAAGTTATTTTAATAACTTTTTTATATGCTTTAACCCCCTAGCCACCTCGTCCCCTGGCTATGGGCCTGTGTTAAGATACTAGAGGAAAAAAATAGAAATTAATTCTTACTTAATTATTTAAGAACTTTCTATTTATTAAAATTACAATTAATATTATAAATAATTTCCGTTAAGTGAATAAGTGCTCAACTACATAATAATTTACTCCCAACAATTCGCCATATCAAAGTTTTCATAACGGTAACTTATTTAACAATTTATTTTTAATTTTTTCCCTCAACTTTTAACTGAACACAGCGAAGGTAAATCTCGTAAACCTCAGAAGCGTCCGCCATAATTTTAATTTTTGTCTCCTGTGCAAAGTTCTTGTTTTCATGAAAATAACTGAAAGTATGGAAAGGTGAAAATTGTTGTTTTCAGTATATGCTAGATGAAAGGGGTTTTGCTCGTGCAACAACACCAATAACAAAAAAGTTTTCCATTCTCTTAGAGTTTAAACGAGAAGTTTTCTAAATTTAATCACACTTATGGCCAATTTTCATAATTGATGCTAAAGTTTTTGCGAGAGTAGATCACCTTTGGGGGTGAGAAAGTGTGTATTTCGCGGGATATGCAGGGTGAGAAATGTTGTCTTAAATGAAGGTACTCAAAACTATGATCTTCTTAGAATGTTGGTCTTAAGTTTTTCCCATCATGGCATTAAATCTCTAGGGGGTAGCAACAAACGCTTAACACAGACGAAAACTTAAAAAAAAACTTTTTAATTTCCTGAAAAGTTCATCGTAGGAATTCAATCGTATCAGGTGTCAGCAACAATAAAATGGTAAATGCTTTAATGTCGCTAAATGTTAAATTGTGGAGTTCACTAATTAAATTCAAATTCTCTTGCGGATTGTGTCAATGGTGTTTTTTTAAGTAGCTGACAAGTTTAATTGATTTATTGGATTTGAAATCGATTATTAAGCAAATAAAAATATTTAAATTTAGGGGCTGTTCATAAAACACGTTGCACAAATTTTCGCATCAAACCTGCCTTTACTCGCTCTGAAAAGATTGAGCCCTAAAACTAGTTAACCAGTCGTGTAGAAATTTTTATTAATCCCTTCAAAAGTAGGTGACCATATTTATTTTGTGTTAATTCGGGACTAGAGGAGTGGCGGGGGGGGGGGGGGGGGGTGAAAGGGAACAACAAATTTTATATTGTATACAGAAATTTCAAAAATTTTTGCGTTCACAATTTCATCTTGTCGTTATTAATTGAAAAATTCACAGACAAAGAAAATTTTTGTGTTGAAATCCAGGAAGAAAAAGAAAAATATTAATAATATTTATTAAAACGCAAAGGTTGTATATTATAAATACAAAAACAAAGTTTTGTATAAATACAAAAACAAAGTCTTAAAGAACCTTACGACTTTTCTACAAACCAGCTTTTCAATGTCAATTAAAAGCACATCGATTACCGTGCTTGTAAAAGGTCGTATCTGCAGAAAAGAGCTTTTTCTGAAAAGTTCGTAGTATCGAGAAAAAGCTTTCCAAATTTTGTAAAAGTCATAAAATGTTTCGAAGACTTTTTCTCAAAAATTGCTTTTCTGCACGTAGGTTTTCTTCACATTAAGGTATCCAAATTAAAAGGCTTTAACCCATTAACGCCCGCTTTACTCAAACGAGTACACCGGATATATCCGTGGTAATAAGTTAAAGTACCTTGTATTTGCATTTACAAACAAAACTGATTTGTATTTGCATTTACAAACAGATTACTTTGGCTTTGCCTGAAAATCGACTTAAGCTACTTTAACATATTATCACTGATTTATGCACAAATTTTTTTTTCTAGAATTTTCTTTTTATTTTGTGTATTTTAAAAGAATAAAATTGTTTTTGTGTTAAAAATATTCAGTGGTTTTCTCATGGGCATTTATGGGTTAAACTCAGGCAAAATACGATAATTTTTTTTGAACTCAGGAAAAAAACATGAAAAAAGCCAAGGCGCTAATGGCCCAATACTCTATATCAGTGCTCCGCAACCTTTTTTTGCATATGGCACACCAATTTTTTTTCTGGAAATCCGGGACACACCACAAAAGAAAATATAAAAAAATTTGTGTATAAAATATTTATAATGAAGAAATTTAAAAAAAAATCCTGAAAGAATTATTAAACAGCTTTTTCAAATGTTTACCGTGGCACACCTAATATCATTTCCCGGCACACCAGTGTGCCGCGGCACACTGGTTGCGGAACACTGCTCTATATGATGACAGACAAAATGTTTATTTTAAAAAATACAATTGTGTAGGGGAGGGAGAAAGGAGTGGTCTGATTGGGTTTTGATGTATGGAACGGTTATGTAGAATCATATTTTAAACACATTTCGTCTCCATAAATTTTTCGATACTGTGCACCATTTTCGAGAAAATAGAAAAAAAAGTATTCCATTTATAGGGTGGTGAGGGCAAGGAGTGGTCCAACGGGATTTTGATGTAGGGATATGTTAAGTAAGCTTTTAAAGTGTCCTAAAAAAAATAAAAGATTTACGTGAGGATTTGGCTTTAAAAATAAAGGCTGGAAAAGTTAGTACGCAAAAACTTGCAACGCTTTCATCTTAGTATTATTTTTGAAGCCAAATCCCCACAAAAAATTATTATTTTTAACTTTTTGTAGACTTTAAAATATTGTTTATCTCAAAAAATATTGCTAAATATTTAGCATAACAACTTTTAATTTATTATCACTTTTGTGCAAAATCATCATAACCGAAATTGGTTAACAATGGTAGCCGGTAAATTAATAAAATTGCTTGTACGAGTATACCTAATTTTAATTCTAAATGCAAATATTCTGACCAATACACATTTTCCAATCAATTAAATTATAATGTTGACGTATAAAAAAACCTTAGAATTTTCCCACATCAGCAAAAGGGAATAATTTTCATGTTATTCTATTAAAAAAACATTCCATTATTTCGCATTTCGATATTTTGTTATAAGAACACCAGTAAATAAAAGCACATAAACCTCAGAAACCGCACGAATGTATATATGTATTATAATTCCTGGAATTCCGTATCATGAAATTCCAATACCGAAATATGGTTTTTACTTGTACGTACAGCAAGCATACCAATATTCTAGCGAGTAATATTGGTCCCAAATGATTCTCAAGTAAGTCTAAACAGAATACTTTCATTGGAAAAACCGTCTCACATTATTAAATATCGCCCTCTTACCCCGCTTAGTGGTTCCTGTTCACCGCATACCTTCTAAGAATCTCACAATCGAACATCTATCGCAATTTCGTAATCGGATTGGGAGTATTTTAATTGTAATAACAACAACTCAAATGTAAGGCAAACATAATGTGGTTGTGTACACGGGGGATGAAATTCTCTAAGGACGACAGCCGCCGGCCGGTGCGGTCGGACGGGGATGAGCCGAATTATGGTGAAGTAGGTATACGCCGTTTCCCAAAAGTTCCTTGGAAATCCCTCAATAAAAAAAACGCTGGTATTTTTTTTTATTTGGAAAAGCTTTGGGGCATTTGTTCACAACTTTGACTACGTTGTGAAAAGGGGGAGAGTTGATCGGGGGTTGGTACCGGTTATATCGTCTTCATGCGTAGGAGAACAAAGCACTCGAATTCGACGATTTTAACCAGCAAAAAAAAAAAACAAAACTGGGAAAATAAAAGTAAACTTCCCTTAATTCCAAGTGCACACACACGGATAGACTTCGCGTTTCATGCAATGTGCTCCAGAGATGCGATGCGGCAGTACCAAATACAAAAAATAAACAGAACAAGACCAGAGGGAATTTTTACTTCGTATCTCATAAATTTTTCCCTTCAATATTTTTCCATCGTTTCAGCTGGTTTACCCTCATCCCAGTATTTTTCAAATGTGTAGAGTCTCAGTTCGACTAGCTCTTATACATGTTCGTAATTCAGGGATTCATTTGCTTTGGTTTACTCCTGCTTTCATACATCGCGTATTTCTGTTTTACTTGAGGAATTTTATCCTATTGTTGAATTTTCTTCTCGTTTAAGATATTCAGTTTTTTATTCCTGGAAAATAAAAAAGAACACATTTGAATGATGCTGTTTTATTGTTGCGGAGGTGAATGAGGTCTGATTCAGATTAAGGGAATGCAAAATTAGATAATATTCGAGGAATTCTTATTTTCTTATATGTATTAGAATTTTTCCAAAGAATTTTTACAGCGGTATTTTTAGAGTTACCGGCCCAAATTCAAAGTCAAATATTGTGAATTTTCTTAAAATGATTTACCCAGAATAACAGAAAGTCACTTTTTGCAACTTAGTGGCAAATCTGTTTATGCGACGATTGGTTTGTGACCGGTCACAAGGACACCGGTCCCAAATCGGTTACTTTGTCAACGGTTACTGATAAACCATTGCAAAATGGTAATTTAGTAACCAGTCGGAAAGTTGATATTGTTTTTCGTGGTTTTTATCGTGCTTGTTTATAATTCACTTACAAATAGTCGTAATGAAGCATAAATAGTCAATTTTGGACCAAGGAAATCATACCTACAGCGTTTTTTTAACACTTGGAAAACAATTTCAAATTGACATCACGCTTGATCTGCACCCCCCTTTCCCTCCTGCCAAACCACGCCACAAAAGGGTTTCGCGGAAACTGTTGTGCAACCGGCACTTTGTAATTATAGTCACAAAAACCCTGGGCAAAAACGGTTGCAGTAACGTTGCTATGACGTTGCAGCAACCAATTTGGGACCCCCTATATTTTGGAACACAGGTTGTGAAATAATTGTCCAAATTAAATTTATGTTGAGTTATTTGGGACCCCCTATATTTTGCAACCCAGGTTGTGTGACCGCCATCCGTTTCAAGTAAAATTACGAGGATATCCGTGCATCTGTCTGTCGGTCTGTCCGTTTTATGTATCTTAACTAACTCGAGAACGCAATTAGTTAGCGACTTGAAATTTTTTGTAAACAAGTTTTACAAAAATTGTAGTTGTCTGTCAACTTTTGGAAGAGTGACGGTAAGTATACCGGGTACATCATATATTTAAAAAAAAATACCTTTTGGGAAAAAATTGAATGTAACAAAATTTAGCGGATATGAAATTTTCTGCACGCAGAGAAAACCAAATGTGAGACAGTGGAAAATAGGGAATTATTCCTATAATTTCAGGAAAATTTTCTGTTTTTTTTGCATGAATTTCCTACTTTGTCTGGGAGTCATTAACAAAAATTTCACTGTCTCGTATATTCCTATATTTCCTAGAAATCTGTCCTATTATTTCTCTCCGTAAACATTTTTTGCTTTGACGGTTTTTTTGTATCTCTAACGGTTCCCAAGATATCTGAAAAAAAGTTTTTTTTTAAATTTCGGAAACTATGCGCTATTATGAATAAAATGCTCATAAGTGAATTCAAAGTAAATAAAATTTCGTGTATTTTTTCCTTTAATATTTTTACGTATTTTTAATAATTCTCAAGATCATACTAATATATAAAAATGAGTTGGTGTCTGTCAGTCTGTCTGTCTGTTCCTCTTTCACGCAAAAACAACTGAACCGATTGTCTTGAAATTTGGCATGAGTGTCTGTGGTAGTTCTAGTTCCAACATAGCCATACGGAAAAGAAGCGCGAGTGGTGGGGGGAGTAAGGGGGGGGGGGGGGGGGGTAAAGTGATTTTGAAACTTAGTTTTTGCGCTATGTTACTCTTTCGCGAGGAAACTACTGAACCGATTGGCCTGAAATTTGGCATAGATGTTCGACGGGGGTCCAGCTCCAACATAGATCCATTAAAAAGTTTTTAAGTTCTTTCCGGTTTTCTTCGTATTCTAAAACTTAGACAACAAGCTTAACCCGGCAACGACGGGTATGCAAGTTAGTATTTGATAAAATATTATCTTTACATATTTTTTTTGAAGCTAAATATTGCAGAGGAAAGTTTTGTGTTGGTCACAACTGATATTTTTATAAATTGTTGGTTTATTTTTAAAATTTATTTGTTAATATAATCTTTAAATAATTTTGCCATTCCACAGATTAAAGAGACAGTTCAAAAATTTAACGGAAATTGAGCTGTTTATGCAATTTTCAACTTTTTTTAAATTTTGTATGATTTTTACTAATATAGCCAGCAAACCCGTGAGTGCTGATAAGTAAGTTAATTAATAGGTGGCCATTTGTTACGTGCTTTCTCATTTTGGTGTTCATTTTACGCGTTATATTTTCGGTGGGAGAGGACAAAATGAGAGTTTCGAAAAAAAAACCAACATAATTGTATGGCGTATGAGGAAATGACTTTAGCGGGAAATTCAACATAATGAGGAAAATGGATTTTTTTGTCCGCTAAAGCAAAACATTAATAACATTTTTGCTTTCCATTAATTCCGTTCAGTATCTTTATTTATATTCTGTAGAGGGTAATTTTAGGTGGTGTGTTTTTTTTTGTAATGAAAAATGATCAATTTGCTGATGAATATCTAAAAGTTAAATGTTATAAAATTATGTTTGGATAGAGTAATTAATATTTAGTCACAAATGTGGATAAAACATTTGCATCTTCAGTAATTGTTTGAATTGTTCTTTCGTAGATCAACCAAGATGTCTTTTGTTATGGAATATGTGTTGTGATTCCTGTCCGTTATCATAAATCTCTTGGCAACTACTAGTTTAAAATTAATAGTAAACCCTAAACAAGCAAACTTAAGCCCATTAATGAATTTTAAATTCATTGACAACCAGGAAGCTTAGGGAATGCTTAACTCGACAAAACCAAAAATTAATGTGACAAGCGTAGACATACGACGCGTATTTAAAAATTTAAAACTATGCAATCATCTGATCAACACTATATCTACGTATAGGTAAATCAATATTCATATGTGTTTATGCAAGTGAGAAAAACTCGACAAGTTTAGGATAGGAATTTAAGAATTAGAAAACATGTTGGAAAAATAAAACAAGAAAACTGTGAGCAAAACAGAAGCACAGCATATGTGGCTTGGGCTATGAGAATTTCAAGAAATTAATAATCATCAGACAGAAAATGCCAAGTTAACCGACGACATCCCTTCCGTCTGGTGTTTGTTCCTCGGAAAATGTTGAAGGAAACGCATCAAGTGTTACATTTGGACCAGAGTTTGGGGAATCCGCTTGGTTGTGGTTCAACAATCATTTTGACTCCCCGGGGAGCATGCAGACAACATAAAATTTTATTTATGGTCGACGCTAATGAGGCATCACGGACGAGATTCCGAATTCTTGTCATCATGTGACATGAATTTGGCCAAATAGGAACATTTAAATCAACACTAAAACAAAAAATTATGATATATAGACGAATATGTTGAGTTTTGCTTTAATTGGATGCTGTTTTGTGTGTCGAATATTAAAAAAATGTCGAGTGTATTTGACGAAAAAAGGAGAAATTTTTTTTGTGAAAATGTTTAAAAACTAGATTATTATTGTTGTTTTTTTTGTGCATCATTTCAAGTTTTTTTCACTTGTTTTTGTTTCCATTTAGGGCGTACTTTTTACTTGCTCCATCACAGCTTCTTATGATTTTTAATACAGCTCTTTTTATCTCCGCAACACTGCAAATTCACCTTGCACCCTAATTCTGTAAGGTTTTTGTATGGACAGCCCTTTTACCGATTTCAAAAGCTTTAGGCTTATCTTTTGGTGATAATAGTAGGGTGACCATACGTCCCGAAACGGCCGGGGCAGTCCCGAATTAAGGCATACTGCCCTAGCATCCCGGGAACTAAACTTTTGTCCCGGAATTATGCAATATAGGGCCAGATACTCGATTCTCTAGCAAATCGCAACTTGCTAGCTAGCAAAAATGGCGGGTTTTATCGCAAATTCTTCGTTGATTTATTCCTTGCTTGCCAGAGAAAATTGATCGAGTATGCCATTTCTTGCTATTCAGCAAAAAATTATTGCTTGCTTGCTTGCTAGGGTATCGAGTATCTGGCCCATAGTGTTGTAATTTCTTAAATACTGCAAAACATCGGCTTTGAAATCCAAAAATTTTCACCTGCGGCGCAGTCGCCTCAGAAATTACTGTCTCTAGCGTATTTTTCTTTAAAAAATCAAATACTAAAGATTGCAGAGAAATGTTTTGTGTTAATCACAACTGATATTTCTAATAAAAGCTTTTTCTTTTAATATTTGTATGTTTTTTTCCAAAGTTTGAAAAACGAATTTATGAATATTTTTCCAAGACCTTTCATTTAATACCCCACACTTGGCATAATTAATTTATACAAAATGGCGCCCAACAACCGCCATTTTGTTTTTTGATGTTGCGTAAGTAAACATTAAGGCTATTCACTCTTTATCGTAGTTGATCGTAAACTCGTAGAATCGTAGAATCGTAAATAAAATCGACAGTTCTCCATACAAATTTTTTACGACGAAAACTACAATCTACCACACCCGAAGGTATGGTAAAATCGTAGTTTTCGTCGTACTTCTAATAAAGTGAGGTTAAAGCATGTTTTGTGACATGTCAACTTGGTGCCAACTCTAAAATGGACATTGGAAAAGCAAGTAAATTAAAGTATTTATATGATTTAGTATAAATTAAGAGTTAAAAAATGCTTTAAACTATTTAGGTAAAGAAAATAAATAAAAGAGTCAAAAATTTACGACAAAACCCACAACCTCTAGTAAAGCGCTGCTCACGCTTCGTTGTACTTTTCCATCGTAGATGTACAGTACAATCTACGATTTTACTATCTACAATCAAGAGTGAATTGCCCTATTGTATTGTAGCCGGTGTTAAGTATGTGGGTTAATTTGAGTCAATCCGGTATGTGGATGTATGACAAAATTGGTTCACAAAATTTGACCCTGACAAACCGAGAAAGAAAGAAACAAACACAAAAGCAAGTTGAAGAAGCTTAAAAGAACTAAGTTTATGAACTTTCAGATCCCAAGAATCCACTCCAGGTCTAGGAACAGATTAAATTACAAAACCCTGATTGCATTGAAATAATTGTAGCAATTGAAAAGGCAGTACTTATATTCCCTGACTACCGCACAATTTGCAATAAATTCTATAAATTGTGCTCCTCATTTGGTTAACTCAAGATGTTTTCTGTCAACAGAGCTGTGGAAAATTCCATAAATTGTAAGCAGCTCTGAAAGTAATACAAAAAAACAAACCATTTAGAAACTGAATTTCCATGCGACGCGAAAAAATCAACGAATTTTTCAATTTGTTCTTTCTTTGCAAATATGTTTTTTATTTGAAAGTCTTTTTCTGTTGTAAAAATACTCTGTCTTTGCATGCCTAATTAACAGCTAATGGCACTGAAGATTTTTCATGGGAAATTTAAATTCAGGAAAAACACTTTTGAAAATATCTGAAATTCCCTCTTCTTTTCATTACGTCTGTGTCTTAATTTTCATATGGGTTGTATTGTATTGAATTGATTTTTTTTAATACTAGAATTCCAATTAAATGGTGGATTATATAGGATACTATAGACAACATGGTAATTTATTGTTCGGTGTATGCACCAAACTTTTGTAGAGCAGAACAAAGTTTTCTATTAGGGATTAAGGTCAGAAGCAATGCAGATACATTACTTTGGATTTGCTATAGCTACAAATATAATAAATTCATGTGCAAATAATAAAATCTATTGAAGCATTACCAGGAAATGTTAATCACCTGTGACAATTTTAATCATCGTCAATCGGCAAAATGGCCCAAAATCACCTATCCCTCTATATGTGCTATGAAATAATTGTACGAATTAAATTTATGTTGAGTTATATGTACATATCTACAATAATACTATGTTATATCTATGTTTGCTTGGATTTATTTTTGTATCCATCCTTACTGCAAACACCCAAAAAACTATCCGATGCTCATTTAGTAACGAAAATGCGAGTCGACAGTTAAAACGCCATAGACGTTGCCCATTAACGCTAATATGACCATTGGCGTAAATTTATGCTTTCATTTGTGCGTCACATTAAGAAGTCATGTCGAATCATCAGCACAAGAGCATTTCGTATAGCTGAAGATATCATCATATATTATGTTCTTATATCATGTACGAATAACAAAAACTGAAATCAAGAAAAAAAGATACATCAGAACACTCAGCACAGCCTATACAGATTTATAATAAAAACATTCCAAATCTTTGTCTATTTCTTTAACACTTTCATGCCCCATGAAACTAAATGGTCTAGTCACAATATTTCAATGCTTAGATACAGTATTGCGATAGGAAAATTGTTGCGATTTTCGTGATTGTATTCATTGTCCTTGTCTTATTTGCAAGATTTTTATATTGATGAATATATAAATAATTATCCCACGAACTATTTCGGTGGCATTAATGAGGAGTAAAAACGTAAGAAAAACTAATATTGCCAGGGGGCAATCATCAAATACTCTATATGGGGACAGACCGAATTTTGATTTAAAAAAATCCATGTTTAAGAGAGGGCAAACGGAGTCGTCCAATTGAATTGTAATGTTTGGAACGGTTACATTTCATCTTTAAAAAATGTTTAATACGACTAACCGTTTTCGAGAAAATTTAAAAAAATTCTATTTGTATGGGAGAGGCGGGCAGGAGTGGGCCAACTGGATTTTTATGTCTAGATAAGTTACGTAAAATTATATTCTAAACACATTTCATCTTTATAAATTTTTAGATACGATTCATCATTTTCGATAAAATTGCAAAAAAAAAACTGTTTGATTTGTATAGGGAAGGGAGAATTTAACCTTGTTTCGTATTTTGGATTGTTTTTAATCCCCGTAAATATGTCGGGGAAACATTTCCAAGGTCACCAAAAAAGCACATAAAAACAAAGGAAATTTTCGTTGAAAAACATAAAATGTTGAGTACGATTAAAAATCGTGAACTTAGCCTTCTTATTTACAAGAAATGCAATTGTACAAAATTTTAAGTCTGTAGCTCAGTTCTTTGGAAAGTTATGGTGTTCACGCACGAACGGACGAAGATACAGACGTACGAACATTCTCTACATGAAAATCATATGATGGTATATTAGATTTAGTATACCATTTGTAATGCGTCGTACCAATCGTGTGACACAAAAATTACCTAAACAATGGTGTTTGGGACGACAAAAGATTTTAATTTTCACATGTCCGCCCGTCTGCCGTCTGTCTGTCCGTCTGTCTGTATGTCTGGCCGTCTGTCCGTCGGTTCATCAGTCCGTGAACACCATAACTTTCGAAAGGATTGAGCTAGAGACTTGAAATTTTATATAGTTGCGTTTGTCGTAAATTGCTTGGACAAGTTTTTCCATTCCTTCCTTCCTCTTCGGTACAGGAGAAACAATTTTTTTTACAATTTTCTCGAAGCGGAGAAGGCATATTGAAAAATTTGTGAAGGTAAAATGTTTTTATAATAGGATTCCATATAACTAATCAATGCATCAAAATCCAGTTGGACCACTCCCTCCCACCGCCCCTTCCCCCCACCAAAATATGAATTGAATACTTTTTTTTCTATTTTATCGAAAACCGTGAGTCGTATTGAAAAAAATCATCCTCGGCTCTCGAAGAGCCTGGGCCTCCTCAATTAAGGTTTCATAACAATTTCTTCCCTGCTTCGCACCTAAAGTTTTACATGGATTGCGAACCATGGATAAATTACAACATTTGTAAGGTTTTTTTTTACGATGTAACCTATCAACAGCAGAAGCTAGCAATCTAGACCGATGATGTCGTTAGCATCAAGCGGCAACTATCACAACTCATTTCGTGAACTTGAATCACAGCGTGCTACAGTCGTGAATTGAGGCACCGACCTCCAGAACACGGACCAAGTACTTTACCACTTGCACTACGCTGAAAAATTATAATGTCGAAATCTGTTTAGAATATGATTTTATATAACCGTTCCATACATCAAAATCCAATTGGGCCACTTCTTTCCCTCTCCCCTATAGAAATGGTTCAAAAAACAAAAATGGTCTATCCTCTTTTAGAATATTTGACAATTAGCCTCTGGCCATTATAGCTTTTCTTATGGTTTTACTAGTTGTCTGTTGATTGAAAACTAAAAAAAATTATTAGAATGATTTAAAAAATGAAAAAAAGAACAAAAGGAAAACAAAATGCTTATCTTAAATATTTATGAAAATATCTATAGAAATATATAAATATCTTGGAAAATATTCTGTGTCCTGAATCTCGGTACAGAAAAGAAAATGTAGAAACAATCTGAAGTAAAAACTTTTTAATGAAAAATATTATCACAATGAAAAATTTTATGGCTTATTGGTCATCTGGAATATTTGTTTCTGTCGATTTTCTTTCCAAATCCCTATTGTTTCAATTAAAAATTAATTTTATTGTATTCAATAGCTGATCGAGAGGAATTTGGTATTTGAATTGAAATGGTTTCAAAAGAAACTAATAGTCCACATTACCAATAAACCCTAAAAATTTTCATAGTAAAAATTTTCTCCGGTCAAAACAACAATAAGTAAAAATATCATCACTATTTAAATATGAGATCTTAGGAGTTGTCCATAAAATACGTCACATTTCAAGGGAGGGGACTGCGGTTTTCTAACTAAACTCCCTACAAAAAATCCAGAAAAAGCGCGACGTTTGGGAGGTTTCAAAGGCTGAAAATTAGCGTAACGTATTTTGCAGCCTTATCTTGAGCATTTTTCAAAATTTTAAACATATTTTTTAATCAGAAAAAATTTATTTGACTATAAATAAACAATCTTCAAGGGAACACTTAAGATATTTGCAAGATCAAAATATTTATATATAGTTTAAGATACACTATTTTACCTTTGATGAACAGTTGATATAAATAAACAGAATACAAGTCAAAATAAATATACTGGGAATGTTTTCTTGCCCAAACGGCAGTCTTCAATTAATTTCAAATTGATTCTCGAAAAGTCCAAGATTCTTATACTGTTTGTTGATTCAGCAAAGAAAATTCTAATTCTTTCATGCACTTTTACAGTTGAACTCAATGAAATGAATTACATTGGGTTGTGAATGAATTCTAAAATATACTGAATATACAAACACTATAGATGAATTTAGTCAGTTTATATGAATATTTAGTGTGTAATTATAAACGCAAGTGGAATTGAATTAGTTTTGGTGTCCGGTTTTCGATTCAAATCGTAATTAAATAAATTTTCTTGAATGTTATTTTCGTAAATAAAATTTCTATTCGTCTCTGACCAGAATATTTGGACTGCCATTGCAAATTTTCTAACATCGTTTTGATGCCAAGAGTAAATTGGCCGGTGAAAGAGTTCCTGTAATGAAAATGCTTTTGTTATGTTTCACAAATGAATATAAAATTATAGAAATTGGTTAAAAACAGAGTATAGTAAATAAAAAAACAATTTAGAGGATTTTATGAAAATATTGAAATGAACATAATGAAATCTACACTCAGAAAAATATCCAGGTCAACTATTTGTCAGGTTAACTCTGACCTTACAGAGGTTTCTGTAAGCCAGCTAGCGGTCAGAGTTAACCTATCTAAGGTCAACTCGTGCAGCTCCCAATGCCCTACTTAACCTGCTGGTGGCTTTATTTCAGAATTTCTCCGACCACAGGTCAACTCAGTTTTACTTGCCCACATGCAGGCGAACGCGCGCCTGCCCGAGGCCAATTACGCCGTATGTAGGTCGTCGAGTTAGCCTCCATTTTTCTGAGTGTACGATTTTCATACAGGCAATCGTGAAAAAGCCTATATTGCGTTTTTTAAACTTTCAAATAGATTCAATTTCATTATGAAAGTCCAAAAGTTGCTCCGATTGAATTGTCATGAAACTCTTATGAAAAACTGTATTACAAACTATATTGTCTTAATAACCTGTTCGATGCGACGTACCCTTTTCGATAAAATTACAACAACGGCTCCGTTTATAAGGAGGTGGGAGAAAGAAGTGGTTCGATTTGGTCCGTTAACGAACTCGACCTCTCATTTTATGAAAAAATGACTGTGCCAAGTTTCAAGTGTCTAGACTTATTCCTTCTCAAGTTATTATGTCCACGTACAGTCAGACAGACATACGGACAGACAGACAGACGGACAGAATGATGGACAGACAGACGGAAAGGCGAATAGATGTACAGACGGACTGACGGACGGACTGACAGACGGACTGACGGACGGACGGACGGACTGACGGACTAACGGACTGACGGACTGATGGACAGACGAACAAACTGACAGGCGGGCAGTGGGCCAGATAGACGGCCATGCAAAACTCAAGTCGATTCATCATTCTATGGAAAATTTTTTTTATCCGACGTATAATTCTATACAGACGTTTACAATGACGTCATACTTGATCTACCCCCCCCCCCCCCCAAGAGTTTCTGCCCTACGGTTATTTTGGAGCTAGAGTCACAATAGTGTTTTCGCGGAAGCGGTCGCACAATTTTGTAGTAATAGTAAGTAAAAGACTGGCCAAAAACGTTTGCATAAATATTTCAACAACGTCGCAGCAACCCCCTATATTTTGCAATCCAAATTGTTTGACCGTCGCGTGATCGATGTGTTTTCGTTACTTGGATAGGTAAACTTTAAAATAAAAGCCTAAAAACCTATTTACGATAAAAATAAGTAATGCATAATTTTATTACAATCCATATTCAGAAGAAAACACTTGTCGTTCCCAATAAAAAAAACCAAGCCACAAAATTTTACATTACTTCCGAAAACAAGAAAAAATTTCGGCAATCTTTAGTCAATTGCCTTCGATCTTAATATCTAAATACACTATAGGGTAGCTTCACGCAAAAATACAAATTTATTACAAATAAATCCCCATCGAAAAGGGCTTCAATTCCACTCCGATTCTCGGCGCTTAAATTGTATGAAGTATACGTTCATTTGAGAATATAAAATATTATTTTCAAACATACACAAACACCTACATTCATATTTCGATAGAAGCTTCTGTACAGTACAATTCGAAAAATTTAGGCCGGCACATAGTGAAAATGGCTTTATGTGTGCCCAATCCAACGAGCCAAAATTCATTGGGGAACGATAAAAATTCTCATAACCCAATCATTGGTGTCAGGCTCCATACCACACGGCGATATACACAAAACTATAATATACGATGAGGCCATTAATCAAAGCCAAAAACGATTTTTCTCCCCAGGGTTGCCCTCGAAACAACGAAAAAGAAATATCGAATGAAAAAAGTATACCTAAAAGGATGGCTAGGCTAGGCTAGAAGCGTTCTATACGAAATTCCTTTAATATAACTTGCTATTTGGCTGTTTGTGTGTGAAATGTGGTACAAACATTTTTTTCCTATAGCGCTGCCTACTTTACTTTGCCAAGGCTAAGGGATCCTAACCAAAGACTCGAGCGGGTGAAAATGTTTTTCATCCCTTTGGCATTGCTCCACGGTCTGTACGAGAATAACGCGGCGGTTTTTGGGGTTTTAGCTAACCAACAAATGGCCACAGCGGAAGAAACGAAAACGATGTTGCGATGTCGTCCTTCATGTGCCAGCGCTTCTAACTAACATGGATGACATATTTAAAATCACTTAAGACTCCCAAATTTTGATTTATCGCCCCTAGAGAGCCATGATGACACAACTGGAATGTACAGATGGCACTTATAGGGCGCTATTTCGGTTTATGTTTAAGTTGGAATGATAAAAGCTCAGGATAATAGGGACCTTGTAGGGCGATAGTCTAGGGTTAGTCGGGATTCTAAAAGAAAAAGCACTTTCCATATTGATGCTGAATAGCTTTTATTAAGACGCAGATCAAGAATGTCAGATAAAAGTCTAGACAAGTTTTTCGGAGTTGTTTTAATTTGGCTAAGATTTGATAGTGGGAAAAACACATCGGCAAACACTGCGAAATTGTTAAAAGAATGGTTTTTTGAATAATTAGCTAGGCTAGTTACTCGTATTTTTTGCTCACAAATTTTTATTACATTCAATAGCATAAATGTCGAAATACTATATATATATATATATTGTCATAGTCAAGGAAGTAAAATTTAACCCCGAATTTTTTTTTTCGAAACTCTTATCATATCATATTACATTCCCACATTCATTATAAAGAAATGTGGCTTTTTTGTGACCGGGTTTGTCAAAAACCTCTTATCCGCTTTACAGTTCTGAACCTTACCTACTTATTGAAATTGTTATAGGCTATGCTGTTTTTAAAATTTCCCCTTCCTTCTTACCCCCTTTCTTGATATATTTTGAACCGCTGAGGGGATTTGGATCCGACTTTCACCATTAAAAAGGTCAGCCCTCAGGAAACATTTTCCTCCACTAATATCCACTCCTTCCCTCTCTTGAAACCCCTCACCTGCTATAATCTGCAATTGTAAATGGATTTGAATACGGTTTTCATTATTGAAAAACTTGGGTTCCAGGAAAAACTCATACTCTCCAATATCTACTTCCCTTCCCTTTGTAAACCATCTCACCCGCAATTTTGAATCGGTTCGGGACCGATTTTCACCATTACAGGGGTCAGCCTTCAAAAAAAAAAATCACCCTATAAAATCTATCATTTCCTGCAAGTTTTTTCACCTTTGGAAAGTCAGACCCAAAGCCGAAGCTCACAGATCTTGTAAAACTACAGGTGCGATAGTGGATAAGAAATATTTAATGAATTTATGGAGGTCTTAAAACCTCGTGAAATTTTCGGAATTTCATAAAATTATTGTAACCATTTGTGCATTCTAATTGTTACTCATTTCTATCTTAAAACTCGTTGAGCACGTGTCCCTTACATTCCACGTTTTCGTCTCGAAATGGCCATGACTAACGGTTCGAAACTTCCGGAAGTGCAAGTGACTTCAAGGACGACCGAAGACGTAGTAAATCCCTACAGAAAATTTGTGACGACACGGTTTCAATAAGGATAGCAAATAAACTAACTTCAGCGTAAAGAATACGAAGGAGAGCCGATAGAAGAAGGACTTTCTTCATTTCTGATATAATTGTAAGGATGTTCTTGACATTTATTGAGACCATTTTATATGACCTAAAGTTATATCCTTTCAAAATGGTATTTCCACTGAAGTTAAACGAACCGACACAATCCACCGTATAACTTTGTTCCTCTTGGCTGTCTTTTTTTTGCTGGTTTCTAACTCAGTCAGTAATAATAATGGCAGTTAAAGTTGAGTTTTCTGCGTTTGTGAGGTTTCTTCTTCTTCTTCTTCTTAGTTTTCATTGTTTTTTGCTACGACTCGATGTGGGCTAGAAAAGGATTTACTTTTATATGCCCGCAGGTACGGACGCACGAAGTATTTTTCTTTGTATGTTTTGTTGGTCATCTCTCTAAATATTATATAAATTCAAGGAATTACTTGTGGGCGATGGCAATGTTTCACAATGTCAGAAAAGGGGTGAACTTGAGTGATTAATTGTTGTCCCTCATTTTCCATGAGTTCAAATTGGATATATGTCTCTGTGCGTACGAATTTCTACAGCGTTCAATCCGTAATGGTAAATTATGGCATTTTGGGTGCTGTTGGACCTTTTCTTGTCGTATTTCGAAAGCGATATT
This sequence comes from Chrysopilus asiliformis, assembly GCA_964034945.1. Taxonomy (NCBI): domain Eukaryota; kingdom Metazoa; phylum Arthropoda; class Insecta; order Diptera; family Rhagionidae; genus Chrysopilus; species Chrysopilus asiliformis. The sequence goes on along the minus strand of OZ035962.1, from coordinate 6,138,071 downwards.
TTTCAAGCGTCAGAAAAATTGCCGACTTTCAAGGCCTTGTTTTTACCACACCAAAACCACGGGGGAGGCTCTTTTACTTGATATGCAGATGTTGTGGTATTAAAGTTATGGACATGAAATTTGCAAAGTAAGATTTTCTCGTAAATCACATTTTCAAATGAGTTTTTGACAAATATTTATAATTCATGTTGGAAGCCGATTTTTATAAATCTAAGGGGGGGGGGGGGGTAGTAGGATTAAAACCAGCGAACCATTTAGTTTTATATGGAATAAAAAATCTTGACTCGGAACACAACCAAGGTAAAATAATTAAAATATATACGCCGCGGGTGAAAGTTTTTAAACAGAATGCGGTGCAATAATTTAACTCAAGACCTATACAGTCCCAAACGAAAATTAATTGTTCACGCTAATTAGTTTAATTTTTTACCTTTAATTAATAACCTTTAATTAATAATCGCAACGGAAATTGTAGAGAAAATTAATACGAAATTTAAATACGAATAAACAGAAACGCGCCGCAGACCAAATATTTTGCACCCTTTGTAGAAAATCGTTGAAGAAAAACGCGCCGCAAGTTAAAAAAAAATATGACTTGCAGCAACCTCTAGCTGAAGTACAGTAATTCTTGCATATTTAGTGATCGTTTTTTATAGTATTTGATTAATTTTAAAAACAAATTGAAAAATTCGGGACTAAAGTTTAGTTTTCGGGACGTCGGGATAACATATCTGACTCTGGGACTGTCCTAGGCTCTGCGGGGCATCGGTCACCCTACTTATTAGAAAAGATAATTTACATTCCCTCCTCCCTCTCTATAAACCCTTCTAATAGTATCTTTTTTGGATCCAATTACCAGCATTAGAGAAGTCACCCATCAAGGAAATCTTTGGTTCATTGAAATATACTTCATGTAGACAAATAGTTTTAGCGCGAGGAGGATGGGGAGGCCGCAGGCTTCTATATATATATTGGGAGGTCACAGGTTTCTATTTTATATGGGGAGATCGCAATCCTCTCATCAAAACCTAGCCAAAATTTTGGACCAAGAAACCTAAAATTTTCGAAATATGTTCTCTTCATGACGTAGGCATTCAATAGGGCTGAGTTTTGCGAAATTCCACTTCTAAGTGGGTAAATAGGAGAAGGATGATGGTTTATTGTTTTGAAACAATGATTTTGGCACAAATTCAATTAGAAGACTTAAAAATCTCCCTTGGGTGTTTTCGAAGTCGCTGATCACGTAAAATTTTTGAAAGTTTGAATTTTCGTAATTTTCCAAGTAAGAAATATTTGAGTTTTTGTTGGATTTCTAAAATTTGTACGAGAAACTTTAACCCGGCAACGATGAGTCCGAGGGCTAGTCTTTGAATACTTCAATTACTTACCTTGGGCTGTACATAATTAGGATTAATGACTTGACCAACCTTCAATTCATGCAATTTACAAATTTAAACAATGGGTGTGTGTTTTCGCATTATACCAATACACAAACAGCCTCTGGAACAAACTATAAAAATATTGAAAACTTAACACCTGCCTATATTGACGGTAAAAAATTATAGCCTTTGTTTTAAATTTTCCCATCGCAATTTCCTGTTTCACCTTAATTTTTTTTAAACAAAAGATTTTTTTTTCATAAATTTTTTTTTACGATAACCATAGTATAAAAATATATAAAGGCCACTGGACAGTGTCTATTATCGTCAGTTTATTTTTTTGCTATATGTTTCGACAGGGTATTTTTTTTCCATTTTATGTGCCCACATAAAAAGCAATTAAAGCCTTATATACAATGAGGATACGTTTTTCAGATAATTAAAAAATAAATAAAATAAGAAATCATAAAAAAATGACTGATGAGTGGTAAGTACATGAAGCAATTAGCCCTGAAAACAGATAAAGCGTGATACCTTAAACAGGAATTCCTGTAATATCCTCTGAGGAGTAAAAACGATTTCCTTTTTGTTCCTGTCACTTGGTATTTTTGTTGTTGTTTGAGTGCTTTTCGGTAAATGTGGAATAATTATTACGTTGAAATGGGACCATGGTAGCTGTGGTCCTGATGACTGCTGATGATTTTCGTACCTGACTGGGAGATTTCTGTTTAAATCCGGTTTTTATATTTCTTCGGCATTCTGGATTTTCTTAATATTTTCGTCCCTTCCGTTAAGATTTTCGTCGGTTTTACGCTTGAATTTATGCTAACGTGAACTAATATCACAACATAGTCCAATCCCTATACCTTGAGTTGTCGTCATTATCATTCAACGCGTGATGGTGTCTCAACTTTCTAATCACTTAACCTAGTCTTAGTCCTTGGTGGAGAATCCTTAATTATTTACACCATGAATGGTTGACGGCTACAATGTTTTTGGTAGCTGGTGGTGGTTATTTAATGATGACAACACCAAGGGTAATTGGAACATTTTCCAAACAAGAAGCGAATAAAGGAATTTTGCCAGGCCGGAATAGAATTCACATACCCGGCTATCCACCGCTGTATGGTAAATGTAATTTTCTATCATTAGAGGGTCATTTTACTGTTGAATATCTTAGATATAAAGTTATTATACACGTAAATTTTGTTTAGATTCGTGTGGATATTTTTGTATAAATAAAGTGAAATTCGTTTTCCCACCCGAAAATAGCGTTTTTATTGCTCTTTAATTGATAAAGTCTGTTTGTAATTGTAGTCTTCCGTACTATGGGCGATGTCCTAGAATCATCAGGTATCGTATAGAAGTATCGTACACTTGGACAATATTTACCTTAGCACTAGCTGTAGACAAAAACGGTGTCATCAGTGAATATCTAATCAGGTGTATTTTCCCATACTTCAAATTCTACTTTGGGATACAGTATGGGACCGCTTAAATAAACATTGAGAACCAGAAAATTTGTTTTTGTAAAAATCCTTGAAATAAACATTTAATTCTTTATACCTCTTTCCTATCATGTTTATTGGTAAAGCCAACGGTTTTCGAGAAAACTGAAAAAAATGTTTGGCTGAATATGTACTTTTTATACTCTATATGAGAATCATATATTTAGAAGTATATTAGATTTAGTATATCAATTGTAACCCAGGGTATTTATGACAGGGTATTTATGACTATTCGTCCGTCTACCTGTCCGTAAACACCATAGCTTTCGAAGGGATTTAGCTAAAGACTTGAAAGTTTTTACAGTTTCTCGTAATTTCGTTCAAGAATTCGAACCATTCCTTCCTCTCACAAAATATTTTTTTTTTGCGATTTTCTCGAAAACGGTGAGTTGTATTATAAAGATAATATGTGTTTAGAATAGGATTTTACATAACTTATCCATCAAAATCCAATCGGATCAATGCTTCCCCCTCTCCCATGCAAATGGAATACTTTTTTCCTGTTTTCTCGAAAACTGTGCATCGTATCGAAAAATTTATAAAGACGAAATGTGTTTAGAATATGCTTTTACATAACCTATCCATACATCAAAATCCAATCGGACCACTGCTTCCCCCTCTCCCACACAAATGGAATACTTTTTTCCTGTTTTCTCGAAAACTGTACATCGTATCGAAAAATTTATAAAGATGAAGTGTGTTTAGAATAGGATTTTACATAACTTATCCATGCATCAAAATCCAATCGGATCAATGCTTCCCCCTCTCCCATGCAAATGGAATACTTTTTTCCTGTTTTATCGAAAACTGTGCATCGTATCGAAAAATTTATAAAGATGAAGTGTGTTTAGAATAGGATTTTACATAACTTATCCATGCATCAAAATCCAATCGGATCAATGCTTCCCCCTCTCCCATGCAAATGGAATACTTTTTTCCTGTTTTATCGAAAACTGTGCATCGTATCGAAAAATTTATAAAGACGAAATGTGTTTAGAATATGCTTTTACATAACTTATCCATACATAAAATCCAATCGGAGGGCTCCTGTTCCTGTCTCCTATACAAATGGTTTTTTCTAAATAAATATTTTGTCTGTATTTGACATTGGCCCCTGGATTTTGCGTCAAGATTCAAATCTTTAAATTATATTCCGGATTCACTGTTTCTATTTACACCTTTTAAACTGTCTCCATAAAGTTTCACCCACCTCTGATACTTGTGGGACGGAATAAATTTCCTACTGGTTAATGTTTGGTATGAGAAATGACAGTTTTACCTGGAAAATGGTGGGCCCTGCGGTGTAGATGGCGATGTTTAGCCACCTGGCTTTAGGTTTAGCTTCTGTTGGTGCCGCATTTCGTTTAAATTTTCATCTTGGAATTTGTTATAAGCTCATAATTGGAGAAAATTAGGCGACCAAATTACAATTTTACCTTTTCCATACTGAATACACAGCGATCCAAGTTTAAGGGATCAAAAAGGGACATGTAGGCAGAAGGACAGGAAATGATATGAGACGACTTGAGTTTATAGTGACAACAACGACGCCGGTGTGAATTTGAGTGAAGTTTAAAACTTTACCTACGATATGATGTTTGGGAGCAATTTAATATTGTCTACATTTTACATACATGAAAGTGTTTTTTTTTCCATTTGGTTTCGTGTTCTTGCCTGAACTGAAAACTAAATCACTGCTTTCAAATTGCATTTTGCATACGAATGAAGTAACTTTATTTGATAGCAATGGAATATTTTGTACGTAGCACATCTAGAAGTAAACGTCAGGTTAATTAGCAATAAAAAAGATTTTATGCAGGTTTTGTATATAATATTTGTTTAGCGAATAGATTTAAGCATCTCTTATTTACTTTTCGATGTTTGTTGTGATATTATGAGAATTTTGCTTTAGTGAACGGTTATCTAAACAAATAGTTCGTTACTTTAGACTAGGATAATTTTGTCAAAATCCAAATTAGCAGAAATTCGGTTTAGCATTTTTATAGACAAACTAACGTTGCTGGCATAAAGTTTTTTTTTGCATAAGTTGTGAAATCAGCGACCCCGAAAACCTCGTAATGCTAGTTTTTCCGAGGAAAAATGGGAAAATGATATTTACGTTCACCCTACACGATCTTTCGTCATAAATTTTGAAATTTTAACTCCGGATTCGCAATCAGGATTTTCGAAAACCCCTAGTTTTTTTTTTTTTTTAAATGAACCATTTGAGGCGTTGAGAGCAAAAGTGGTCCAACCCACATGGCGAAATTGTGAATTTTTTTGTATTTGAACCACTATTGCGAGTGAGTTTTTAGATAAAAATGTTCGGAACCACAATAAAACATTTTAACATTGAGTAATAACGTCCATCCAACATTTTTTTCTCGGAATTTTACAGTCAATAATAGTACAAAAGTGGAAAAGTTCCAAAAAAGTGGATTATGTGGCTTGGAACACGTTTGCTCTCAACGCCTCATTTATCAGCCGCTTATTGGGCACACTTCATGCAAAAATCAATCTTTTAAAACATCAATCACCCAGAGAAAAATCTTAGTAAAATCTTAGTAAAATTAACAAAAGACTTTGTGTTGAACTTTAACACAAGAAAAAACGTAAAGATAACAGAAGTTCTGTTCTCCGAACGAAAAATTGTGTTATTCTAATAACATAGAATATGTAGGATTTACGTACATACATGTGCAGCCAACAAAAGTGCTTGTGTTAAATTTTTACCCAAAGAAATCGTATATCGAAAATAAGTTGTGTAGTAACAACACAAAAGGTTGTGAAAATTACAAATATCGTTTGTTGTTGATACAAATAATCAAAAACATGAAGAAGCTCTCTGTTACATATTATCTATGTACCTATAACACAATTCTGAGTAAAGCTAACAAAACTTCACGTAATAATTCAAGCCGATTTTTTTCTTCGATTGTAATTCACACGTGGTTTGCGAACTCGGAGTTTATATAGCTTGAACCTGCCTAAAATTTGGGAGCCGTTACAACTTTTTTATATGAATGACTGCTATATTTGGCCACTATGCCCTTTTTCCCATATGCCCTTTTATGCCCTTTTTTCCCATATGCCCTTTTTTCCCTTTTTTCCCACTGGAGCATGCGATTTTGGTGGAACGGTTCCTATATGTTTTTTCCGTGTATGAAAGACATATTTTATGTGTAAAACTAACCCAGTTTATATGCTAGTTTCCACACGGTATAAATGTAGATGCAACAAAATTTGACGTAGTATGAACGTAGTTATTATATGTAATGTGAACCAAAACTTTGTTCATTACACGTCTGGGTTGTGTACGTTGAACACATTGTTTTCTTCAATGTTACTGAAAATCTTGTTCACATAACACAAAATTCTGTACAACAAACCTACTTTTGTGTTGAAACAACAAACATTACACAAAAGTTGCAAGGTAAAATTGACGTAAGAATTTTTGTTAAGACAACACAAAATTTTGTTAAGAGCAATATAACAGAAGTTGTGTTGAGTTTACGTATTGTTTTTGTTAAGATAACATAGATTTTTCAGTAACCATCTGAAAAACGTGACAACGTAAAATTAACAAACTCAATTTTGTTAGGAAAACACAAAGTTGTGTTGGACGTATATTGACGCTATATTTGTTAATTATACGTAGCATTTTCGTCAGATTGAATGAGATTTTTCTCTGGGTGATCCCTTATCCACCTTCCTTTTATCCTCTTACGATTGGAATTTCGATGAACCCCGCCTAAGTGAGCGCCTGATGAATGGAACGCACTATGAGAATTAAAGATTTCTAGCTCCAGGGGTTGGGGCTGGGGGTTGATGAGTCAATCAGTCAGTACAAACGCTTTTTACTTTCTTCTTATTTAGAGGGAAAGTATTGTATTCATGATAGAGACCGACTCGAGAATGGTGGCAGATAGAAAGTTTCTGATCAGTACAAAACCCGTTTCCAGCAAAGTTATGGGGATGTCCGTGCATCTGTCTGTCGGCCTATCGGTTTATCGGTTTATCGGTTCATCGGTTTATCGGTCTGTCGGTATGTTTGTCTGTCGGTCTGTCCGTCTGTCAGTTATTTTAGCCTACAGAAGCAACTACGATTGCAGAGATGAAGAAAAGAGATGAAGAAAAGAAACAACACAGACTCGTCCACGTGCATCGATGCCATCTAATATGCATGGATAGGAGGCTGGTAAAAAGACATATTATTTTTGAACCAGTAATTGTTCGATTATCGTTTTTTAAATAATTGGCGCATTTGTAAGATTTACATGTATAAATCTTTAACAAAGCATTCCTAAGTTTATATAAGTTAATAATGAAAAGGATAAAATATTTTTTGCGAGAATTAGGAAAGATAATGTGTAGGGGGAGGGGAAGGAGGGGGAAGGTGTAGGGGGGGGGGGGGGTGTATTGAAAAGTAATCAACAAGGCAAAGTGCTCTCGCTTTAAATATTTTATCTTGCGCTCCCAGTATTTTTCAAATAACCGAACTTTTGTTCAGGTTAAATTTTGAGGGAAAATCAAATTTTAAAAACTTTGAATTCAATGCTCCGCAGTCGACATTTTTTTAAAAGAAAAACACGCTAAAGACATATATTCTTAAAAAACCTGCCTCGCACAGGAAAATTTGCAGATTTCAAGACCTAACCAATACCCAATCAGGGGAGAAAAATTTAGTTGCCCGGCCGCGGGCTGATCCCGGTCATCTGGTTACCTTCATACATAAAACTGTATAATACGAAACAAGCAGTTGTCATTTAAATTGTGAAATAAAAGTTTAGAAATTGAAAACGCTTTTAAAATAATCAAAAATATAGTCACAAATACTCTCACTTATTTATCTCTAGTGAATTACTTTCAAATAAACTAACAAAAAGGATGTGCTTCTATTTCCATCTCACCGAATTGCTTAATTTGATCAAAATCAATGGGGAAAATAAACTTTTTGCATGTAAAATCCCGCTAAATAAACAAAAATTTTCCCAATCAATCGAATTGGATTGAATTGAATGCGATTAATACGTGAATGTATGTGAAACGGACGTTAAATGTATGAAAACTAACAAAAATTGTAAATTTGCGATTGGTGCACAATGCGTTCAATCGCAACTAAATTTAGAATGAAATCCAAAATAAACAAAAAAAAAACAATCGTTTTTGGTATACTAGGGATTTGCAAAGAAATACGGTCATCATGAAAATAATGGGAATGGATTTAAAAAAAAAAATAAATGAAAGTCCGATGCTAAATTTGTCATACTTTTAGTCAATGCATATACAGAGTGTGAATAAAATTACATGGACATGGATTTAAATGTGATAGCAATGTTATAAATTCAGACGATTTTGCTGTGCAGAGATACAGATTTCATAAAAACACTATTGGTATATTTTGTATAATTCCTGTGACAAAATAGATTTCAATAGTCTAATTTTGTATTAGTTTTCGTTTCGTTTTTGTTTAGCCATAGTCCATTATCGAAAATTGTTTTTATTGAACCCTAAACTGTTCACGGAGACAACTAATAGCAGGACAGAGTCCTATAAAAAATTATGCACTAAGAGAAATGAGGGCATGTAGTTGAATCAAGAACCGTCATTTGATTTAATATTTATGATCCAAAATCAAACTTTTTTTATTTGAAACAAAAGAGAAACTAGTCAAAACAAATATCAAATCATTCAGTTTAAATGCAAGTTATTTAAAACAAATGTTTTGTATTTAATTTAAACGCATCCAAAATTATTTAAATGAAAAGTATTTAAACCAAAAATCCAATCAATTAATTTTACTGACTGACAGAGCGCGCTTTCTTACGCCATGCAGTTGGAACAAATAAACGAGCATTTGTTTTTAATGTATACGCCATTGTAAAACGGGTATTATCAATGAGGAATAGAAAAGAGAACGTAACGGTGGTGGTATGTTGTTATGCACTTTACTTAATTTTGGATGGCATTGCGGCACTTAGACGAATCTGTGTAGGGTGTGTGGTGTTTGATAGAACGCTACTTGACATTTCTCGGAGTTAAAAGCAACAAACCCGATTAATCCATTAAGAAGACAGAGCAGAAAGCTAATCAAGTTGAAATGGAAAAAAATTATTATTATACCTCAGTAAGAGTCTTAGCGCTCGTTTCATTTAAATCCTTTTAACTGTTTAATCTCGTACTACCCTTTTAGCTAAACTATCTTATTTGGTTTTTTTTTCTAAAGGATTTTGTCGAATAATTTAACATTTGTCAAATTTCTCTTCCACCATTTTCTATTTAAATGTCCGCAAAAAAGTTTTCAAAAACTCTTCATCAAATCAACAACTTTTCCTGTTATTTTTGAGCTTATTTACGCCTTAATTGGTACAAAAGTTTTCTGGTGGAATCCGATTAACTTGTGTTTAATGACAATAACAATAACTATAACATTGGCATGATTCGATGGCAAACAACTTTATATTATCGTCATTGTCATCATGATCATTTGATGATGCCATTTTCCATCATTCCGTTTCACTGGAAATGGATTTTCCACATGCCAAAAATATTTCCTTGACGTTTCGCATGCTGTGCTATTTTATTTGAAGCTGGAAAAGACTAAATTTTCGTTTGTTTGGACTTTGGATAATACACTGAATAGCGTACTAATAGTGTAGTAAATAGAATAAAATTGGTGTAGAAGAAGATCTAAATGACAGGCGAGTGTAAATATTTAATGGTGCGGATGGTATCAAAGGGAAAATGCTTGTCATCTTGATGGATTTATTAAAATTGATGAAGTGAGTAAAATAGGGCTGACTTGTATAGATCTTTGCAAAAAGTTCAAATTTGCCTCTTAGTTTTAGAAATTTTCATGATTCTGTCAAAGACTTTTCACGAGATATTATTTTTTTGAATTAAAAAATAGTGATTTTTTGGAGCCACAGTAAAAAGAATAAAAACAATTTCATAAAATCAATTTGTTTTAATTTTTTTGTTTCTACAATTTTTTTTAACACATTGAGAAGAAAGTTACACGATAAAATATAAAAAAAATCTAAAAAAATCTAAATCTGGTTTAGAAACTTAAATATTTTAGCACCTCTGGTTCAGGGTTGGAATCTCGTAAGGTGACAAATGATAGTGATTGTAATAAGATTACAACTGTCCAAATTTTGGCCAACATTTTCGTATAAAAATCGATAGCTACAAGAAAACCACCACATTGTGATTCCGTTTTGAAAAAAAAAATTGTAAAACTTTCAAAGAGGTCAGCCCTTAACGAAAATTCCTTAAGGAAATTACTCCCTCCCCTCTGTGCAAACCCCTCACCAGCTAACTCTCGCAATTTGGAGGGGATTCGGTTTCAGTTTTGACCATGAGAGAGGCTAGGTGTCAGGAAAAACTTATCTACCGAATTTTTGAAAAGTCAGACCCTAATCCGAAGGTCGGTTCAAAGCGCAGCTTCTATTATTATCTTATTTGGAAATTGTGTGCATTTTTATTATGTTTTTATTATTTGTAATAATTTTATTGTTTCAAAATTATTTTGATATCTTTTTCGATCGGGGTATTTCGAGATTCCACCCCTTAACGGGGGTGTGGATGGGCAGTTGGTGTTTTAAAACATTGATTTTTGCAATGAAGCCTGCCTATTAGTGGTTTTTGGGGTAGCTGGTTACGAATCTGGTGTTAAAATTTCAAAATTCGTAAGGGAAGGTCCTGTAAGGATGACTCAAATGCATTTTCCCCATTTTTCCTCCGAAAAACTGGCAAGGGAAGGTTCTGTAAGGATAACGAAAATATACTTTTAGCTATTTTTTCCCAGACTGGAAGGGATAACGGTTTTTTCTCGAAATCTTCCAAAGTATTTCTGTGGTTTTTTGTGAGAAAAACTTTATGCAAGTCTACTTTAACCCTGAAACGGCGGATATGCAAGCTAGTAAATGAATTAAAAAAAGAAAATGGGAAGGATGTGAACTCGTCGTTTGCGGGGTTAAAGAATTTTTGGTATGTTTTAGAAATTTGGAAAAAAAACTTCCGGAAATCGTTTTCTTCATAACTCTTGAGAAATTAGCATTACAGGAGCTTCGAGTAAAAATTTTAAAATTGTTACATCGGAGCATGACCGGCATCCGAACCCCTAATTCTTGTTTTTCCAATAAGAATAGAAAAAAAGGATGTTTGCGTTATCATCACAAGAAATTAACAATATTTTCTGGAGAAGGGGATCTTACTTTTTCGTCACTGACCACATTTCGAAAATAAGTAATAGGAATTTAAGGAGTTTTCGCCCACCGATTAACTTCTCTGGTTACATTTATTTTAATATGTATAAAAATTTATCTCGATTTTATTTCTTAAATACAGTACCCAAAAAATCATTTTTTTCCTTTTCAGGGCATCTTTTTTAAAGAAAATCCTTTTTTCAATTTTTTTTAATATAATTTTTATATTTTCTATTTTAAGATACAATCAGATTTCAGATTTTTGAAAAAGAATTTTTACAACACAATCTCCACGTGTGATGAATTTTCTGTCTTTTCGTAAGCAAATTGTGCTTGGACACAATTATTATTATATCTATTCGTAATTATTATAGAGTAATATAGGCTCTTGTAACATGCAACTGTCGGCCAAAGTTTAAATTAGTTTCACTTCTACAAATGCGAATATTAATAGACAACATGCAACCAATTAGTTTTCTCTGATTTTCCATATGCCAAACCATGAAAATCTCGACCACAGTTCATAGTCATTCATAATATTGTGAATTCAATGAATGTTGCCTGCCAGCGTGTTTAAAAAAAGGATACGAAAAAAAAAACGAAATTCTAACGACCGGTGAATTCGTCCTCATAACATTATATGCTACATTGAAGAGTGGTTTTCCTCGACTTTTCCCAGTTTCGACTTTTGAAAAGGTGTCAGTTAAGTGGACATATGATTTCAATACGAGTTAGACGTGCTAGAAAATTTCTTCAGATGCCTTAATATTTCTGTGCGCTCTCTATTTTGTACTTATGATGGTTATACTCGTTTCTATTCTAAAGTAATTTCGTTAATTGCATTACAACGAGCCAGCATATCGTGGTAGTGGTATGACATCGAAATGAATTAGAAACATGTAACGAGTTATTCTATATCGCGAAATAATGAAAAATGAAATCAAATTAAATTTAAGGGATAATTGCTCATAAGGTGAAAATTCTAACAAGAAAACTTGGAAAACATTTGTCTTATTCGTCTAATTGTAAGCGTAACATCTGCGATTGTGTTATTAACATCGTTTTCGTCTTGAACGTACACAGCGAAGAAAATAAAATCATGTAATCTTCCACTTCAAATGATGGAAAAACGCGACTTTTTTATTGGGATTTTCAAATATAATAGCAGTTTATCAATAGTTAGTAAACTTTTTTAAATAATTAAAGTTCTCATTTTTTTTTATCATTACCATATTTAAGCTTTTAAACCAGAGCGTCGCTTTAATAGTTTTAATACGAAAAAATCCCTTGCACCGAGTTAAGCTGTGCCTTAGTAACCAAGCTTCGAAAACGCCTCATGTGCGCATGCATTCAGCTCATGAGTTTTTAAACGACTCACAGCTCATAAATGATTCAAGATCATTCATGAGCTATGAGTCGTTTAAAAACTCATGAGCTGAATACACGCGCGTACGTTTAAAATGAGCTGAACTAATCGCACATGAGCGTGTGCTTTTATAACTGCGGGCTTCCGAACCTGGCTAGTAACACAAGAAGTTGCAAAGTCGAGGCTGTGACCACAAAGTCATGAAATTAGTGCGAATTTTAGACGTAGCTTGAATGTGGGATCGAAAAAGTTGCTTATAGAATTCACAAAATGTTAAAAAAGTTAAAACAAACATCAAATGCATCCTTACCATATAATATTGAATTCTGTATTTGCCAAAGTTTTTTACAGCACTGATACTGAAAATTTAACAAAGTTTGGTCCTCGGAAATTATGTTATCAAGCAAAATCAGTTAAAAACCACCTCTTCCCATCAAAAATTATATGAAACCGCATGTTTTTCTAAACATTTATAGACTACTAACACGGAAAATAGGAAAATTCGAAATTTTTAGATATCATCAAAAGCAATTTCAATTCATTCGAAAAGTTGGTTTTCGGTTAAATGAAAAGTATTTCCGGTTTTTCGTTTTCCAACTCACATTGTAAAATCTCAACTGGTAATGTCTCAAATGAGAAATAATATCAAAATTGGACACCAAAAACAGGTAAATCGTAAGGCGTTCATTCTATAAAAAAAAATTCACCCTCTTATAAAATTCGGTTATGATGATGGCGACAAGTTGAGAGCTTGATGATGATACGATGTGATGGCACTGCCGGTTGACAATTAAAAAGGAAATTACACGAAATTTTCAATTTAGCTATACAAGCGGAATTTATCTATTTTTCTTTTTCAATTAAATTGAGGGAGGAAGAGGATAAATTGCTGTTGGCTGCCTTCATCACCTGAATCTTCTACCAATTTCACTTTCAATATCCTTCCTTGTGTCGATTTGATTAAAAGGATTTTTATTTTTCATTTGGATTGTCTAGAGGAATTTACCGTGTGCTGCTGTGTAGATTTTTGGGTATCGTGCCGGTTTGAATTCTCCCTTTTTGATTTTCATCTGATGGTGATGGCAAAAGTGACGACGCGACGTTGATGTCGATAAGGGTGTCGATGATGCCTTTTCTGGGGTGGTTGTTTAATTAAAACGCAATTAACGGAAATTATATTTTAATTACATCTTACGAGGATGAATTTTATTAAAGATTTTCATTTTCTCTTCGATTTTTCACATTGCTTGGCCTGGCGTCATTGATTCGGCATTTCATCGCACTCTTGTCACATTGGAAAATCGTTAGTAACGCATGAAACACGTTGTTGTCAGCTGAGTTATATGTCATGGGTGCGTTTAATCAATTTCCGCTCTTGAACATTTCCACCACCTGGCACTCATATCCGGAACCATTAGAATTCTCTCAAACTCTAGCGATTTTACACATACTCGAACTTATACTAAGTTGCAAATAATTTTTATCACATAAATGATAATGGCAGAATGGTTGAGCTTTCATTACCATTTCCTGTTGGGTGGAGGTGTTAAGTGCCATTCGGTGCATAAAAACAAATGGAAATGTGGTGATTCAATTATAGTGGAATTTCGGTTTGTGAGCGTTTCGGTTCGTGAACTTCTTTTGGGTCCGAAAATACTTCGAGGACAATGTCGCTTAAGACTTAATGAATTTTTACTGTTTTTTTTAAATAATTTTAAGCAAAAAGTATGGGTTTGAATCATCAATCTTCCGAGTCTCGAATACGGATTAAACCATTTTGCATTGGTTTGTGTAGAAAAAATTTTCCGTTCCTAAAGGCCTCGGTTTATGAACACTTTTCAGGAATAGATTAAGTTCACGAATCGAAGTTTCACTGCATACTCTAAACCAGACACTCTTTTCCAGTAAATTTCTCAGCGAAATTTCACGAGGATTGATTAGGGAAAACAGTAAATATTCTTTTTTACTATTTTTCCAGTAAAATTTACTGGACGGCGGTCAAATTAACCGAAATACAGTAAATTTTACAGAAAACACAGTAAATTTTTATTGGAGAATTACTGGGGAATTACTCGACCGCAGTATTTTGTATTACTCCGGCTTGACAAAAAATGTCTACCTGTTTCTGACACTTGACTGTTTCACCCCAGTAAATTTGTTATTGTTTTCCCCTATTACCAGAACCACTCAAATGTGTAAGTCAGTAAGCATTTGAGATGCTTTTAAGATTTTACTGTGACCCCAGTAGTTTTTACTCAGATCATTGTTATTCCAGTTGTTTCGAGTTTTCCAATATGAAAATTTTGCTGCGGAGACAGTCCAATATTAACTGGGACGAACAGTGAATTTTCTTTACTTAAAATTTTAGTAAAATTTACTGTATACTTGGTGGTTTTTGCTGAACTCCCAGTAAAATTTGGTAGGGTGGTGGTTTTTGCTGAACTCCCAGTAAAATTTGGTTGAGAGTGTAGATGGTGCTTGAGTTGGGTGACTATACGTCCCGGAATGACCGAAACAATTCTGTTTTCGGGCGTGTTGTCCCGGAAACTAAACTTTTATCATGGATTTTTCCATTTAGTGGCAGAATTCATCAAACGCTCGAAAAAACAATCACCAAATATGCAAAAAAAAATACTCGACTTCAGCTTGGGATTGCTAGAAATTACAATTTCTTTGTTTGAGGTTATAAAAGAATCAGTGACCTCTTCTACTTCGATTGATGGATTGTATTACCACTGCTTCTGAAAAATGCGCCGCAGGCGAAATTTTTTTTAAAAGATTACGTCTCAAGTTAAAATTTGTTGAAAGAATTTAAGAGGAAAAGTCAGGTCACTTTTCTAGCGTAAATTAGAAAACCATGAAACCGATCGTGCTTAAATTTTGCACAACATCTTCACAAGAGAGGAAACCAGCAGTTCATCACAATCTGCTGGAAGGATTTATTTTTTTTAATAAAAAAAGTGTCAGTTGAGATTAACACAAAACTTTCCTCTGCAATATTTAAAAAAATGCAACAAATAATATTTTTTTCAATTATTTCGAGAGCATTGAAAGTTGATAGAAAACTTCGATTTTCGTAAAACTCATTTACAAAAAATTTCAAGTCGCTAGCTCAACTCGTTCTCGAGTTATTTAAGATACGGACAGACCGACAAACCTATAGACAGATGCACCTACATGACATCCTCATAATTTTGCCTGAACAGGATTTCGTAATGATCAGAAAGTTTCTATCTTCCCCTCGTTCTCAAGTCATTCTCCGTCATGACTACAATAATTTCCCTCTATAGCAGAGGAAAGTAATATGAAACTCTTTAAGAAACTGTCAAATTATTAAATACCGAAAAAAATTTAACAAATTAAAGATGTTGAAATTTTGTACCTGGCCAACTTTTTAATTATTCACTCTGATTTTCTTTTATTTAGTTGAAAAAAAAACTCTTGCCTCATAATACTTGATTTTAATTAATAAATAAAAATATTGAATCTGTATCTCTTGGATGGCATTCATACCGTTAATTATGAGAGCACTTGACTAATGAAGTAATAAATATATATGGATTTTCATTCAAGAAACTTTTATGCTGGTTGACGCGATGTGCACTGCATATATTAGGGTTACATAGAGCTGCATTCATTTTCTCGCTCGTGATACAAAATTATCATTTTTTTGCTCCGATTTTATTTCCTTTTTCCGCACAAAATTTTACGATGTAATCATGCTTTTATATGCATATACATAGATGGTCTATACTGGCGACGATAGTAGTACAAAATGCATATTAGACCTCGACACATATATTCGTATTTAGGACATAATTTTAGCATTACGGATTCACTTATACAAGAGTTAGGTGAGTATCTTTCAGTTCCCATAGGGAATATGTCAGAATATTTATCGCTTGGGTTAATGTATAATGATTTACGATTATATTTTGGGTCATAAATTCCACACTAATTACATTAGATCTGTTCTCCTTTTACAAAATGTATTTTTATGGGTGAAAAGATCATTTTAACAATTTTTATCTCTTACGTTGGCACTTATGGCTTTCTTAATTTTTCTTTTTTACAATTTATTTAAAATAAAACAAAATTTTGAATTATTTAAATTTCTGTCGTGTTTGAGGATTTTTTAATCAATTGGCCAATTATTAACCATTTTTTATTAAAAGCTTCTATTTAACTTGCTCTGCTCGTCTGTTTGTTTGTATATCTGTTTGTCCGGGTCAAATCTTGTAACCGAATTTGGACACGCTCCCACATATTCGATTGACTTGAAATTTGGCACACCGCTCTATATACGCCTACATAGGGTGACAAGATTTATTTTAATTCATTCCGAGAGATGATGAGCAGCAGGGGATGGGGTTGCTGAAACGAAGCCCAATACCAACGAAACCACAAATTTTATATAGGAAATAGAACTTGATTGGGACGAAAACCAACGGGAAACAATTAAGAAATATATGCCGCAGGTGAAATTTTTGATTCAAAGATACATAGGAGAAAATTAGCCTAATTTTTTGCGATCTTTTCGTTCCATAAAAAATCGTTACGGAAACAGCAAAAATTCTAATAAAGAGAAATGCTCCGCAGGTCACATTTTTTTGAAATGCATGCGCTCTTTGTGGAAAACTGTCGAAAAAGTGCGCGGCAGTAAAAAGAAGTGGTTTGCAGCAAATTTCCCACTAAAGTTTAGTATTTTTAACGTATCTAGTGATCGTTTTTTCTAAAGTTTAATAAATTATAATCCTAAATTGAAAAATCTGGGACAGAAGTTTGGTTTCTGGGACGCCGGGACAACATGCCTAAATCCGGGCCTGTTCCGGTCATTCCGGGACGTATGGTCACTCTGCGTACACATCAAAAAACCAAATATGCGGATGTCAATCGGCATGTGGTATAAATTATTGATGCTGAGTCGTTTGGGGTCTTAAATGTAAGGGGTTGAACTTTCGGGATTGTAACGTATTATTTCAAAAAATACCCCCTAAGGTACTAACAAACACTGCCAGCCTGGCAACCCTTGGTTGCTGGGTAAAGGTAGCCGCTGCTGAGGTTAACCAGGCAATCGAAACGTCAGTAGTAGTGGAGTATTAGTGTGACATACAGGAACTAGATACGACTGGCCCTAAGTTTCGACGGCCAGTTGACGAAGGGGGCTCAGCAGCGGTTCATCAACAATCGGCAGGGAAGTAGTGATTCTCCTTTATATCCAGTTGTTTATATTTCAGAAGTGGAATAAGCCCAACGCGCTTGCTCGATGCTGAATTCCTGAATATTCCATGGCGACTCGTTTTGTTTTTGCATGTGTGTTTGTGTGCGAGGAATTAAGCGGAGACGTAGGTCTTTGCTTGCTTCTGTTGGTTTTGTGTTTTCGCTGGTTGTTTGTGTGTTTGTATTGCGTGCGTGTGACTTTGTTGTTCGCTGATTGTTGTAAGTCGAAAGGAGAATATTCAGCAGGCAAGAAGAAGAAGACGAAATTTGCTTGTGAGGATCGATCGAGTTTTTTTTGGTCATTCGAAAAGCCATTACGCATTGTGAAAAGTCGCGTTAATAATTCAGTCAATAGAAAGCCATTACGCATAGTAAAAAGTCGTGTTTGAAAAAAGAAAAGAATAATCAGTTTATTCGTTAGTGATTTCGTACGAGACGAAGTTATTGAGAGCGGACTAAAAACTTGAAAAAAAAAAAAAACAAAAGAACAGCGGAGCACTGGAGGAAGGGAGTGTCCACCGAGGGACGGATAGTCGAATTCCCTGTCCTTAAGATAAGAATTTGTGTTAATTTTGTTTCTCAAAGCGAGAATTTGATTTTGGTTGGGCGACTGTGGGTCCAGGAGAGTGATGTCATCCAATTTGAATACCGGTGGTCGAGGTCGAGGGGGACGGAAGCGGTCTCGTGTAGTGGCGTCAGTAACCTCGTCCAGTACTGGGAGGGGTGAGTCCGTCGCATCGCCATCTTCCTCCATACCTCAGGTTCCAGTAGCGCCTTCGAGTTCGTTTAAATTGGGAATAGAGGAAATTCGGGGACTCATTCCGGAGTTTAGGCCGGGCATGGATCAGGGGTTAAACGCTAAACAGTGGGTCGAACACGTCGACCGAATGCGTCTGGCATATCTGTGGGACGAGCGAGCCACACTGATGTACGCAACTATACGCCTACGTGACGCTGCGCAGTTTTGGTTACAGACACGTGACGGTGTTTTTGCGGACTGGGCGACATTCAAAAACGATTTAATACGAAGTTTTCCTGAAGTGGTAGACGAAGCAAAGATTCATGCGAAGCTTGCGTCTCGCCGGCGTCAATGGAACGAACCGATAGAAAGCTATTTCTACGCGATGTCCTCCCTGGCGAAGACAATAAAATTAACGAACGATTGTACCATAAAATACATTATTTCGGGTTTGGGCAATAAGGATTTACAAAATATTGTGATGGCAGTTACCTACACCGACCCAGTGGAGCTGTTGGGTAGAATCAAAATATACGAGTCCATGAACCGGGAACCGGCGCGTCGCGATCACAATGAGGCGAATGCTCGAAGTCTACGTATGTTGCGACCAGAAACAAGTGCTACGGCACGAAACAAGCAGTGGCCCTATCCCTCGCATCCGCGGAGAATTGAGTCTACTCCGTATTCGAGACCACACACGTTTACACCGCGTTATCAGCAGGCAGGAGCAAACTCGTTTCCGGGAAAGTGTTTTAAATGTGACCAAACTGGGCACATGGCCGTCAAATGTCCACAGCAAGGCAATAAAACTCCATCCGAAACGAACAAAAAGAATAATTTTCGCGTAAGGCAAGTGGAAACTCGTCAGTCGGAGCTACACCAAACCATTCTTGTTGATGGAAATCCAATTGACGCCTTTATTGACCTCGGAAGTGAAGTTTCTACCGTCCGAAAAAGCGATTGCCAGGCGCGAGGTTGGGAAATCAGGAAGGACCCAGGACGAATGCTAAGTGGGTTTGCTGGGGGGCAATGTCGATCACTGGGACTTGTCAATAAAACGGTGACCATCGGGGAGGTTTCACTTCCAACCGATATTGTTGTGGTGTCCGACGACGCGCAAGAGGTGCCGATACTTATAGGACAAACCTTCACCAATCGCCCAGGTGTGCAGGTGATCAAACGCTGGCGACAAATCGACATTATGAAAGACACTTCAAATACTGTCTCGACCGATCAATCTCAGCGTGCGGCGAACCCACATCCAAGACAAATGCAAATACGACAAATACCAATAAAAAGCTCTGACATCAATATGGGTGAAGTGGGTTCTCCGGGAGCTCAGGCGAGACTCGTAAAGATGGTGGAAGACTTTCGGGATTGTTTTGCTATGGAAACCGCCGACCTTGGGCAGGTAGATTGGGTTGAGATGGAAATAGAACTGACCGAGAAGACTCCGATACAAGTTCGACCTTACCGTGTGCCGTATCACCAACTTGAAACGCTGAAAACGATTATCGCAGACCTTCTAGCAAATGACATAATCGAGCACTCCGTGTCTGAGTACGCTAGTCCATCGATCCTGGTGCAAAAGAAGGATGGATCTCTTCGACTATGCGTTGATTATCGGCGACTAAATGCACAAACTCGAAAGGAAACATTCCCTACCCCAAACATCGAGGAGTGTTTAAACAATTTGTCCGGTGCCAGTATTTTCACGACGCTCGATTTTATGAATGGTTATCACCAGATTAACATTAAACCAGAACACCGATATTTGTCCGCCTTTGTAACACCGGAGGGTCATTATCAGTACAAAAGAATGGCTTTCGGCCTTACCAACGCTCCGGCAGTTTTTAAGCGCTTAATACGAAAAATCCTTGACAAACTGAATGATAAACGTGTCACTGCATACATGGACGACATGGTAATATCCGCTTGTTCCATAGAAGAGATGTTTGAGATCTTGGAAAAGCTACTTGTTATCCTTCGCGAGGCAAAGCTGACATTAAACGTCAAGAAATGCTTTTTCTTCAAGAAAACAATCGACTTTTTAGGACACGAAATTAGTCTGGGTACCATCAGGCCAGGGATCGGTAAATCGGCGATCATAAAACAATATCCAGTGCCGCAGAATCTTACTGAGGTGCGACAGTTTTTGGGCCTGACTAGCTACTTCCGACGGTTCATTCGGAACTATACACGAATGGCGACTCCGCTTAATGAATTGTTGAGGAAAGGAGTGGAATTTTCGTGGACCGAAGCCAGAGAAACCGCATTTCGCGAACTAAAACGGTGCTTATCCGAACGACCAGTGCTTGCTATCTACGAGCCAAATGCCAACCACGAACTCCACACCGATGCGAGCACGAAAGGTTTGGCGGGTATATTGCTACAAGTGGGGGAAAATAAAATCCGGCAGCCAGTTTCGTATTATAGCCGAGCTACGACTATCGCCGAACAAAAATATTCGAGCCACGAGTTGGAAGCACTCGCCGTCGTCGAAAGCCTAGAAAGGTTTAAATATTACCTTCTAGGAAAACGGTTTGTCGTGGTGACCGATTGTGCGGCTCTCAGAGCAACCAAAGAACAAAAGGACCTTATCCCGCGTATCGCCAGATGGTGGCTCAAAATACAACCATTCGATTTCGACCTGCAATATCGACCAGGAGTGAAAATGTCTCATGTCGACGCGTTAAGTCGGGCAGTCTGTTCCGAAAGCGCGGAACCGGAAGAAATAGGTGCAGAAGTTTTTGTAGTGACCGTTAGCAACCAGGATTGGGTGGTCGCTCTCCAGGGAAAGGATCCTCAACTGCGGGATATCATCGATGCATTGTCGGATTCCAAACATTCGCGCCGTGTGGAATACGCCAAGGACTACGCGCTGAACAATCTTCGACTGTTTCGAAAAACCACCGCAGGAATTAAATTTGTAGTTCCATCAAATATAAGGTGGCAGATTGTGAGAACGTCTCACGATGGTTTGGGACATCCAGGATTGGAGCGTACGGTAGCTCACGTTCAACAGACGTATTGGTTCTCAAAAATGAGAGTTTTTATAAAAAAAAATACATCGACAACTGTATGCAGTGTGCGTATAATAAGCGAAGTACCGACGAAACGCATTACCAGATACACACCTACCAAACTGACCCTGTCCCTTTTCAAACGATTCACCTCGACCATCTGGGGCCTTATCCCAGAAGTAGCCGGCAGAATATTCATCTCTTGGGTATCATCGATGCCTTTACGAAGTTCATTATTTTAAAACCGGTGCGAAACACTAGCACAAATTCAGTAATTAAAGCGCTAGTTGAACTATCTCAGTTTTTTGGTACTCCCTCACAAATCGTAAGTGATCGAGGTACCGCATTTACGTCAAAGGCCTTCGCGGAATATTGCGACGAAAACTGCATCCGGCATATTAAAACTGCGGTTCAAACCCCAAGAGCGAATGGTCAAATAGAGCGTTATTTCCGGACCATTGGCGCTGCAATCTCGAGCACGACGGAAAGAGTAGACGGTCGAGATTGGGATGCTCATGTCGACAGAATTCAGTGGGGATTGAATACGATTCCGCATAAAGTGACCGGACAATCGGCGCAACATCTTCTCTTGGGATATACCCCGAAAGGCGTGCTAAATAACCAATTAACATCCGCCCTACATAATGACGTCACCAACCCCTCTCGGGACGACTATTCAGACGTTCCCACTCTGGATGAAATCAGGCAAAAGGCAGCTGACCAAATATACGAAAAAATAAAGGAACAAGCTGCACGAATAAATCCAAAACGTCCTCTACCAGGAGTCTACAACGTAGGAGATTTGGTTCTACTAAAATCGGAGCCAGCAGCGACTGGAATGCCACGCAAGCATCTACCTAAGTTCAAGGGGCCATACGTGATTGACAAGATTTTAGGCAACGACCGATACGCAGTCACAGATCCGCCGGGTGTGAAGATTTCTGGCAGGACTTTTAACTCGGTTTGGGCAGCAGATCGCAATAAGCTCTGGTGTAACTTCAATGAGTTGGAGCTGGACTTGGACTCAGAAGACGAGAAGGAAAATGAACCCGACAATTAAATACTAATCAATTATGAATGAAATGAATTACTTAAATAAGTGTCCTTTCGATGTAAAGTCAGTTTTAGGCTTTCAATAAAAACATGAAAACCCGTATTGGATTGTATTAAGGTTGGGATCCCGGAACTGGGTGACTAGGGAGTGTTGGCCAACGTCGCATCCATCGGTGATGAGCCCGAGAGTACTCGAGACCAGAAGAAAGGTAATGTTCTTAAGAAACGATAATTAATTTCCAGGAGTACACCGCTGATGGAAGAAGTGTGGTTGCAACCGCGTCTATAAGAGGTACTAATAGGTATGGTAAAACGACAAGGTCTGATCAACCTTGAAGAGTAGTGAGTGAGCGCACGCCGCAGTCAGTGGCTGTCCTGTAGCAACTTTTTGGTCTTGCTATGAAGGGACGCTTAGTCTTTTGATTTTGGTTCAGATGGCTAAGACGAAGAGAAGGGGTAGCAAACTTTTGTCTTGCTATGAAGGGACGCTTAGTCTTTTGATTTTGGTTCAGATGGCTAAGACGAAGAAAAAGGGTAGCAAACTTTTGTCTTGCTACGAGGACGGGGAATCTATACTGCTGCCGTGGACGTGGCATACTTTTGTCTTGTCACGTAACCGCGCGAATCGGGCTTCTGATTCCGATTCAGATGACCTGGTCGCTCGGGCGGGGCAGATCAGACTCCAGAAGGAAATGAGGCGTACTATGACCATCACTGAGGACAGTGACTCGCAGGATGGCCGAGATGTAGCGTATTATTTCAAAAAATACCCCCTAAGGTACTAACAAACACTGCCAGCCTGGCAACCCTTGGTTGCTGGGTAAAGGTAGCCGCTGCTGAGGTTAACCAGGCAATCGAAACGTCAGTAGTAGTGGAGTATTAGTGTGACATACAGGAACTAGATACGACTGGCCCTAAGTTTCGACGGCCAGTTGACGAAGGGGGCTCAGCAGCGGTTCATCAACAATCGGCAGGGAAGTAGTGATTCTCCTTTATATCCAGTTGTTTATAGGATTTTCTGAATGCAGTTCAGTCGAAGACTCCCTTCTAAATGTGACATCATACTAACATCATAATAAAAATGAGTTGGTGTCTGTCTGTCTGTCTGTCTGTTCCTCTTTCACGCAAAAACGGCTGAACCGATTGACTTGAAATTTGGCATGAGTGTCTGTGGTAGTTCTGGTTCCAACATAGGAATATGGAAAAGTAGCGCGAGGGGTGGGGGAGCAAGGGGAGGGGGTAAAGTGATTTCGAAACTTAGTTTTTGCACTATGTTACTCTTTCGCGGGGAAACTACTTAACCGATTGGCCTGAAATTTGGCATAGATGTTCGTTGGGGATCCAGCCCCAACATAGACCCATTAAAAAGTAGCCCGATAGGTGGAGAGTAAGCGGAGGGGGGTACAGTAATACCGAATGCAAGTGCGGGAATTTTGTGTTAGTTTGTTAACCCGTTCGGTACATGTTTTTTTATATGGGGGTTAAAAATACTCTATACAAATTAATGATGTTTACGCTATCAGTATTCATTTAAAACAAAAAAAAGAAAAAAAACAAAAAAAAATTAAAAATTTTTATTTTTTACAAATACGTCCACTGTAGTCCAGCTTTTTACTCAAAAAATCAAAATTGGGTGACAAATGCACTTAAAGGTGCACTAAATGAGTATAGAGTGTTGAAAATAAATAAATAATAAGTCAATTCAAATTTTTAACTGCGTTGCCATATGGCATCAAAATACCGAATGGGTTAATCATTTTCCTAAGAGAAAAAACTAACGAACAGCATGCAGGCTACCTAATTTTTAACCAAATGAATTTAGTTTTCCTAAGTTTTTTTTCTGTTCACGCTTTTAGCCGGGCGAAGCCGGGTCCAAATTCTAGCACTAATATATAAAAATGAGTTGGTGTCTGTCTGTCTGTCTGTCTGTTCCTCTTTCACGCAAAAACGGCTGAACCGATTGACTTGAAATTTGGCATGAGTGTCTGTGGTAGTTCTGGTTCCAACATAGGAATATGGAAAAGTAGCGCGAGGGGTGGGGGGGAGTAAGGGGAGGGGTAAAGTGATTTCGAAACTTAGTTTTCCCTCTATGTTACTCTTTCGCGGGGAAACTACCGAGCCGATTGGCCTGAAGTTTAGCTCCAACATAGACCATCAAAAAAAAATTGAAAAAACTTAACCCGGCAACGACGGGTATGCAAGCTAGTATTATATAGCCAGCCCTTTATACAATTCGCTCACATATTTCAGCCCATAAAAAAGTTAACGAATTAGCTTAAAAAAATAATTACAAATATTTTGTTACCAACAAGATACCTTCAAGGTGTTAAAATTCCAACTAGTAAAAACTGAATCCCTTTTCAAATTCTAAAACGGCAAAAAAGGTATCATTCGACCCATGTTTATGGTTGCTTTTACAAAACTTTTAAATCGTATAATAAATGGTTTTTCTTTTAAGTGTCTGTTCACCTTAAGGAATGATTAATAATCCCCAAGAAAATGAAAAAAAAAGAATTATATCCACAACAATCTTCAATTCTATTTGAATATCTATTCATTTCCCACCTTTTTGAGTTTTTATTATTTTCTTTATTATTATTTTTTTTTCCTTTTTTGAGAAAAACACCAAAAACACAAGACAAAATTCCATACTTTTCACAATATTTTATCCCGCAAAGTTTTCCAACCACTTTTTATTGTTCAAAAATTGGATCAATTGAATTTTTTTTTCGTTATTCTTTTGCGGCTTTTCAATTTATTACCCTAAAATCCACTGAGTTGGCAATCAGCTGGGGAACAATTTATGATTATGGTTAAAAAAGACTTTTTTTGGCCCATGCTGGATTGGAGGCTAGGCTGGCTATGCCCACCGAAATTGTTTCAATTTAATATTTTTCCCATACCCTGGAAGCGAATTTTTCCCCAAAAAAAGATAGCGAGAAATAAAATCGGGAGCCACAAGTAAATTGGTAACATTTTTAATGAAATTAATTATTCAGCGAAAGATTTATATCGCATGTTGCGAATATTTTTATGGCAAGTGCTCTTAATTATTTTCCGTATTTCACGCTTTTGTGCATGGGTTAATAGTTTAATTATATTATCGATGCTGGTGTTAAAAAATGAAACATTTTTATTTCACTTTATGTATATTGCTCGTTATCCTAAATTGAAAGATTGTGACGAATTTTATTCAAATCGATTGCTGGCTACCCTTCCCAAATTGTATTATCATTAAAAAAATTTGAGATTGAGTAAAAATTAATATTTTTTTAGAATATTGTGGAATTAATCAAGAAAAGTCAGTCCATTTCCAATTTTCTTGGAGAAAATTGACGTTATTGCCCAAAGCATTTCATCCCTTAACCCATTTTGGACCTCCGTGTGTTCAACCACACGCCTAACTTTGGTCGAACAGTAAACATATTTAAAACATAATAATGAAATGATTGTTGGGCTTATAATTAGGTTTGGTGTCTTGGCAATACAAAAATATATATTTTGGACAATTTTCACCTTTCTACGGGTTCACCTGGACAGGTTGAAAAAGTGTGTGAAAAATGCATTTTTTTCAATTTAAAAAAAAATAACATAAACAAAAATAAAAATTAATTTATTTGTTATGGAGTATGTTGGCAAAGGCCCAAATATAATTTTGGTAATTTCTCCGGCACCACTGGCGACCCTAACTTGCTGCCATGGGTCAGCGAAAAATGCCGTGTGGTTGAACACACGTTGGGACCCGTAATAACATTTGCAGTGCACGTTGTGCACATTTTTGTAATCAATTGCTTCGCCCGTTAGTTGGAGTTGGAGCTCATATGTAAAGGTCGCAATTGTTTTTCGTGTAAAAGAGTGAAAATAAAACAAAATGTCACGCCGAAAGTTTTTCACAAATCAGGAGTTAATCGATATTATGAACAATTTCTCGGAAGATGACCCTTCATTAGCTATTGAAACGGTAGTTTGTTTGCCGCCGGATAATATTGTGGGGGACTCGGACGACGAATTTATTGATGATGATGAGATCTCAACAAATATTGCGTGTGATTTGAGCCCATTAAATGAAGTTGCCGGTAAGTATTTTGTTGTGGGTTTTTAATTGTGTTTGGCTAATTGCGTTCGTGTGTGTAGGCACGATTGAGGTCATTTTTGAATCAAATGTTGAGGATTACGGTGGACCCCAAGAAGTGAAAGATCCTGAGCCATCAACATCGAAACATGAGCCACCAGCAGAAAAATACCGATCCAAGACTGATTTTAAACCAAATTGGAGAAGGACAACCCGATGCAAATACGATATTCACACGGTGCACGAGCCACTGAAGGAAGGCGAAAAAAATCCATTTGAATTGTTTAAATTATTTTTTGATGATACTGTGATTGAAATGCTTGTGAAGGAGACTAATCGTTATGCTGCACAACGCAATGTTACAAAATTATGCGATAAATATGAGATGCAACGTTTCATGGGAATACTCCCATTTTTCGGATATCATCATGTGCCACAAGTGAAATTGTTTTGGAGTTTGAATCCTGCATTTGGCATACCAATCATACGACAAACAATGCCGCGGAATACCTTCCTTCGGTTTAAATAAAATTTTCATATCGCAAACAATGACACGTTAGAGTCGGGTGATAAATTTGCAAAAGTGCGGCCATTATTGGTACAGTGTTTGGATAGTGCTGCGGTAAATGCCTGGAAATTACACTGCTTCGTGGCTACGTCTGCCAAGACAAAACTGATGCCCCAGTTAGATTTCAAGAATGTCATTCAAGAATGGCACCTTCTTTTTGCGTCGGAGGACTCACTGCTGGATGATTCGCCAAATAAAAATGATAACGCACCAGGAGATGTTTACCATCCGAACAATCTACCACATGTGACCGGTATGCACGTTCCAATCAAAACTGAAAACCGCCGCCGCTGTATTGTTTGCACACCAAAAGCCACAGTTTTTGTATGTGAAAAGTGTAACGTGCACGTTCACCCAGAGAACTGCTTCAAAACATTTCATGAAAAGAAACAATATTATTTTGATCGCAAACAAAGCCGCACATTAGTTTATTCATGATTTTTCTCAAATAAATGTTTGAAACTCATTCAATTTTGCTTTTTATACTTACCTGTTATTACTAACCTTACCTTGCAATATTCCCTGCCCTTATACATACCTAAATACTTACCATTTACAAAGAAACTAAACACAGAAATTTGTACTGAAGAAAAAAATGAAAAGTGCTATGGGTCCCAGCGTGTGGTTGACCACACGGCTAATAACTTCCGGAAAAAAAAACCAAACAAATTTATTTTTTGCAGGGATGATTTTTAGCATAAAAGAAGACGTTCCTGAAAAATTCATCATAAAATTCCAGCGTTGAAA
Organism: Chrysopilus asiliformis; assembly: GCA_964034945.1. NCBI lineage: Eukaryota > Metazoa > Arthropoda > Insecta > Diptera > Rhagionidae > Chrysopilus > Chrysopilus asiliformis. The sequence goes on along the minus strand of OZ035962.1, from coordinate 6,110,186 downwards.
GTTTCCGGTCCTTAATGGGTTAAGCACCTTGAAATCTTCACACATTTATAATCGATTTTGAGTCCCACCAACAACAGAACGTTATGAAAGCTTTCTTTCACTTGTTGAGTATAGCTTGCAATATATCTTGGTTGAGTATACCCACCAAGTTTTTAACAGTGTATGAGTATATCTTGGGCGCATTTAGTTTATCGCCTCCAAGTATACAAAATGTATGGCCAATGGGGAAAATAAGTTTTCGGGAAGGAAAACTATTTTATTGAAGCTTGACGAAAACTTGGTTGAATTTTTTGCCACATATTCTAGGTTTTAGATTACATTACCTTGCAATAAAAGGATTTTTTTATGAATAAATATGGTTCTCGAAGATGCCATTTGAATGTACAGCAATTTACCTTGACTATAAGGTTTTTAACGTTCCTCTGCTATCGAGGGAAAATATTGTATCTATGACTGAGACCTACTCGAGAACGGGGATAGATAGAAACTTTCTGATCCGTACGAAACCCGTTTCAGACAAAATTATGTGGATGTCTGTCTGTCTGTCTCTCGGTCTGTATATCGGCCTGGGTCTGTCTGTCGGTCTCTCTGTCAGTGTGTCTGTCGGTCTGTCTGTCAGTTGGTCTATCGGTCGGTCTGTCGGTCTCTTTGTCAGTCTGTCTTTCAATCTGTCTGTCGATCTGTCAGCCTGTTAGTCTATCTTTCAATCTGTCTGTAGGTCTGTCAGCCTGTTAGTCTGTCGGTTTGTGGATCTGTCTGTCGTTCTCTGTTAGTCTGTCTTTCAATCTGCCTGTCGGTCTGTCAGCCTGTCGGTTTGTGGGTCTGTCGGTCTGTCAGCCTGTCAGTCTGTCGGTTTGTGGGTCAGTCTGTCGGTCTGTCGGACTATCCAGTTTAGTCATCATTATCGGCGCTACAGCTCTCGAAGAGGTTTCATAACAATTTCTTCCCTGCTTCGCACCTACAGTTTTACATGGATTGCGAACCGTGAATGAATTATAACATTTGTAAGGTTTTTTTTACGTTGCAAGCCATCAAAAGGAGAGGCTGTGATAGCAGTCTGTGATAGCAGAAAATCTAATACCGGATTCGTGATCAGCGATCCCGGAAACCCCTTGATTCCGATTTTTCCGGGAAAAAGGATATTTGAGTTATCCTTTCAGGACCTTCTGTTTCGAATTTTAAAAATTGGTTACCAGATTCATGATCAGCGATCCCGGAAACCCCCTAATGCCGATTTTTCCGGGGAAAAATGGGAAAAAAGATATTTGCGTTATCCTTTCAGGACCTTCCGTTTCGAATTTTGAAAATCCAACATAGCTAGAAACCTGGTCCTGGCAATGCAGATTATTTTGCAAAAAACCGCGTAAAAATCGGTCCAGTAGTTTTTGAGTTTTGTAATCTCAAACATACAGACAGAGAGACAAACATCCATTTTTATATATTAAGATAGATTCGTTGGTTCATTGATGTTGCGTTGCATCCGTGGGGTGGGGGTGTTCCCGCCCGTTCATCTTGACGCGTATTAAAATAAAATAAATATGGTCACCCTAAGTAGGCTGCATTTTGTTAAACTAGATCTACAGATTTCGTCAGAAATTTTCTATCTGTATCCGGTCTCGGGTCAGTTTCCGTTATATATAAAATTCTTTCCTTCTTTAGAAAAGGAAAGTAACAATTAATCATATCACAAATAAATCTTTAACTAAATATCTATTATCTATTTGTTGTATTTTTTTTAAGATATCTAAAAACATTTTTTTCTTTTTTGCAGGTACGAAAATGGTGCTTAGGGAAAGGATTTTTTAATAAATCTCCTGCTTAGACAAAAATTCTTTGAGCTTTGTAAGATTTTTAAATATATTTGATAGGATGACAGTGAAATTTAAAGATATATAATTGACTTATTCCTGAGAAAACTAACACAACAAAAAAACAACAAACCTCTTCGCCCATAGCAAAGTAAACCAATAAATTCACATTGAAAATGGGAATAAAACTTTCAGTTAGAGCATCCAATACAAGAACCATTTGTGGAACTTTTGTTTATGTGCGACTACTCAACTGAAGCTTCTACACTGTTAAAATATCATTAAAATCATCATTGCTTCGAAATAAAATTCTGTTAATCCTTGAAAATTACTCTTTCATTAAATAATTTCCTTAGATTGAATAGCATTTAGTTTGATAGATACTTGATTGTGAGAAAATTTTAATTAATTATGATTGAGTTTGATTTGCAAAGATTGCCTGCAGTCATAATAACATGTTTCACTGCAAGATTCCAAAGGATGTAAATTTAAACTGAAGAATTTGTTTGGAACATATGTTCATAACATTCGAATATGTCATTTCAATACGGTAATAAATTTCATTCCAGTGTCGTTTTGTCCTTGTGGTGGGGGCGCGATGAGGGTTGGTTGTAAGAAACAATTCATCTGGTGTTTAATTTAAGGTGTTTCTCTACTCTACTAAATGTGGGGAGGCCACAAGACGACAAGTATCAGTTGCAGAATTATACATGATTGCTGCGATAGTTATGTTCAAATGGAAATGGCATTCTATGAGTTCCCAGTTTCCATCTTCCCCTCTAACCAAAGTTTGGTACAACTTTTGCGATTGAATGAAACAAAATTAGTTGAAGGGCACATGCCAGAGGGAGAGAAAGTTTAATACTTTGCTACCGGGTTGTACGTTATGGGCTTCTATAATATGTGTTCATTATATTCCGTGAATAATGGCCAGTTTTGCTCTAATTGATTGCTATCCTTATTACCTTTTGTCTCTGATTAATATATGAGTCCAGAATGTATAGAGTTCAGGGGTTGCCAAAGTCCTTTCCCACTGCTATATTATGGTTATGCTGTTTATAGGATTTTTTTGTCCTTTACACAGTGTACGTATATGTCCAAATGAATTAATGACAGTTATGGCTTTTTTTGTAACTTTAGTGTATCTTCAGTGAAACAAAACTATTGAAATTAAAACAAATATAAAAAAAACAACTGAAATTTTCCGGGTTAGTGAAATAAAAAATTCCTGATCAATTTGAAACCAAATTTTGTTTAACAAAAAGTTTTCATTTTTAGGTTCTGAATTAGAATTTTTTGTCTGGACTTTTAATATTGTACAATCGAGGGTAAATCAAGAGATGCCTAGAATGACCATATATTTGTTGTGTAAATCCGGGACAGATAACGGCGGAGAGCGGCGTTGGATGGCATTTTTAATAGGTCTGTTTCAATTTTTGTTTGTAATCATATAAAAAATGTTATGGGTGTTTTATGTTTTCAAAATGCAACAAAAATTGAGCAGCAGGCGAAACTTTTAGAAACAAACCTCCCACTATTAAAAACAGTTAATGAAATAACCAGCAGACGATTTTTTTTAAAAAGGATGCTCAAGAGGCAGTAAATTTCGAAGCGATTGCGCTGCAAGCGAATATTTTTAGATTTCGAAGCCAATTTTTTTAGTGATTAAGATATTACAACGCTATATTGCATAATTTCGGAACAAAAGTTTAGTTTCCGGGACGCCAGGACAACATTCCTAAATTCGGAACTGTCCCGGTTATTCCAGTACGTATTGGCACACTAGAGAGGGAGAGAGAGGGGGTGAGAGAAAGAGAGAGAGAGAAATAGAGAGAGGGAGAAGGAGTGGAAGGAAGAGAGGGAGAGACGGAGAGAGGGAGAGAGTGAGAGAGTGAGAGAGTGAGAGAGGGAGAGAGGGAGAGAGGGAGAGGGGGAGAGATGGAGAGAGGGAGTGGGGGGGGGGGAGGGAGAGAGGGAGAGAGAGAGAGAGGGAGGGAGAGAGAGAGAGAGAGAGGGTGAGAGTGGGAGAGAGAAGGACTGACAGGGAGGGAGAGAGGGAGGAGAGGGCGGGTGACGGAGCAGAGGGCGGGTGAGGGAGGAAGGGGTGATGGTTAGTGGGCAAGAGAGAGAGAGAAGGGGAGAACGAGAGGGAGAAAGATATATGGAGATAGGGGGAACGAGGGCGCTAGAAAAGGGGAAAGAGAGAAAGATGGGAGAAAAATAAAACAGAGAAAGATGGTAGAGAGAAACAGGTAAAGAAAAGGAAAGACTAGCAAAGAAGATTATTTCACTACTTTTTTGCAAATAAACAAATATAGTAAATTATTTCTGTGCCCTATTATTCAGCTCACGACCGCCATTTTCTCAAAAATTGAATCGCCTTACAGACCAAAAAAATTGAACAATTATTACCAAATATCTAATTTCGTACTGATTTTTCTCATAAAAAAAAAATAGTTTTGTTAAATGCAAATCATCTTACACTCATTTAATATTCACCTAATGTACCAACATGATTTTTTTCCCAGTAGCACAAGTGCATCACAAACTCAGAGACTTTTCAATGATTTTCTTCCGGCTAGGACTTTTCACAAAGGATTTTTCAAATATTGCTTTTTACACCACTTTTTTTTATATTTTTTGCATTTTGGCAACGATTGCCTTGAATTGTTTTGTCGTCATTGCAATGTCACTAAAGCAGGCTTCAATCTTTATTTTTTCTTGTAACAAAACCGCAAAGAAGCATTTATGCTGCAAATATGTATAAGTGCTGAAGTCTTTATACATTTTCAGCATTGAAGCACCAATGTGAATTTGCAATTGGAAAGGGAATGCGGAGCATATAATAATTGCGGGGGAAAAACATATAAAAGAAGTCCCATTGGAACGGGGGTGGAATATTTAAAGGATCTTTTCCACTTGAATATGTTTTGCTGACTTTACTATTAGACGGTTTTCCACCAAATAGGGATGGGGCGGTATTTGATACGATGGGGTTTGGTAGAAAAGTCTTGCTATCCCGGATACAATTTAGGATTTTCCTATAGTGTTTTTCGGAACGAGAATTTTCCGTTCTTCGGCATAGCCAACACGGCATAGATGTGGACGAATAAAGCGGAAAAGGACCTTCTTTTGAATTTTCCTTCCAGCGCACTTAGAATTTGCACATTAGTAAGCAAGGAACATGGAAAAACCGTCGTCGATGGGACAGAAAAAAGCACGTTTCACAAGGAAGAAGACGAAAAGACTCTGGAGGCTTTTCACTGGATATAAGTTTCGGCTTTTGAATGCAAAATTCCCTCTGTAAATGTGGACATGAGGGTGGATGGATGCAAGATGGCTACATTTGAGTATTTGAAACGGAAGTCGACAGAAACAAAAGGCATATAAGAGCCCGAGGTTTTTCCCTTTATTTGGCGTTTTGCCGGCTCTCATTACGCCAGGATCCTGGTACGTTTCACCATCCGACAATGATATTGGGAATCGAGGTCGACAATATTTGGTCCCAAAACTGATGTAGGCGGCAGGCATCTTTTACTTGTTGTTTCCAAGGTTTTTTTTTTTGTTGCGACAACTTCATTTTTAGCTGCTGTGGTCCTCATTTCCAAGTTAATTCCCGTCTGTTTTGAAAACTCTCCCCGCGAACCTTGTAATCTACAGGACAATCCTCCTGTGTTTTTCGTTATTCAATAGAGTGAGGAGTCTGTTTGCAATGTATGCAGTTTCAAGTGTTCCTGCCGTTGAATGTTATCTAAAAGCGACTGAATTGCCTTGAACACTTGGATGATTCCTAAGTAGTTAATATGTGTTTTGTTTTTAGGGATCCATATATTTTCTGTTATATGCAGAAATCGGGATGCCATGCTGTAGTTTAGGGTGAACCGAAAAGATTATTGCAGCTAAACTTCTGTTCATCTCATGAATATTAATAAAAGTTTTTGTGCAAACAGTTCGAATGTGCTGTGAAAGTTTTCCTGATAAAGAGGTTTTTATGTAAGACTTATGGATTAGGGTTGATTTTTTTCGAGTCTAAAACTTTAAATTCCTGGAGTTATTCAAAAAACAAAAAAGGCGATTGCGATGGTGTAAAATTTTAATATTTCTGTTACAGAAAAAGTATACCCGGTACGAATTTGAAGATATTTTTTAAATTATAGTGACCATATTTTTTTTTGGGGTTACATTCTCGGAAACCATCTAAACTGTCACCCAAATGTAACCAAAATTGAAGGTTTTTTTGTAACAACGGTTACAAATTGTTTCTTGGGTATGGTCACTTAATTTTAGCCCTAAAAGTCACAAATCGTGCCTGAAAGGCTCATCTTCTTTTACAACACACGATATTTTTTAGAGAATTTCATTAGATAGAAGTTTCATTATAACTGTATTTTTTGAAAACATTTTCCTACATTTGGGGAATATTCGAAAACTGTTCAGGCAAATAAATTAAAACTCACAAAAAATATTGCAGTTCGGATTTTTTTAAATTGGACAGGAGGCCTGGTAAGATTGTAACAAACGAAATAAATCGAAATTTAGCGGAAAAAATAAAGTTTCAGAAATGTTGTTATGATTTTTTTTTAATTATCGACCTCGTCACAATTGTAAAGGAGGAGAAGAGGTTTGGAATGTTGTCCCGGCGCCCCGAAAACTAAAATTTTCCGTCCCGATTTTTCAATTTAGTTTTGTAATATAGTGAAAACGAAAGAAAGATCTAAATATGTGAAATTTACTTTACCTCAGCAGGAAATTTGCTGTGAATTACATATTTTTCGACTGCGGCGCATATTTTCATTGATTTTCTCAAATGATTTGACATGCGGCGCATTTCTATGCATTGGGATTTTTACAATTTCTGTTGTGATTTTCTATGAAAGGTAAAGAGCGCGTACATTATTTTTGCTCTTGATTTAAATTACAAATTTCGCCTGCGGCATACATTTCTTAATTGTTTTCCCTTGGTTTTCGTTCAAATCAAGTTTTATTTCCTATATAAAATTTATTGTTTGGGTGGTATTGTGTTCCGTTTCTGCCACACACCCCTATCTCTTCCACCCCCTTCACCATCGTCCTTTGCCCTTCAACTCATATTGTCCTGGATTGATGAAAAAAAAAAAAATATGGAAAAAAAATAGAAAAGCGGAAAAACATTTCTGAAACTTTGTACAAACATTTAAAAGATTGTTCAATTTTAACAATCCTAATAACGAAATCAAAAAATAAATCTTCTTTTATGCTATTGGAAATATTTTTATTATTTTTATGATAATTTGTATAAATTTACTAGAAGAATTGTAACGAAACATTGCGGAAAGTGTCAAAATGAATTTTATCTAAAACACCATCATTAGTATTGCTCCATTAATAATATCTTTAGATGCCAGCAACAGAAATATGAGATATATTTATGCTGAAGATGTATAAAAAAAATGGAATTATATAAATATGTATGACTTTGACTATCTATTCGTATGTTTGTGGTTCTTTTGGTGAACCATATGACTTCTTAAGCGACTGGTTACTTCCTCTACGAGTATAAGAAAGATGAGAAGAACACTCCAACTGGGAAAAATCTTTTACGACGTCAAAACGATGGCAAAAAAGCGGAAATTATATCCGCAGAGAAAAGAGTTATGAGAAATGACATGCATTGTTGATAATATTATATTTGAAACAATACCAAAGTATATATTAGTATAGATTTTCCAGTTTTTTTTTTGGCTTGTTTTTGACTCAATTTTTCCCAGCATTTTCTTTTTTGTTTCAGTTTTGCTTCAAGTTCATATTTCCATTAATATTGTTTTTGTTTTTGTATCTGTTCGGTGACTCTGTCTAGTATACGTTCGCTATCAGAACGATAAATCATTTTGGCATCCGAATTTTAAAATGAAATATGAAACAGAAATTTTAATCTCAATTTGTTCCATATAAATATTTACTACCCCCTTAATAAATTAGATAAAGTGTTCCTAATTACAGCAATAGACAGATAAAAGATAGAATCGGGCACAAGCTAGCAAGTAAGCTGGCAAGACAAGTAAGAAAAATGAAATTCTGTTAAGGTACTTAACCTATAATGGTAGGGCATTTCCCAGTCATCCAATTTTCCAAAAGCCAATGGAAAAATTCGAAAAAAAAATATCGTTAAACTCTGAAAATGGTTCTTTCATCATGAAAAATATTTCAATATTAAAAGTGCTGACACAATTTCTCATAATTTTATTTCTTTCATTTCTTTTATTTGGCCAGTCTGTGAAAAAGAAGGTAAATTTCCACGGAAAATTTATATAAAGTTATCTTTAATATCCTCTGTTCTTCGAGCCATCTATTCACTGATGCTTTTCTAGTGAAGTGGGCAAGTGGCGAAAGTTGAGGATATTGTAAAAATATGTATATAACTTGAATCGCAGGATGAAACACATTGGAATTTGTTTTATAAATGAGCTTGATCCGAGTACGAATGTACTTAGCTTGCTTGTTTGCCTGTCTGTCTGTTTGTTTGCCCGTTTTTTTTTTGTCAGGGTCAGATTTTGTAATCTAATTTTGACCCACTTCCACTCATTCGATTGACTTGAAATTTTGAAAAAATACATACCTCCTATGAAAATGGAATATGCGTGTATCGCATGTACGAGAGAAAACAAAACGGTATATTCATAGGGTGACCATACGTTTTGGTTTGGCCGGGACAGTTTCCGGAATTTTCGATTTCCCACAAATGGCCAATGCATTTCAAAAAATTTCGCCAGCGGCGCTTTTATCTTCATTGTTGGTTTTACAATTTTGTCACCATTATTTATGGAATCTAAAGAGCGGGAAAAATTAAGTTATCGTTCGCTTAGGAGTGTGTAGTTCTTGATTTAAATCTTTGCGCCCCACTTTGTGTAAAGAAAACCCCTACCCTCTCATCTTGTTCCGCCTTGGCAAAGAAATATTGTCCCCTGTATACTCATGGCGCCATTTTGTTAAAATTGTCTCACAATGTGGGGTCTTAAATGAGAGGGGGTTGGAAAAATTATTACGTGAAGAAAGAAAAATGGCTGACGCATTACACAGTTGTTTTGCAACCGGGAAAACGAGGCAACCATCAAGTGGGGCCTTAAATTAGGGTAAAATACCCAGATCTGAGCCCCCTCAAGCCTTTTTTCACTTCATACCATATTTTCTTTGTCTTCCGTATACTTTCTGAGAAACTTATACTTACTGGTCGAAAGTATGGAATGTTTAAATTAAATTAACATATACATATTCCTCAACAATTTGAATAAAAAAAAGAATTATGTGTAAATGTTGGAAATTATCCCAAAATCCAGTTCCAGTTCTGAATTATTGTTTTAGCCGCAAAATTAACAGGGGTGCTCAGAACCTGTGCCAGAGCTCAGATCTGGATACTTTACCCTATGTAATACAAAAAACAGTCGTCATTTTTGACGTTTAGTCTTGCTAATCAAATACAAAATGACTTAAATGGACAAAATAAAAAAAAAGTAACAACCAAAATCTAAAAACATAAGAAAAGCTACAATTGCCAGGGGCCAATCGTCAAGTACCTACTCTATATGATGACGGAAAAAATGTTTATTTAAAAAACTCCATTTGTATAGGAGAGGGGAAAAGGAGTGGTCCGATTATATTTTGATGTAAAATCATATTCTAAACAGATTTTACTCAAGTTTTTCAATACCGTTTTCGAGAAAATAGAAAAAAAGTATTCAATTTGTGTGTCGGAGGGGGAAGGAGGGGTCCGACTGGATTTCGATGTATGGAAAGGTTATGTAAAATTACATTCTTAACACATTTCATCTTTATAAAATTTTCGATACGATGCACAGTTTCCGAGAAAACAGGAAAAAAGTATTCCATTTGTATGGGACAGGGGAAAAGTAGTGGTAATCGGATTTTCGTGTATGGATGAGTTATGTAGAAATTTTTTCTCAACACATTTTACCTTTAACAATTTTTCCATCGTTTTCGTGAAAATTGCAAAAAACTATTTCGATTGTATTTGTGAGGCGAGAAGGATTGATCCACTTTTGCATATATCATAATTTCAAGACAAATGTATAGTTTCTGGGGACTCCAGCGTAGCATATCTAAATCCGAGACTGGCTCGGTCATTTCGACGCTTGATTTATTTCTTAGTAGATTCTTTTCTTTTCTTATTTCATACAAAAAAGGTTTTAAATAAATTCTAAGCGCACATCGCGACCTCCTACATAAGTTTGCACCCCCTTGCCCTAGGGGATCGCGACTCACTGACTGGAAACCAAGCTTTATATAGACAAAAGCTTATCAAAACGAATTGGAATATTTTTGACTCCATCTGAAAGGTAAAGAGATTTTATAAAAAAACGGAGAAACCGATGGACTTTCTCCTTCTTCTCTACTGCTTTTCATATTCCTTTTCCTATTTTGCCGATTCCCACTTTAGCTGCATTCTTAACACTTACCATCGCAGTGCGCTTCTGAACTTATTTGTAGGAAACTTGAAAACGTATTTAAATAAGTACCTGAAAAATACTTGCTGCACAACGGCGTACACTGTGGAAATAAATAAGAAAATACTTGTTTTATGTAAAACTTACCGTTCTTAAAAAAAAGGCTTCGTACTAAATTTTTAAAAAATCGTTGTCGAATGACTTATAAAACCATCCGGGTGGATATTACTCTGAATAAAATTTATTCGGCGTTTCATCAAATAAAGTAAAGAAAAACTCGTTTTTTATTGAAACCCTTGATCAATAATAGAATTTTAAAAAATTAAAACATCGTAATATGAAAAAAAGATTTAAATTAATCCAGTTAATAATTAGTTGGTGTATATTTTTCGTGGTTATGTCCACAAGTGTACAAGCACTCGCTATATTGTGTAACAAATGGTAAATCTTAATTAGATTTGTTAAACTGAGTTAACAATAAACAATTAATTACTAGTATAATATTCAATTACTTAGCCTTGAATAAAATTTATGTAATTTTCAAATGGATATACGGCTATGTTGGATTCCAATCGATTGTGTGGGTTGTCCAGAATGCCCCATGTTGTATATATATAAACATGCGACTAAAACAATTTTAATAGGCAGCCTATATTATATGGGGGCCTTTAGGTTTTGGCCACAATGAGCCAATTTTCACCTACGCCAGCCCCAACTGTCCAACATCAACATTGTACGGTCAATTATTTCTATTTGTATATTTGTAAATATTTATAGCCCATATATACATATGTTGTGAATTTGGTATATTTTGCGTCTATATGATTAACGAGCAGTATTCTCCCTGTGGTCATTATTCCATTAACAATAAATTGAAATTATTTGGCACAGTGACAGGTCATATATAGCACGCATACATCCACATATATGCATCCCCAGATCACCTACACTCCGCAATTGCATCAACCTCCTCTTATTTGGTGGTTATTGGGTAGTTGTCTGTGCATTGTGTGGACATTTTCACATTTTTTCAACATAAGTTTCATCCAAAATCAGTATAAAGCAGACATTTTTTAACAAACAAATTTTTTTTTCGCAACATTTTTTATGTTTAAACACAAACAAAAATTGCACATTTTCTCGTTTCAACAAGGCAACGTAACATGAAACCATTAAAGTATTTTGAAGCTGGATAATTGAAAATAAATCACAATTAATTATGAAATTAATTTCGAGGAAACGAAACTGCCATTCAATTTCGTTAAGCGTATTATAGGAGACGCTACACTTTTACCACTTTTAATAGGAAAGGGGTTTTAATTTCTTGGATGTATCAAGAGAAATCGATAAAAATATGTTCAAGTTACATTGCAATTCATTAATTTATGAAACGAAAATCAAATATAGTTACCAAATGACTTTGTTGACAAAATTCTAATTGAATCTAATAGTTCTAATAGGCCTCATCTAATAGTTTGATGTAAAGTTCTTTGAACCATAGGTAAAATCTAGTTTAAAATCCACAATATTTTTATAATCTATGATCTTTTTATCTTACCAGTTTAAGAAAAATAGACTTAAATATAAGAACCGCTCCAATTGCCAGGGGCCAATCGTCAAAATGGAGTATGAGGACAGACAAAATTTAATGAAAAAAATAATAATTTGTGTAAGAGAGGGGAAAGGAGTGATACGATCGGATTTTGACGCATGGAAAGGTTTTATCATCATACTCATCATACTAATATATAAAAATGAGTTGGTGTCTGTCTGTATGTCTGTCTGTTCCTCTTTCACGCAAAAACGGCTGAACCGATTGACTTGAAATTTGGCATAGATATTGGTCGGAGGTCCAGCCCCAACATAGACCCATTAAAAAGTAGCCCGAGAGGTGGGGGAGTAAGGGGAGGGGGTAAAGTGATCTCGAAACTTAGCTCTTCCTCTATATTACCCTTTCGCGGGGAAACTACCGAGCCGATTGGCCTGAAGTTTAGCTCCAACATAGACCATAAAAAAAAAATTGAAAAAACTTAACCCGGCAACGACGGTGACTTTCATGTATCATACTTAGGGTGACCATACGTTCTGAATTTACCAGGACAATCCCGGATTTAATCCCACACTCTCGCATGGTGTATCGACGTCCAGGACACTAAATTTTTGTCCCGGATTATTCGATTTGGTCTGGAAATTGAAAATTTCTGACTGCGGCTCAATCGCCTCTATCGTGTCTTTATGTCAAAATAAATCGCCTGCGGAGCATTTTATTATAACATTTTTGATTATGAAATAAAATTTTCCCTGCGGTTTAAAAAAAGCGGCATTGCGGGGCATTTTATTATAAAATTTTTCATTATGATATATACCTACATATTTCTCTTTCAAAATTTCGCATGCGGCGCACTTCTATTGTGATCCAAAGAAAGAGAAGAATACTAGAATAAAAGACAAAGAAACTTACTTCTTTTGGATAAGAATTGTGACGTCCGAAAGCTTTTCCTCGCAAGACGCTTTCTTTTTTTCCGTAGTTTTTGATTTATTTCTAGGAATAAAAATATTCCCCGCTCTGCAAGCCGCCCCCCTCACCCACCATCTGTCCCGGATTCGATTAAAAAAGGGTCACTCTGATTCATACTACTTTTAAAACCAAATAAATAACATTTTAGGGCCCCATGCAACTTATGTTGCAAACATATAACGACTGTGTTAGTAACAATAGTCTTGTTTGATCTATAAAAACCAGATCAAAAGTATCTAAAATACAATTTAACCTCAAAGCTCTGAATGTGGTCAAATGGCGGTATGAATAATGGTTGAATCCGTTCAATTGAGGATTGTGCAAAGAATAGAAAAAGGATTTTCCTTTAATATCATTAAGAGTAGTGGTTTCTTTTCTGCTGAAAACCTATAACAATTCACAAAAGCTTCCAGCTTTTTTACAAATTTCAACAGAGTGTTTAACCGAGTTGAAGTGCATTCGAAAATGAATTGGAAATGACATTTTCCATAAAAAAAAGTCAAATTCTTTTTTACTGTACTTGTATTGTAATATTTAAAAAATAAAAATGGGTGAATATAAACTAAGAATGACGTATTCATCTAAATTTCACTCAAAGGCAATAGCGATAGTATCAGAAAATAGAGAAATAAAGAAATGAATGCTGTAAAAGGACTTAGTGTCCTTTTACCAAATGGAATTAACTTAACTAAAGTCTTTTAGTGGTCACAGACTACTTTTGATCCTTGTCACTTGACTTCCGAAAACTATTCATGGTGAGTTGTTGTTGCTGTTGCTGCTGGTGTACGATTCCCAGGATCAATTCATATGTGGGATTTCTAGCGCCTATAAATGTATATAATAACACCAACCGTCTGTAGAACAAAACTACTAACAGAAGTAGAAACGATTACTTGAAAATATGGCTGTATTGGTAATGGTTGGTGGTCATGATAGTGTGGTTAAGTCCTTTCTGTCTTAAGCTATGAAACCAACCAGTTAAGCACCATCGGAAGAGGACTACAATTCAGTTTCTTTTATTTTTTACCTTGTGATATTCCTTTCGTGTTATTCTCCTTTAGACAATTCAGATCCTATCCAAACCGAACTTTGGTTCTTGTTGTAAATGGGGATTCACTCCCTTATACAGTCTAATAATAGTTTATGGATGGTGGCCAAAGGGGGGTGTCCTATTTCAGAGAATCAATTTGAAATTTTCGTTTTAGACAAATGACTTTGGGAAATTAAATTATTTATCCTTTTCAAGGAAGAGGAAGATAAGAGAACGTCCTGCTTTAGTTGATATTTTTAGGTAATCGGAGAGCCAGTAAAGTGGTTAGGGGAATTGGGATTTTCCTGCATATAAGTAACCATAAGATGGTTTAATATAAGTTTTACTATAGATAGCCGTGTGGCTGTATTTCTGTGTGTGATGTAAAGGTGCTTTTTGGATGATTTCCTTGGGATAGGAACAGATTACCAACTAAAAGACAAAGTGAATGTAATTTTTTTTCTCTCTCTGATCTACTTTCGATGCGGGATAGTGTCGTTGAAATGGAAATAATAAAAGGTGATATTGAAACGATTCCTGATGAGCTCTAATCATGAATCGGTCACAGAGTAATGATAATTTCAGTGACCTATAAAGAGTTGATAGGATAGCATAAATCGTTTCATTGCCATTACAGGGGTTGAAATTTTGTAAATTTCGATTTTTTCAAAATTTTTACCGTCCTGATCCTTAGTCTTATATAAAAAACTATATATAAAAAAACTATATATAAAAAAAACATATACAACCTTTAACACGTTGACTGCCATATGAATCGGACGTGGTATCACATTAAAATTGGCTCCTCAAGCAGTCTGAGAAATATATGCTGTCACAGCACTTTAGTATAAGCTACGTGGTAAAGCATTGGATACACAGAACTGTATAAAACTTATGGAAAGAAACATAAGACAAGCTACAATTGCCAGGGGGAAATCGTCAAATACTGTATATGAAGGCAGAGAATATTTTTACGAAAAAAAATCATGCCGCGGCAAGGATTGGCCCTATTGGATTTTGATGTATGGGATAGTTATGTAAAATCTAATTCTAAACCCATTTTGTTTTCTAGAAAATAGAAAAAAAGTATTTAATTTGTATGGGGTAGGGGGAAGGAGTGGTCCAACTGATATATAGATAAGTTATTCAAAATCATGATCTATACACATTTGACCTTCAAAAATTTTTCAATACGACTCACCGTTTTCGAGAAAATCGTAAAAAATTGTTTCATTTGTGTGGGGGAGCGGATCAAACTGGACTTTGATATATAGATAAGCTATGTAAAATCATAATGGACTCACCGTTTCGAGAAAATCATAAAAAATTGTTTCGTTTGTGTGAGGGACGGAATGGTCCAAGTTTGTTCGTTCAAGAACTTACTCTGGCCATTTACAAGAAACGCAATTATGTAAAATTGCAAGTCTCTAGCTCAATATTTTCGAAAGTAATGGTGTTCACGGGATGACCGACAGACAGACAAATAGAAGGACGAACGGACATGCAGAAATCAAATTCCAGATATCATGGTGTAGTCCATTTTTGTGTCCAATGATTGGTTAGAATATAGAGTATAAAAACATTTATATTTAAAGTGAGATTTTTCTTTTTGTATTTAGTTTGTATAACATTAGAAAACATGTTTTTTAAATTACGTCTTCAATAAGCTATAGCCCCAAATTAAACAAACATGGGACTAAAATTTCTTTCCGGGACGTATTGTCAACCTAGGGATGTATTTTGTTCTTGGTAGTGAAATTCTTAAAATCACGTATCTTTTTGGGTTATCACAAAAAAAAGTCCAAAATAAATCTCCTATCAAGCTAAACAGCTTTCAAGAGAATCTAAACGCATTAAAAACTAGAAAAGAGTACTTTATCACCATGAAACACAGGATATCTTTAAAAATTATCCCGTCTATCATGTTTAGAGGGCAAAAAAACTTTTAGACCGGCAACGAATCCATTGCCACGTCTAAAAAAATTACGTAGAGGGAAAAAAGTGACCAAAGTCTAGTGCATCAGGAGTGACAAAGTATCCAATTAGACGGCACTGTATTTTATATGGATGGCATCTATTCTACTCCAGTTCGAGGGACGTGCTTGGTCAGTGTTTGGCTATACAAGTATTGAAAGTTAATTCGTCTGATACATCAGAGTTTTAGATCGATTCCAATCTATCCATATCCATGGATTGCGTTTTCATCCTCTCTATTTCTATATCTTTGGAGGTTTTCTTCTTTAGGGATGTTTTTTTTTTGCACTATATCAGGTGTGAAGAGGGTCTGGCCCCATCGTTTTCAGGGTATTCGTCTGCGGATAATAAATAAAGTGCATCGGGTATCACAAAACTTTAAAAACTTAGTTCCTATAAGCTTTATTGAATTTTACTGATATGTTTATGTACACGCCGTACGGTGTTAAATATATGGGTTTTTTCTTTGTATTTTTTAGAAATCTGTATTTGAGTCCAATCGATTTTACTTTCCTGTGGTATAGAGGGAAAGTATTGTATTGATGATGGAGAC
Organism: Chrysopilus asiliformis; assembly: GCA_964034945.1. NCBI lineage: Eukaryota > Metazoa > Arthropoda > Insecta > Diptera > Rhagionidae > Chrysopilus > Chrysopilus asiliformis. The sequence continues at coordinate 6,093,865 of OZ035962.1, read as the reverse complement.
CGACTCGAGAACGGGGGCAGATAGAAACTTCCTGATCATTACGAAATCCGTTTCAGACAAAATTATGAGGATTTCCGAACATCTGTCTATCAGTTTGTCAGTCTATCTGTATGTCGGTCTGTCGGTCTGTCTTCTTGTCGGTCGGTCGGTGTGTCGGTTTGTCAGCCTGTCGGTCTGCCGAACTATTGGTCTGTCCGTCTGCCGGTCTGTCTTCCTGTCGGTCGGTCGGTGTGTCGGTCTGTCTGTCTGTCCGTTTTACTGTCCGTTTTACTGTCCGTTTTACTGTCCGTTTTACTGTCCGTTTTACTGTCCGTTTTTTTAAATAACTCGAGAATGCGTTGAGCTAGCGATTTGAAATTTTTTGTGGAGTAATTTTACAAAAACAGTAGTCTTCTATCAACTTTTAGAAAAGTACCGCCAACTATAACAAGTACAATTTTTTTTTTTTTTAAAATACAGTTTTTGAAAATTTTTCGCAAACTAGGCGCTGTTGGGGAAAAATGAACATATCAAAATTTAAAGACCATCAAAAATGTTTTCTACATTTTTTACTTTAACGGTTTTTTTCGTATCTCTAACGGTTCTCAACATATTTTAAAAAAAATAAGTTTATTGAAAATTTCTCTTTCTTTTAGAAGTTTTTACGTATGTTTAACGATATTCGAGATATTTAAAAAAATATTATTTTTCACATAATTTTTGCGAAACTAAATATTGCAGGTGAAAGTTTTGGGTTGATCACACCTGATATTTTTAAAAATTTGGTCAAAATTTTTTTTCTGCTTTTTGACACCATATTACAAGGAGGCGTTGGGCCTCTTGATATTGCGGTTTCATAACAATTTTTTTCTCTGCTACCACACCTACAGTGTTACCTACAGTGTTACCTACAGTGTTACCTACAGTGTTACGTAACTGGCAAATTATGGTGAGGAATCCAACATTTGTAAGGTTTGATACTAAACAACAGTGGCTACCAGTAGAAAAATAAGAAAAAAACGTTGTTTTTTAACTCTTTGATAAAAGTCAACTAATTACCCTTAAATCCTTCAAAAATATGATTTCAGTTTTGAAAACTTAAGCAAATATCGTAAAGATGTCACATTTAATCCTTGATATAAAAAGGGATCCAGTTAAATGTAAGAAAATAGAATTACGGAAAAACGTGCTTAATGTGACAGTTATGAAACATCCCAAAGGGGATTTTGAACGATATAATTGGACATTTGTACATAAAACAAAACAGGAAAATGTTGACGAGCTTAAGGACATTACGGCTTTGTATGTTAACAGAAGCAAATATGATGCTTATATTGTATAATAAATGTTAAGCATGATAGAAGAATACGACAGAGGTGACCAAATATAAAATACACAGAATAAAATAGTGGTGCCCAACTGCTACTCATACAAATCACATGACAATAGAGGGAAAACTGCCCCTAAGGTGAAAAGACATTGAGCAGGAATGAAGGATTGTGTGAAAGTGAAATTTAAAGTATTTTGTTGAGTACATGTTTAGATATAAATATATGCCATGAAACAAATAAGATATATGCACACATGTCGTAAAATATGCCTTAAATTCATATTGTGGGTGTCAAACCTTTTATTTTCAAAAAGTTTTTGCAATGGTAAACCATTTGTTAAATAACTATTTACATCATTTGGAAAAGGAAAACAGAAAAATGTTTGTTTGCCTTGAGGAAACCATTTTTTCAATTTTTTTACTATCTTTGTATGTAAAAAATTGAGATTTTCATATATCCTGGGTTGGTTATGGTGTATTGCCGAACCAATTTTAATGGTTATGTTTTTAATCGAAAGCTATAACTACGCAAGTTGACACTAAACTCTAAAAAGTGGAATTTTTAACTTCCGTCTACGTATTTTTTGCTTTCAAAGACTCGAAATGAATTTGGTGTCAACGTCAACATCCACACATAAAATGCTTGAACCTTACAAAGGACTAAGCATTCTCTAGCAACTGTTAGAGCTGACTTCCCGTCCTCTTTTCTACAGACATTGGACCTTACCAATGACCTGTTACTAATTTAGTAACAACTTAAGGCGTGTGCGAAACGGTTTAATTACATGCTAATTCTAGTACGTCTTCATTTAAGTATGACAGCGAACTAGAAACTTTCCAAAAAAAGCAAGAATTCGAACCGAAATTAGCGAGCAATTGGCCCGTTTTGCATACGCTAAAAGTTGTTACTAAGTTAGTTACAGCTCATTGGTAAAGGCCATTGTCCTCTATTTGAGACGTCAGGGGGAATTTTTTTGTAAGGTGTCCAGTGCACTGCTTTTCTAGGGCTGCATTTAGCTGCCCCGGGGGCAATTAAAAAAGAACAAAAATACATCTTGACGCCCTTAAAAAAAAGACCACATGCAGTGAAAAACGGGGCGGGATTGGAGCTTTAATTTAAGGACATATTTGACCTTGGAATTTAAAATTTTTCGCTTGCGGCGTAATTATTTCTACTTTGTTTTAATAAAAAAATTTCCTGCGGCGCAATTTTCGTTTCCTACCGAAGGACGTTTTTAACTCTAGATTATCACAAGAAATAATTAAGACAGACTTATTCTCTCTAATCGGTCTTTCAAAATCTCTAAGCATACACGAAAATTCGTTTTATCATTCTTTTTCATCGAGGATGCTCAAAATACAGGTTTCGGCCCGGGTGTCGCTTTGCTTTGGCACGGCCCTGGGTCATTACCCCAAAAATATCTTTCTTTAGTAAAATCGTGAAAAGTATAATCCGAAATTTAGGAAAAAGTAAAACCCTTAACATTAACGAATTCAAAATAACCCAAAATAATAATAATAATAATGCAAAATTTACTACTGTGAAAAGTCTTAAAACATTTTTGCTGCATTTTACAGATGGATAAACAGAAAGAAAATACAAAAATTCCCTTATTGTTTTTATGTGTGAAGAATGTCTGCGAACTACAAAAAAAAAAAGGATGAAAGAAAACTTTCCCATTGAAAGGATAATAATAAGGATTCTGGAAGTGGATATGAATTGTTGCATTCAGTGGCGATGGTTCTGTTGAGCCATGAGATGATATAGCGAAACATATTCTCTCTTTTTTCTCATCAAAAGGGTGAAAAAGGGAGTTTTTTTTAAAACATTTCAGTCTTCCAATGCACAAAGCATACAGTTGTGTTGGTATTAGTGGCAACATATGAGAAAATATGTTAAACAACACTTCTATTCAGAATGCATTTTTCACAAAGAAAAATTGAGATGCAAAGTTTACGAGTAGAGATTACGTATGTGATTTGCAGTCATAATACTCGTATATCAGATTGAAATTTCCATGTGTGTATGGAAAAACCGTCTCTAATATTGTCGCATTTTTTTTTCGAACAAATGAAGATTTCTTTTTAATAAAATCCCTTTTCAAAGGGGGACAATGAATAGCAAGTGTTTGTTATCCTTTTCACATGTGCGCCATTATGTTTGCTGGATCGTTTTTGCAAGGAAACCTATTGACAGAAAGGAGCGAGAAACCTATTAGGTAAATTAGTTCAGTCTTCAATCGTCTGAACACTTGAGTGAATTTGAATCCAGCTCTCAAATATGTTCAGAAAAATATGAATATTGGGGTACTTCTAAGGGTTTTGAATGTATTTTCAGGGTTGAAGGTTACTAAAATTAATGGAAAAATTTCCAAAAAAAAAAAGAATATGTTTTGATACACCAATTAAGACGACAGGATTTCGATTCGGAATTTAAAACACAAACTACCCTAAAATGTTAATTTAAAAATGTATTCATGATTTTGTTTTTAAATAGAATTTAAAAACTAGAAAAAAATTTCTTTAAAGCAATAGAAAAAAAAAGTTTTTTCTGTGCTTTCCCAAATATAGAAGATATTCCAAAAAAAAAAAAATCAAAAAACTGATTGTAAAAACGTTTAAAAAAGAAATTCCAAACAGTTTCAATAAATGAAACCACATTTTGCTTGTGTAGATCAGGAACAGACTACCGCTTTGGAACAGGAAGGGATGAATTGGTTGGGGGGCGGGGGGAGGGATGGGAAAATTGGAGGGGTGGAGGCTGAGGAAAAACGAAGTGTGAGGAAATTTTTAACCCTTCGAAATTAATATTGAACATTTTGAAAGAATGAAGGGAGCCAGTTTTATTGGTGTTTTATGTTTTCAAAACACAATAGAAATTGCGCCGCAGGCCAAACTTTTAGAAACTATTGAAAATTATTTAATGAAATGCGCCGCAGTTGATTTTTTTTTAAATAAAAATTCAATATTAGCGATAATTTTTGAAGAAACAGCGCGAACATTTTTAAGTTTCAAGTTCACGTTTTTACTTCCCTCTGCTATAGAGGTAAAGTAATATATCCATGACGGAGATCGACCCGAGAACGGGCAGATAGAAACCTTCTGATCAATCGGAAATTATGAGAGTGTCCGTGCATCTGTCTGTTTGTCGGTCTGTCCGTTTAACGTACCTTAAATAACTGAAGAACGCTTTACGAAAATCGTAGTTTTCTGTCACCTGTTGGAATTGTAACGTAAGCTACAACGGACGGATATCTTCATTAAAATCTTTTTGAAACAATACGCTTTGCTGTAAATTTTTCGAAAACTGCGCTTTTATGAAAAAAAATCCATATAACAAAATATTCAGGAAAGAAAATTTTCAACATTTTCAATAGAGAAAAATTTCACAACTGATATTTTAGTTATTGATATTTTAGTGGCTGATATTTTAATGGCTGATATTTTAGTGACTTGCATAATTCCGGGACAAAAGTTTAAATTCCCGGACCCCGGAACATCATGCCTAAATCCGGGATTGTCCCGGCAATTGCGGGACGTATGATTACCTTAAATAGAAAGGCAAGCTTTCTGAATCTGACGCGATTTGTAGTAATTTTTTCCTTTTACCGGCAACTACTGTCTTCTTAAAAAAAGCTCATCGTTTCAGATTTTTGTTGCGAGAAATTTTGAGCCTTTCAATCAAATGCGTCAGGTTAGTTTTCGACCAGCCTCCTTTTCCTCTTGTTACACATTTTCGCAATTTTCTAGCACAAAGCTTATGGCATATTCGAATGAATTTTTGCTCGATCTAGATTTTAGATCGAATATAATATTTTGACAAATTTTTTTAACGATATTGTATTGAGCAAAGTAGGCACTCCTCGACTCCAAAGTAGGGTATGCTCATAGATATACTAGATCGCTCGATTTGCTGTCTCCAATGGTCCCATTTCAATACAGTTCAGTGAATCAAAACGAGTCAAGTAAGAGCAAGATAACCGTATGAAAATAAATATAGTCCTCTCGTTTAAACCGTGAGCTGTCAAAGGAAAATAGACTTTCGGAATGGTGTTGGCGCCTAAAGTTATTTGTTTGCGCCTAAAGTTAGTCTCAAACTTGTGAAATTTGAATTCCGCGGCAAACTAAATTTAAAATTCGGGCCTTATACAGTTCAGTGGATGCGTTCAAGTACGATAAAGAGGGAAATACTTTTGGGACCATTTTTCAGCAGAGCTTTGTATGGTGACAGTTGTTCTATGTTATATAGTTCTGTGGGTATGCTCTAAATTTGTGATACAAGTTCGCCATTACCGAAAACACCCCCCCTTTTCGCTAAAATTCTCACATATTTTATGAACAGCCTCTTAAAGTAAAAATAAAACTGATAAAAAATTAAAACTTGCACCAATATTTTCAAATCTAAAACAGGATCCAATTTTTAAAAAAAAAAAAAAATCCAAACATATTATGTCAACTTTCAATGCCTGTAATTTTATTTCTTACAAATGGAACAAATTTTCCTTTTTATCGATTACCTTTCATACGAGTTTGGTTTAAAAATTTTATATGTGTCAAGCAAACAGTAAATAAATAAAAAAATCTTTTCAATGTTTTTTCATCCATTTACATGAAAATGTTGGCAAATAATAAAACATTAACAACATAACAGTGTCGGATACTTAGTAGAGGAATGAAATGCAAGTCGAAGGCGTTCCGAATTGATGTGAAAACATGTACAAAATACATATAACCATAAAATTTGTATATTTTGTATATGTTGAACTCCATTAAAGTGACAATCAAATCCATATTCCATCTTGGCATTATCCATTTATTCATTCAATTCAGCGCACTTAACGTAATTTGATTTTTATGTTCATCCATTCGTTTTAAATTCACACATATCTGAATCTATCACAACATATTTTTTTATTTAGCATAAAAATACTAAAATCTGCGTTACTTATTTACATGGAAAAAACCATTGAAAAACATAGCAGGAAAGGTGTCTATTTTTTAAACAAATATAGATTTGTAAGCGCGCACATCGTAGGTGTGCATATACTACTATATATTAAAAGAAAGTCAAGGAAAATTTTTCTTCTTTAACATAAAATGTGAAAAGTTTTGGTACTTGCTTAGTGTATCCTTTATAAAAACACATTAGACAACAATAAGATAGATGCAACATGAACTTATTAAGATTGACATTAAGGGGTGATGCGAAAATATCTTATAACCAAATTCAATGAAAGTAAAATTTTCTGGATTTTTTCCTTTAACGTATCTTTAACCGGTCCCGAGATATTTGAAAAAAATATTACTTTGTTTTATATATTTTTTTCCGAAACTCAATATTGCAGGGGAAAGTCTTGTATGGGGAAAGTTTTCAAACAACGCTTGCTTGCAGGCTATTTTTTTCTTCGCAACAATGTTAAGCTGTCTTCTCGCATTATCCTCTTGGAATCCTTTTACAATGTTTATCCTGTTACGCTAGCTTAAATATCCTACAAATAAAATCATCATTGTACAAAAAATTCAGCTTAGATGCTCTTTCAATTCAACTTAGATGCGTGAGAAAAAAATATTTTGCTTCTTGCGTGCAAAAGGAATTTCCAAATTTTTCCATCGCTTCGGTTGAAAGGTTTTCCCACATCTAGTTTTCCGACGACAGCGAAAAATCTATATAGAGTTTCTACTATAGGTAGAATGATACGCTGTGCTCGTTCGTAAGACGCTTGGAATCCTGAGCAACGTGTGTGACAGCAAAGATGATTATGTTGATAGCACCGGTGGCTGCGTCCAGAATGATGTTTGGAATTTCTACTGTGACTTGTGGTGTTTTCATGTTGATCTTTTTGTTGTGTGTATCCCTTTTTATTTTTCCCTGTTTTTTTTTAACAAAATTTATGTAGGTCTTATCAAGCGGAATAACTCCAAAGAATTATGAAGTTCTCCCTGTATATCACAATCTTACATCCCGAGCTTTCCGGGAGAACCGAAAAATACCGGCAAGAATTCAAACGGAAATGTAGAAAAAGCAGAATCTATCTATGGGAAAAATAAGGATGCGTGCGTGTTGTTATGTTATCCAAGTGAGTCGCATAGTATGTGTGGTGTCTTTATCTTTCAATTTTCTAAAAAAAAAGATATGAAAAAATGCTAAATTTCAAGACTTGTGTGTGCGATATGTTGATATTTTGATACACGTGGGGGATATGAAAGAGCGCCAAATTGGCCTACGAGTACTTGCCTGTCTGTCTGCCTTACGTGAATTTGTGATCCGGCTGACTACTGCTTACTGCCATGTTGTCTGATACGTTATATTACCGTGTGTGATCACCTGAGTTGAGTTAGGTATCTTTATCTAGCGGTGACGATGGTGTGAACCGAGACCACCTGACTCTTTGGGAATGTTTACGCTATCGCATCACACAGGAGGCATTAGGAACCGGGAATAAGAAGACAATCCCGAGAAATGCTCGCCTATGATATCCTGGGCAACATAACATATCTGGGATAGATTATAAATAATATTATTGTGTCGTTTAAGGTGTCTTCGGATGCCTTTTGTTTGTTTGTTATGGCAGCTAAGTTGTAATTCTTTTGTCATATTAAGAAAGATATATGCGCTTCATTCCACATTCAAGACTCCTTTTTAGTTATAGTCAGGATTTGTCGCATTTAAATATCCCCTCTTACTGGATTTGTTAAATTTTTAAAGTGGTTTTCTGGATTTCTTTAATGGGCTCCAATCATTTTGTGCCAGTTATGCACGGAGAGAAATAATTTTCGATGCAGCCATCATATTATAATTATTGCCTACATATTTTGTTTGAAATAAATATAAAGGTTTCGATACAACCAAAATTTTGTTCACCCCAACCAAATTTCGTTCGCCATGATTTTGGCTGCATTGCTGGTTTTTCATTTATTAATCCTTTATCCGTGGTTTTCGGCCAAATAAAGATTTTCTTTCTATAAAACTTAGTTGTTTCGTTGGTGTTCTGAACAAGTACTCCACCCCCCCCCCTCCCCCTCCATCAATCCGTTTAAATAGGAGAGGGGAAAAGAAGTGGTCCGATTGGATTTTGATGTATGGATGAGTTATGTAAAATCCTATTCTAAACACATTTCACCTTTATAAATATACAGTAATCCCTACAATTGCGCGGTTTTTAACTGCGCGGTTTTTAACTGCGCGGTTTCGTAACTGCGCGATTAAGTTTTTAAGACCAAAATTTCGAACTGCGCGGTAAAAATTTCGCAACTGCGCGGTTTTTTTTTATAATTTTAGCTTAAAAAAACATATTCCTAACCCCAAAATTTCATACAAAGTAGGGTTCACAGTGTGCGGTTTCGGTTTGCGCGCTCTTTTTGTAGAACGTATCTACCGCGCAGTTGGAGGGTTTCCTGTAATTGCAAAAAACTGTTTCGTTTGTATTGGGGAGGGGGAAGGAGGAAAGGAATGGTCTATATTTGCCCGTTCAAGAGCTTAGCCTAACGTAACTATACAAAATTTTAAGTCTCTAGCTCAATCATTCTGAAAGCTCGAAGGACCAATGTTGGTACTCTCTCCTTTAATAAGTTTGTCCCAAATATATTAAATTGATAATTTAAAAGCGTCAATAAACAACCTTTATTGGAAGAAAATAATTTAAAAATTAAGACTGAAAGCCGATATGTTTTCTCCACGGACTGTAACGCCAAGGAAGTAGAAAACTCTTAAAATTCAGTCTCTAGTAAGTCGAATTTCCCGAAAACTGAAATAGCCATCGTTTTGTTAAATTCGACTTTCCTCGATCCTACGTATTTCCAGAGAATCGTTAAATCGGTTTCAAAATCTCTGCTCATTGGTTTTATTTTATTCTGATTTTAAAAATACGCATACCTTCTTTCACTCCTCTAGTATTTTTAGGCGTCCCCGCGTATCCGTTTGCTTTTTTTTTTTTTTTAAAAAAAACTCCCAATTTCAAAAGGATTTTTTTCTATCGAACAAAAGCCGTTTTCCTGAAAACGCAGACAGAAATTAAAGTAGCATAGCGTTCTGCTGAAGGGATGTTTCCTGAAATTTCGCATTTTTGTGATGAAGATGGAAAAAAAAAGTTTTATTCGTCGCATAATATAATGGGCTGCAGGGCTTATTCAAACGCCCGTGAAGTTTTCATTCGAAATAAAAAGAAGTAGGGGAGCCATATGCAGATTTTTTAAACACAGTATAAGCATATTTTCATACATAGAAGGAGTTATTATGGATCCCATTTTGTGAGGCATACGGAGACGGATTTGTGTTAAACCATTTGAATAGGTAGGTAGGTAGGTGTGTAGAAGCGGGCAAAGGGCGAAAGATGTGGGTGTACGTGACGTAAATTACCTATCCTGGAGTGTTTCGTATGAGCATAAGGCCAAGATATGTACATTCAGTTCAAGTTACTTGAAAAACTTTTTTCATTTTGAATATCTCTCATGCCTTTATGTTGCGACTGCTTTAAGAAACAAGAACGGAAATGAATGGACGAATTTTAGGGGGTGAGAATATAAAGAACCGTGACGGAAATAAGAGAGAGAGAGAGAGATAGAAAGCTATAAGGAGGATATGTAGTGTTTTCTGGTTTGGTTTCTGGTCCTAGTCTTAGGACGCGTCCTGTTCCTGGCTGATGGGCTGTCGGTTTCTCTGCAAACCTACTGCTATTGGCCTTGATCCTTATTGTGGCTCAAGGAGTGGTGTAGGATGTGCTAAAAGACACTTGAAAGAAAAACTCCAGCTCACAAATTGTTGGTGGAAGGGCAGAAGGTAGGCTAGGTGAAGAGCACTTTGCATACTTCAGTCAACTCAAAGGACGATAAAACATGAACATGAAAAGACCAGAAATTGTTCTTACGCCGACCGGGATCCTTGTACATACAATTTTTTTATGGAGCGCACCTATGCTCGTTATGTCTGGTTGTGGCTTATAGGGTATGCAGTAAAACTGTCTCTTGTATAGGGGATGAGATCGTCGTGATTGTGGAAATGTGTGAGTCGAGTATGCGTTTCAAGTAGAATATTGTGCGTGCATATCACATACTACATTTAATATGACATTGAGTTTCCTCATAGACATTTTTCTGATCCTTTAACTCGAGACACGTTCCGGTTTCTGTATATATCGGTTGCTTTGCTACATGAGAAACTTCGATTATTGCACCCTTGATCAAAATTTTAAATTTCCTCTTTGTTCATTAAGTATTTCAATTTAAAAAAGAAATTAAATTTTAATGAATTTCATTTTTCTTTATTGTTTTGTTTCAGAAAGTTTACGGGATTATTTTAGTAGATTTGGTGAAATAACAGAGGCTATGGTAATGAAAGATCCCACGACGCGGAGGTCGAGGTGAGTTTAAGACAATTTAGCAATTTTTTTATTTAATATTGAAAAATGTTTTATACAACAGAGTGGCTCGTAAAAATATTTTTCTTTTTTTTATTCCGATAAATATATTTTAGAAAAATCCATACTAAAATAAAAAAAAATCTAGGAAAATTGAATATGTTGTTAGGCAGGTAACACTTTGTGATTTTGCGTTGTATATCGAAACGAAATATATCGAGATCTTGTATTTTTCCTTTGTATTTCCAAAAAGGACAACGTTCTCAATTGACTCCTTTGTATTTCTTTTCCTTTTAAAAGCTTTTATTTAGCTTGCCTTCGCATCTGTTTGTTTGTCTGTCAGGGTCAAATCTTGCAATCTAATTTTAAACTTACTTCTACTCACACGATTGAATTGAAATTATATTTTCACTATTTCATCCTTGTAAGGATAAGTGTAGGTTCTTAAAGGATAACGAGATTATCCTTTCCCTCAATTTTTCCCGCAAAAAATCTCATCTGGAGTTTTTGTGGTCGCTGAATCCGATTCTGGTATTAAGAAGTCTGAAAGGATGACGGAAAGTCCTGTAAGGACAACATAATTATTCTTTTCTGTCGAGGCTTTGTTAATCCAGGGTACCCTGTATTACTCGACTGATTTTCATGAAATCAATTTTTACTAGAAAACTAAGAATTGCTCTTGTGTCTTTAGAATTGGTTGCTGTAACCGAACAGTAACTTTGTAGAGACATTACAGTAGCAGAGATCCATATGACTGCGAGTGCGCACAATCACAAGCATATTTTTTTGTCTAAAATACGTATTTTACATAGCAATGTCGTTTTTAACCACTAATAATGAAACTAGGATTCAGCTTTGACAATTAGGTAAATAAAGATAAGAATCGTAGAACAATTGTTTGGGTCCAAAAAAAAATCAGATGGCGGAAATGGAATCTTTAGTGTGCCTTGCAAAACGATCATTTTCCTTTATATTTTGACGCTTAAGTGCCACAAAATCAATAATAATATTTTAAATTGCATGCGTTTACTTTGTTGAAATTCATATTTCTACGGCAGCGTTTCTCAACCTTTCAGTATTCGCGGCCCAATTTTCAATCAAAATTGTCATCGTGCCCCCCCCCTGTATACAATAAAATGTATACAATAATAACGTCATTTGAGTATTTTGGCGCTAAACCTACACTACTACCCTAATTTTAAACACCGATCCTCAGCGTTGACAAAACAAGAATCCGGTGCCTTTTTAATGCTCTTGCGTCATTTTTGCGGTCCCGCGAGAAGTTGTTTTAACCCTGAAATCACAATGAACGCGAAACCGACGCGAAACTGGCGCAGAAACTGTCACTTAAAAGTTTGGTTCCCACAAATTGTTTGAAGTGAGCACAGTGAACGTATAGAACGCAGAACGCAGCTTTGCCGCAGAATTCTGCGTTGACAGTTCATAAAGTGAGGTTGGGGAAATGTCGTTCGAGGAAAAATTGATAGCATTAGTACAAATAACAAAGATAAAGACCAACAAAGCAAATTATCGCTTCAAAATTATCCATTTTTGTAATTTTTCCAAGTTTATACCACTTTATATTATGTCACTTGTACTACTTCACGAGCTGCCATTGTGCTCTGCCGCTAGAATTTTGCACTGCGTGACAGTTCAGAGCGTTGTAGTTGCGTTGGTTTCGCGCTGGTTTCGCGTTCATTGTGCTCCAAGCGTAAGTTAATAAGTTAATTATTAAATATTATGTCGAAATGTATTTTGTTTTGTATATGGGTATGTAAATACTTTCCTTTCAGTCAATTAATAAACTTCTTTAAATATTTTGTCTTGGATATGCTCGCGCCCCCCTAGGGGGGCGCGCCCCACAGGTTGAGAATCGCTGTTCTACGGTATCATTCATAAATTTCAAAAGTTCTATGAAAAATTCCGTTGTTTCTTATCTTTAGTTATCTAATCTTTGGTTGTGATTTGTTAATTGGTTGATCGACATTTCTCTTGATTTGGTATTTGGAAAATTTTGGCTAAGAAAATTTTTAGACAAATTTGAATTGAAGCAACGAAATTGCTGATTTTTATCCCCTTCGCGTCGTTTCATAACTCTGCGGTTGCGGTGTCTTTGTGGTAACATTAATGGAACAATTTTGTTACTTTGTGGCCCATTTTGTAATTTCAATTAAAAACTGTCCATACGTCTTGTTATTTTTTAACTATTCAGCCCCTTACACCTTGTAACACCATTTTTGACCATTTGTAACACTTTTCGGATTTTTTTTTTAGTTTAGTACAGTCGACGGATTTTTTTTTTTTTAGTTTAGTACAAAAAATGAAAACTCTTAAAAGGATTCTTTAAGTACAGAAGAATCCCGATAATTCGTATTTCAAGGGACCAGCAAATTCATACGAATTAGCGGGATATACGATTTATCGGGGTACGAATTATCGGGATTCTACTGTATTTCTTTTTTTTTTGAAAATTTTAACATTAATTATATTTTTAACTAATTTCAAAGGATTTTGATAAACCCACAAATCCATAATTTCCATGAAAACCATCAAAAAAATTAATCTTCACTTCGTTAAAATAATTTGATTTTTCAATAAGGAAAAACAAAATAGAGACTGAAATTCCTTTTTGCCATAAAGTTTGGTGAAATTCTCAGTTGGCGCCTTAACTTATTATTAACGTTTTGTTAGATTTTGCCAAGTGGAATGCAAAAAAGTGAAAAAAAGAACAAGAAAAAGGAGTGAAAGCGACCGACAACTTTTTAACGGATTCGTCAAGGAATTTACCAGAAAGTATCCTTTTTGTGTTTGGCATCTACTGCCAAGAATTCTTTGAATGGGCAGCGAATTAAAACAAATGACTAATCCAATTAGGGATATAAACTGGGAAAAGGGACATCAGTCTAACTTTGGGCTTTACCCTTTAATGGTTCGGTGCCTTACAAAAACAAAAACAAAAACAAAAAAGAAAATAACGCTACAACAACAAAAACAATACTTGGTAACAATAACAACTAGCTTTAGGTTGAAAAAGTCAATTTAACGTTCACTTCACAAACGAGTCAGTCGGCTATATTTTTACTAGTATATCTAGATTGAGATTGATATTTACGTAAGTATAGATGACGAGGTAACTGGCGTAATTTTAGTCGTCAACAAGCACCAAGGCCAAAAGAATGGATCGCATTAACAGAAGTAAGAAGAACGCAAGGGTGGTGGCTGTCCATAGCAAAAACTTGAGACGTGAGGATTGAATTTCTGATATCCAAGAATTCATCGTTTAACAATTTCTTAAAAGGCGGCTAGAAAAAATATCAGTTGTGATCAACACAAAATTTTCCTATGCAATATTTAGTTTTGGGAAAAAAATTGTGAAAAAAATTTTTTTTTCAAATATCTCGGACACCGTTTAACACGTTCGTGACATTTGCTTTTTCATCTTTTTTTACATTTAGCCATCGTGTACCACGAGTGGTACACTAGCGATTTGTTTTCTGGCGGTTGTGCGCCATCGGTGGTACACGGTGCGTGTTTTTATATTACTTCCACAAAAAAACTACCGCACTATTTACTCGCGCGGTTTTAAAAAACTGTACATGTACCACCAGTGGTACACGATGTCACGAACGTGTTAAGATACGTAAAACGCGTTAAAGGGAAGAATGCAGGAAATTCCTTTTTCTTTGAATTTGGTAATACGAATTTTTTCTCAAAAGTGCATATTTTCTGAGAAATTTTCAATAAAACTTAAGTCTTTTCAAGTATCTTGAGAATGGTGTAGAAAATTTTATATCCTATTAATTTTTTCCCAAAAGGGCATAGTTTTCGTTATACCTAACTGTGCTTTTCTAAAAGTTGACAGAAAATTACGATTTTCGTAAAACTTATTCACAAAAAATTTCAGGTCGCTAGCTCAACGCCTTCTGGAGTTATTTAAGATACATAAAACAAACAGACCGATAGACTGACAGATCGACCGACCAACAGACAGATACATAATTTTGCCTAAAACGGATTTCGTACTGATCATAGAGTTTCTTTCTCGAGTCAATCTTCATCATGAATACAATACTTTCCCACTACAGCAGAGGAAAATGAAAAACATACTGAATCAATATGAACACTATTTTCTATGAGTGCCGTTTCATATGGTCTGTAAAAACGGGTGCTCTTATCCGAAGACGGCCCTAAGGATTAGAAGGTAATATCCCTAGAATGCTTATATAGCGTTAGCCGCATGACATCAGCAACAAGAAAATGGCAAAAAAGCTGAATGTTCAGATGAGTTCTGTGACCACCAAAGCAGAAACATTTAATTTACATGCCGAGAAAAGGACGATGTCGACGAGAAAGGGAGTATTGCAGACCTTTCTACTCGAAAATGATGAAAAATAACGGATATGTGCCATGAAAAGGTTAATAGAGAGGATACCAAACCAAAGTTAGTATTATTCTTAACTCATGGCATTTGTCCTTCGGATATGATGGTGTATTAAGTTATTAAAGAGGAAGGGGTGCCGAAATAATGCGTGTGTGAAGAGCTTTTATACGGGGTATGATGAAAAATTATACACAGTTTTTTTTCTAATTTTTGGACTGCGTTGCAATGGGGAAACACAATTTTTGCCTCTTCCAAATTACTGCTATAAAAACACCCCCACTAATCTTTTCTTTTGAAAAGTTTTTGATTGATATTAATAATTCGAATTTCTTCACATTTTTTAAGATACGATTTTTTATAGATTAAGAAATTACAAGCCATACATTGCATAATTCTGGAACAAAAGTATAGTTTCCGGGATAACATGCCTAGATCAGGGACTGCTGCGGCCATTCCAGCACGTATGGTCACCCTGCATATTGCCGAAGATTCCCTAGTTTGCCATACGGAAGTTTCATTGCCGTTGGATTCATAACATCAACGTTTCTTCTTCTGCGGTTCATCTTCCTCAACTACAGTTTATCATGGTTTCCAGTGGTCGTGACATTTGTAAGGTTGCAGAAGTAACTCATTTGCAACTAAATAGTTGCGAATAGGTAACAAAGTAACGGTTAAAAATGAGTTACTCGAAAATTGGTTGCGAAATTAACTCATTTGCAACTATTAAGTTGACTGATAAGTTGCAAATCGGTAACAAAGTAACGGTTTAAAATAATTAACTCTGAAACTGGAAAATTTATGAATGTACAACGTGAGTTTAAAAAAAAAGTCACAAAGCAACGGTCAAACGGTTTATTTTGTGACCAGTTGCATTGTAACTATAGGGTAACTCATTATCAACTGGTAACTATGTTACTTTAGTTACTTTGTTACCTTGGTTGTAAAAAAATACATGGGAAGCTAGAGTACCTGCTAAAAGCCTTCCTATAACATTCAGAGGTCAGAGTTTGTTTTTTTTTGTCTAACAATTTTTCTCTGGGAAATATTGTAGTTCGCTCTGTAGTTTTGTGATTCTCTGATGATGCGACTGATAAGAGCGATGAAAACTTAAACTTATAGTGTTGCCAGACACAAATAATATTTTTATGACTTATAGACGAGATGAAAGCTGGCGTCAATATACTCGTACTCGTAGGTTGTGATATTATGGCATATTCGATTGGATGATTGCTCGATTTAATTTTTGAATCGAATAGAAAATTTTGACAATTTTTTTCTAACTAAATGGTATTGAATAAAGTAGGCACTCTTCGACTCCAGAATAAAGCATGCTCTAAATCTGTGATTTGAATTCACCAGTAGTCTTCAAAGTTCAACACGGAAAATTTGATAAAACAATCTTTAAACAAAATTGTTGTCCAATTTTTCAAAATTCTATTTGAACTACAATATATTTGCGGTTTCACTAATACCCCCGCAGAGTAATCGCCTCGTTTGGAAAGTAATCCCTCAAAAATTGGAAAAATCCCTATTCGAGGGCATCTGTGAAAAGTTTTAATATCTTCGGCGTCTACCCTAGATTTTATTTATTTTTGCACTTTCTCCGTATTCAGTTCTCAATTCAAATTCATTTTATACATTGAAATAATATATAATAGATGTGCATATGTTCCTCTAATATTCAAATATCCTTTTCCTGTCGCATTTCAGATTATACCTCGGAACATTTGTATATGAATTTCACCCCCCTCCCCCTTTCAGTTCTTAACTCATTCATCTTCTTGTACATACATAAATACGTGTGTATAGTAAGTTTTTCTCGTTTCTATTTATTTTATACATAACGTGCGTTTTTTGATATATGAATATCTTTATGTGTAACCCAACAGCGTTTGTGTATCCAACATTTATCCATAGATAATGTTAGACATCCTTTTTTTTTTTTTTTTTGATATTATTGTATATGAAACTGAAAAGTTTAGAATTTCGCGTGAATGGATCCTAAGTCATCATCTTACTCTGTTTTGACGTTTCTGAAATTGATGTTTACTCTTCTTTTACATATGTATCCTTAGGGGTCATATTGACATATAGGATATAACTCGGGAGATGGTAGGACGAGCTAAAAATCATTCTCGACATCCTAACACATTATCATACATGTATAAATATAATGTATTCATTTAGATAATATGCATGCATAACATACTCCTTTATCCAAGCGTGTTTATATATGGATATACATTTAAATCAATATATATAATACATATGTATGTGTGACCTTTTTTTGATAATGGATCAAGCCATATTTGTTTGTTTATTTGTTTGTTTTGTGACTTTTCTGAGGGATAAGTAGAGGGCCATCTTTTCTATTTTTCTTATTCTTAAAAATTTCCTTCTTTTTTATTTTATAAAAAAGGCCACAAAACGCCAAAAAAGAAGCAAAACGTCGACAACAACAATAACGAATAATATAAAAAGGACACGAAGCTCACCATTGAATCACTATAGAATGCACTATACACAGACGATCGTGAAGCCACACGATAGACAAAAAGGCCAACAGAAATTGGCATAAAAAAAAGGTTTGTCCAAAAGCTTCTTATATAGTTTTGGGGGTCATATTATGCTAATAGCAAATGGATCTGCCAAAAAAGCAAAGAGCCAATGGATTCCCGAAAAGAGTGCGTGCTCTCCTATATCAATCCACAGGACTTTGTACTATATATGTATGTGTACAGATCGTATAGCCACCATCATACTCGTATATAGCGATATGTTTTGAAAATGGCAATAGTTAGGTTTGACTTTTCCCAGCTAATACCTTTTGATGGGAATGAAACGAATTATTTGGATAAGTTTTACGTTTTAGAATTTCAAAAGCATCTGAAGATAGAAACGAAGGATAAAAATGCGCATCCCAGTTCTTTGATGTTTTCTATTCCTGACAACCAAAAAAAAGGTAGGATTTTTTTTAATACTTTCTCTCCTTTATACAAGCGATTTTTTGATACGCAAAAGGCTTTAATTTTGCTATTTTTTGATGATGATGAAGTGACCGAAATGTCAATATCAAATGATAGCTTTTATTGGTTTTCTTAAGCTTTCGCTATTTTGATTGCTTCAAATATTTTCAAAAGATTGACTTTAAAAAAGATTGTTCTCCATTATTTTTCATAAAAAAAACCACAATCCAGGATTTCAGTATCTAAAAAATATCGCCCTGCGTTGTAATTAGGGTAATAAGGGCATGCAAGGCCTCGATTTTTCTAGGTTTAGGGTTTGATTTCTTAACATTTTAAAAGGGGACAACATTTTTAGTTGCGCTAAATTTTTAGAATGGAAAATCAAATAAATATTTTAATGGGCTCGGTATGAAACTCTAAAAAATATCGCCCTGTGTCGTAATTAGGGTAATTAGGGGATGGAAGCACCCGATTTCTCGAGATTTAAGGTAGAACCTGAATCGTACGTCGATGAGTCCGTCATGCGTCCGTCACGTTGACAGTTCGAGTAGAATCAACGGGCTGCTATGAGTACTCCCCTAATAATACGTTTTCCGATGCGGCAACCGCATAGAGTAGGTCGAATTTCTACTTTTACATGCGGCAACGCACGGAAATGTCATTTCGCAAAAAAGTTTGTTTACGATTTAAGCAATTTAGGTATGGAACAAATTGAAAGTAATTGTTTCGACGATAAACTAATAGAAGAAGTGCAAAACAATGAATTAACTCCAGATTCGTTGCCGTACCCAACTGTCACCGCATAAAACTGTCTACCGGACGCACGCATGACGGACGCATCGACGTACGATTCAGGTTCTAGCTTAAAGGTGTCCGAAGACTGATTTCTTAACATTTTCCCAAGAGGCAAAATTTTTATTTGCTGTAAAATTTTAGAATATTAAACATCGGAAAATAGAATCAATATTCCAGAGGGTTTGGATTGGCTGGATTGGATATTTGCTTAATATAACTGAAGAAAATTGACAAATATTCTTATTTCTAACTCTAAGCACTCTATTTCAATAATTCAATGTCTATAGTCTTACATGTTTTCATGATTTATAACGCTTTACCATAAAAAATCATTATTTGCTATTAGCACTTATCTCTAAAACTCTATCACTATAATCCTTCTATTATTTTCTCACTTTAGGTACTCTAGTCGCTCCGATCGCTTTGGATTCAGAATTTAGATTAGATGTTGATTGGATTACGAGCTCTATTTTTACGGGCGCCAGGCACTCTAGAAGTTTCCCGATCTTTTCAGAACATCCTCGTGGCGCTAGACTTTCCGTTATTTGTCTGGAAGGTTGCAGGGGGTAGCAATTATTCTCGCCTGTTCATGTATTGCTAGCTCACCTGATAAATTGTGTTGCCGGCTTGCTATAATGGTGCTGCCGTTTCAAGATTAAAGAAATATTTTTTTTGTGTTCTAATATTTAGAACACAAATTAACTCTATTGTTCTTTGCCATTTTGCGTTTGAATATTTCCCAAAGCTTCGTAGTTGGACGACTATTTGTAAGACTATTTGTAAGACTGTAAAACTCGCAGGATATTGTAGATATTTGAAATTGTTTGTAGAGTCCGACGGATTAATCGGCTTCGGCTTCAGCATCGGCATCTTCGGTCCAAAAATCACACTTTCGGCCAAAATTCCGAAAGTTTGTCAAATGTCAACGAATGGAAAAAAAGCTGCATGACTTGGCGTGTTTTTTTTTTCAAATTCAAGTAACCGAATAATTTGTATCTGGTGAACAGCGACTTATAATAGGAAATGATTTATTTGCCAATGAAATTCCCTCGTCAATTTAAAATATTTGGTCAAAAAATTTCTCACGGTAAGATTTCGTTTCGATTAAAATTAGACTACAGACAAATTTTTTTCGAACATTTTTTCCAAGAAATTATAAACATATTGAAAAATACAGTGTCCACGAGACATTTATTGGCAGGACTTGAAAATAGGCGAAATTTATGTCTAATCGAGATCCAAAATAAAGAAAAGTTGGAAAAAATTAATTTTCTCTTTGGGCTGTGCAGTTTTTGATTTTAATTGTCAAATTGCAAATTTTTTTTGTTTCAAAAAACTCAGTCACCGCGTAATACGATACGTTTCCGCCACGAAAACCCACATGGAACTGTACTGATTTGTGCAAGAGACATACAAGGGCGAGAGCGATTGGCATGTTCTCCTGACACAAGCCCCACGTGGCCAAACTTAGGCGAATCACAGCAGATCAAGGCACACTGCCGCGTTCTTTGTGATACGCGTATATTTGGCAGGAGTGTGCACGGTACCAGTTAAACAATTGCAAATTTGGCAGGAGTGTAGCTTGCTTAAAATTTTTTTTTATGTGATTTCAAAACTTATTCGTGATTTAATGAATCTAGAAAAACAAAACTACATTTGCCTTAAAAACAATAACACTTTATTTTTTATTTTTTTGACATTTAAAACACACAATTAAGTGCAAAACATAAGAAAAACTACAATTACCAGAGGCCGATCCAAAATGCTTATTTAAAAAAAAAATGTATTTGCATAGGAGAGGGGGAAAGGAGTGGTCCAATTGGATTTTGATGTATGGAACGGTTATGTAATATCATATTCTAAACACATTTCCTCTCTATAGATTTTTCGATCTGACTCACCGATTTCGATAAAATAGCCAAAAACTGTTTCGTTCATATGGGGGAAGGCGGAAGGAAGGGGGAAGGAAGGGGGAAGGAAGGGAGAAGGAAGGGGGAAGGAAGGGGGAAGGAAGGGGGAAGGAAGGGGGAAGAAAGGGGGAAGGAAGGGTCCAATTTTGTTAGTTCAAGAACGTAGCCGAGCCATTTACGAGAAGTGTAACTATGCAAAATTTCAAGTGTCTAGCTCAATTCCCTCAAAAGTTATAGTGTTCACGGACGGACGGACAGACGGACAGACGGACAGACGGACAGACGGACAGACGGACAGACGGACGAACGGACGGACGGACAGACGGACGAACGGACGGACGGACAGACGGACGAACGGACGGACGGACAAACGGACAGACGGACAGACGGACAGACGGACAGACGGACAGACGGACGAACGGACGGAGGGACAGATGGACGAACGGACGGACGGACAGACGGACGAACGGACGGACGGACAGACGGACGAACGGACGGACGGACAGACGGACGAACGGACACCCCAACACCCTGATGTAGTTAATTTTTGTGTATGATGTTTGGTTCGATGCGTTACAAACTGTATACTAGATATAATATAATTATATATGCGTATAGTTCTATATGATATATCGAGTATAAAAATTAAAAAACTTGTGCGTAAACAGTTATTAAGGCTTCGCGAATCTTCTTTACAGAAATGGTTGTTTCTGCACGATATTTTCCACTTGGAATCGGCACAGGTATGAAATTAAGTGGAAGATTTGCTTCTTTGAAAAAAATATAACCCTATAAAAAAATTTAAAATGAAAAATTTCGAAATATATGTATATGTATGTATATATATTAAGAATAATGCTTACGTCATAGGGGCATGTGTGATTGATATTAGAAAAATCTTTTAAGATTGCGATAAATAATTTGCCATAAAATGTAGAGGTTTTCCCTCCCAACAATTCACATCCATCGAGAGTTATATTAATCAAAAATGGATGAAAGCCATTGGAAGATTTCTGATAAGTTACAATATTGAACTTAACAAAAATAAAAAAAAAAAACAATGAAAATTTTAATAAAAATCGTCATAATTAATTCACCTTTATGTCACCATATATTGTCCGTTTTAAGTTAAAAGAACCATCGATTACAGATGTGGTTCTGTTTATAGCACGGATTCTGCACGATACATTTTCGGCATAATTCTCAGTAAAAGTTTCACATAAAATGTTTGTGAATTTCAGATAATTTTTCTAAAAGAAAATCTGTTAACTTTTTTTTTACTATGAAGATTTAATTTACTTTTACCTTGTTATCTGCATAAACAACTAAAATCGATAAAATTGTCACACAAATCAGATTTCTAAGAAACATTTTGGCCACGTTCAACAGTCGACTGAAATTTTTTTTGAAATTTTAGTAATAAAAAAGAAGAAAAAAAACGAAATTATTCAGAAGCTTATCTGCAAACAATTATAAAGTGAATGCGCGTCCAGGAAATGAATTTTTAAATACATATCGAAATTACTATTCCAGATAACTAATGTTTATAAATTTTGGAAGGTCACATTGGGTCGATATTAAAAAAATCATTTGTGCTGCCGCAATGTTTAAAAGTCGATTTTTATGATTAGAAAGCTTTTTTTTAGTAATTATAGGCTTCTAAACTCGCTCCGCATGGTTAAATAATAAATCGGCCGATACTAATCTGCTGTAACTACTTAGATTTTATGCTTAACCAACCTGCGGCCCTGGACGGCTTTGAATGCGGTTCAAGAAAAAATCAGATGCTACAAACTTTTTTATCAAAATCTTTATAATAGCCCTACCTCAATATAAGAACAAATGGTCTAAAAATTGAGCTTAAAATGATAAATGGGGATTTCCCATTGGTAAGAGAGTGATAAATATACTTATCAGAAGACAGCGACACGTTAAAATTCAAAGCAAAAATACATTTCAGGACAGTACCTACCAAAATAATAAAGATTTAGCCCAAATTTTGTTTACTGTGTACCAGAGGTTTGTTTGAATTACTTTTTAATAAAATATGAATACCATCAAAAAAAAAAAAATGTAACACAGTTAAAAATCTTATCTCGTCATTTGACCGACGACGTCATGGCGAAAAATCTTTCATATCATATGTATGTTCCATGAAAAATGTAAACTGTCAGAGAATTCACATTGAAATTTATTATCCGGTTTGTTGACCACACAAATACAAAAAAAAAATGATAATTATTACAGAATTTATACATGTCATGTGCCATCATGTGTCATCCATTCATTAATCAAAGACATCGGCTTGGAATGTTGAACAACAAGCCCATTTTTGTCCAATAATTTACGCCTTTCTCGTACACACAAATAATGTCCATTTATGTGCGAAAAAATTCAATCCGACATTGATGGACTGATAATCAATTAAAGCAATGACCACTAAATAGCACAATAACTAAAATTGAAAAAAATCGTTTTGGGGTTTTGTTTCTTTTTTTTTTAATTTTTCACGACGAAAAATTAACACAAAAAGTTAATAAAATGTGCATGGTTAAAAATGAAATTGCCCAAACATTGATATTGCTGCTTCCAGGATGCACATATAATCGGACGGAATCCTGTTGGAACGTCCCTTAAAAATACACTGCCATATTGCACCGGAAAAAATCTACTGAATCGGAATATATGTATAGAAATAGCGAAATTCGCTGGTTATATTGGCCAATGCTTCGACATCGATTGAGAGCGACAGATTGTTGGGATGTTTTTCTTGTTTTTTGTGGCAGAAAGGAAATGGCATGAGCAGGGAAAATGTTCTCCAAGTGTGATATCCTGGCACTTTAATTACAAACACCACGGCCATGGCCGGGAATCTGTTCGGACGTGGCGTTTAAAAAAACACACCTATTTGCATATATACGTATGCGCTCGATTAAAACCAGCCACTATAAAGTATGTTTATAGACGGCAATAGGAGAGATGCTAGGATCAGTTTGCACCCCTGGCTACTTTAATAACCTCTACAGCTCCAGTCGATCTACTTTCGAAAAGGAAAAAAAGTTAAATCCACACTAGTATCAGGGACAAAACACACACAAGCGCGAAATTTAAAAAAAAAATCCTTTGGCTTTTCATACTGGCACAGGGAAAATATTTTACCAATTTATCCTATGACACACCACATAAACACAAAATTAAATAAAAATTTATTAATAATGTTTTTCACGTTTAATTTTGGAATAAAAACCGCAAAATAAAATTCATATCCCGATCAGCGATATTAGCCGCATAGCATATATAAATTTCAGAGGGTGGTTTTTAATTTAAAAAAAAAAATATTTTCATGATACTGAACCAATTGAGTTTCTATTTATTGAAAAATTGGGAAAAATTATGTTTTTTGAAGTGGATTTTTGTAGCAATATGTTTGACTGTGCATATGTTAAAATTCATGTTAATTAAAAATGGGCAAAAGCCCTCCAAAATGAGGTTATGTTAATAGTATCACCTCATATTGGGACAGGGTGGAGTTTTGACTGCAATACAAATTACTGTAATTGAAAAAAATTATTATGATTTCGATTGCAGGCAATAGTCTTATTAGTAGGAATGAGGTTGGAGTCAAAGGGTTTATTAGAGTGGAACAAAAATAATTCCTAAAAGTTGTAATTATCAGCCGATCAACCGATTAATTGATAATTTCAGGAATGGGAAACGTTATCGTAACGTAACGAAATGTATCGGGTCTTTCAACAAGGACATAACAATTTTGTATTTTAATAAAAACGCACCCTAAAACTTTTTTTATGATTTGGCAATGCTAAAACGTCAGTCAAGGTTTACATTTTTATCATGGTGAAGTTCACGAACGAGCAACGTTTGGAAATTATTAAAACTTACTACCGAAATTCTGAGTTTGATGAAATGATAATGAAAATGATGAAATGAAATGATGAATGAAATGATGGTCCGGTCGAATGGCCACCTCGCTCATGCGATTTAACGCCGTTGGATTTCTTTTTATGGGGTTATGTTAAGTCGTTGGTTTATGCCAACAAGCCAACAACGTTAGAGGAGTTCAGGAACAATATCGAACGCGAAATTGCTAACGTTCCGGCCGATATGTGTGGAAAATTGGCTCCAAAGAATCAATCAATTCAAACGTGCTCGCGGTGGCCATATGAACGACATCGAATTTCATACTTAAATGTAACATGTCCACTACACCTGGAATACATTTCAGCCCGATATCTCAATTATTCTGTGTTTTATTTAAATACAAAATTGTTATGTCCTTGTTGAAAGACCCATAACGTCACGATTTTTTTTCCGTTTGCCATCTCTGAATAAATATAATATACAACTAGCATCATTCAGTTATAAAATATTTATAGCTAGCTTTCAGACCCATCGTTGGCGGCTTAAAGTTTTTTGTATAAGTTTTGGAAATATCAAAAAAAAGATCACTCCCTTGGGAAATTCCAACAAAAAACTATATTCAGCGACGTCAAAAACTCGGACCGTCCGCTCCGAATTTTGAAATTACCTCATCAAACTCGTGATCAGCAATCCGGAAACTCCCCGTCCAATGCAAGTTTTTTCGAGGAAAAGTGGGAAAAAGGATATTTGCACAGTCCTTCCAGGACTTCTCGTTTCAAAATTTTGAAATTCGAATACAAGATTCGTCATCATCGATCCCAAAACTTCTGGGTGATATTTCTCAGCCCACTACTGTGTAGGCTTGATGGCAAAAATCACTGTTTCAAAAAGCCAAACCTCTATACCCACCCCTTGTTTATCACCATGGTTGTGAAATTAAAAAAAAACCCACCTTATGCGGCAGTGACACGACGCTGTTTTGCCAGCGCTAGTGGCTGTTTGGCTGTTAGCAGCCGTTTCAGCAGCACCGTGTGAACCCTAGTGCGTTGCTACTACCAGCAGCAGCGTGATGATTTTAGCAGCGCTAGTGAAGTAGAGACCGTTCTACTTTGCCAGCGCTACTAGGAATCACGTGATCCTGTCACATGGTTACTGAGCTGTCAAAAGTCTAATAAGTGGTAAAGTTTGTTTATTGTAACTTGTTATTTTACGTTTATGGTTCAACCACAGTGAAAGCGGCAGCGGCGGGCGGCATTTTTTTTGCACTAATGTAGCGCAACGATAGCTGCTACAATACAGCGGCAACGGCAGCGCACTTTTTCCGTCGCCGCCGAGTTTGAAACAAAGTCAAACTTGCCGCCGCCGCCCAAAATGTTTTATGAAAACCACAACATTCGTCACCACATTCATGCAGATGTTTTGACGTTTTGATTTCGCAAGACAGAAGCATATGCCGACGGTGCCGCTATCATTGTAGCTGGCTCGGCGCTATGTGTGGCGGCGCCATGCCGCCCGCTGTCGCCGAGCCGCTTTCATTGTGGTTGAACCATTATTTATTTAAATTTGTGTGTAACGTATATTATTAAAAAAATCTCCCGGATTAAAATGTCAAACCACTGTTTTGCTACTTGCCAGCGCTACTAAAGTAGAAATCGTGTGAACCCTCTCAGTACGCTGGCTGCTGTTGCTACTTGCCAGCACTACTAACCAACAGCAGCCAGCGTCTGGCAAAACAGCGTCGTGTGACCGCGGCAGTGACCGTCTACGTGAAAATTTCAGATTTCTACCTACAGGGGTTTAGGCTGAGTGTTGATGAGTCGGTCGTGACAATATAAATATATAGCGTTTAGTCTATAAAAATTGCAAACCATTTCAAAATATATTTTGAAACAATAGAATTATTACACATAATAAAAAACATATTAAAAATCCACACAAATTTTAAATTAGACAATAAAAGCGGCTGGATCAACCTGGGTCTTCCAGGGTCTCGGCCTTCGGTATCGGGTCTGACTTCTCAAAGGGTGAGGTAGATATTAGTGGGCGTACATTTTTCTTAAGGGATGATCTCTCTAATGATTAAAACCGAATCCGAATCCCTTCAGCGGTTCTAAAGATACGAACATTGACTGTGGTTATTTCACATTTATTTTATTTCTTGGTTATACTCGTAGCCCAGTGCGTTTCGTTTTATCTATAATAAATGTTTCAATTATAAAAAATTATTGCTTATTCATTGTATTAATTCGATTAAAACTCTTTTATGCTAATTAGACTAAAACGACATGATATGTCGTATTCTGTGCCAGGAATTGTAAAATTTTTTGCAGACAAACGGCTCTGGTTTTCCCATATAAAAAAAATGCAAGGCATTTTATGAAAAACATTTTTTAATCCGCTTGTGGAAATTAAAAACAATATTTTTCATTTAAATTTTAATTTTTTGCTAATTACCCCGAAATTGGTGGGAGACTCGATATTTATGACAATATAAAGTGGAACTTTTTAACAATTGTGTGGTAATTTGTTGTGAATTAAAATACAATTTTCAGATTTAAATAAATTGAAAAAAAAGAAACATATGGAGAAAAAAATTAATTTGACTTCATTTCCTGGGAAAATATATCAAACAAGTAAAATAGTTTTTTTTAAATAGGACTATAAAAATTATAAAAAAAATGAACGCTAAACCTGATCCGCTTCTCCTTCTTTCCTCTTCTTCTTCTCCGAAACTCCGTGATGCGAAAACAACCCCAAAATCTAAGGCGACTTGACCGATAGAGCTGAAATTTTGCTTTTGTATTCTACACGGAAAGAAATAATAGTACAGATTCCTACAAAAAATAGGAATACTCGATACAGTGAAATTTTTTGGTGATAACTCCCAAAAAAGGGGAATTCATGTCAAAAAATAGGAAATTTTCCCAAAATTATAGGAATAATTCCTTATTTTTTGGGAATCATTGCAGAATAGTCCACTGTCCCGTACATTTCTATTTGGATTTTTCTCCGTATAATTATAGTGAAGCATGAAGAGAAAAGAGGGAAAGTTACCACAAATCTCACGTTTTCTTTGCAACCCCAGATCTTTCCGTTTGTCGCAGGTAGAAAACAACATTTTATGTAAGTACTTATCAATTGGTGTGGTTTATTTAACCACTAAAAATTCACAAATTCGGAAGAAACCTAACACATCTATTTTACCACAATTTGCATAAATATTTTAAGGCACATTAAAAAGGGGGTTCAAGTGATACTTATGTATCATAAATACACAAAATTATTTACAAAAAATACATATTCGAATAACCTATAATACTCGAATAACAACAAAACAGAAAAAGGGGTAGAAAAACAACGAAAAATAATATTTTCTTGCAAACTAATCTTTTTAACCCCCAAAATTGAGTTTCAAAACTTGTCATGTCGACAAAATAGCTCCGGTAAAATTGTCCCCAACCCCATTATATGCGGTACCACAATAGGGTTTTTTTTTCCTCTCGTGTTGCTTCTTGTTTTTCTTACTTGTTTTTTGACTCTATTCCGTTTTATTTTCGATGCCATTCCGTATACTTTATATATGGGCATGTATGGGAAAAAAAAATCTCCACGCCAATTTTCCCAGATAACTTCATCTAAACCTCTCAATAACACTGAGCATTGGAACTTTCTTCTTTTTATATGGTTATATATTTTTTTCCCTTGCACACTCACAATTTCCATCTCTTTCACCGGAAAAATTGGCAACATTCGACAGAAAACCAAAGGCGAACGGAAAGAAACTTACATACACTTTTTCAAAATCAATTTTCGTAAAGAAATGGTCCCCAATTTCCTATAAACCTCATACGCTCATCTTTCATACGCATCCAAACAAATAAATTTCCACATATATTATTCAATAATCCGACAACCTTTCCCCCTGCCTCTTCTGATCTACCCCTTTCGATTTTACATTACACCGTGGGGTATTTGATCCATTTCAAGGTAGAATTTGTATTTTTTTATTTTCATCCTTTTTTTTGGTACAAGGAAAATATACACAGGACCTACCATGGGCAACTGCCTTGAAACTGTTTTATATTTTTTGTGTGACTGGTTTTAAGGACTCGATTATTTTCCTGTGCATAGATATCAGTCGAACGGACAATTCCTTGAAGAAGAACAACCATGAAAAAGGGGTTTTTATTGTATTTGAGGCATGCTTTTTAAGTGGAAACAAAATAATCTTGCAAATTATTCGTTCTTACAGATTTGATATGACAGATTCATAAGAAATCGTTTCGATTAAAATTTTAGTGCATCGCTCAAAAACTCAAAAAAAAAAATCAAACCTTTTTTTTTTAAATGTACTAAAAAGGAAACAAATCGGGCGTTGTGTATTCGAAACATAAGCGAGATAAATAGTTTTGATCAACTTACGTTAATATTAATGCATCGCGCGGAGTTAGGAGAAATTATCGGTTGTGTGAATTTTAACGCTAGGTGAAATCAAGTTAGAACAATATTCATTATCCAAAATCTCTGATAATTTTTGATGTACGTAATTTACGTATGAAATTCACCAAGAATTTCTATATAAAATTAACCAGAAATTGCTGTATGAAATTCACCAGGAATTTTAGCATACAATTAAATCTTTTCGTTCTTATTGTAAGAAAAATTCCTCTAGGAATTTGCCTGTGAAATTCTGCGAAAACTTTTCATAAGCTAAAGGTGCCGCTCCACATGAGAGTAAATGCCGGCGAGAACCTCTCAATAGCAGCTACTCGCAAATGGACACGTCTCTGAGAGTCGCTCGCAGAAACTCGCAAAAACTCGCGAGCTAGTTTCTGCGAGCTAGTTTCTGCGAGCTGTCAAAAGTGATTCTACTCTCTAGTCGACACGCACCCACTGAACTTTCGGGGAGCTGCTCGCCAGATACGAACGGCGTTTGAATTTCGCTAGTAGCTCTCGAGAACTCGCCAAAGCAAGATGTCAAAAAAATCAAGATATTGGTTTTGAAAAGAGAAAAATCGCCGAAATTAACTCTCAAATGGACAACCTCTTGCGAGTAACTCTCGAGAGTTTTTGAGAGTTACTCGCGTATTTACTCTTATGTGGAGCGCCACCTTAAGAGTTTTAAAATATTTTCACATTACGTGGATATGAAATTTGCAATGAAATATTTCATAAAGGAGGTAAATATTTCATACAGCACCAAAATAATTCAATGGAAATGTCCACCCATGCGGACTAAAAAAATCGTTTTCCTGTTTTTATACCCGTATGGTGAAACCAAAGGGTATATTAACTTTGCCTTACCGTTTGTAACGCCAAGATCCCGTCATCACACACAAAAATGAATTACACCAGTGTGTTTAGAATGATAAAAAAAATTGAATTAAAAAATTGCCAGATTGGCAATTATAGCTTTTGTTATGTTTTTTTCTGGATTTTTCCTGTTTTTCTTATGTCTGGTCGCAATTATATCATTAATGATGGTATTTCGACAGTTTTCGAGAAAATATTGAGGTTTTTTAGGACTGACTTTTCGACCGTTTGCGAGAAATGTTAGGATGTTTGTGTTATGTTTTTTCTATTCATAAATTAAATTTGCTCAATAAAATGGCTCGGTTTCAAATTTTATTTTCTCCTCTTTTTAAAATACGATACATCAAAAACGGAAAAAAATAAAATATAATCCACGAAATTGAAATATTTGTCAGAAATCGTAAAAGTGTTGCACGTACTTTCATATTTGAATGTCTCAACTTTTTTCAATCCCTTTCGCCAAAGTGATTTGAAGCCAAAAAAAGTGGATATCACAAAATACTCACTAAAAACTGGGTCTTCACTCAAGGCAGTAGTGAAATATCTGCAAGGACTGATTGCTAGTGAATGTTCAAAATAAGGATAAAAAAACCACCCATCAAAGTATCAAATGACATAATATTGAAAGATACGAGGACTTTTCGAAGCAATCCAATGTGACAACAATTTCATTGCCCACATTGAGTTTTAGAAAAGGGGGATTTAAAAAATATATATTTAGTATACCAGAATATTTTTTTATAGTTAGAAAAATTGTTTTTTTTTTTCTTGTCAAAAATTCTCCATAAGGGTTGTCAACTTATTTTTTTTTTAGCTTTTGGTTGGTGTTGTGATTTTTGGATACAAACTGGAGGCAATCAAGTAAATCCTTGAAATCGTCTGGGATTTAACTGAGCGAAAAGCAAAAATTTACGCCAATAATACCGACTTAGTAACTGGCAGAAATCAATGGAAAACGAAGGCGACCACAGATAAATATTTTTCGAGAGGATTAACATCAATCAGGATTTCTTAATAATCGTCTAGTACGCAGTGATGATATTGTTATTAAGTAGAATCTGTTATTAAATGACAATTTTTGAGGCGATTTTAGTCAGTATTTATTTTATACTTAATGAAGTTGAAAGTGGTTTATGATTGCGGTTTTGGTTATTTTTATTAAATCGTGCTTTAAAAATCAACCATGTTGTTTTAATTTTTTTGCCCTCAATGTGGGGTTGTATTGTGGTACCAAAGCACTTTTTCGAAGAAAAAATTGAATTCTTTATGAAACTTTTCAGAAAATTCTCTGTCACATGCTATGAATTTCATATGGAAAACAGACATGAATTTTTCCCATAAATCATCATCCTCCGCGCTACATCTCTCGAAGAGCCTGGGCTTTCTCGATTGAGTGTCCGTAGCGATTTTCTTCGCTAATTCCAAACCACAGTTTTACATGGATTGCGAACCATGAATGAATCACAACATTTGTACGGTTTTTGCGTTACGACTCCTGCACAGGATTGCACAGCATAGGACAAAATTGCAATCTAGAGCGATGATGTCGGTAACATCAAGCGGCAACTCCATAAATAAAAAGCTAAATAATTGATATGATGTGAACCTCTGGTTAATTGTTAGTTGGGTTTTTCCCGTTGCTTAGTTTAAGGGTTAGAATCTTTACTAACTTTTTTTCACTAAAAAGGGACTTCTTTTTTTTAGAAATTTCATGCTTCTCCCGCCGTTTACTTGTGGTGTTTTCTTGTTTAAATAAATACTTTAAAATCTGAATAATTTACATTAATTTTCATGCATCGTGCACAGTTACTTACTTATAGAATAAATTATCGAATGTGCGAATTGTAACGCTAGCAAAATCAAGGTCGAAACATTAACACACATAAAAGAATTTTTTTTGTTTAAAACTTTCTGAAAATACTTTCTATACGGAATTTATATCTGAAATTTACCAAGAATTCCTAAATTAAATTCATCAGAAATTGCTGTATGAAATTCACCAAGATTTTCAGTAAAATCTTTTAGTTTTTCATGTAAGAAAAATTCCACCAGGAACTTCCAGGGAAATTCTGCGGAAACTTTTCATAAGGTAAAAACTTTGAAATACGAGTATTACGACGCCACCCCACTGTCTATATGAAATCTGGAGTGAAATATTTCATAAAGGAGGAAAATATTTCATTACATTATTTATTTCATTACTATCCGTGGGTAACTCCACTTGGGTTTCTATATATTCTATGGAAATGTGAACTTGGGTTTCTATATAATGAAAATCAGCAATGGGCTTACAATATTTGTCAGTTTTGCAGGCGAAGGGACTGTCGATAAAATATTTCACGCTAATTTTCGGTTTTTCGAAACCTCTCACCCCCCGTCGACTCGGTTTTTCGAAACCTTTCATCCCCGGTATACTCGCTTTTTCACGGTTTTTTATATTTAGTTTAGTACTGCCGTCACACTGCCGCAGATCCTCTCCGTCCCTTCCATCCCTTTCCTTAAGAGTATAACGTATTTTATGAACAGCCACTTACAACATTTATTAGACTTCAAAGCAAAGAATTTACAACATTTGTAAGGTTTGCAAGCTCTTAACACCAGAAACTGTGATACCAGTCTAGATTTATTTAAACTTCCGGTTTTTTGGGCAACTTTTGTGTTTTTAACTTTTTGGTTTAGCTGTTTTACAGATTTTTAAGACGAACCTTTAAAGCATTTCCACTAAAAATATCATATCTTTAATCATCTTTCATATGTGCCGATGAAAACGACCAATAATTGATATGTTCTGGTCAGAAACAAAAAAATATATGAATAAGGCTGTATTCTTCTATTTCATCTGATAATTACCATTGGTTTAAGAAAGCAGAAAACCCACTTAGAGCCGTTAAATGCTTTCTCGTGTCAAAGTTCTTCCAAGGTGAAGAAAACCACTACAGAATGTTTGACAGTTCGAAAAAAATGTGTGTCTGAAAGTGTAATTTCCTTGGGAAAATGAAGAATATATAAACAAAAAAATCCGGCAAACATAAACACACACAACTGCGTATATGAAATATTTGAAGGAGTTTTTTGACATTATATGTCATTCTGGCAAAAACAAAACTATATGGGATTCCTCCTAATCAATCACTTATCTCTTAGCTTTTAATATGACAGGATAAAACTTTGTCCTTATACAGATACAGACAGTGTTAAGCACTTGAGAGTATTTCTCTCCTTCCATTCCATTCCATCAAAATATTTTACCACTCCAATCTTTCACCCATCAGGGTTTCTTATTATGGATCTTTAGTGTCATACGTACGTACGCTTGGAATCCATACCACCTACCAAATAGGATCCGTTAGGGCAGCAATATATCTTAGGCTCTGCGCGTTTAGTGCTGGATGTGCCCTTAACATACAACGGCAGAACATCCTAAATTATTGTTGATGAGATCGTCGAGGCGTTTGTTGGATAAAATCGGAGCAGTGGCAAAAGGATACCAGCATCAACAGCAACAACAACAACAACAACGCTGACAATGAGTATGATGATGATAATGAGGACTAGGACCCGGATGAACGTTACAGGACTGGGACGACGAAGCGATGGCTACGATGGGTAAAGATGGTTAAGGAGTAGCCATCTACAATCTCATTTTATGGTAATCAGCCGGGGAAGAGAGAAATGACAGTATTTTCGGGAGCCCAAAAATCTTTTTTTTTGTATGTAAAGATCAGGTTCTGTATACTACCAAGGATACACATACTAATGTGTCCTGATACCGGAAGATGAAAAAGGCACGACCCGAGTGATGTATCTGTGACATAAATATCTCGAGTAAACGTTAAAGTCCTTAATGAATAGGAAGGATCTTTCGAGGATGTTTAATGGATTATGTGTAAATTCTTCGCTATATCTATGAAGAGTTACACATTTTTGTAAGTCTCTGATGAATACCAGAGTTTCTTATCGGTTTTTTAAAAAAAAATCTTTGGTGTTCAATTTGAAATAAATATCATGTGAAATAAGCCGAAAAAGCGTCGATTATGTGGGGATTTTACTCAAAACGCGTTCCGCTACTGGCAAGAAATTACATTTTAATGCTTTTTGAACAGAATTTTCAAGAATTTTTCAAAAACAATATCATGAAGTAGCAAAGTGACTTGTTGGTGACTCGAAATCTTTAGGTGACTTTTAGGCGAGGTAATCATGCGTACAGGATTAGCCGGGGCAGTCACGAATTTTAGTATGTTGCCCCGGCGCGGCACGGAAACTAAATTTATCTAACCTGATTGAAAAACTCATCAACGCCCAGCCCAAACCCCTGAAGCTAGAGACTTGAAACTTTCACAGTATGTCCAAACCATCGCGTAGGCATCCACTAAGACGGGGTTTTGCGAAATTTTACCGCTAAGGGGGTAAAAGGGGGATAAAGGGGGTTTGGGTGTTTTTAAACCGTGAGTTTCGCCATTAATTTTGCTCAATAGGAGGTTGAAAAATTTCACTCGGGGGTTTTTAGGGTCGCTGATCAGGAATCCGGTGTTAGATTTTCAAAATTCGAAACGAAAGGTCCTGTAAGGATAACGCAAGTATCCTTTTTCTCATTTTTTCTGGGGAAAAATTGGCATTAGGGGGTTTTCGCGGTGCTGATCAGGAATCCGGTGTTAGGTTTTCAAAATTAGAAACGAAAGGTCCTGTAACGATAAGATGTTTCTCAAGCGTTTTTCTTCGTATTCTAAAACTTATACAAAAAACTTACCCCGGCAACGACGGGTATGCAAGCTAGTACCTTATATATAAATTCGATTTAAAAAACAATCAATAAATATGCAAAATCATGTCTCAAAAATTTTGTCTGAGGCTTTTTTTACTTTCCTTTTCTATGGAGGGAAAGTATTGTATTGCAGAAAAAACTTTATGATCAGTACGAAATCCATTTCATGCAAAATTATGAATATGCCCCTGCATCTGTCTGTCGGTTTGTCGGTATGTCCGTTTCATGTATCTTAAATAACTCTAGAAGGCGTTGACTGAGCGACGTGAAATTTTTTTAAATATGTTAGACGAAAATCGTAGTTTTCTATCAACTTTTGCAAAAGCAACGGCATAAGGGGCACCTTTCATACAAAATTTATCGAAATTTATGAGTTTTTGGGGAAAAAAGAACACAATAATATTTAAATGATATAAAATTGTGTACATTTTTTGCTTTAATGGTTTTTTCGCATCTCTAACAGTTCTCGAAATATTTCAAATTAAGTTTTTTGAACATTTCTCGGATATTTTGCGATTTTGAAAAAAAAACGGTTATCACAAAATTCAAAGAAAAAAAAATTTCTTTTACGCCTTTAACGAATCTTTAACGGTTCTCCAGATATTTGAAAAAATATTTTTTCACGCACTTTTTCCGAATATTTTTGTTTGCTGCTGTTTTCATAATTTCAATTACTTTTATAGAAGCCTAGAAAAATGGAGTAGCTTTCCGCTGCAGTCTGTGTAGTTCTTGATTGAAAAATTACACCCAATTCTGCTAACAACATTTCGCCTGGGGCTCATTTTTGTAAATTATTTTCGCCCATATTTCGATGGATTTGATTTATGAATCTTCGTCTAAGTCAGGTTTTTTTTTCCTATAACCATTTTTCAATATTCCTGGGTCAATATTCCTGTGTCCATATTCCAAGATTCCTTTGGTTTCAAGTCATTTTTTTGTGTACAATTTTTTCGGTCATGCGAGCACATTTCTTTTTTAATACATGTACGAAAAAGATAAAAGCGTTAACTTGACATTTTCAAATTTTTGTTTTTTTTTTTAATTAAAAAACTATCTCTTATCACTTGCTTCCCGCCTTCCTTTAGTCGTGGACTGACCCGAAATAAAGATGGTCACCCTAATTTCCGATCCTCTCGACTTGCTCAATGTTGATGGTTGAGTTGTAATGATAGGCCACTTATTCCAAACTCTGGGTTGGAATAAAAAATAAAATTTTGATGAGGCTTCACTTTCACGGTCAAATTCCCAATTAAAATGTAGTTCCCAAAAGATGAGGATATTAGATAATATTTTTGATTTTGGAAAATCACAAAGAGTTGAAAATAAAGACAATGAAAACTTGTATTACAGAAAACGTGGAGTTACACAAAGTATTTAGACTTCGATAGGACTGTTTGTAAGTGAATTATAAACGAGCATAATTGAAACAGCGAAAAACAAGAACTTTTCGACTGGTCACAAAGTAATCGATTTCCAACTTTCCAATTGTAACAACTGACTTTCTGTAAACGGCCACAGAGGAACCAATTTGTCACAAAATAACCAACTTGTACCAGTTTTACCTTTTTATACCCGTATGGTGAAACCAAAGTTTGTAACGCCAAGATCCCGTCATCACACACAAAAATGAATTACACCGGTGTGTTTAGAATGATAACACACTGGTGTAATTCGTTTTAGTGTGTTTAGAATAAAATTGAATTTTGCATGTCCGTCCGTCTGTCCGTCTGTCTGTCCATCCATCTTTGGCGCGGATTGCGGACGCACGGATTGAGCTAGAGACGTGAAAGTTTGCACAGATCCGTTTTTCGTAAAATGCGAGGCTAAGTTTGTTAATGGGCTAAAACGGACCATTAGGGGGGGTACCCCCATACGAACGAAATCGTTTTTTGTGAATATCTCAAAAACGGTGCATCTTAGTCCAAGAACAAAAGTTATTTAGGATATGATTCTACATAAAACTCACATACATCAAAATTCGATTGGAATAAATTTTAAAAAATCTTATTGGAAAGTTTGACTTCAAAGTGAAATTTTGGTATAACTGTTCGAATTTTGATACGAATATCACCATACGGGTCTCCAATGATTGCCAGATTGGCAATTATAGCTTTTGTTATGTTTTACATATAAGTTTGTGTATGCAAGTGTTTTTACATTCGAAAACTGTGGTTGTATTAGAATCATATAATTCTATAGAACACAATTCGAGATAATCGCAAAAATATTTTCCATTTGTATCGGAGAGATGGTAAAAAGTCGTTCGATTGAATTGTTATGTATGGAAGAGTTATGTAGAATCATATTCTAAACAATTTTTTTATAAATAAATTTTTCGAAAAAATGTGCCGTTCTTGAGAAAATTGCGAAAATCTTTACAATTTGTATGGCGGAGGGGGGAAGCAGTGGTCCAATCGGATTTTGATGTATGGAATGATTATGTAAAATCATATTCTAAACAAATTTTGTCTTTATAAATTTTCAGATCCGTTTTCCATAGATTTATATTTACTTCCTTTAGATTTCAGACTAATTTTCAAACTTTTTTATGTAACAAAAATTTTTTTTTTCTTTTCTTTGATAAACCCATTAGAATTTTAATTAAAAATAATATTCTGACAGATTCTCATTTAATTGATAAGGACATAACATCTTAAATGAATGAAAACACATGTACGTTTATATCAAGACGACACAATACAAGAAATTGAAACTTAGAATCCTTCTAAATAGCTTATACAAGTATTATTAGTGTTTTCTATATTGAAATAGCGACTGGATTATATAGCGATGGTACACAAATCATCTTCTAATAGTTTTCCCTCATGTTTGATGTTAGAATACAGAACTTTTCTTGAAACTTTGTTCTCTTTTTACAACCCACAGTGGGCCACTTTAATGCTATCCATTTCTTGCACTGAGCTTATTTCATTTCCTCAACCCATCGGAAAACGCTGACGAAATGAGTATACTAGCACTGATGAAATTTGTTTTGATCGGGGGAGGTTGGAAGGGGGTTTAGAAACTGATGTTGGAAATGATGCGATGCTAACAATGAAATCAAGAAATAGCGTTAGAGAAATGAGTGAACCACTTATTTTTCGGGATCCACGTCCTTTTTGCTAACAGGAATGAATTCCCTTAGTGCGAACCCAATTATTCCCCATTGTCCTTTTACTTGCAATTTGTACAAAACAGACAGAAAAAAAAAATAAATGTATAATAGTTATAATAAAAATAATAATAGCAATAAAAGGAAAAGAATAGAAATAAGTTGCTATAAGGAAAATGAAACAAGTTTCTATGTGAAATAAGGATAACAACGTATGCCAGACCGCAGAGCGAACGCTCATACAAAGAACTTAAAATTCCTTCGGCGTTTACCCTTTATGAACGCATAATTTCCCACATGCATGTCACACGTGAATCTCTTGAAAAATACCCAAACGAAACAAAAAAAAAACGTTCCCCAGAAAAAATTACG
Organism: Chrysopilus asiliformis; assembly: GCA_964034945.1. Classification (NCBI taxonomy): domain Eukaryota; kingdom Metazoa; phylum Arthropoda; class Insecta; order Diptera; family Rhagionidae; genus Chrysopilus; species Chrysopilus asiliformis. The sequence goes on along the minus strand of OZ035962.1, from coordinate 6,055,713 downwards.
TGGAAAGAACTCAAGCGAAAAGGATATACACAAGTTGAGAAACTATGAAACAACTCTCGACCTCAACGGAGACTATAGTCGTATATGAGCGAAAGGATGAAAAATCATCATCAGAAAGGATGATGAGCACCTATACTCCCACCGCATGAAATTTACTACAATATATAAGGAAAACAGGACACGACCATCATATCAAAAATCAGACCACCCGCGCCTCTTTGTAATCTGCGACAGTAGAAATTGTTAAAAGTGGAATCCGTGCTGCATGTGCTGAAAAAATACGGACTTGTTTATGAATGTTTTTTTCTCAAATTGAGGTTTAGGGGCTGTCCATAAAATATGTTGCGCTATTTTTCAGCCTTTCCGCCCCCTTCCTCTTTCCTCGTTTAAGTTTTTCCGGATTTTTGTATGAATTTTAGTAACACCATGACAAGACCGCCCCTCCGCCTATTCCCCATCTCCCACCCTCCAAAATGTGTGACGCATTTTATAGACCGCCGCGCCGTCTACTAACAATTTCCTTCTCGGCCATCGAACTTAGATTTTTATGCGGAATAAAAACAACAAATGGGACTGCAAACATTTGTAAGGTGTTTCTACTAATCAACAGCAAAGACTGATGATTTTGTTAGCTGGAAATGGAAAATCTGCAAGTCGTCCGACTCAGTGCTTTACCACGAAGCAGCGCTAGAAATTTTCAAGTATCCATATGGATATGGGACTCTTAAGGCGTGTTTCCATTGAAACCTATATCCAAAAAAAAAATCAAAAATCGAAATATTTGATTCTAGGGACAAAGTATTATCCAAAAACTACATCTATTATAACTGGAATCGTTCACTGTTAGTATGCGACGGCAGATGTCACTATATAAAAGGCTAAATTAAAGATAAAATCGATTTTCGGTTTAAAATCGGTTTGAAGTCGATGTCTGGTTCCAAAAAACATTTCAGTTGTCAGATGCAACTCGGATTTCCGATTGTGGAACTTTAGGGCCAAATAAATTTTTCGGGCGAATTTAACCTCACTTTTTGATTTTCACAGCCTGTGGCCAAGTAAACATGCATAACCTCACTTAATTCGTCGGATTAGTCTATATGAACAATTATCCGAAATATGTGCGGTGGAATGTATCGGACGTTGCTGGGAACACAATTTTAAAATTCTAAAGGTTCTACTGTCCATTACTAAATATCCTTATGTTGAAGTGACATACAGAATCCAAATTGGAATCAGTAGAAGCGCACAATTCTGTCTTAGGGTTAAATGAGACGAGTCTAAGGATGGGAATTCGTTTAGGTAAAAGGACATAAAGTCATGTCCTGTATGTTTATGACAGTTGATGGGCCCCGACATGACATCATCGCTATGGCAGGTTTCCCTTTAGTTCTTGTTGTGCACTTTCGCCATGGGTCTCGTATTCCTTGTTGTGTACGTTGCATATAAAAAGATGCGGGGCCACTTAAGCACGCACGAATGGAGTGGTCCTTTTTGCTATTTCAACAACATGATAAAAATGTTGATTTTACTTACTACGTCCTGCTGTTGTTAGAAGGAAAATTCACGTAGTATATTTTTTTTTTAAATTCCAATGCTGTTCTCCGTTTTTCAGTCTGTAGACATACGAGTACAAAGGATGCATAAAACCTCGGCCTCATTAAGCCCTCACTTCGAACTAACCATCGATTGGGATTCAAACCTTACAAATGTTGGAATTTCTTTGGTATTTAGCAATCCATGTGATGTTGTAGGTGCGGAAGCCCAGAAGAATGTTAAGGGACATCAATTAAGGATGCCAAAGGAAAGAAGACTTATTAGTGATAGTTTTTCAGAAACAAATTGTTGCACATATATTAAAACTCGCCCCTAAAACCGTGCGACCTGAATTGCCGGGATAGCCTCGGATTTAGGCAGGTTGTCCGGGCGTCCCGGAAATTAAACCTTTGATCCGGATTTTTCAAATGAATGTTATAATTTATCAAACTCTACTTTGGCTAAGGGATTGTTGTAAATCGTATTATATTTTTTCCCTGCGGCCCATTTTGTTTAAAAAGAGTGCACGTATCTCAAAAACCTTGGCCTGCGGCGGATTTCTTTTTGATGGTACGTTTTACAATTTTCCTTCTGATTATTTACGGAACGCGAAAGCACATTTCAAAACTTGTTTTGTTTGTTTTACAGGCTACTTGGTCAAAAAAAAAAAAATGAAATTTGTTGTATCGTTGGTGTTTTATTTAAACTACCCTCCCCTGCCACCCCCCGATCACCTTATCACGGATTATCTCAAAATAAATATGTTCAACCTACCTAAAAATGGTTCCAACCTGTTTATTTGAAATTTTCAAAACTAGTCGATCACCGGCTTTAAATTTATCTAAAATATTTTGCATGATTTTTTCTCCGAAATTTACATTTAGCAATTTCCGAAATATTTCCTCGTTTCATATAAAGTATGGGGACGCATGAGTTTGAATTAATTAAATTTAAACGCAGAAAATGCAGTCTAGCCACAATTCGTTTATGTAAGTGCAGATGGAGACGTATCCTTTTCCACTCTCGTCCTCTTATCGCAAAGTATTTTATTAGATTGAAAGTGCTGTAACAATAGTGGCCTAAAAGGATGACTACATCAATATGGACTGCAACTTCACAATTATTCGTATTAACGGCTATGGTTATAAAAGATACAGACATAGTATAGCAACATTCCGAATATACATAAATATTCGCTCGAATGAAATTCTGTGGCGGCCGCCACATAGATTTCCAACATAACACAGAAGGACGACGATGCACTGAAACGGAATTGGTAAATTGCATACATCTTTTCAATAACGGCTTCATTTGATATGGTTTTCCATTGGTTTCGTTGTTGTTCTTCCTGGTGATGCTATTATTGTTTGTGATTGGCATGGTGAGGGGATGAATTGCCTTACAAAGTCACCCGAATTGTGCACTTAATTGATCCATTTATAAGAGGGTCCAGACTGTATCGAAGTCAAACGATTTAAAAGATGCATTGGTAGCAGAAAATTTGTGTGGTCTATTCGGATCGACCGCAGAAATATTATGTGTGCGACATAGAAGAATGTTTCTGCAGAGTTAGAAATTTCAGAAAGTTTTAATAGGAATAGAGTTTTGTATTTTTGGAATTTTGTGAGCGGCAAATTTGTTTATTTCCAACCCCCAGCAAGCTCATCTGGAAGGTTTGTAAAAATCGGTTCAGTGGTTTTCAAGTGACAGCCGGACAGTCTCAAAAACAGATGGAAATATAGATAAATCAGGGAGAGCAGCTGAGAAATAATGGAAACCTTTGGTTAACTCATGGTCTAAAACCGTGTCATTGATGTTGGTAAACTTAATTTTTTTCAAATATGTACATAACCGTAAAAGATATGTAACTGTTGAAGTAAAAAAATGTGGAAAATTTTATATTCTTTAAAATTTGTTACAGTCATTTTTCCCAAAAGCTCATAGTTTTAGAGAAATTTTCAAAAAACTGTATTGTTTCAAAATAATTGTTTGGGAGGTATATGCGTTTTAAGTAATTTAAAGTGTGTGGAAAGCCACGATTTTCGTAAAACTCATTTACAAAAAATTTCAAGTCGCTAGCTCAACGTATTCTCGAGTTATTTAAGACACATAAAACGGACAGACCGACAGATCGTCAGACAGACAGACTAAGAAACCGATGGACCGGCAGACTGACAGACAGACTAAGAAACCCATGGACCGGCAGACTGACAGACAGATCGCCAGGACCGACAGACCGACAGACTGACAGACAGACCAACAGACCGGCAGACAGATGAAAGCGCATTCTGATAGTTTTGCTTGAATCGTATTTCGTACTGATCAGAAAGTTTCTGACTGCTTCCGTTCTTGAGTCATGAATACAATACTGTCCTTCTATAGCAGGGAAAATGTAATAAAAGTAATAAAATTGGTTACTACTTTCACGACCACGGAAATAGTGTCGATTTGTGTCATTGGTCTGTTAAAAAATGATGAAAAATCCAGAATATAAGCTTTCTTACTTATTTTAAAAAATTTCCGACTCCAAAACCACCCGACCGATTGAGCTGTAACTGACACCATAACTAGTGAGGATCTATACTGTAACCAAGGAAACAATTGTGCTATAAAATCCTACGAGGTTGAAAAAAAATTTAAACAAAATACTTAGGCTTATCATTTGAGTAAAAGTTGACCGATTTTCATGAAATCTTTCAAATCATACTAATGTATAAAAATGATTTGGTGTCTGTCTGTACGTTTGTTTCTCTTTTACGTGAAAACGGCTGAACCGATTGACCTGGCATGTAGGTTCGCTGTACGCCTGATTCCAACATAGGGCCATTGAAGAGTGGCCCAAGTGGTGGGGGACTAAGAAGAGGTGGTAAGGTGAATTCGAAGCTAGCTTTTTCCTCTATGTTACTCTTTGCAAGAAAATTACCCAACCGATTGGCCTGAAATTCAGCACAGACGTTCTATTTAAAAGTAGACCGATTAGGTGGGGGGGAGGTGGGTAAAGTGAATCCGTATCCGAATGTTGTAATTTATCGTCTTTTTGTTAATTTTTGAAATCAATTTTTCGAAGAGAAAAATTGTTATAGAAAAGCACGAACTGCTCCACTCTAGGTTATCTAATTTATAGCCGACTGAATTTTGTTTTCCTAGTTTTGGTCTACTTACACTTTTCTAGTTTTTCTGAACAAATTATTGTTTCGTATAAAATTTTCCACACATACACCGACGAACCAACAAAACTTTTGGAAACATACACCCCATTATAATTTTATGGAATGTGCCGCATGCGATTTTTTTTTAAGAAAAATATCCTATTTCTGATTTAGATTTTTGGGCTCGACCTTATTTTTTTGTGCTTACGAAACTATGACACGCATAATTCTTGGACAAAAATTTAGTTTCCGAGATACAACATGCCTGTTGTCACACAATTTTGATTTGCATGATCGTAAATTTGATGTGTAAAAGGTGGAAAAAGCCTGTTTTCTTAGGCTTTATCTAAATTTTTAAATGTATTTTGCAATCTGTATTAAAATAAAACTTTCAGTAACATTTAAGTTTTAAGACATCTTTTTATTTTGAGTTTGTCCACGTAACGCTTAATTCTTCTACCCTTCAAACGCACTTTTAGTCAGTAATCTCTGAAATATCTTTGGCACTGCCCGAAATTTTAAATTCATTTATCTTAAATTGATCTTCTGGCACCATTTGTTCAATTCCGTTATCGATTAATTTATTTACTTAATACCGGCAAGAGGATTACTTGAAACAGATTTAGCTCTAAGGATACACTTAAGTATTGGTCACTAAGCGATAAGAAGAGCTTGAGTTTTAGATTTTAACATATGAAGCAGGAGATTCCGGATCCGCCTTAGGAATATGTTTTCTGTCGTCGACCATGTCCCATAATGCTATTCGAGAAGGTTTAATTTGTACATTTATGTAAACGAGAATATCGTTCACATAAAATCTGATAATATAGGATGTATTGGGATATAAATAGGGTGACCACACGCCTCGGAATGGCCGGGATAGTCTCGGAATTGGGCATGTTATTCTGGCGTCCTTGCAACCTAACTTTTGTTCCAGATTTTTGTATGGGGTGCTACAGTCTATCATATGCTAGAAACATGCCAAAAATAATGCCACTTCTCGCCTGCGGCTAACTTTTTCAACGATTTTCCTCAAGGTGCGCATGTGTATTAAAATAATGTCGCCCAAGGTGAATTTCTCTTTTTTGATATTTTCACGAGTTTCCTTGCAATTATTTAGGAAACGCCTGGAACTGTGTGACTCTGATTCAAATCATTCCACAGCATTCTGTTTACAAAATTTCGCCTGCGGTGCCTATTTCTTGATTGTTTTTAGTGGATTTTCGTCTAATTTCTATATAAAATTTGTTGGTGCTCCATTTCAGCCACACTCCCTCCGCCCTTCTTTTCTCCTTCCCCGCTCATCGTGTCCCGGATTAACTCAAAATAAATATGATCACCCTGGATATGAAACTTCTTCCACATAAGACTCAATGTCGGGCGTATCATATATACGAGGACTTCATGACTATCGAATATTCCATAAACCTATGCGGATGGGATGATGATTGGAATTGGTCAGACTGTCGATTTAGCATATGACCATATGTCCAAGCATGAGCTTAAAATGTAACCGCTAAAGGTAATCAAAACGGCCTGCTTCAAATCGGTTTTTGGTCCTTTCAATTAGGTTTGCTGACGCTAACCAAGAACCCATATTACTCTCCTACACTCTAAAAAGGACGGAATACTTCATATCCCCCCTTTTTCCCTTCCTATGAAATCAAAAGCACCAAAATCTAAATCGCTTCCATTCCTCTCGAGCTCAGACAACATTTATTCTTCGAAAGGATTTTCCGGAGTGCGTTTAAAGCGAGGTACATCTTTTCAACCCTCTTTAACCACACGGTAGGAAATATGTTGACCCATGGCACTTGGGGTTGAGGGACTCTATGAATTTATTGTGTGGCTTGATAGCCTCTGTTCGTTATGATGGCAACAACCACGTTAAACTCAACTCGACTCCATCTACCCACTCTTTATACCCACGTTCGTACGTATTTTTACTAAAGGATGCAATATACACATTTGCCTCTGCTATCAGTAATAGTTGCCTTAATATTCTGCCACTATCTGCTTTAGAATTGACTCACTATGTATGCGAGAGAGACTAATCCTCACCCGATCGGCCTATATTGGTCCTTTTTGCAGCACTATCGGAAAATCTTTGTGGTTCGAGTTGTGTTGGGGATGGTTGGAAAAGGGGCGAATTTACGAAACACACACACAATAACTGGTCGAATGAATAAAGTGTATCTGAATCTATAGGCAATTCGCAAATGGTTAAGTGTTTTGGGGTTGCAACAAGGAGTCCAGATACATACATATATGCGATTACGGATATATGGAATAACAATTTGAAGGAATCAAAAGGGTGGTGGCGAATGGAAAGTTGTGGAGAATGAGAATAGATTTAACATGGTTATTATTAAAATTAATAGGCTCGATGACAGGTTAAGAGGATTTATATCGGTTCTGATATTGTTTCGGTTAAAATTTATCGAATTTTTGGAGGCCTTTTTTATGAGATTTTAATCGATTTCACTATAGGATAGTAGATATTGCTTTGGCAATGAAAGAATATGGAAAAAAAGAATAAGTAGAAATGATTTTACGTGATGTTTAAAATCATTTTCTTTTCGTTTTTTTTATTCTTACGGAAGGGTTGTGGTATTCTTAACCTTTCGTGGTATTTGTTCTGTGAGTTGGTTTTAATATCCGGCCTTCAGTCATTTAAGGGCATCAATCAAAAATTAAATCAAAAAAATATAAGTTTTTCCCTTCTTATAGTGGCATTGATTTTTTATATTTGTGTTTTTTTTTGAATCAGAAAGAAAATTCTTTTTAAGCTCCAGAACTATTGGTATCCGCAGGAATTTTTCCATGGGGGAGGGGGTCTAAAGTTATTTTATGGGTCACACTTTTTTTTTTGAGTCAATCCGGGACAACATGAGCAACAAATTTTAAATAGCAAACAAAACATGGTTTAGATTAAAACCTTGGAAAAAAATAATTAATGTGCGCCGCGGGCGAAATTTTTTGAACAAAATGCGGCGTAGTTTTTAAAATCATGAGCAACACAGTTCCAAGCAAAAATTTATTTTAAATTTTTGGGCTCTGTACGTTTTATAAATAGTAGCAACGGAAATTGTAAAAGATATCATTAAAAAGAAATGAGATAATACATCTTTTGTCGAAAATTGTTGGAAAAATGTGCCACGTCTATTTCATACGCAGGGCAAGTTTTGCCATGCTGCTTGCAGGTCAATCAAAAACTGTGGGTTTTGATGAGAAAATAAGAAACTCGTTGCCCTGCTGTTTTTAAAATTAATAGTTTTTGAAATGTCGTAAAATAGCTTTTATTTATTTGCCCTGCATTTCATATGTTGCTAGTTATTTTTTAAATGCTATTTTCCTTTTAAATATGGAGGATCGTCATAGTAAGTAAGCTTTAGACTTTTTTTTTAATTTTTCAGTGATTGGTACAACAGGGTCTTGATAATAGTTATATTGGGCTGTAAAATCAAATTATTCTGTGCCATGCTGGAATATGAAATACCCGGCAATTTTCCCGGCGTATGAAATAGACGCAAATGTGCCGCAGGTGAAAAAAATGCGCTTTGGAGCAACCTCCAGACAAAATAGAGTATGTTGTGCATATTTATTGATCGTTTTTTGTAGTGTTTGAAAAATTATTCCAATTATTTGAAAAATCCGACAGAAAAATTTAGTTTCCGGGACACCTGTCCTGGGCATTCCGGGACGTGATGTCAGTTTATTTATGGCAAAAGAAGTTTAAAAATTGTAATTCCAAAAAAATTAGAATTAAATTTAAAACAAAAACAATTATTTGGCAACAAAAATTCACTTTGCTTCGAAGAAATTCAGTTTTTCAATCTAGTGCTATAATTTCTTAAACGCTAATAAAAGCGAGCACTAAACATGCTAAAAATACTCTACTTGGGCAGAGGGCAAAATACAGTTTTTCGTTTACATCACATTTTGGCACTTGTATTTCTAAGGTTTTCGCCTGCGGTGCATTTATTTTTATTGATATTTTTACGATTTCCGTTGCCATTATTAGCAGAATTTAAAGAGGGCAAAAAGCTCAATTAATTTTCACTCGGGACTGTTCAGCTCTTGATTTCATTCTTTGTATTTCATGCTGTTAAAGACATTTCGCCTGCGGCACACATTTTTTACTTCCCTTACCTTGATTTTCGTCTAAAACAGTCAAAATCTATCACGAAATATGCAAAACATAATCGACTTCGGCAAAAAAATTTTTTCGCGTGTGGCGCATTATTTTCAATATGGTTTTCACAATTTTAGTTGAATTTATTTAAAGAATGTGAAAAATCATAATAAAACGCGTTATTTTTCGCTTTGAATTGTGTAGTTTTTGATTTAAATCGCCGGCGGCACATATTTGTTAGTGGTTTTTTCCGGACTTGACTTCATGATTTTCGTGCGTTTTAGCTATTCTTTTCTCAGACCTACCCTTTCTTTGCACTAATGAAAACCATGAAATTAAAAAACAGAAATCCCTCAAATTTCAACGGTGGTTTTTTTGGTTCGGTTAAAAAAACCGATTGACATCTCTGATTTTCAGAGTCTTCAGAAACTTGAAAAATTTTAGCATCTTTTAATTACGAAATGCGCAGTTTCCAGATATTTTCGTCCTTGAAACAATATTATTGATGTGATGAAAAGCACCTAATTTGTTCGCGGCTATACCCGCAATGTTGTTGATAAAAGAAATCTTCACGTATTTATAATTTTTTTTACTGAATTTCTCTAGACGTGTTGATATACGAACGCACCTAGGCGAATATACCTAGGTCTTAGGGAAAACATAGGTACGTGTGGATATGATATTTGAGAGAAAAAAAAACAAGATAAAAATACAGAAAAAATGTAAAAAAAAATGTTTTTATATTTTTTGTTGGCTTGTGATGAGAACTGTGATTGATAGGAACCATCACTTCTTACTTCCTGCGCCGCAACTTCGAGAGAAACGTACTCCATGGGGATTTTTTTATGGTGGCATCCTTTTTAAACAAAAAAAAAACATCTCTCATCAGACAATTTATGTTTGAGAAAAAAAAACACCATTTTGAAGCCTCGAGGCAGTCAGCAAACGATTGTGTAGTCTGTAAACAGTAAGAGGATTGTTGTGAAGTTGAAATATTTTTTCACTACAATTTGATTTTCTCACACTCGAATTTCCCAAGAAAAACTCGTCCTTGGATGGCTGGGGTGCAGGTGAAATTTTGTAGAAACATTTTTGGACTTCACACACAGTCAATCTTATGATTATTGGCGCTGGTGATTCTTCACCAAACTTTCAAAATTCCGTGAATAGTACCGCTTTTCACCAGAGAGAAACAATCATTTAGATATGCTATACATATTTTTACGGATAAGGGTGAAAAAGTGTTAGACTTTTTTTTCTCGCCTCAATATTTTCAGCTGACAAAGTATGGCACTGTCGGTAGCCACAAATAAAATATCTAGGAATATAAAAATAAAAATGGTGAAGTGCAGAAGAATTCTTGAGCAATTTTATGTAAGTAGCTTGTTTATTTGTTTGAGTTTCTTACTTTAATACATAACTTTGTCTTGTGTATAGCATAGGGGGTCTTTTGTACAACAAATTGCTGTTCTTGCTACTCAAGCGAAATAAAAGGAGAAACGGCATAAAAAATGTAAAGCACTGCAAATGATATAAAGCAAAGACATGGCAACACTCGAAAATTATTTTAAATTGCTTTTCATATGATTGTGCGGGCCATACATAAAAATATATATTCATATAAAAAAAATAGTCATCGTGCCGGAGATTGTAGGATCTTTCAAAAAAAAGGGAAGAAAAACAGGATTGATGGGCCCACGCCCTTATGACTGATGATTGTGGTAAATCGCTGTTCATTTGTTTTTAAATTACAATTTTCTTCACTCGAACATGATACAATTTGTACATGTGGGTCACAATACACCCTTTTAAGCGTGTGAAACTTTTTTACGAAAATCTTCCTAATGTGGAATGGTCCATGAATATAAAGAAAAGCATAAGAAAAGCTACAACTGCCAAGGGCCAACCGTTAAATACTCTAATTGATAACAGACAAAATTTGTATTTAAAAAAATCAATTTCTATAGGAGAGGAGAAATGAGTGGTCCGATTGGATTTTGAGGTATGGAACGGTTATGTGAAATCATATTCTAAACACATTGCATCTCTATAAATTTTTCGATACGATGCCTAATTTTCGAGAAAACAAAAAAAAATTATTCCATTTGTATGGGAGATTGAGAACGGTGGGTAGGGGGGGGGGGGGGGAGGAGGAGGGAAGCAGTGGTCCGATTGGGTTTTGTGGTATGGATGAGTAATGCAAAAATTTTTTTCCGTGTGCAGCACCGATAAAAATATTTGCAGTTTTTCTGTGGCTCTAAGGGTTCAACTAAATAAAACTGGCAGAGGTCAATTTGAAAGCAATCGGTCTCAAGAATTTCCCACATTTTTCTCTTAAAAAAATATGATTTTTTTTTTTATAAAACCCGTTTGGGGTGAGTTTTTACGAAAACTTATTTTTGAATTTTAACACAACGATGACCGAGACGTTCGATAGTCAACGAAATAAGTGCAAAGAATTATTTTTGGTGCCACTAACTCTTGTCGCTACCATATACAGTGGAGTCCGTTTAAAAGAACTGAAAATTTCAGCAAAATTTGTGCTCTTAAGTGGGTTGTTCTTGAAAGCGGTTTTTTTATTCTGAGGCACCTAAAGATTGATACAAGACATCGTGCTTTTAAGCGGCATTTTCTTTTAAACCATAGTACTCTTAAGCGGACTCCACTGTAATTGCAAAATCAACTTTTTTGTAAGTAAAATTTTGACTTTGAACTTACCTTATGTCCTTTTATTTCTTTTTTTTGGATTTTATTTCTGCTTTTTCTAATCTATATACGACATATTCTAATCTATACGTGACGTTCTTGCTTTGGCATTAAAGGGTCTTTCCCTAAACTCTGGCTGAAACTATAAAAAAATGTACATATATCCTTTAGATTGCAAAAATGGTATATAAATGTGAAATAAATGACAATAAATGCAATATACACTTCTAGCTGGCTCCGCCAGAGCAATGCCAAGTTAGCTCGGTCTAAACTCGCCCATAGTTACACGGGCAGCACGCTGTTATGGAAATTTTCACATACTGCCGACAAAAACCTCACCGAAGGGTCGGTGATTTGTACAAGTGGGTGAGAAAAAATTGTTTTGTCCCGGAAATCCGAGGAGAAAAGATTTGTTGCTAATAGAGACTCGCTTCTACGGATTTTCCACAAATTACATTGTGGTGACATGTCTCTGAATTTCAACATACTTTTTGAACAACCCACGTGCATTTATTATTATAATAGGCATTTCCCACGACCTGCTTTTTTCATCTTTCGGCTTTAAAGTTAAAATTCCCTATTTACAGTGAGACCACTCCAATTTCCATAATAGAAACCAAAAACAACATAGCAAATAGCTTATGTTAGATCCCTTATTGTGGCTTTAAAGTCCCTCCCAATCGCCATTAAAACCAATGACACTTAGGTGAAATGAGATACTTTTAACAATCCACTAACTTCAAATATCATTACTTGTTAATTTTTCCATCAGTTACGGCGACAATAAAAACACCAATGTCTCCAATTCAACATCTATGGTTCAGCTTAATTCCATTGTACTACATTCAACTAAATGGATATAATTCCCCATTGCCCATTGTATGTGTATATGTTTGAGTTTATTTTCAATTTGCTCAGGACTATTTCAAAGTTAGAATGCAAGTTGAGTTTTTATGCAAATTGTGATGGCTAGACACTGTAATAGAATCGATTTCACAGCACTTTTAGCTATCGTATCCTGGCCACATACCAACTATAGCAATAAGAAGGAATTAAAGATAGAAAGAATCTACATTTTTGTGTTCATTTGGCATATACGACTGTATTGTCGTATTTAATAAACTTTATCATTGTATCAACATTTATCTGAAAAATCCACAATAGGATATACTAGAATGTGTATATAAATATGAAGCTGTTTGTAGAAAACTAAACACAATAGAAAAGACAGTCATATTGGTTATTTTTAATCATTCTTAATCAAAAATCTTTTAACCATTTTTAATCAAAGAAATTTAATTTAACATGAATTTGCAGCATAAACTCCAAGTTTTTCACGAAAAGAAAGATTTTTTACCGAAATTTAGAAAAAAAATCTCATCATCTTTTATACCCTTTCTATTAACATAATTTTTGGGTAGGTATGTTTTAAAAACTCTTGACCCACTTCCGCGTATCCTTGATTCACTTGAAATTCAACCCGCATATGCAGATTGGCGAAAATTTTAATTTTTTGATGCCAAAAAGTTAATATTCGGACTGAAAAATGCTGTAAGGATAACGACGTGATCATATTTCGGGAAAAATTCTAAAAAAAAAAAGTTTTCTGGAAGTTTTCGAGGTTCCTTATCCAGAATCTGATATCTAATTTTTCAAAATTCGGACCGGAAGATGCTGTACGAATAATGAAATGATTCTTATTCTGGGAAATTCTTAGTCTTTGATAATGTTCCTATCTAAGATTATTTCACACTCTATGTAAAATTTCTCAAAAAATAATAAAGATTTCAAATCAGGGTTATGATAAACAGCTGGGTTTTGGAAAACTGTATTGCACAGAAGGCCTGAAAAAGTTCGTATTTTTGATTAACAAAAAAATCATTTTTCCCACACGGAATATTCATTTTGTAACCTACTGTATTTCTTTGAAGAATAAAAACAACCTCCCGCCACAACGGCAGAAAGTCAACTGATACGTTCGAACCGATCGATGGCATTTCTTCGCTGAAACGATAATCGTGAATGATCGCCAAACTTCTGGTCGCTTTGGCTTGATCTGAAAATCGACTTATGCCCTAAACACATGTGCAGATTTTCTGCATGCAGAGCTGCATGCATATCTGCAGATAAGACACATGAGCAGATTTTTTTGACATTTCATGGCATTGGCTGCTGTCAACAATGGAAGAAGAATTGGTCAATTTTTATATTGGAAATATTTTCTACTGGACTTTCCTTTTCCTTTTCTTTCCTTTTCCTTTTAATTCTGCGCAGAGAAAGTTGAATTTGAGATACCATGCAGCACTGCGCTGCATGCAAAATTTACATGTGTTCCACTTCATATAAATGTGTGTATTTAAATTCCGCTGCATGCAGAATTCTGCACATGTGTTTAGGGCATTACGCTGTTACGAGTTGGTGCCACAGAGATACAAGAAATGCTACAACAAAAATTGCGCCGCAGGCAAAACTCTTAGAAACACAACAACAAAAATTGCGCCGCAGGCAAAACTTTTAGAAAAAACTTTGATAACACCATTGACATTCTTTTAATTACAAGCGCCGAAAGTTATTTTTTTTAAAGAAAAATTAGGTTGATGCAGTAATTTCTGGGAAAACTGCAGTGCGGCGAAATTTTTGGGTTGCGAGATCAAGTTTTCTAGCGATTAAGAAGTTACAACTCTAGGTTGCCGGGAGAAAGGTTTAGTTTCCAGGACACTGGGATAATATCCCTAGATCCGAAACTGTGCCGGCCACTGCGGGATCCTACAAAAATGTAACTTAAATACGCTCTGAAATATTTACTACCCCCGGGATTAATTTCAATAACAAATTCATACAAACAAAAATATTCCTACCCTATATAATGTCATTCACAAAATTTCTATCCTGATTAAATAATAAATGTATCGACAATTGCCATGTAATTGCGAAACATGTGCAAAAATCCAAACAAATCAAAAAATTTTTGTCTAAAGTTCGTTTCAAGTTTACTTAAAATTTTACTAAGTCACATCCATTGTTATGTTGAGTTATTTTTCATGCTATAAAAATCTCTTAACAAGTGCATTCAAATTTTCTCGTAAATCCAACCATAAAAATAATCTTCATGGAAAAAAAGGAAGACGAAAAAAATAACCAAATGAAAGGAAAGAAGTCTATATGGTCGATATTTGCACATTCTACATGCGAGACTGAGTACATCCTTAGCTCCAAGGAGATACAGTGAAGTTAGGATGGCTAGAAAGATGCTGTCTCCACACCACACCCCTTCTGCACACCATCCTCGTCAATAATATTATGGAGCACAACTTTACAAAAGCAGGCGAAGGTCTCGGGCCATTGCTAGCTGCCGAGAAGTCCTTTATTTTTCTTTTATGCTTCATTCTGTAGATCCTGCAACTGTCTGTTGTAAACTTGTTTCTTTCAGCGCGGGTGGAGATGAGAATTCGAGTTTCCCCTACCCTTTATCATTCAACCGGAGTGTATCGTCAAGTGTATAGTCATAAGCATCAGGAGGCTTCCTTTTTCTATACCTACGTAGTGCCCGTTTGCTCCTGGATCGTAAAAGACGGCAGGACTTATTGTTGTTGCTGTTGTTGTTATTATTTTCATGGCTGGTGCAGAAGAGATATTTCTAGGGTCATATGGATGGAAATTGCGGTATGTTGAAAGTACTTGTTTGTAAGTACACTAACATATAGCTGGTACACAGTACATAAACATATGTAATTTAACATTCAACTCAATTCTCAGGATATGAATTTTCCAATTTGCTACAGTCCCTTGGACCTCATGATATATGCACATGCATAAATACCCACAAATGTGACCGTACACCCACACACATATATCTATATAGAGTATTCGCAATAAATATATAATATTTTTGCTCTTTCTCATCTTCAAGGAATACCAAATCAACGTACATACGTAATGAATTTGAATAGCATACAAGGTATGGTTGGGATATTGAGGACATGGTCGAGTTTTCTTATAAATCTGTTTAAGTTTATATACAAAATGGCCACATCCAACTAGTCACCCTATAGACAGATAATATCACAGCATAATATGTGACCATCACCACATGTGAACATATACTATACAAAATAAGTCTATGCGTTTTAAATCCAAATCCCTGCTTTAGCCACAAGTGGGATTTGTGTACACTTTTGCCATCATAAAGAACATCTTGTCATCAGAGATTCTTCAATATGCATATAAGAATTTTTTTTTATAAATATATAAGTATATTCATACTAAGCTCATGAGGATATCTATTTTATTTTGCTGATGGGGTTCTATCTGTCCATCTTAATGGCAACTGCACAGTCAGTGCACATCCAATGGCTATACGAAAGTCCATTGCTTGGGTGGATGTCCATCTTGATCTCTATCAGTTGTTCAAACCTTACCATCATTTTGTTCATTTTTTTTGTATGTACAAAGTGAACCTGAACACATATGTTTACCAAGTATTATAGTTACGATTTTATAGGATTTTCACAATCAACAATTCGACGACGAATCTTTTTCTGCTAGTCAAAGTTTGAAATCAATAGAAAATTAAGGAACATAATTTCAAATTGAAGATAAAATATTAGCAATTGTTTTTGTTTGTGTTTGATCGAACTCTGTTTGAAAATTATCTTAATCGCATGAAAGTTCTCATGGGAGAAATTTAAAAAAGATATCAGTTGTGATTAACATAAAACTATAAATTTCGTTAAATGAATTTTTTCATAAGACTGCATAGTTTTCGAGAAACTAGTTTTCGAGATTTTTTTTTTTTAAATATCTTGAGCACCGGTAACAATACAAAAAAAACCCGTTAAAGGAGACAATGTGGAAAATTTTATATCCTTTAAATTTCGTTATATTTATTTTTTTTCCAAAAACTCATAGATTTCCCAAAATTCCCAAAAAACTGTAATTTTTCAAAAAAAATATATGGGAGGTATTAGCTACCGTTACTTTTTACTATACCAAGTTTTTCGTGAGAGTCATTTACAAAAAATTTCAAGTCGCTAGCTCAACGCGTTCTCGAGTTATTTAAGACACATAAAACTGATAGACCGACAGACCGACACACAGACAGACCGACAGATAGATCGACAGACAGGCCGACAGACAGACCGACGGATAGACCGACAGACAGACCGACAGACAGACCGACAGACAGACCGACAGACAGACCGACAGACAGACCGACAGACAGACCGACAGACAGACCGACAGACAGACCGACAGACAGACCGACAGACAGACCGACAGACAGACCGACAGACAGACCGATAGACAGACCGACAGACAGACCGACAGACAGACCGACAGACAGACCGACAGACAGACCGACAGACAGACCGACAGACAGACCGACAGACAGACCGACAGACAGACCGACAGACAGACCGACAGACAGACCGACAGACAGACCGACAGACAGACCGATAGACAGACCGACAGACAGACCGACAGACAGACCGACAGACAGACCGACAGACAGACCGACAGACAGACCGACAGACAGACCGACAGACAGACCGACAGACAGACCGACAGACAGACCGACAGACAGACCGACAGACAGACCGACAGACAGACCGACAGACAGACCGACAGACAGACCGACAGACAGACCGACAGACAGACCGACAGACAGACCGACAGACAGACCGACAGACAGACCGACAGACAGACCGACAGACAGACCGACAGACAGACCGACAGACAGACCGACAGACAGACCGACAGACAGATTCTCGCACATCCTCATAATTTTTCCTGAAACGGATTTCTTACTGATCAGAAGTTTTCTGTCTGCCCCCGTTCTTAATGTCGGTCTCCATCATGAATACCATACATCCCTTGTATAGCATAGGAATGTAAAAAATGAGAAAGCTACAAATTGGACCATTCCTTCCCCCTACCTCTATACAAACGAAACAGTTTTTTGCAATTTTATCGAAAACGGTGAGTCATATTGAAAAACTTATAAAGCTAAAATCTGTTTAGAATATGATTTTACATAACCGTTCCATACATCAAAATCCAATTGGACTCGTTTCCCCCCTATCCTATACAAATAAACATTTTGTATATCATCATATAGAGTATTTAACGATTAGCCCCTGGCAATTGTGTGGTGCTATTTAAGCAATAAATTAAAGAAAATAATAGTTCTCACTGCCTATTTTTTAACGTCAATTTTTATCATTATCCGTTCTCGAGATATTCTCATTACAGTGTGAAAATGCTAAAAAATCTACGAGCTACAAATTTTATGTGCGAATATGTGTTTTGCATTTTGGCGTACTCTAACGTATCTTCTAAGCCATTCCAGAATTTTTTGATCTGATATTCAATGTTTGGCATTGAAATTGATCATTTAACCGGTCGCGTTTAAAAAAAGAAACCTCCCCTATCCCCCTGCCCCTGGTTTTCCCGGTTTATCAAAGCTTTCCCAAGACCCACTCGAAACAATGTTTGAAATGTGCAAAGATCATCGTAATTTTCGTACACAAACGATTGCGGAATCCGACTTCTGGTCAAATATTCTTACAATTCTTTTTTTTTAAATTAAGAAATATTAAAGAAATACTCTTGTACTTAAATATTTGTCAGGAAATTTTCTTGAATTAAATTTAATTACTTTGAATTTTTTTTCCCTTACAACTTTAGTTGACTTTTCATATGGTTATGTATACGAAATTTTATTTGTTTATCTATGAAATTCTTTGTCATCTTTTGTTTCTATACTTACGATATAATTATGTTGACAGGGTAGGTACCTCTAAAACGCTGGTTATTTAGATGCTATAAATTTAACCCTCCTTTGGATTTTTGGCCCATTTGCGATCACAGCTCGAGTATTACGCGCTCATTTCGAAATATATCCGTTCTATCTGTTTCTGTATTACGAACGTCCTAGTGGCATAAAATTCATTATGTAGAATCTTTCCATAGAGGTATACGAAAGATAACATAAATATGTTGTGATGTTGTATTTTATGTTCGAGTATAATATTGTTATATCCTTCGCGCTTTTTCGGATCTTTTAATATCATATCTTTTCGGATGTCGTTACGGTCTGGATTGCGACTTCTTTATATATACGTAGCTATAAAGCTATAATTTCCATCTACACCAAATTCTTCTTTACCCTGGCCCCCAAAATGTTACCCTCTAACCGCTATTTTTCCAAAAGAAAGTCTAAGGGTTTTCCGAGAATTTAGTCTTCGTCTTCTTCTTACTCCTGCGATGTCTGTTCTTATTATATCCTTGTTAGACAGATTTTATTATCACTAAAGTATTTGTCGTGGAATTTTTATTCCCTTAAAATATCGTACATGAAATTTTGTCGTTGTTTTTTGCCTTTTCCACTTTTTAAATTTGTTATATTCCTTGCCGTAATACTTTTCGTGTATGTCGGAATTTTTGTCCTCTTTCTGAATTTTATTTTCCACTCATTGTTGGTGTTGTTGTTGCCATTTGCCTCTTACAACTAAAGTTTTGAAACATTAAAGTTAAAAAGTTATTACATTATGATAAAATTTTTCGCAATTGTTTAGGAAACTTTTTGTGTCGTTTTTAAGTGAAATAAATTAAATTGTACAAAATTCCACGTAAAATAAATTCATTTAATATACATATATAGGTAACTTGCTCGTTACAGGTAAAATCTCATATTATATGTTTAATTTTTTAAGAAGTTTTCTGAATTTTTCACGGAAATTTTATGAATTTGGGATTGAATCGTAGAAATTAGACCAACTAACTCAATAAACAGTTTTAGAGGTATTGAATCGTAGAAATTAGACCAACTAACTCAATAAACAGTTTAGTTGTTTATTGAATTAGAATTCAAAGGACATCCCGGATATACGGATGCTGTCCCGGCGTCGTCCCAGTATCTAAATGTTTGCCCGGGTTATTCAATTTAGCCTTGAAACTGCACTTTTTCGCCTGCGGCGCAATTTTCTCGTAAGTTTCTACCTCCATCGTGTCTTTATTCAAAAAAAAATCACCTGCTTCTACAGATATGTCTAAAATTTCTGTATGATATACAGATATGTCTAAAATTTCTGCCTGTCGCGCAAATTCTGCACAAGAAAATACCACAAAAAGTGATAGAAAAATTTACTTCTTTTGAAAAGAGTTGAAAATTTTCCACATAAAAATTTTTCCACATAAAATTTTTTTGCATGCGGCGTTATTTTGTTTCTAGTTTCTGGTTAAGTGGCATTTCTTCAATAAAAATTTTTGCTGCGGAGCATTTTTGGGTATATACCGAAGAACTAAAACGCCATTGCATCTTTTTACCGAGATAGCTATTATATCTTTTTATCTAAAGACAAACTCATTGCAAATTTTTGATAGTTTTAGAAGCAACCCTACTCCCCCACCTCCCCTCCGAAATGAAATCTTTTTTTCTCCACAGTAAGAAGAAACCGTTTTTTTTTTTAAATAAAAAGTTTAGAGATTTTTACCATTTGTTAAATTGATTAAAAAATTTATTCGCGGGTCGTGAAAAAAAAAACTAGAAAACTGCCAACTATATAGAAAACTGTCAAAACGGTTTCTGAAGTACTTTAAAAAACGTGGTATAAACTTAAGAGTTCTGTTTTAATTTACGACGATTACATCCAATTAGTGTTAACATCCAGGAAAGTGTTACGATTCTACATGAAATCATAAAATATTTCCTAGAAAATAAAAAACCTTGTAACTTGTAAATAAAGTAAATTCTCTTATACAGAGAGTGGGTGCTAAAATGTTCTTCACTTGTACTTAAAGTTGTACTTAATCAAGGCAGAAGGTGTTGCTTATCTTTTATAATCATCGCAAGCATAAAAAACACATTTCACCTTTGTGCAAATTACATAAACCGAAAATAAAACTAAACTCAACGCGATGAGTGTCAAAAGGGGGAAAACATATACTCGTAAATTTTTAAGGGGTGAGTTTTCTGAAAGGGCCGTCGTCAGTCACACTTGGAAGATTTAAGTTTGATATGAGGCAAACAAAAAAAATGTGGAAAAGGGGGCGAAGAAATGACGTGAATTGCAGAATTCGTAACAGAGTTGCCGTTCCCGGTTAGTAAAAGTCATGTGTGGGCACTTTGACTACGTGCCAAATATTTTGTTCGCACCTTATCACAGGTGGGAAGTTTATAGTTTATTTCCAGGTCAACCAGTACATATAATAATGAACCATTTTTAAGTAGGTATACTTGTAAGTTAAGCTTCTGGCATTTATGCTGTCTTCATTTTTCTTACTGTGTTAATTGCTGGTTGTATCAAGGAAATGTTAATTACAATCATCGTTGTTTTTTGTACTGCAGAAGTGGTAATTTTTCTCTGCCACAAAGATTTTCTAAGAAAGATTTGCTTCAAGTCATTTTCTTGCCGTTCACATTTGAAAAATGCGGATATAAATCTACATCAAAGTTAAACAAAAGCAATTAAAATGGAATAATAAGGATTATCAGAAAATTTCTCAATTAAAATAAATTATAAACTTATTTTCTGCTTACATTTCAATGAATGTGGTATACAACTAGCCCTATCGTAACTCTATAAATACTGGTGTAAAACTGTTCGGCTTTTTTTCCTTCTCCTCATCCCTTTTCGGCTCAGTTCTGTCCCATTGGAACTCGAAAAAGTTTTATTCTTCGTTATACTGGCGCTTTTTTTTACACTTTGAAAAGTCCATATTCTTTTCGTTTTGGTTCGTTTCAAAATCCTCTTTGGATAGGATAAAACCCCTATAAACAATATACTTTTTCCCCCAATTGCGTTCAAGCTTATTTCGGAATTATCTCGACGTTGTGGTTTCCAGGATAAGCAATGGTTTCCAAATGAAAAAAAGTTGAAAAGCTCAACTTTTTAAGCAAACAAGTTAAAATACTTTTTTTTCGCGAATTTTTCGATTACAATACGTAAAAGTTAGAATTCCCGCTAAATCGAGGATTGTGGATTTTTTTCTCTTTTTGTGTTTGACTTTTTAGTTAGTCAGGCTTCACTTTTTAGCGCAATTTTTAATGATAATTTTGCAATAAAAATTACGTCTATCGAAAATGGATTTTTTTTTTGAGAAGACAAAAAAAAACTCAAATTAAAAAAAATAAATAATAAATATTTAAAAATCTTAACTTATTAAAATATATTTATATTTACTTAAAAAAATCTTTGAAATGATTGAAATTTGTTAACCACTTTGATAATTTAAAAAAAAACATTTTAATAACTTTTTTGCATTTTGTTTCGTTACAGGGGTTTCGGATTTATAACATTCGGTGATCCAGCTAGTGTAGATAAAGTTTTAGCTCAAGGTACTCACGAACTAGATGGTAAAAAGGTAGGCACTAAATAATCATTGCTTAAGACCCATTGCGTAACTGACATTTTTTTTTCTTGCTTTCAAAAATATAACCCCTGCTACACAATCTCCCTAAATGAGGGCCAATCAGACTTTAGCGAACAATTCATAAGACCTAGGCGAATGCGAGTCTTCCAACTATGGGGTTTTCCATTTGCAATGACCGGATTTTGTAATTTCTTCATCTAGCAATCCTACGTCTTTTTTGCACTCTTGATTGACGTAAACAGTGTTGTATTGCTCTTTCATATAAAGTAATTTACCGTAAAAAACCTCGATTTCAGCGTAAAAAATGTAAAAAATGTAAAAAAAGTAAAAAAAGTAAAAAATGTAAAAAATGTAAAAAATGTAAAAAATGTAAAAAATGTAAAAAAAACGTAAAAAACTGTAAAAACCCTAAAAAATTGGCGATAAAAAATCTAATAATAAGCAGTTCACAAAATATAGTAAGTTTTTGTAATGAAATGATCCTATAGAACAATAACAAGGTTAATAATCTTCGGTATAAAGCTGAATAGTATTCAAAAGTATCTCCATATAACATTGCACTCTTGAAAGTGAAAGAGATTTCAAACTCGGAGTTCAAAAACTGTTTATAGCCTTTCATTATGTCCGTATTTTGACGTTAATGAATATAAATAATGTGGACGGATTTGCGACATACCCAAGTAACAATTGGAGGTTACATTCCGGTTAAGAAACGTATTTGAAACCATGGTAACAAAACTCAAAAGTTTCACATTTGGTTTCTGTAACCTTTCAGAAACGTTTCAGAAAACCTATTTAGAAGCTGGTTTCAAAATAACCGTTTTTGGCGGGTTTATTCGGAAACCATCTAAAATGTAACCAAAATATAACCTAAATTGAAGGTTTTTTTGTAACCACGGTTACAAATTGTTTCTTGGGTAGAGGCTATTTTACAGAAACATATGCGGACTAGTTATTGTAAAGTTTCTTTTTTGTAAATATTGCGAAACGCCACATGTTTCCTCCCATCTTTCAACAGCTGGAATTCCAGCAACTCATGTTTTGTCGTTGATGATCTTCCACTGCTATTGGACAATTATTCTAACTAATTTTAAATATTTCACAAGCAATAACCAATGACAATTCCAACTAAGCAATTATTTTCAATTACACTTCAATATTGATATTCCGTCCGGTGTTACAAGTTTTTAATTGGCTGATTAAGACAGTCTATAATTTACAGAGACTATAATTTAGAGAGCCTATAATCTAGAGAGCCTATAATCTCGAGATCGGAAGTTACCGAGCGGTTAAAACGCTGAGAAAAGCTTTAAACTGCCATACTTTGTAGGAAATGCGAAGTCCTATTTTTTAGGTTTTTTTTTTACTATTTTTTACGTTTTTTACCAGTTTTTTACGTTTTTTACGTTTTTTACCAGTTTTTTACTTTTTTACGTAAAAAAAACGTAAAAAACTGATTTTTACGTGGTTTTGCCCAACAGTGGACGTAAATGTTCAGTAGGTTTTGCCATATCGTCATGGAAAGATATTCGGTTCAACGCCAAATACAAATTTTGGACCACGCAACGCTGTTTTTATTTTTTTATTCGCTTTTTATTTTCTATTCTAATCCATGATAATATAAATCCTTTAACATTCAGGTTTTTTTTTGTCCACAATTTGATGAAACTCGGCTATGAAAAAAAAATATGGTAAAGACTGCCACTTTTACAATTTCACCCTAAAGTCTTGAGATCTCCACTAAAGCCATTTTCATCAATTATCCTGTTTGTTGGCCCCCACTATACAGCAGTTCAACCCCTATTGGAAAAAAAATACAATAAGCCGATGCCTTGAAAAACGCGGCACAGAACGAAACAAAAGGCCAACATAATAAAATACGGTAAAATTACTGCCCATTTTGTGGAGGCCGAGTGCGGGTCAACAGGGAGCTAAATTTAGCCAATCAATTAGCCCTTAAATAGACAATGAAAGGCCACAATTTGCCATTACCAGGGCATAAAAGAACAAAAACAAAATGAAATCAAAAGAAAAATTGTGAGAGGAAAATTTCAAGTTGGTCTAAGGCCTAATAGTGATGACTATGGATGCCAACGAAACTGCAAAGGAAACAACAAAATCCCTACTTTAACGCAAGAATAATTTCTTATTGTGTCACAAGTCTAAAACGATCCAAAAAGTTTATGATTTACAAGTTTCTTTCAAGTTCTCTGTGCGTCTTTTTAGGGTTTTCCAATGAATTTCTTGTTTTTTTTATTTCGCGAGATTTTTATTTCAATTCTATTTGGAGAAGTATTCTGTCTTTTTAAATATTTTACCGTATTTTTAATGTTAAGTCCTTACCATAACTTTTTCGGTCTATTTTATGGTAACCACGGGTAAGCATTTCCTTAACACGTTGACTGCCATGTGAGACCATCTCACAGTAAAATGGGCTCCTCAGGTCGTGCGAGACACATGTGGTCTTACAGCGTGGTAAAGCATTGGATGCACAGAACTGTATAAAACTTATGGAGAAAATAATAGACGGTCTGGGAAACCTTTTTTGATGGCCTATGGATTTTGTGAGGTCAATATGAAACCACAAGCAGTATATTGTGGTATATCTCGGGTACAGTGGCGGCACGGCAAAGTATAAATATGACCTCTGAAGTCAAAGATCATCAGTCGATCTCTGATACCAAAAGAGTAAGAAAACTAGTAAAATGACCACCGTTTTTAAATATTGGTAAAATTTTTTTAGATTTTTTAATTATTTAATCTTATTTTCTGACAAAGCTCGAACCCAGTCTGATGGCTACGAGAATGTAAATTATTTTAAAATAAATAATAAAAAATTCGAAGTTTCTACCAGGTTATAATTTAAAAACTTTAATCGATTGAAACAAAAAAGAGATTACTAGAATTTGATGATGCCAACCGCCACTGATGTCGTAAATTAAATTGTACAAGCCACATCCATACTTCTGCTCGTACACCATCGAACTTTTTTTCATAAATCGTTCCACAGACCATTAATATAAGTCCTGAACAAAGATATTCGTGTTAATGTGTATAGGTCATTTACCCAAATAAAAAACATGAGCCGGGTGCTTACCAAACACCCCCTCCGCCAACTTCACATCAGCACAAGGTCGGTCGTACGGAATTCCCGATCTGTGGCATTTCATTTATCTCCCTTAGTTCCATTCCCGGCTATTTTTCCTAGTAGTTCATCTACTTGTCTTTGGTTTCGCCCTGCTGGCCCTTTTCGGAATCGACTGGTCTGAAAAGTTTCAACGCTTCACGATAGTAAGAGTATGTTTATGACTTCGGTTATGGCAGAATTGACCCCGAATTATGCCACATGGAGAGTCACCCTCAAAATGCAACCCAAAATCTCCACCACTCGGATTCAAACGGCTAAGTTGTGCGTATATGGTACAACCTTCAAATGACTATTTAACCGTTCCATTTTATCGGCAGCCACCCCATCATCATCATCATCAACAAAAATCCTGCGGTTCCACCCCCTACCAAAACTCGGCAATATCCTTCCTTAGGGAGTGGAACTTGTTTCTTTTCCGATGGGTGCAGGAATATGTGAGGATAGACAGAGTTTTCGGGGGCGTTTGGGTAAACGACAGGAAGGGGAATGGTGAGGTCGGTCGGTGAAATCGACGAAAATGGTTTTTGGCTGGTTTTGCGTTCACATAATTTTCGAATATTTATGGAAGGATATGAGAGTGATGAAAGATGGTGCACTATTATCAGCACTTATCCGTACCGAAAATAACATTCCTACGCACACCTATTTATTTTCTATCCCTTCTCTCACCCGATATACTATAAAAGTATTTTTCTAGTAAGATACACACACACACGCACACATGTTTTAAATCCTGGTGTTTAGTTTGCTTATGCCCGAAGTCTTCAGTCCCAGATATACTGCGGATAACGCCAATTGGGAGATATACTAAGTATATCTAAAAAAATGGAAATCTTCGTAGCAAAAAACATCGAGATAAAGATAACTCTCGGGTAAAGTTATCTCTTGGTCTGAGGTCGAGATATCTTGAAATTTTGTGTATATTTTTACCCCAGCGCCACCACTCCTTTTTTAAAGCAGTTGTTGACAGTTTTAGAATAAAATTAAAATATTGAAATCGGAAAGTTAAAATGTATGAAAAAACCGATGGATTCGTTAATGGAAGTGAATATTTTTTCTGACTCTGACAGTGATGAACCAGCAATCATTTCAAGACCCTACGTACTGCAAATAAGGGTGAATCATTTTGATACTTGGAGTGAAAGTGAATTTGTCATGAGATTTCGCTTAACAAAAGCAACATTTCAAGCACTTTTGCCTAGAATTGAAGCTGAAATCTGTATTAATCATAATAGGTAAAATCGAAATTTGTTATTTATTGTTATTAAATATTTTCAGAAGCAGAGCAATGCCACCCAGAGATCAACCATTATTGACTTTACGGTTTTTTTGCGACAGGTTGTTTTTTAAGGGCGTGTGCTGATTTCTCAAAAGTTTCGGCTAGTCTCACTGGTCGTGTGGTAGCTAAGGTTTCAAAAGTTATTGCGGCGCTGGATCATGATATGATAAAAATCCCAAACACCATACAAGAAATCCGAAAATCGTTTCCATTTGACAGAAGTGCTTTCAGCGCCACGATCGGACAATAAAACATTCAAAACAATAGCCTTCGTGATTAGAAACAAGCCGTGATGCTGCTTTTGATTATAAATTTAAGGTCACTATTTCGACCACGATTTCATTGATTTCTTCGGTTCTTTGCTTCGCGAAACAAGATATAAAGGTGGTGAATTACTCGAAAGCTATAACGGATAATTTGCATCGTACCTTTCACTTCGAAAATCCTTTAATAAGAACACACAATTATAGAAAATACCTCTTTATGTGACGTCACGATAGTTTGTATCAAGGTGGTGTTTTATTGTATCCAGTGTGCAGGAGTTGTGGAACCTTATTTCGAGAGTTGCTATACCGAGTTGGAATTTTCATGAAGATGCCCAAGTTAAAGATATCTTCGATATATCTTTATCTGCGGTATAGCTATCTGACAGAAAAACTAAATATGAAGACCTCGGGCATTAGTCTAGTTCAGGATCAGTGGTTATAAATCGTAACATGGATCCTCTCTGGATGTTAAAAAATGAATAAAGTGGCCACTATTTGTGATGATGGGTTTGTGGAGATTACTAGAAAAAATCAAGGGTGAACTGAGAGGGCGGGAGAAGAGGTTGCAAGAAAAAAATATATTATAGGGCGTATGAGCATTAAACAACATCTGCACTCCATTTTGGATTCTGTGGCACCTACGAAATGAAAAAAAAAATCTCAAACACCAACAACAACAATTTTTTTTGTGGTCCATAGTCGAATATCTATCTATCCATTCTCGGGAAATCCTTATGATGATCCTTTGGTGTTGTTGTCATCATCCGCTAGCCCTTGCCATTGAAGATACTTTTCGTGCTTTTTTTCACTCAGTTAGCTATTTTTCTACATAATTCCTAAACATGTATTCTGCTATCTTTATATTTTCCAGTATATAGATTAGTTTCTATTTATTTTTTTCTTAACATTTTGTTCCCTTGTGGGGTTACGGTCGCTGATGGTCTTATTTCGCAGATGATTTCTCTTATCCCAATAATACCATTCAGTTATCTGATTTCTTTTCCCCGAGCAGCTCCTTTCGAAGTTGACTTTTTCATATACAGTGAACAACATGAAAATAGTATCTATACATAATTGGTTGCATCTTTGAAAATTTTGGGTTTTTTACATTAGTACTTTTTGGAAATTTTTCTTTGAAATTACGGGCGGTAGAAGAATTGTTTAAAAAGAACGATGCACGATTTTGCCCCCATAAACTAACTTTTGAATCAGTGTAGTTTTCACTTTGGTTGAGGACTTTTTGGAAAGGGTATAGTCTCTAGTTTCATCCATATATACCGTCAAGAGCCACCGGATTGCAGGGGGATGGTGAGGGCTTAACGAACTTTCTCGTGGTTTTTCACGGGATAAAAAAGGCACGAAAAACGCTATTTATTGCATGGTTCTTTATGGCAAAATATGGGGAAGATTAAAACGTTTTTTCTTGATTCGAGGGGCAGATATGAAATATAAGTAGGGTCACAACATTTTTTTTTGCGTAGCCTGTTGGGGGACAGTGAGAAGGAAAGATCAATTTTTAATCCTTCGTAATCGCTCGAAAAACTCTGAACAAAAGTCAAAGCCGAGACAAAAAAGGCGAATTTTTTTCCTTTATAATATAGCCCAAACATCAAGCAAAATTTTGAGGAAAAAATAACTCATATTTGAAAATTAAAAATGTGATGCGCATAACTTCCTTTAAGAAATGCACATTGAAGGCGGAATCCTTAAAAAACTGCACCGCAGACAAAGATATTCAGGTTTCAATACTAAATTGAAAAATCCGGAATCAAAATTCACTTTCCAAGACGTCGACACAACATGCTTAAATCCGGGACTGTCCCGACCAATCCGGGACGTACTGTCAGCCGCCCTATATGCTGCTCATCTGTAATTTAGGCCGTTCTTATGCAGAGATACAAACCGGTTTTTGAACCGAACCAAATCATTGAAATTTTGGGGCATCAAAATCAAAACCAAATTCTCAAGTTTAGGTAAGTGACCAGATTTTCGAACTTTTTGAAATCAAAACCAGAACCAAGTTTTTGAACTTTTAGGGATCAAAACCAGTACTAAATTTATGAAATTTAAAAAAATAAAATCCAAACCAGAATCAAAACCAAATTTTGAAATTTTTGGAACCAAAACCAGAGGTTCAATTCACCCTTGAACTCAAACCGAACCCCACTCTTAACACGTTGGGTTTGTGTCTCTGTTATCATGGTCGTCGCCAGGAACACAAGAAGGCACAAAGTGGGCCCCGCGACTACGAAGCGAAGTATTGTAATTAGAATTTAAGGCGCGACTACCTTTTTACGACCTCTAAATTACTTGGGTCTGCTGTTGAGGGATGCAAACCTTACGAATGTTGCAATCACTTGATAAATGTTGCAAGATGACTACCATATGTCAAAATATTAGTACAACAGAGGAAAAGAAAACTGCTTCGGCACATCAATTTTTTGAGAAAGCCTAAGTTTTCATTGGGACATAAGTGGAGTTAAGTAGTTGTTGATAGAAAATTCCGTAACATTAGTAAAAAAAAGAAGAATTAGCAAGGAAAAAGAAAAAGAAAAAGGAAGAAGAAGAAGAAGATGGAAAAACAAGGATGAAAACAGGATGAGGGAAAGAAGAAGAGAAATAAACAGAACAAAGAACAAGAAACTAAAAATCTTAATGGCGAAAAACCATATAAATGTTTTGGGGGATTTGAACTATGTAAATTATATTAACTTTTGTTGACAGATTAAAAAAATGTGCTCATTTTTCAGGAAACCACTTTTAATGTCTGTCAAAACTGGGTTCAACTGTTGTTAAATAACTCGCCTCACTCTAAATTTCCTTTTCAATATTCACTATCTAAATATTCTTTCGTATTCCTTTGGCATGGAAAAAAAACTCACCTAAATAATTCCAAGGGTGTGAAAAATCAGCAAATTTTCATAATCAGTTTCGTCTGTTTTATATTTTTCGCTTCGTTTTCCTTTTTTGTGTGTTGGGGCTCGCCTTAGCCTTCGATAGCCAGAAACCGAGTGATGTGGCCCCTCCTTGGCCATTTCGGCGGACTGTTCCGTTTTTTATTTTCTGTTATTGCGAGAATTTCTGAAATTAGGGAACGTTATTTAGTGTATGAAATGATACCAGATGAAAAACATAGTATTTCCTTCATCCCCGTTTACCTTTTTAAAAAAAAAAACGTTGAGAGTTCATAGTCAAATTTTAGGGGATGGTGAAAATCTAAAAAGGATCTTTGGTAAAAGTTGAAACTGGCAATGATGATGATTTTTTTTGCGTGTAATTGGGTTTTCTTCCGTCCTATCTGGAATTTTAAATTGCCAGAGTAGGAGAAATTAATTTTGAGAACATTTAGAGGATTTGGAAACGAAAAGCGCAAAATAAGACATTGAATAAGATGGAAAATAATATGGCAAAATGAGAAGATTGCGTCTTCGAAATGACCCTTGATATTTTTATATGGGAATAGGAAAATACCCTCAAAAAGGAAGATAAAAAACAATAATGAACATTTCCGTTTTGTGTTTTTGAAAACTAATCACTTTTTTTGTGTGGAAAAGTCAAGTTATTTAAAGAATAATGGGAAAGTCTTTAGAGTGGAGTATTATTAAGTAATTTACAGAATCCAGATTTAGGTTGATTTATTCAATAAACTTAAATCTCAGCATTTTTAATTCACCCTTCAATTTTATTTGTGTGGGTGAAATTCTTATATTCAAGGTTTCTGTCATGAAATAACCACCTTCTTGAAATTAATTGTAAAAATGAGGACAGTTTCTTTCTTATTTTCAAAAATACTTCATGGAAGTGTGGGAGAGACACAGAGGGAGAAAATGTGGGTTTTCAATCGTGGCTGGTAGATAAAATCGTACGTTTCTTGTTTTTTTCTTCACACGACCCAATACTCCGACATTGTTCGATAGATTTTAAAGTAATTGTACAACTTCTCGTAAAAAATGCGCCGCAAGAGAAATTTTTTACAAAAAAAACGACGCATGATGGAATTCTTTAAAACAAACACGCCGCAGGAGAAAATTTTCAACGTTCATAGTGAAATGTGACTTTAATTCTCTTGAAAAATTAGTAAATTTAAAACGGTTTCTTCATTAATGAATCCACGTTTTATAGGTTTTTTTTCAGTAGAAATCTACCCATAATACTGCTTCGTATGGTGCGACATGAAATTTCATGCAATTTCTTTGTGAAATCCATGCAAAGCGATTTTTCTCCGGATAGTGGCGATGAATATGATCGAAAAAAGGGAGAAATCGAGTTAACCCTACGACGGCGTGGCAAAAGATTTTGATATCCGGATGTCCGTTCGTCTGTCTGACCTTCTGTCTGTCTGTCTCTCTGTCTGTTTGTCTGTCTCTCTGTCCGTCGGTCTGTCCGTCCGTGAACACCATAACTTTCGAAGGGATTGAGCTAAAGACTTGAAATTTTTTACAGTTATGTTTTTAATGGCAAGGGTATGTTCTTGAATGGGCCAAATTGAACCATTTCTTCTCACCTCCGTCATACAACCGAAACAGTTTTTTTTCCAATTTTCTCGAAAACAGTGAGTCGTGTTGAAAAATTTAACAGGATAAAACATGTTTAGAATATGATTTTACACAACTCGTCCATACAATACAATCCAGTTAGACCAGTCCCTCCTCCCCCTCCCAGACCAATGGGTTTTTTTTTAATGAACATTTTGTTTGTCCTCATATGGAGTACTAGCTTGCATACCCATTGTTGCCGGGTTCAGTTTTTTGTATAAGTTTTATAATACGAAGAAAACCGGAAAGAACTTAAAGACTTTTGAGCAAAGTCTTACTCTTGCAGGACTCTCTGTTGCGAAGTAGTCTAATCAAATTCGTGACCAGCGACCCCGAAAACCCCCGAATGAAACTTTTCAGCCTCCTATTGTGCAGGATTCATGGCGAAAATCACGGTTTAATAACATCCAAACCGCCTTTACCCCCGTTTACCTCCTTAGCGGAAAACCCCGCCTTATTGAGCGCCTACGTGATGGTTGGGACATACTGTGAAAGTTTCAAGTTTCTAGCTTCTGGGGTTTGGGCTCGGAGTTGATGAGTCAGTCAGTCAGTCAATCAGGTTAAACGATTTTATATATAGATTTGACAATTAGCCCCTGGCGATTGTAAACTCCAGCTTAGTAAGTGTCTACAATATGGTAGAACATACTGTGAAAATTTTACATTTTACTGTTAATGAATTTCTTATCATTTTTAAGATGCGTATTACTCCGCTTGATATTTCACTTTTGCTAAACTTTTCCAGAATTCATTTTTCAATTACGCGAAAAATTCAAAAATTGAATAAGATCACGTTCAGGTCTCATAAATATTAACTGCAATGTTTAATAAATAAATGGATAATTCTTGTTCTTTCGGGTGATAAAACAACGTGGCGATTCTCCGGTGGATACGTGCATAATGTAAATATGTAATATGAAAAGAAGGCATTAAAATTGTATCGCACACTTGAAAAGATAAACACCATTCCATTTTCCTTCCTCGGCGTGTGTAATATGAAAAACGTGTTCTAAATGGCATGAAACACATCTCGATTATGTTACTTATGTGTGTTTTATATATTTTTGTGAAAAATGGAAAAAGATCAGCCGGAAGTGAAAAGACGTCCGATGGTAAACGAAAGCTAAGGAAACTCAAAAAAAAAAAGAACGCGGAAAATTAAACCAAATACGTGTCAGTAATACCTTTTCATCACAGCATGATATACTTACCGGCACCTAACATTACTAACAACAAGAAATTGATTCACGACAAATACAGAAGTATAGTTGGTTACAAATCCAACCCACCCGCCCCATTTGTAATAGCGGAGAAGATGTTGCTGTCTATCTACGAGTTTATTACACAATTTCGTACCTATTACTGGGAAAACGACAGTAGCAATAAGAAGAAAGCTTTCGTGACGCCACCCGAGTTGAAATTAATTATATGAAATAGTCCCACGAAAGTACCATCTTATTTCGTCCCCCTATCAACTCCTTGGGACATTTCAAGGATATGCGGTTGGATTTGCCTGAATTCACACACCTTTCGTGGGTGCTTTTAAATAAAGAGCTGTTCGTTCAGATTTCCTTAACTATCCTGCAAATGAGGGAGTTTTTTTTTATTTTATTTCTTCAGATAATATTCGGAGCTGGGTGAAATTTATGTTTGCATCCTTTAATGCCACGCATAACGACGGGCACGTTCATAACTCTAAGATATTTGCGTTTTCTTTGAGTTGTGTTTTCTAGATGGACGAAGAACCGGTTGAGAATAATGAAAGAAAGGATATTTGAACCACCCTTTCAAGTTTTTTTTTGTCGTGATAAGAGGTGAGCGTACAAAGAGGACTCCCGCAGTTTTATGTAATTTCCTTTTCTTCGTGTTTTTACTTTTTTCATGTAGTTATTATTTTTTATTATTTATGATTTTTTTCCATTGGTATTGTTGATTGTGGTGGTCTTATAGTTAGGAGGGAAAGATTGTCGCCCTCGGTAACCCATTAGAATTTTAGTAGCTGTTGTGAGGTTTGTGGATAGAAAATAAAGGTTGATTCCATAAAATACGTCACACTAATTTTGGGTTTTTCGCATTTGATATGTTTTGAGTTTTTTGATTAATATTGATTGTTAAAAACTATTCATGCATATCTCCTACCGGGACTCGAACCTAGTACCTCTAGATTTGGAAGCCATTCGCTTTCCCACTAACCTATTGAAGCCAATTGGAAGGTTTCTTCTGAACGTGAACACCTCTTGCAATGGAAATAACTCCAGGAGATCAACTCCTTTTCGGAGTTAATTCAATAGTTGAAGCCTAAAGGGTGTTAAAATGAATTTTTAACTCATTATAAAATGTCTTCAACTAACTTCACAGTTTAAGACTCCGTCCAAATCGTTTTAGAGGTACTGTCAAACCTATATTAATCGGAATCACACGGGGCTAGAAAAATTCTCCGTTTTAGACAGTTTTCGCACTTCAAACAGGTTTCCCGCTTATCCAGGGTATGGTACAGGCACGTGTGTTACTGAAATGCATGAATAAACAAACAGATACCTAAGATTACATGCAACATTTGTAAGGTTTACAACACAACAACAGCATGGCCCGTGTTAAAAGCGCATACTGATGGTGTCGTTTAGAGCAAACAGTAATACATTTCTTCATTTTGGGTAAAGTAAGTTCTGCTGCCCCGAAATGACGACCCTAACTTTTCAACTCACAGACTCAGTGCTTTACCACCCACTCCAGCAACCATTTTAAATTTCCCTACAGTCCCTACTTTTATTTCCCTAACCGCTACAAGGGCCAACCGTTTATTATCTTAAATCATAAAAATTGTTCTTTTCACACCTTTGTCGTTTATTCTTTTTTAAAATGTTGCACCTACCGGTGTTGTCGTTGATAAAAAAAACCTCATACTATTACAGCGAAATACTCCCATTCTGCCGTCTTTAACAAAATTCAATTAGCGTGCCAAACAATCTTAACGACCATCGTGTATATCACGACACGTACACGAAAGAACCTACTCCAAGCAAACATTGTCTATGAACGGAAGAAAGTTTGTTATCCAAATCATAGCGAAATTCCAGCATATCTAATGCAAAAAAAATCTATCCTTCAAACACACATTTATACGACCTTTGGAAGCATTTATACACTTTGTAAAGAATTTTTTTCTATTTATATGGGACCCTAAATCTTATACTTTAGGTGAGTTACAAACCCATAGTACTCATTCGATCCATTTTTTTTCCTGGTAGGAGACTTCTAGATCTTTTTTTCTCCTTGTCCATTCGCCAGGTAGTCCGCTACCACCATTAAGAAGTGTATCCTTGTTAAAGTTATGCAAACTCATAAAAAGGACTCGTAATATAAAATAAATCATTTCTTTCGGTTATTGTTACTTTTTGTGTTTTTGATGGCGTGGTAAATGTTGTATGCTGCGAGCACCCCTAAATCTGTTACAATTAAAAAAAAACTTGGTTAGTGGGTGTTTTGACCGGAGTTTTTAATCTGTTTTATTTCTTTTTATTACAGATCGACCCCAAAGTAGCATTTCCTAGAAGAGCACATCCAAAGGTGAGTACACGCAATATTTTTTAATATACATTTTATGTTAAAAATTCTGTGATGATCGTAAAAAATTTCATTTAACGAAAATTTTGGGTAATTCCGAATAAAAGAAACAATTATGGTGGCGATGATAAGCTTTATAAGATTGCCTTAAATGGGAACATTATATCATTAAAGTTGCTAATAAAATGAATGTCGATTTATTAATTTCAAACAAATTTTTGTGTTGAGAAGAAGGATCTGGGAAGGATTAAGTTATCCTGAGATGTGAATATTACTAAAATAGTTTTCTTAAAGTGTCTAGGGACGGTTTTTCTAGGGAAGGTTTTTTCTGCCCTGATCGCAAAATACCCTTGGACGCCTCTAAGTTGAGGACAGTGTCCGGAAAAAAAGAAGGCAAGATGTTAGCCCTAATTTAAGGTTATATTAGAGCTTGGGATTTAAAATTTTTCGCCTGCGGCGCAATAAGCATTTAAAACAAAAAAAAACTTTATTTGCTCTCTGTTCGGTCAAAATTTCCAAGCTTGCCCAAAAATGCGTTTCATCAATTTTTTTTAGAAAGGAAGGGGACGCAAAATATGTCTGAAGCTGCTTTGCCTTGGCCTGACCTTGCTTGGGGTATACCAGCTGCTTGTTGACCAGCAGCAGACAACTAGCAACTTTACTCTGCACTAGTCCGGAAAACTTTAAATTTACTAAAAAAAACATTCATGTAATTTTCAAAAATCATGTTTTTTTTGTTTTGAGTTTGCGATTAAAGCCACACAAAATGTACAAAATTAGAAAAATGAATTTTAGTACGTATTTAAAAAGCAAGTCCTTAGATTCATTGAAACTAAAGCTAAAAACCCCATCTTAAAGTCAATTTCTACTCACACTTAAAATAAATGAGTGAATCAATGAATAAACAAAAAAATAAAAAGGAATTATGTTTGAGAAACTTTTCCGTAAGGGCATTATGCCATTAGCTTTCGAAAAAAAACACAAGATAAGAAGGGAATCTTCGAAAAAAGTTTTAATTTCTTCGCCATCGCTTAACTCTAACTCAAAGTCGATGAAGTGTGGAAGTTTCATTAATACTACTATGGGAATGTGTGTGCGCAAAGTATAAGTAACACAACTTTGTTATACGTTATACTACCGACCATCAACGGTGAGACATCCCTCTTATCCTGCGGCACAACTAAAAGGAATATTCGTTCCTTCCAGGAATATCACGCCATTAATGTCCTTCGAAATCGACTTTTTGACTTGATTTGCTACACCGAAACAGTTTTGTAATTCCTGTATGGCTTGAAGCGATTCCCATGCAATTCCCCCATGTCCCCGGATAAATGGAGTTTTCGTAGTTGTGATAGGGATTCTTAGCCTTTCGTTTTTTGCTAGGGCAGGAGTTATATACCTTCTGCCAAAGAAACTTATAAAGATATACAAATAATGTTATAATCGAAGAAAAAACTTTAGATTTTATTCCTTTCAAGGATCCTATCAAACAAAGAGACAGAAAAAGGACGAATCCGAATGGCGTTTTTCGTATTTTTTTTTCAACTTTTTCAATGTATAAAAATATTTTTCCCTTCTTTGCATCACATTTGGCCGTCCTATATTTCGTGCTCAAATTCAATATAGTCACCGCACTATAAACGTAGATAAACGTAGAAAATGTTTTTTTTTTCGTCGTACGAATTTCTTCACAGCCCGTCTAGAATTATATGAGAAAAGACTTTTATTCAAGACGTGATTCTATCTATAAGTTTGGTGAACAAAGTCATGCAAAACTTTTTAATATTGTAGTAATGTAGTTCCTTAAGAAATGTCAAAGTTACAAGGAAAAAAGGGATCCTCATAACCTGCTTCAAATATTTTTTTTTTTGGTCTTATGAAGTCCAAATATCAAGTTGTACCTCCGCCTTAGTCAATTGTAATTTTAAATTTTTCCATCTGGCATACGACACTTTTGTGCTGGATCTTAGCTGCACTCGAATCGGTATAAATTTTTTTCTGTCTTGATTTTTCACATTTTCATTGTTTTTTAAAGTTATGCAGACACACACGACAGGGATAAAGAGATAGTAGAATGATAGTAGGTAAAACTTTTTCCAGAATACCGGAACAAAAAAAAATTTGTAAAGGTGCACTTTATTGCTACTTGAAATATATATTGCCGTATACTTTTGCTACCTTTGCATTGGAAAATACAGGAAAACTTTGACTTTGCTTGTTTTTTAACTTCCAAAATGAAATTCAAAGTTTTATTGAATTAAGTTGCCAATTTTAAAATACTATTGTATAAGTAATGGTTTTGTAGTTTAAAATAAATAAATATAATGCTTATGCTAAAACATACTAAATTATAAAAATGAGTTGGTGTCTGTCTGTTCCTCTTCTACGTAAAAACGGCTCAACCGATGGACCTGAAATTTGGCACGGATGTTCGCTGTACACTCAGAAAAATTGATTAAAAGTCATCGACTTGGGTACAGCGTAATTGGCTTCCTGAAAGCAAATTTAGCTTATGCTAGGCGCGCATTCACATGCGTTGGAAAAAAAGCCGAAAATTTAACCTGCAGCAAGTAAAGTAGGGCGCAAGGAGCTGCACGGACTGACCTGAGATAGGTATTACGAGGATGTAGTGTCATGTATTGGATAACTCCGTTTGTCTGCTAGAGGCTAGAGTTGACTTGTCAAAAAAATTACTTGGATTGTCTTTATTATTTTTCTGAGTGTAGGCCTGGTACCAGCACAGACCTATTGACAAGTAACACGAGTTGTGGGGGAATAACAGGAGGGGATCATGTTAATCCGAAGCTTGGTTTTTCCTCTGTGTTAGTCTTTCGCGAGAAAATTACCGATTGTCCTGAAATTCAGCATAGATAATTATCGAGGTTCATCTCTAACATAAATCTCCATTTACAAGTGACCCGACTGTTGAGAGAGTAAAAGGACGAGGTAAGCGAATTTTTGAAAACAATTTTCCAAAGAAAAAAATCTTTACAGAAAAGCACGGACCGCCCTACTCTAGGCTATCTAATTTATAACCAGCTGAATTTTGTTTTCCTAGGTTTTGTTCTTCTCACGATTTTAGCCAGGCAAAGCCGAATCCGAATTTTCCAAAAGGTAATAGAAATCT
The DNA here is from genome assembly GCA_964034945.1 of Chrysopilus asiliformis. NCBI lineage: Eukaryota > Metazoa > Arthropoda > Insecta > Diptera > Rhagionidae > Chrysopilus > Chrysopilus asiliformis. The sequence goes on along the minus strand of OZ035962.1, from coordinate 6,017,900 downwards.
ACGTATTTCGTGGAACTCATTTAGAAAAAATGTTCAAGTTGCTAGCTAAACGCGTTCGTGAGCTATTTAAGATACGTGAAATGGGCAGAACGATTGACAGAACAATAGACCGACAGACCGACAATCTGACAGACCGACAGACCGACAGACTGACAGACCGGCAGACCGACAGAACGACAGAACGACAGACTGACAGACTGACAGACCGACAGACCGACAGACCGACAGACCGACAGACCGACAGACCGACAGACCGACAGACCGACAGACCGACAGACCGACAGACCGACAGACCGACAGACCGAGAGACCGGCAGACCGACAGAACGACAGACTGACAGACTGACAGACCGACAGACCGACAGACCGACAGACCGACAGACCGACAGACCGACAGACCGACAGACTGACAGACCGACAGACCGACAGACCGACAGACCGACAGACCGACAAACCGACAGCCCGACAGCCCGACAGCCCGACAGCCCGACAGACCGACAGACCGATAGACCGACAGACCGACAGGCTCACAGGCTGACAAATTGGCAGACTGGTGCACTGACCTCCTCATCATTTTGCCTGGAATGGATTTCGTACAGATCAGAAATTTTCCATCTGTCCTCATTCTCGAGTCAATCTCCGTTCAAGAAAATATCAGGTATACACTGTCGAGGGGTATATAGTACTGAAGTTATCTAAATAATATCGAGGAATATATCATACTAATATATAAAAAGGAGTTGGTGTCTGTCTGTCTGTCTGTTCCTCTTTCACGCAAAAACGGCTGAACCGATTGACTTGAAATTTGGCGTGAGTGTCTGTGGTAGTTCTGGTTCCAACATAGGAATACGGAAAAGTAGCGCGAGAGGTGGGGCGAGTAAGGGGAGGGGGTAAAGTGATTTCGAAACTTAGTTTTTGCGCTATGTTACTCTTTCGCGGGGAAGCTACTGAACCGATTGGCCTGAAATTTGGCATAGATGTTCGTCGGCGGTCCAGCCCCAACATAGACCCATTAAAAAGTAGCCCGAGAGGTGGGGGAGTAAGGGGAGGGGGTAAAGTGATCTCGAAACTTAGCTCTTCCTCTATGTTACCCTTTCGCGGGGAAACTACCGAGCCGATTGGCCTGAAGTTTAGCTCCAACATAGACCATAAAAAAAAATTTGAAAAAACTTAACCCGGCAACGACGGGTATGCAAGCTAGTAGTTAATAAAATGCAAAAAGAACCGAAATAAAATAATTTTTTAAACAGTGTATAAATCGACAAAAACACTATATGGTCGGGCCTTGAAGATCTTTACCCCTTATTAAAGTACCAAAAAAAAGATCATATTAACACTCTAACTGCCACGTCAGTCAAAAATACCTGACACCTAATTGTACACAACGGCCACAATGAAAATTATTAAAGTGTTCGCTACAACCGCAACGATTTTTTGTAGTTGCACACATTTAATGGTATAAAAATAACATTTAGGTATAATTTTGTTTCAATTTTTTTTTTCTCTTAGCGCCTTTTTGACTGACAACTAAATATTCGAAAAAGGCTTAAAACTGCCGTGGCAGTTAGAGTGTTAATAAGTTTTAATTTGAATGGATTTTTCTAACTTCTAATAAATTTATTGTCACTACCTAAAATCATCCATCCTAAACATTAAGTACCAAGGAAAACGTATAAAATTTTAGAAACTGCCTTTCAACATAAATAAATATCAATTTTATTATTAATCAAGCTTTAATATTAATTTATAAATTTAATTTGCATTTATATCTTCTCTTTAGAATTACTCAAAGTAATCCGTTAATAATTATGATCCAATTTCAACCAACCTAAAATCTGTTGTATTTTTTTTCTATTTTCCTCATTTTAATAATCTTAATATTAAATTATGATATTATTTCCAAAAACCTTCATTTATTCAATCTTTTCAAAAATTTATAGATGTTTACAACATGGACAAGAGCAGAAAAGTTAAATCTAATATCATATTTTATGACATTCAAAATTGCTTTCACACTTTTACCATCTTAACGATACTCTACTCATCGTATCGTTATGCACTCAAACCGTGGAAAAAAAAATTCCCCCCCAGGTCTCATCCAGAAGGATATTTTATTTTATATATACCTATAATTGTATGTAAACGTTAATGTTGAAAGGGATATAGAACATAGTGAAGATACTTTATCATTCCATCAGGAACATGCCCAAAGATATAAACCTCCTGTCTAACTCAGTGCTTAAGAAAAACCATTAAGCTTAAAAAGCTCGATCGTAAAATTCGCCTATTAAGCGACGTAAATTTAAAGGGAAAAAGAAATATTTTCCATATACAAATACACAAGATTTTTTTTTCTCGATGCCTTTAAAAAGACATCTAACACAGCTGGACATTAACAGCAGCCTATTTAACTGCCCTTGGATATTAAATATTTTTAGCCTAAAACGCTTTTCTAAATTTGAGGGCATCAAGGCATCATCCCTTTTCCCTATGTAATGCCAACACTTTTAATTTAAAGGAAAAATAGAACTGTAAATTGATAAAAAAAATCGAGTGAAATAAAAGTAAAAGTGTGGTGCTGCACGAAAAGAAGTAAAATAGTTACCGTAATAAAAAAAAATGGAGGAGGGAAAAAAATTCCAGAAATCCCTCCGGCACTCCATAAAAATCGTCCATTCGGTATAGGGGTAAAAAACGCAAATATGCAGATTTCTTGCCACGTCGTTTGGTTGGGATGGCTTCAACAAAAAAAAAAGGGAAAAAGGGAGAAAGTGTATCCCAAAAGTGGATTCCCGGCCAAGAATCACTTTCCTTTCACATTTATTGCACTAATTTGCAAAGTCACCAGAAAGTAGGGAAATAATTTTATTTCTCCTATGTACACACAAAACTCTAGATGTCCACAAGGATCCTTTGCATAGTATTAACCCACAATTTCAACCACCTTCGCAAATTTGTTTTTTATATCGTATCGTATCTCTATCTATCTACGGACAGCTTCCTGCATACTGAAAACGATCTACGAGTATACTACATATAAGAATAGAATATTCACAGGAATATTCCCTAAGGATACTGCCTTCATCGACCATTGCTTTTCGTTTTGTACCCGGTATGGATACACCCGTTATTCTCGCCGGTTTTTGAAGAAAATTTGTAAGACCCATTGCTACCGAGCTAAGAAAGTAACGTTGGCAATTCAAGTTTTTAACAACGAAAATTTTCTTACCGACCAACATGGAGAATGGAAAAACGGACGAATGAACGAACAACGACAACCGTTTATAATCCGAACAATAAATAAAGGACATCCCTTACGCACCGAGCTGTGCAGACACTGGTGTGGTATGTTGTAACCGAACTAACACACAGGGGGCATTAAGGACATTACACAGATATTTAATGTCAACAGTATTATATCTCATATTCAAACATTTATCCTGTCAGAAAATCCATTAGAGCACATTTCCTTCTTTTTCGCTTCCTCTTCGATTCTTGTCTGTCCTTTGTCTGTTGAACTTAATATTGGACTTTAGAGGTTTTTTTTACTTGTGCCTGAATGAAAAATAACGTGCGAATATTGTAGACCACATCGTATTACGTCCATAATCATTTCGCCTTCAGACATTATAATGTAAATTCAAATATAGTTAGAGGGCGTACTTGTTATCCCTTAACGGTACGTGTATCCATGGGATTTTCTTATTTTTAAGTAGATTAAAAAATATTTTTCCAAATAGACTGCATTGCACTGTTACAAAAATACCTAAAAGTTTCTCCAAATAATTTTACAGGAAGGGTGACCACAGGTCTCAGAATGGCCGGAACAGTTCCGAATTTAGGTTCCAGCGTCCTAGAAACTAAACTTTTGTCCCCGAATTATGCAAACCCAAAAATTGATTTCGAAACGCAAAAATGTTCGCCTGCGGCGCGGCGCAGTTTTTTCTGAGAACACTGCTTCTACAGCTTTTTTCTAACAAAAAACGCCCTGCGGCGTATTTAATTAAACACCCTTCAATATTGGAATGGTTATTTTTAAATGTTTTTCCTGTGGCTCAATTTTTATTTTTGTAAAGGGTCTTTCAACAAGGACATAACAATTTTGTATTTTAATAAAAATGCACCCTAAGACTTTTTTTATGATCTGGAAATGGTAAAACGTCAGTCAAGGATTACATTTTTATCATGGTGAAGTTCACGAACGAGCAACGTTTGGAAATTATTAAAACTTACTACCGAAATTCTGAGTCCGATGAAATGATAATGAAAATGATGAAATGAAATGATGAATGAAATGATGAATGAAATGATGGTCCGGTCGAATGGCCAACTCGCTCATGCGATTTAACGCCGCTGGATTTCTTTTTATGGGGTTATGTTAAGTCGTTGGTTTATGCCAAAAAGCCAACAATGTTAGAGGAGCTCAGGAACAATATCGAACGCGAAATTGCCAACGTTCCGGCCGATATGTGTGGAAGAGTTGTAGAAAATTGGCTCCAAAGAATCAATCAGCAAAAGTGCTCGCGGTGGCCATATGAACGACATCGAATTTCATACTTAAATGTAACATGTCCACTACACCTGGAATAAATTTCAGCCCGATATCTCAATTATTCTGTGTTTTATTTAAATACAAAATTGTTATGTCCTTATTGAAAGACCCGATATTTTGAACACATGTAATACCTATAACTCTTTTCATATCATTAGAAACAAAAATACAAAAATTGAAACAAACTCTCTTCCGTCTGATTGGTCTTTCAAAATGTTCACGATTGATTTCGAAGCATTCAAATTTCCTCACACTTCGTCGCCCACTTCCCCCCTCCTTCCCACCCCTCTTCCCACCCCCCTTCCCACCCCCTTCCCACCCTCCTCCGTTTGGTCACAGCAGAGAATCGATCCTCATAAAGTAGACGTCGTTTCTTAAATTCTTACCAATTGTGTGACTTTCTGGTCGCAGCGACCACTTTGCGACCTTTTGTGTTACTGAGATTACGTCTACTGGTACCAATTTTTATTTTTTCGATTTTTTTTAACATTTTATAACAAAAAAAACCTGCCAGCAAACTTTTTATATTTTTTGTCACGAACGTGTTAACGTGTTAAACACTAAAATCCGATTGCAAATTGGGTGAAACGTCGACCGGTGGTAGCTGTAAATCACACTTTTTTTTTGCATGCGGCGAATTTTTCTCAATTTTCACTTAGCACTTTTTTGTTTGGTCTTAAAATCATCAACTTTCAATATTTTATGTTACTCGTATATTTCTAATAAAACTTAAAATAAAATGTTTGCATCTGAATATTCAGTGTTTTGCATCTGAAAAAAAATGTTTGCATCTGAATACTACAGTTAAACATATAAATACTTCCCATCAACATACACTAATAATAAAGGAGAGACATAATAAACAAAAAGAGAAGTTACTTTGTTGTGGCCTCGCTGCTTTCTCTGACAAAAAAATAATCATTTGGTTCAAATATTTTTCATTTAAATCAAACACAAAAATCGTTGGCGCAAATTTAGCGATTTTTTATTTGATTTTACTTCTTTTTCGTTGAAGCTAATGACAATTTTCCCTCAGTGTAGTGTCTAATCATGAGGACTTGCTGACTTTTAGATAATGTAATTTTTTTAATAACTCTTAACACAAAGACCGCTGAAAACCCATTACTTTATTAAAAACGAAAATCTGATCATTGTGTTGTGCCCTAAAGATGAAAAAGAAATTTTTTTTTCAGACATCAAATTGAAATTCTAGTTATCGATTGTAAGTTCGTTTAAAATGTGAGTAAAACTTTTGGTAGAAAAACCTAACACGCTACTGATTTATGTGCACAGTGTAAAGCTTTTTAAAAATTTACAATCAATTAGCTGAAAACTTTTCGGCTGCCTGCCATCCCGTCACTGCTGTTGTAAGTAATAAGAGTGGTGGTGATACAATTCAGCCACTAGCAAACCAAAATCATTCTAACCGTTTTCCACATCTTCGATTTTCCATTGGTCGCATCATGCTGGGAAATGGAAAACTTTACTTTTAAGTTGATTTCTATTTTAACATCAACTCAACATTTCTACGTTTCATTCGTGGGTAGCGGACGGTTCTATACTTAGAAATCTTTTCCAATGAAACTTCCTTTTTGCGCTTTTCGATAATTTCCTGCAAAAGTAAAAACCACATCCTATACTCGAAAATGAGATTCTACTGTGATAACAGTTTAGATTGCCTTTGGTTCTTTCAGCTATGGAATAGTCAGTGAGTTACTTTAAGAATATCGAGAATCATTTCATTGATTTTATACTTTTTAAATTTGGATTCTTTCAAGTATTTTTTTTTTGGTTTTCTTTCCTGCGGACTTTTTCAGTTAGTCCTTTTTCGCTGCCGCACTTCCTTTAGAACGTCTCCATGTCTCACTCCTTCTGTAATTATCCAATTTTTTTTTTTGGGTGAAGTTCCGAATGCTTATTCCAGCCAGGTCGACTTCTTTTTTTTCGCCCCATTCATTCATATATTCGCCTGACGGTCCCTTTATCTAAAAGTCTTGACTCTTCAACAACTTTTCTGCAATGCAATGAGAACTTTTAATTGATATATTGAATTGTTAGATTGAAAATGGTTGGCGTCCTGATCTAGTTTGAGAGGGATGAAGGAAGGGTAAGAAGGGAGGGAGAGTAAAATTGGACGAACGCAATTGGGTAATACCAAACTCTGTTAAGGGTAGGTGAAGAAGTCCTTGTATACGAACTGGATGTGAAAGTCTTTCTGTGAGTACTTTCTATAAAATTAGTTTGAACAATTGTAGCTACTTATGTATAGCTGTTAACATTTTGGAAAAGATGCGGAAAAATTGAAGTCGGAAAAGTGAGGAGAGTCCAAAGAACTTTTACGGCGAAATTAAGGTTTCGATAGTGCGGTGTAATGGATTTGCTTGAAAGGAAATTTTCAAGTAACAAAATTCCATTATCGAATTGAACAAAATGTTGACGATAAAATTTTTCGCAGCAATAAAGTTTCTGTTTTCCATCAGATAATTAAATTAGAATTCTCGGTTTTTTTTTACAATTAAAAATTTAATATTATACACAAGTAGGTACTACATACAGATGTGTGCATATTTCATGAAAAATAATACCCCTCTGTCCCAAATTATGGTATATATATTTTTTTTAAATTCTTTGATCGTTGAAGTTTAATAAACGTTTTTTACAAACTTCCGTTTTTTACATTAAAATCGTACTTTTTTACGCGTGTTTTTCACGTGTAAAAAACTGCGTAAATTACGTAAAATACCGGCATAATAATGACTTTAGATTTTCCTAATATTTCTAACTGGAAAATCACACAATTTATTATGCTAAAATTTCGGTTTGTAATTAATAGTAAAAAAATTAAAAATTTAAAAGATACATGGAGAGGGGGGGTTTAAAGTTTGGGCGGAAAAGGCAAATTGCTATACACTAAAACTAAAACTCGTTATCTCTCGTTATATTAAGCCGTACGCAAAAATAGAACCGAAATCGGTTGGATGGACCAAAAGTTATGAGGTAAGGACAAACAAACAAACATTCACCCCCTTTCCGTCAGGGGTAAATAAATAGAAATAAATAAAACTCAATTTTTTCGTGTCTGAATTCAGAAGATATCGTAAAAAATCGTGCTGAAAGGGTTTAAATTTTTTTAATCATATAAAATCCTTGTTAATAATATTTATAGCAGAAACCACTGCTAAAATATTTTCAAGGATTTTTTTTAATGCTATCCTAGGAAATTTAAACCAAAATATTATCCTACGGAATCTTAGATATTTATTACAATTCTCTACCCTATGCAAGTTATTCCATTTTTAAAATATCTTAAAATTTACCTTAAAGATGTTTTTTCCTCTATTTCTCATTTCATTCACCACTACACCGTGGCTTTCACCGCGAATTTATGCTATCTCTAAATATCCTTTAAAACCATCAAAAGGATAAATTAGCATATGTAAGCCAAAATCTTGTTCCATCATTTTCTTTGTGATGCAGATTCATTTTGGTTTTTGCGAATTTATTCATGAGGAGGCGCTTAGTTTCTCCATCTTCTTTTCATATCCTCAACTGCAGGCAATTCGCTTTTACGATGATTTCGTTATGAAGGAATCTCCCTTGTTTTTTTTAGAGTTTGTTTTTTATGAAATTAAGTCTCTTTAGGATGTGTTAATTTTTTAAATAACAGTTTTTTCCAATAAATTAGGCTGAAATGACTTGCAAAAGTCCTTTTTAGCCCGCACATGAGAGGAAGCCTATAAGACAACTCCATGCACTATTTTGTGTTATCGGCGGAAATAAGGGCGTGCTCCCTTATATATCGGGTGACAATTTTTTGTTGTTGTAAAGCCCGAGTAAGATAACGGCGATGTCGGAAGCCCTGGGGAGGGGTGGGTGGGTAGGTGTGACTGAATCGGAATAAATTTTATAGGAAGAAAATCTTTATTTGGACGAAAACCAAGGAAAAAGAATTAATAAATGTGGGCCGCAAGCGAAATTTTTTAAACAAAGTGCGGCGCAAATATTTAAATCAAGATGTCTAAAGTTTGAATTCCATAAATAATGGCGGCGGAAAATGTAAAATCAGCCGCAAAGCAGCCATTTGTGGAAAATCGGTATTATAACACTATGGTTCCAATTAATTAAAAAACCGGGACAAAAGTTTTTGTTCCCGGGAATCCAGAACAACATACCTGATTCCGAGACAAACCGGGACGTATGGACACGCATCCTATCTTTTTTGTCTTTTTATATTCTATAACAGAGGTGGGCCGATTTTTCCAGGGTACAGTCTACTTCTAATTTTTTCAAGGTGTTGGGGTCCACCCAGTGGCGTAGGTGTGAAGGTACATGTGTCGACTACACATTCATAGAATCATTTACTTAAGTAAAGCATCGATTATGAAAAGCCGATTCTCCAGTCTAGCTGACATTGGTGTTCCATAAATATGTTTCTTTTAGTATGCGCGTCTTAGGTCTTAGTGAAGGCGGTCACCCCAAAATGTCTTGGCGGTCCACCGGTCGATCACGATCGACTTAATGCCCACCCCTGCTGTATATGATATAATATGATATATCATATAGAAGTATATTAAATTTAGCATATCATTTGTAATTCATCTGACCAATCATCGGACACAAAAATGAACTACATCAGGGTGTTAGGGAAGACAAAACACTTTGATTTCCGTATGTCTGTCCGTCTGTCCAGCTGCCTGTCTGTGAACACAATAATTTTCGAAAGGATTGAGCTAGAGACTTGAAATTTTGTGCAGTTGCGTTTCTCGTAAATGGCTGAACGGGCAAAATTCAACCATTCCTTCCCTCCTCCCACATACAAACAGTTTATTGCAATTTTCTCGAAAACAGTGAGTCATATTGAAAAATTTATAAAGGCAAAATCTATTTGGAATATGATTTTACATAACTGTTCCATATATCAAAATCCAATCGGAGCACTCCTTTCCTCCTCTGCTATACAAATGGATTTTTTAAAATAAACATTTCATCTGCCATCATATAGAGTATTTGACGATTGGTCCCTGGCAATTGTAGCTTTTCTTATATTTAAATTCTGCAAATATAAAATGAAAACGTCGATTCCATGACAATAACTCTTTAGTAAGATGGATGCATTCTGAGAAGACCTAAAATTTTAGCTAAGAAACCGCACCTCATTTTTGGAGCTTGAATTAATCTCTTATTAGATCTATCTTCATTTTTAACCTTGTTATTAGCGGAAAAGTTTATCTTTTAGATAAAAAAAGGTACTTTATATGATGGAGGGTGGTTAAATATTCTGCATAGTTAATACCGGGAATATTACAAAATATGTACGAGTCCGGAGAGCATTTTACTCATTTACATCGACTGAAACTTTTTCGTTGGTAGGTAAGTGCCCGATCAGGACAACGAGAACGAATATTTAAAAGTTATATAAAAAGGGAAATCTCGCAAAATTTCGAATCGCTTCTTGTCGCCGTATCGGCCACTACACCAGCTTCTCATACCAATGGCTTGCTTCCAAGTTGGTCCTTTTTCCACAGTTTTGAACGTCTCGACGTCATCAAAAAGGACTAAAAGTGCGATGGATTACTTCATACTTGGACGGGTGGAGCTTGAATCAAAACAACCTCAAGTTCGTCAATTCTTTTAGTAAAAATGGTAACAGAGAAGTTAGTGTACACTCGCAAAATTTATGGACGCGCTATGGATGTACGTTTAAGGATATACGACTATGAATCTATATAAAGACGCGTCGTCGAGCATTTAACGTCTAATGTAACTTTCGAAATTAATTTTGTCTTGCTTCGTCCATTCCCTTTGCCGAAATACCGCAGGACTCTTTATAATATGCTTTAACCATTTACCAAAGTCTCATACCCCCGGGGGCTGTGTTCTTAAAGCGAATAACGGGGGTGGAATGAACAATGTATCTTAGGGAATTTTCTGTATTTTATTTTTATAAAAAAAAAATTTTATTGTTCTTTTTTCTTTGTTAAGCTCAAAGAAGAATATTGGGGAACTTTAAGAGTGAAAAAAGACATCTCCTGTACCAAACAATGAACGTGATATTTATATGAAACGTGAAAAACGTGGGTAAAACTGAAAATACAAATTTTTAAAGTTTCTCATGAGTTTTTTTTTCCTTTTTGCGTTTACGAATTTCTAAATCCAGCGGATGTTACAACGTTTGCAAGAATTTAAATGAATTAAATTTAATTTTAATAAAATGTTGACGCTTTTCTTTGTTTTGCGTTTAAAAATTATAATGCCGTTTGTATACCCTGTATGTTGAAACCATAAATAGGGTTTGCTCTTTAAATTTATCTTTTAATTTTCAATTTTGTTTTTCCTGATACTATTTTATTTTTGTTTAAACGTAATATTCCAGTATTCAAAGGGCGTTTTCTATATCACAATTTAAACCAAAACAACAAATCTTCAATTTTACACTTTGATGAATGTCTCTTGCCTCCATAGGCAGTTTATTTTAGTTAATAACTCACAATATCTAAATACTTTCATTATATTTCCTTGTTAAGAAACCTTAATTTAACTGCTTAAAGAGTACCAATTAATTTAGAAGGGATGCCATTGATGTCAAATTAAAAATTAGGCCACCTAATCTTTTCGCCATCATTTCTCATCTCTTTTTCTTGTCACTGGTATTTGAGTCGTTCAGATTTCCTATCTATATTGGGAAAACTTTAGTAAGTGGTAAGGAGAAGATTAAGGGAGTGGTAACGGAATGGAGTGGAAACATAAGGATGTGGAAGGGCGTACACGAAACAGAAAACTTTGTTTCTTTCTTCATCCGGAAAGTAAAAGCGACAAGCCATAAATTACAGAAGGACTAAAATTAATCCTTAATTTCTCTTTCTCAAGTAAATTCCAACAAAATACTTTCTTTTCCATCATTTTACTTCATTGCTTGTTTGCCAAAAAGTTTAGGACCTTTCTTAAACCCCGCCCGGCACGATGACATTATTCGACGCGGGTACAACGGACATTCCATATACTGTGAGATACTGTAGAAATCGCTGTGTGAAGAAGATATTGGAGGGGGAACTACCGGTAACTGAAAATGGCTAGAACTGGGTTTTACCAAGAATCGTTTCTACTGAAACTCCATTCGGATAATAATACCGTATGATGACCATACGAGACTTTTTTCTCACTTAAGCAAAAAAAAAAACACTTTAAAAATCACTAACTATAATACGCTAAGATTAAGATTAAAATTCTTGAATGATGGATGTTGATGGCTTTTCGACTTGCATTTGTTCAACTCACCGTATTCAAGTTCATATGTTTTCGTCATCAGCTTATCTCTACACAGTTAAACTTAAGAAAAGCTACAATATTGCCAGGGGCCAGTCGTCAAATACTTTATATGAGAATAGACAAAATATTTATTTAAAAAAAATTCATTTGTATGGGAGATATATGGCCCGATTGGACATTGATGTATGGAAGTGTTATGTGAAATCATTTTTTAAACAGATTTTACCTTTACAAGTTTTTCAATACGACTCACCGTTTTCGAGAAAATAAGAAAAAAGTATTCCATTTGTATGGGAGACGGTGGTCCGATTGGATTTTGATGTGCGAATGAGTTATGTAGAATTCTATTCTAAACACATTTTATCTTAATAAATCTTTCAATAAGACCCACCGTGTTCGAGAAAATTGCGACAAACTGTTTCGTTTGTATGGGGGAGGAGGGTAGGAATTGTCCAATTTTGCCCGCTCAAGAACTTAGCCTAGCCTTTTACGAGAAACGGTGCTATACAAAATTTCAAGTATGGTACGGTGTTCACGTATAAATAAAAAAAAAACGCTGTAGCATGAATTCCTTGGCCCAACGTTGACTATTTGTAATTCGATAAGCGAATTATAAACGCGTGCAATGAAAACTGCAACAACTTTGCGACTGGTCACAAAGTAACCAATTTGCAACTAGTTTTTTTCTGCGACGATCACCGGGTAACCGATTTGCAATGGATTTTTGTGACCGGTCACCAAAATAACCTATTTGCAACTGGTTTTCTTGCAAACGGATACGCCACCGCCACTTTACGACCAGGGTGACATTACGACCTGAGACGGATTTACAACCGCCACTTTACGACCAGGATGACATTATGACCTGAGTCGCAAATGGTTGCTTGGGTATATCTATATTTAATATTGCATACATATGCTGTGAGTACTGTATGAATTGTGAGTCATGCACGTAATGAATACATAAATATAAGTGTTCTTATCATTGTAGCATGGGAGGACAAGTGTTCACATTCTTTTTAGCTTCCTTTCACGACGACAATTTCTTTAGCTCCTTTCAAAATAAGAAAAAAAAATTTCTTTTTTTGAAAAATCCGTTTTTAGTGAAAAAAATTTTTCTCACCACCTCAAAACGTATGTATATCGTTTTGTCGTCCTTTTCAGTGACAAGCACTTGGAGCAAGCCTTTTGACCCATCACACATGCACCATAGTTCACCTTATTTACCAGTCATCTCGGTCTCCTTTCCATCCAGCTCTTTTTTGCATTGAATCTCCGTAACGATTTTTTTTATTTTATCTTTTCTTTGTGAGAAATCTTTTATTTTTCTTATATTCCTGTCCTTCACACCAACAAAACATTTTCCATTTCAACGTTATCCCAAGAAGAATCTCATGCCCCAACGGCAGATCATGCAAGTTCCCCTTCTGTTCACCTCGAATCCGTTCAGTACCTTTCGTATAAGATGATGGGGCCAGCGATAGTTTTAACGATAGTAGCCAACTATTCATAAAATATCAATTGAATTTTAGGTGCTGAAAAGGATGCTGGTTGATTCTACTCTTTTATCTCGTTTGGTAGATTTTTTCTCCAATTTTTCTCTGTTACCACTCTAGGGCAGTACTTTATAAACACGTTCAAATAAATCCTTAAGTAAATTTATTGAACGTTTTAAATTGCACCCAGGAGTTTGTCACACTTTTTGTGTCACCATCGAATCGGTGTTGGAGACCTGACTTCCTGGGCTTTTCTAAAGGAATTCTAGTTGCTTTGACTATATTTCAATAGATGAAGATTACTATAATACTTATACAGTTACTTACATCGATTGTTTGAGGCTTTTTTTTTAGAAATGTCTTTTAGTACATAAAACTATTGTCTTGTTTGTAAAAAAAAATCCAAAAAGTTTTTTTGTGCCAAAATTTTAGCAAAGAATTGCAAAACCTGGTCTAAACACATTTTCTAAACACATTTTATCTCTATAAATTTTTTCGATACGATGCACAGTTTTCGAGAAAAACAGGAAAAAAAAGTATTTCATTTGTATGGGAAAGAGGGGAACCAGTAGTCTGATTTGATTTTGATGTATGTATGAGTTATGTACAATAAAATCCTTTTATAAACATATCATACTTTCATAAATGTTACAATCTGGCTCACCGTTTTCGAGAAAATTGCGAAAGACTGTTTCGTTTGTATGGTGGAGGGGGGAAAGAAGGGTCCAATTTGGCCCGTTCAAGACCTTAGCTTTGCTATTAACGAGAAACGTAGCTATAGAAAATTTCAAGTCTCTAGCTCAATCCTTTCGCAAGTTATGGTGTTCACGGACAGACGGGCGATAATGAGGAAATCAAAATCTTTTGTCACCCCTAACACCCTGGTGTAGTTCATTTTTGTGATGCGTTACAAACGGTATACTAAATCTAATATGCTCCTATGTGATACCTCATATCGAGTATAAAAATTGCAGGGGGCTTTTTTTTACTCATCGAAGACAACTTAACACTCTAACTGCCACGACAGTTTTAAGCCTTTTTCGAATATTTAGTTGTCAGTAAAAAAGGTTGCAATAAGAGAAAAAAAAATTGAAACAAAATTATATCTAAATGTTATTTTTATACCATAAAATGTATGCAACTCCAAAAAATCGTTGCCGTTGCTGTGAACACTAATATTTTTCATTGTGGCCGTTGTGTACAATTAGGTGTCAGGTCTTGTTGGCTGACGTGGCAGTTAGAGTGTTAAAGATGTCGAAAGATAAGAAAACTTGACGGAGCCACATTTTATCGATTTTGCAAAAGTCTTGGAATTTCTCAACTCTCTCTAGTTTGTAGGCTCAAATCTTAAAAAAAAACATGACATTCAAAAATTGTGAAAAAAACATCATTATTTTCCGTGGAATTTTGTAAACAAATCGAACCACTCCCTCCGCCCTCTCCCATACAAATGGATTTTTTACATTGTCTGCCCTCGTATAGAGTATTTGACGATTGCCCTTGGCAATTGTAGCTTTTCTTATGTTTTTGTTCAAATTTTCCAAATTTTTAAAAGTCTCCAGAAAAATTTTTTATCAACCTTCTACAAATTTCCAAAATTATTCTTATAAGATACTCTAAAATATTGCGGTCATGCGATTTACCCATTTTTGCATCCCAAAAAAAAAAATTTGTTAGAATTTAATTTTGATTACAGAATATCTCTCACGTAGAAACCATAATACATTTTGATGTGAACTTGATGTAAGTCATCGCCTCCTAGATGTCATTACTTTAATTAATCACTGTATACGAATCTCACCTACAGATTCGGTTAAGTGTCGAAACACTTCATTCAAGGACCTTTCCATTCTTTTCGCCACCAGAAAAAAAGTGGAAACGAAAAAAAAAAAATTAGAGTATCCTTCTCGTGTGTACAGACACAAAAGTAGAACGTCCATACAAATCTAACAGCAATTTCAGTATGATGCTTTACCTCTTCCTTAATTGGGTTACCATTACTTGATAGCCATATACATTTGCAACTATATATTTTGTGTTACGAACAAGTACTTACATATCCCTACATTTCATCCTTATAGTCGGTCAATGGGGATATATACGCTCGTATAATGCCAAATACTGTACAAGGCCGAGGCAAATAAAATTGTGACAAATTACTTGGACACATCCTGAATATCCTTCAGCATCATTAATACTTCTTCCTATGCTTTCTTATAGTTTCTTTGCCGTATTTTTTTACGACCACTCCAACATTCTTTTCCATTTTGTCTACTTTTTATCCGTTATGTTGTTCCGGTATTCAGGTACTCCTTTTTGTTATCAAAGCTCGATATGTGCCTTAGGCCAATACCTAGGCCCATGTACCTCTCGGCTATTGTTGAATGTCGCACGCGAACCCTACCGAAGGACTACCGTATTGAATTGTTGGATTTACGAAAAATATAGATGGGTCAGATGGGACTTCCTTCAACAGCGGAAGCATGGGATCGGTGAACCTTTTTTTTTGTATGTTTCAATCGTAGGATGTGACAATAACGCTTTCTCTCTATATTGTTAACAAAAAAAAAATAGCAAAAAAAACACTCTTTACGCATACCCGTTGACATAGAGAGCAGATGAAAAAGAGGAAAATGTTGTAAAAACGACCAAACCAAAGACTTTCTTTAGTTCGAAAGGACAAAACGAAGACATGTGATGATCCCTTTTCATTTTTTTCACTTTCTTGATATTGACAAGAAAATGATTTTTATCCCTTCATGCATGCCAACTTATCATCTATTTTGAGGCTGCCATAGGTAGGTACTTGGGATACTCAGGATATTCCCAAGGATCAGCGATGGAATGGGCAAGAAATTGTGAAATACACTAACGCGGCTCGGTGTAGGTGTGTAATATTTTATATAAATTTCTCCCTTTTTCTTTTAAACTTTTTTTTTCTACGACTGCCGTGATAAAAGAATATGCATGTGAAATATACAATAGCAGTTGGTATTCAGAATATTTACAAGAAATATTATTCCTACGAAGTTTAAGCCTAAGTAGCAAACCATCGAATTTTAGTCACCGTATTGAATCCAATAGATCGTGGAAAATTTTTACGACGGGGGTAAGAAGGTCCAAATAAGTAAAAAGTTTTGCAAAATCACAGTAGATGAATAACTTTTCTCTTATTCCATTAATTTAGAAGTTCATAAAAAAAATTATACAACCGTTTTTATAAAAACGTAACTATTTGCTGGACCATTGAAGCTTCCTTGAGAAATTTAGAGAGAACTCTTTGAAACTTCCCTTTCGAGAACACGAAAAGAGGATGCGGGGTAGAGGAGTGGCTTTGATTTGAGTGGTTACGAGCTAATCTTTAGATATTATGTCTTTACTAACACAAACTGCACCAAAATCCCTTTAAAGATAAAAAAGATAGCAGGAGAGGGGTGCAAAAGGTAGGGGATGCCATTACTGTTTATGACGGATTAAAGACACACAATTCATTCTTGAAAACTACATCTTATTCAGTTAAGCAGTTCAAACATCTAAAGCCGGATGTGTAAATTCTTTAAGTATCTACCCTTTATACACCCCTTCCTATTTTACTGACCCTTTACTTGTTCACTTTAAAACTGTTCTATTAATTGAAATTTTCTTGCGGTTTTTATACCCGTATGGTGAAACCAAAGGGTATATTAGATTTGCCTTACCGTTTGTAACGCCAAGATCCCGTTATTACATACAAAAATGAATTACACCAGTGTATTTAGAATGATAAAAATAATTGAATTTTTCATGTCCGTCCGTCCGTCTGTCCGTCTGTCCGTCCGTCCCTCCGTCTGTGGCGCGGATTACGGGCACACGGATTGAGCTAGAGACTTGAAATTTTATGCAGATTCGTTTTTCGTAAAATGCGAGGCCAAGTTCGTTAATGGGCAAAAATGGACCATTAAGGGGGGTACCCCTCATACGAACGAATACGTTTTTTGCGAATATCTCAAAAACGGTGCATCTTATCAAAAAAAGTGCAAGAACAAAAGTTATTTAGGATATGATTCTACATAAAACTCCCATACATCAAAATCCGATTGGAATAAATTTTAAAAAATCTTATTGGAAAGTTTGACTTCAAAGTGGAATTTTGGTACAACTGCTCGAATTATGATACGAATATCGCCATACGGGTTTTCAATAATTGCCAGACTGGCAATTATAGCTTTTGTTATGTTTACAATTAGACAGTGGTCTACTATAGCATTAAATACAGAAGGTTTGAGTATTAAAATTTCATAGAAATCAGTTTGACATTACTTCAAGTTTCAGACAGACAGATTTTTGAGTTTTTTACTTTCCTCTGCTATATAGGGAAAGTATTGTATTCATGACGAAGACCGACTCCAAAACGGAGGCAGTTAGAAAATTTCAGTACGAAATCCGTTTCAGGCAAAATTATGAGGATGTCCAGTCCATGCATCTGTCTGTCGGTCTGTCGGTCTGTTGGTCTGTTGGTCTGTTGGTCTGTTGGTCTGTCGGTCTGTAGGTCTGTCAGTCTGTTGGTCTGTCAGTCTGTTGGTCTGTCGGTTTGTTGGTCTGTAGCTCTGTCGAATTCTTGGTCTGTATATCTAACGATCTGTCCCCACCCGCCCTCGTAAAAGTTTTCTGCGATTAATTGCATAGAATTTAACACAATCGTCACCGTACCTCAGACCCTTTCCTTCTCCTAAGAATGTGACGTGCATAGCCCTCAGAGAAATTGGTTTTTTTTTGTGGAAAATTCAAAAACGCTATAAATTTTAAAGCATTTAATTAAATTAAAATAACACTCGACGTTGATTCTAAAAAAAAAATAGCCTTTGGATTACCTAAATATCAGGTGAAGATGTTTATTTTCTCTTCATGTCTTTATATTGCTGCTTGTGACAAACAATTTATTCCCTCCTATCTCCGGCTTTCACCAACTTCAAGGTATCATCAATACTAGCAACATCAAGGATCTTGATTTCTGGCTGGGTGTTATTTTGGATGTGACAAAACCACTCACTTCAGACTGTGAACCCTTTTTTCTCAAACTTTTTTCCGCCTTTACATATTCTTTGCTATATTTTTTTTCATCCCGGGTCGTTTGTTTGTTGGTTTTTTACTTTCCTTTTTCTTCGAGGATTTTTTTATTGTTCTGCGGTTTAGTATATATATTATTATATACTCTCCCGGTGAGATTTTTTTTGCTCTGTTGTTGCTTATCCAACAGTCATTCAGATGTACCGCACTTTTCATCGTCTTTAAGGATACAAGCAACTATGGAGACTCTATCGGCCTTGAGGATCAGGAGATGGAATCGCGGCGGCGTGTAGGTGTGTATGGAAATAGTATAGAACGGAATGCGTTGCACGGGATCCTTAAGGATTCTATCCAAGTCAAGTGTTTTCAAAACTCAATGCGAGCACAATAGCTGCTGAAATATAAAGCGGAAAATCTAGTCAAGGAAAAAAGGATGTCTTCATACCAGGACCAGGGCAACCTACTGTTTGCTTTATGTTGTGATTATACATCTTCCTGTATTGTATATGTGTGTAGATTTGTGCGTAATTGTATATTCTAAATGTACATATATTTAGTACACTTAAACCAATATCTGTATGTCTCAATATTTAGATATACGTTTATGTGTATAAAGCGATAACCGCATAAAATATCGGTAGAAGATAAAAAAAATTAACCGGGGTAAGTTTGTTTCTGGTTCTGACAAGTCGAATATAAATTATCCTTAATTTCTTTGGTATAGAGGTTTTTTGGCGGTTTCGAATGGTAAGGAATGACTTGAAGACGATGGCTATAGATGGTGGCCTGGGAATTGGCAAATAATAGCAACAAGACCATGAGGAGCAAGTTCGGGTGAACCTGAAACCGATAGAGAAAGCAACGAAAAAAAACTGTCGGGTAAGCTTGCACCTATAAGTTACTCAGCTGCGAACACACGATCCCCAAAAGGGAATTCAAGAAGGTACTTTTCGATCTGATATGGATAAATCTTATGGGTGGTGGAGGCCTGAACACCTCAAAGCTCGTGCAAAGTTTCACATTTGAAATATGTTCAGTTCAAAGTTGTATCGAGAGGTTGCCAATATACCCAATAACCGTCTGTCGTTCTATCATTTAGAAGACAGTGAAACCGAGATGAAAAATGACGGGAACCAGACAAATTTTACTTATTTGAAATTTAAATGCCGAATGATTATTTACTAGATTTGAGGAATAAAAGGAAGGGCAATTACATATCTTTTTTTAAATCACAAAATAATTGCATTTCAAACACTTATTTTTGGACTACTATTCCACAAGACCTAATTCCACGACTGTCTACTGGCCGGCAAGTAGATGAAAATCCAGACAATAATATCAAAGACTAGAATTTGGACCCGGCTTCGCCCGGCTAAAAGCGTGAACAGAAAAAAAACTTAGGAAAACTAAATTCAGTTGGTTAAAAATTAGGTAGCCTGCATGCTGTTCGTTAGTTTTTTCTTTTCGGAAAATGATTGAGACACTAACAAAAAATTCCAGCACTTGCATTCGGTATTACTTTCCCCGCAACGCTTACTCCCCCACCATTCGGGCTACTTTTTAATGGGTCTATGTTGGGGCTGGACCCCCGACAAACTACTATGCCAAATTTCAGGCCAATCGGTTCAGTAGTTTCCCCGCGAAAGAGTAACATAGCGGACAGACTAAGTTTCGAAATCACTTTACCCATCCCCTTACTCCCCCACTCCTCGCGTTACTTTTCGGTATGCCTATGTGGGAACCAGAACTACCACAGACAGTCATGTCAAATTTCAAGTCAATCGGTTCAGCCGTTTTTGCGTGAAAGAGGAACAGACAGACAGACAGACAGACACCAACTAATTTTTATATATTAGTATGATTAGATAACTAAAGATAAGAAACAACAGGATTTTTCACTTTTAAAATATATGGAAAATATTATAAAGTTATGAATCTCAATCAGGTACCGAATGCAATTTAAATATTTTTATTGATTTTTTCAATCAATAATATTTTTTTTGAAATATTTTTATTGTGGAAAAAATAGTAAATCTAACCTATTTTATAATGGGGAATCGGGATTATAAACAAAATAGTTAATTTCAACTACAAAAATTGTCAATTTAACCGCAAAATTGTAAATTTTACTACAAAGTAGTTAAATATGCGCCTATTGTGGGAAATCGTTAAAAAATTACGTATTTAGTAGTCGCTTTTTTCTAGCGTTTGATAATTTTTAGCATTAAATTCAAACATCTGGAAAAAAAAGTTTAGTTTCCGAGATGCCAGAACAATATGCCCAAATCCGGGAATGTCCTGACCATTCCAGGTTGTTTGGTACCCCAAGTTTTATTAGGTGAATGAGAATTCAAATTTTTCGGATTTTTTTAGGATACCGAAAAAATTAGGGAAGTCCGAAATTCTCGAGAGCGATTTGACGGTCAACCACTTTATTCTCTAGTTTTGCAAGGTTCTTGCTTGACAAGTTTCGCCGCTGCTCTCAGACGCTACTTAAATCGGCTCATTTCTCTTAAGAAACTTATAAAAATTTTCCGGAAACAGTTTACTGAATGTAGAATAAAATTTTAAGTAGTGAGAGTTTTGAGAGTTTTGAAAGTTTTCTACCACAATAAAAAACAACAACGGATAAGGTGGGTGGAATTTTTCCTTTCTAACAATAAATTGCTGTTTTTTATGCATTTTAAACTCGTTGAAATTCCTTTAGACACTAAAATCGCATTGATATAAACCTCTTTTTCAGAAAATCTTTGAATTTATACTCAGTATCGACTGTAACACCATGTCCATCCCAATTCTATTCTTAGTAGGTGCCCGATACCATCAATTGGGAGCCTACATAAAAAAAAGGGGAAACCTCCTCTGAACATTTTGGTCGCGGCAAAACCTCTTCCGAAATAAATACTAACGGAGTAAATTTTCTTGCTTACATCATACAGAATAGTATCCGCAACGTTGAACTTTCTTGATGCGTATTGGCAGGTGAATTTTGCCTTTCAGTATAAGAAAATCTATTGGACCATGCTAAATGGCTCGAATGGTAGTCAAACACAAGAAAATTTCTTAATTCTATTCCTTAAATGGGTTTATTTTTTCGTTTCGTTTATGTCGATTTTCCCTTTTCTTTTGGTAAAATGCTTACACAGTAAAATTTATGCTTCAAGTAACTTTGCTTCCTATAACACTACACACATAATTTCTTACTTTTTCCAAAATTTTCCACATAGCTAGCAAGGAATATAAATGCCAGAAATTCAGTTTAGATACGCGGTTTCAAGTACTAATGTTTTTAAACGTTTCACAAAACGGAAAGTATTTTCTTAAATGTGGATGTGCCCTAGTGGGGTTTCGAGAGTGAGTTGTATTAAAATGTTGATGTCAGAAAAGCAATTTAATTTTTTTTAACATTGATTTTAATATTCTTAGAGAGCACTGGAGTAAAAACTTATGCTCGCCATGATATAATTTTCAAAAAAAAATTGAAAACTCTTTCCAATAAATTTAAAATTAAAAGCTTCCGCTGCAACACTAAAAAAATAATTTAATTGTGTTGTAATTTTAATAAAATTTGCTAAAAAGTGTTTAACTTGGGGACCAAAACAAAGAAAGCAATTTAGATCATTTTCCCAAGCAACCATTTGCGACTCTGGTTACAATGTGACCCCGGTCACAAAGTGACGGTGGCAAATCCGCGTATATGACGGTTGCCTTGTAACTGGTTGTAAAAAACCTGTTGCATATCGGTTACTTTATGACCGAGTGCACAAACTCACTTGTTACAAATTGGTTATTTTGTGACCGGTCACAAATCAATCGTTGGGAATGGGGTTTGTCGGAATCGGTCACAAAAAAGCCGGTGCCAATCGTTTACTCTGTAACTAGCCAGAAAGTTGTTGTTGTGTTACTGTGTTTCTGTTGTGCTCGCTTAAAATTTACTTACAAACTGTGTTATCGAAGTAAAAATATTTACCTCTGGAGCCCAATGAACGCAACGCGAACTGCCGCTGAAATGTTGCGCTGCGGGACAGTTTGTGCGTTTTAGTTGCGTTCGCGTTGCGTTCATTGGGCTCCAGGGGTTACAGCGTAAAGATTTCTGACACAAATTTACATCAACGTCACTCTTGATCTGCCCGTCCCCTGCCTCTTGTAGAACTTCGTCACAAAACCGTTTTTACGGAAACGGTTGCCCAATAGTTATGTTATAATGACAGTCACAAAAGAGTATCTGCGGTTATAGTTTTGCAATCGTTACGTTACAGAGTTACGTAACGATAGTCACAAAATAATTGAGGTATATTATAGTATACGATCTTAGTCGTAACAATCGCTACTTGTGTGTTGTTGTTAGTGTTTTCTACTAACATCACCGGGTGAATCCCGATCGGTGGATTACAATCGTATTCCATAATAGTCCCCCTGAGCAAAAACGATAACCCTGACGTTACAATAATGTTACTGTTACCAATTTGTAACCCCATATATTTTGTAACTTACATTGTGTGGCCGTCTCATAACTGGTATGTAACCGTTTTTAATACCCGTATGGTGAAACCAAAGGGTATATTAACTTTGCCTTACCGTTTGTAACGCCAAGATCCCGTCATCACACACAAAAATGAATTACACCAGTGTGTTTAGAATGATAAAAATAATTAATTTTTCCATGTCCGTCCATCTGTCCGTCCGTCTGTCCGTCCGTCTGTCCGTCTGTCTGTCTGTCTGTCCGTCTGTCCGTCTGTCCGTCTGCCTGTGGCGCGGATTGCGGGCGCACGGATTGAGCTAGAGACTTGAAATTTTGCGCAAATTCGTTTTTCGTAAAATGCGAGGCTAAGTTCGTTAATGAGCAAAAATGGACCATTAGGGGGGGTACCCCCCATACGAATGAAAACGGTTTTTGTGAATATCTCGAAAACGGTGCATCATATCAAAAAAGTCCAAGAACAAAAGCTATTTAGGATATGATTTTACATAAAACTCCCATACCTCAAAATCCGATTGGAATAAGTTTTAAAAAATCTTATTGGAAAATTTGACTCCAAAGTGGAATTTTGATACAACTGTTCGCTGTTCACTTAAATCACCATACGGGTTTTCAATAATTGGCAGATTGGCAATTATAGCTTTTGTTATGTTTGGTTACTTGGGTTATATCTCATTTTTAGATAATTTATTAAGAAATTGTTTCTTGAAAAATGCCGGTAATCCAAGCCTTATTCAAAGACAAATTGCAATCAGGAAGAGCAAAACTGTTTAAAAAAAAGGATGTAAAAAAGTCACTTAAGTTAAAAAGTGTCATTAATCAACTTCAATTCAGAGAAGAAAGTTTATAACCGACCATAAGGACTGGTTTTCATACAAAGCAGTTCTGCTATTTTCCAAAGATAATTACTTTATTTAAAGTCACAATCACATGATAATAAAAACTTAAAAACATCTTTCCAAAGAAATTATGAAGTTAGTTGCTCATTTAGTTTCGACATTTTGTCCTTAAATCACAAAAAAGGATCTATTTCAGGGTTTTATATAAAATTTCCTATTTCGTAGTGATTCTAGTCTATGAATTTAACACTCTTGACGTCAACCTATTAAATAATATCGCGTGCTTGTTACATATATCTCGGCCCTTAATTACACACAGTGGAATGCGGAGGACGAAAAAATGGTGAAAAATTCGCCAAAGTTATGTAGCGTAGAAAAGAAATGTGTTTCTCGGTTCGCTGATTGAGTATGGTTACGATCCTTGCAAAGGACACAAATAAAATGTAAAAAAAGCACCACCACCGTAGTATTCCATAGGTAGATAGATAAGATATCATTATAAATCTAATATAATTAATTGAAAGGTTGAGAATTTATATTGCGTGCTCGATGAATAATGTTTTTGGTGGTGATATTTTCTATATTCGGCCATTTTATTTTACGCCTTTTTCCAGTTTCACTCCAGTATTTATAGAATTTTATTACTAACCTCTTAACTCAGTTTTATGTTATTGCTTAACATTAAGAAATACAAATTGGCATTTAATTTAAATTAGGTTTTTTGTGAAGTATTTTGACAGAGTTGGAATGAGTTTTTGATGATGAGAATTTAACAAATTTTACACAATATTTTTATAGATTTTCTCTCTATTTGACATCCGAATTTAAATTCTTGCAATAATTTTCAATTTCTGACAGTTTTTTAAACAAATTTGGCACGACATGGACTAAAGCTAGGGTGATCAAACTTTACGGATTGAGCCCAGATTTAGGCATGTTTTATTTAAATTTTTGTCCCGGAATTATGGTATATGGTGCTGTGTTTACTTCATCCTCCTCGGCCGGCGCTACAGCTCTCAAAGAGTCTGGCCCTCCTGAATTGAGATTTCATAACGATTTCTTCCCTGCTTCGCACCTACAGTTTTACATGGATTGCGAACCATGGATAAATTACAACATTTGTAAGGTTTTTACAATGCAACCCATCCACAGCAAATGCCGTGATAGCAATCTAGACCGATGATGTCGTTAGCGCCAAGCGGTAACTATCACTGCTCATTTCGTAAAGCAAGTTGAGTGGACTTTAATCACACTGTACGACAGTCGGGAGTTGAACCACCGACCTCCGGAATACGGGCCAAGTACTTTACCACTTGGACTACGCTGGACCTTGTGATTACTTCTGGTTCAACCACAATGAAGGCGGCAAGCGGCAGCGGCGACAGCGGGCGGCATGGCGCCGCCACACATACCGCCGAGCCAGCTACAATGATAGCGTCACCGTCGGCATATGCTTCTGTCAAAATTAAAACGTCGAAACTTATTTAATTCGTCCGCTACTTTGCTCCATTTATTTTCCTTTATGTCTGTCCTTTTGTATTGAGGATGGGCCAAATCATAGATCATTGGATTTCCTTTTACGACCTCTTTTAATTTTTCCTCCGTTGGCGGCATCTTGCGAAATCAAAACGTCAAAAATCTGCATAGAATGTGGCGCCGAATGTGGTGGTTTTCATAAAACATTTTTGGCGGCGGCGGCAAGTATGACTTTGTTTCAAACTCGGCGGCGACGGAAAAAGTGCCGCTGTATTGTAGCAGTTCTCGTTGCGCTAGGTTAGTGCAAAAAAAATGCCGCCCGCCGCTACCGCTTGCCGCCTTCACTGTGGTTGAACCACTAGTCCCTAAAAAATTGACCTCAAAGCCTAAGAATTTTCACGTACGGCGCAATTTTCTCAGGAATTATTGCCTCAAGACAATGTGCTTTGCTTAAAATTAGTGTGTATTCTAAATCTGTGATTAGAATTCGTAAAAAATGTTTTCGATTTATTCTATCTACTTATATTAAAAATATCGAAACTTCGTGTTTACTGGTCAGTAATATTAATGGTTTCCTCAAAACCAATTTTTTATTCCTTTTTCTATACAAAATCCAAATGGAATTCTTATAAATGTTTCCCATTGTAGCTTTGGTACGCTCAAAATTCATCACTACAATGATTACATTACAACCACATTTTTTTTTAAATCCAATCAGTTTAATAAAAAATCTTTTGAAATGTATTATTTCTTCATAAATTTTATCAGAGTTGTCATCTAAGCAGGAATCATTCTTCTTTTCTTCAATTTTCTTATCGTTATATTTCATCTTAAAAAAGACCAAAATGAAAAAAAAAACACAAACTACTAACCTTTTCATAACTATAACCAACAAAAGAACTAAAATCCATAAAGTTGACATACCGAATGTGGAACAAAACATATCCCTGGGATATTCCCCATCCAATATTATAGAAATAGGATAATATAGAATTCCACATACTATTTGCAACGTGCACAAGACATGACTTTCAATATACAAATATATATGCTGCATGTGGAATAATATAACTATTTTAAAAGATGGGAAATGGGCAAGGCTCATAGACTTCATATCTACAAACACGCCAAAAGTGGAAAAGCTACAAATAGCCAAATGTCAGAAAACAGGAAAAAAAAATTCAGGAAAACTTCCTTTTCTTCGGTCTATAAGGATATGAAATGGATATGGAAAAACACACATTTGAAGTGTTCGAATGTCCTTCTCCCAAATCTAACAAACGTCAAGACAAATAAAACGGAGAAAAAGTATCAAAATAAACCATGAGCCATATTTTCGGACTAAACAAAATTCTTCCGTGTGGAGTTTTTTTTTCGGTTTTGTCCGAATTTGACATATTTTTTCTGATGGTTCGGGTAAGAAACTTATAGTAAAGAAGTAAAAACCACACTGAATTTCTTATGTTTTTTAGTTTAAATTTAAGATTTCCAATAGCTCGATTAGGTGAAGAGTTCCATTTGACGTCCTAAGCAACATTCTGTGGGCATAGGATTCAAAGGGGACCTTATTTTGAAAGAGAATTCGTGTAATTATGGTTTTGATTTCTTAATTAAGTAAAATTAGAATGGAAATTTCTTGGCATGGCAATGAAAACACATAATTTGGCGAAATTTTTTTTTCCTGAGTTATTTCTCCAAAATTACAGCCCAAATGCTCGAACTAAATTCATGTTACACAACCGTTTACACTACGACACAAAATGCAGAAATTTCTCGAAATTTTTTATATAAAATTGACCAAATAAATTCAAATTTTGACAAGTTTTGCTAAGTGATTTTATTCTGCGATAGATGAATAAAATTTACAGAATAAATTCTGAATAAAATTCTCGGAGAAATTCAAGAGAAAATTGCAAGTGTAAACGATCCCTAAGAGTCAGGAGGTGTTTTTCCTCAAATAATGTGTTTTTTGCCGAGTAAACAAAATACCTATTATAACTATTCATAAGAAATGTAGTTTTGCTTATAACTAGGAACAGATGACGGGCCGGAAGTGGAAACTTACGGGAGGGGGTGGAGTGACGAACTGTGACGAAATTTTTAATGCTTCGGAATTATTTGTGAAAATTTTGCCAGTCCGATCAGAGGAAAGAGGATTTGTTCAGGTTTTTTTTTTTTAATAAATAAAAAGTGTTGTGGGTGCTTTATACTTTCAAAATACAACAAAATTTGCTCCAGGTAAAACTTTTAGAAATAAACATTTTCTTAATGAAAATTATTTAACACTCTAACTGCCACGACAGTTTTAAGCCTTTTTCGAATATTTAGTTGTCAGTCAAAAAGGATACAATAAAAGAAAAAAAAATTGAAAAAAAATTATACCTACTTAAATCTTATTTTATTACCATAAAATGTGTGCAACTACAAAAAATCGTTGCGGTTGCAGCGAACACTTTAATAATTTTCATTGTGGCCGTTGTGTACAATTAGGTGTCAGGTCTTTTTGACTGACGTGTCAGTTAGAGTGTTAAAGAAATGCACCGCAGGCGATTTTTTTTTGACAAAACATGCAGTAATCTCCGAGGAAACTGCGCCGCAGGCGAATATTGAGGGTTTCGAGGTTAATTTTTTAGTGATTAAGAAATTGCAATACTAGATTTCAAAATTCCGGGATCCAAGTTTAGTTTCCGAGACACCGGGACCACATGCCTAAATCCAGGACTGTCCCGCTCATTCTGAGACGTATGGTCACCCTACTTATAACCAATGAACCGATTTTTTATGAAATTTCGCAAAAAGCGTATCTGACTCTAATACGTTTCATGCATGCCCATGAGAAAACCACTGCATATTTTTAACACAAAATCCAATTTATTCTTAAAATTATAAAACGTAAAAAGAAAATTTTGGAAAAAAAATTGTGCATATAGCTATTTCGCGAAACACTGGCGATATTTGTTTCTGAATTTCACTATAAAATCAGTCAGCCTTCAAGAAAATTTTCTTCCAATTTAAATCAGCAACCTCGGGTTGGAATTGCAATCTCGTCCAATTTCTAGATCTCGAAAGAAATTTTGATTTTCATCTTTTCTTGAAATCTACATGGGATTTTGGAGCCCTTACGATTTAGGATCACAGTATACATTTTTGAGTTTTCCAAAAAAACAAAAAAAAAACTTTTCGAAAATTTATATCGTCTACTTATGCGCCTTGGGTTCCTTCGACTCATGTTTAAACTGTATATTTTTTTATATTAGTCTCGCAATACACTCAATAAAAACAATCATAACATTGAAAACATATAAAAAAGAATTTAAAGAAACTCCAAGTGCACAAACAGTTTTATTCTTCTTACACATATGCATCGATGTATAAAAATTACTGTTATTCACCTTCTTTTGTACAAAAATGGTAAACGTCGATAGTTCATAACGAATAAGACGTGGTATAAAAGGTGCAGCAAGGATATCGAAGGATATTCTACTTATACGTTAAAGTTTTCCCAAGTATTAGACTCAATCTATTGAATGTACTTAAGGACTACATACTAACGAATACAACTTATATAGAGAATCCAAAGTTTAAGATAATGTATATATTGAAAAATATTTAAAGTAGAGTCTAGTTCCAGTGGTTCGTATCTTAAAGACGTCGTCTTCGGTCTTTGAAAAAGAGTTTACGAAAAAAAGGATTATTCCATGGGAAACCGGATACGTAGCTCGACGTCACGGCTGAAATCGTAAAGGTATTGTGGCGCCATAGAATATAAGATTTGCCAAGTACAAAGTTTACGGGTCTTATGCATTCCGATATGTGGAGTTGCTGCTCCTTCGGCTGCTGCTATTGCTGGTTTTCGTATACAATAACATTACGTAGGTGATGTATAAAAATGATGAAAAATAAAGCATTTCCCGAAAGAGGTAAGGAGGGGTTGATGGGTGCTTTAAGCTAAGGATATTTTTAAATGGACACATGTACACAGATAGCATTTAACCTACTCTGGACTCGCCCTTTTAAACTCATATCCACCTACTTTTTTTGTATCATTGTATGAATCTTTCAAGAAACGTAGATTTACCGAGTTTCACCCATTATCATGCAGTAGCATTCATCCACCAGTCTTTCTCTCAGTGGATTGCTGGCGTTTCGACCCCACTATTTTATAGATGGCGAATATGTACCTAGTTTAAGTTTGAGTTGTTTACCAACATACATATTGATGGTCCAAAAGATATTTAATGCGATATTGTGTTTCTTATAACCTTGGGGATTTAACATAAGAATCGAAAGATGTCGAAGAGAAAAAAATGTGGATTTCTCTTGTCAATTTGGAAAATAGAGTTTTCAAGAATAAGCAAGAAACGTTTAGAGAAAACTGAATAAAAACCAATAAAAAAAAATCTTGTTCATAGCAAGTAGAAATTAGATTGAAATTTCTTTGATAACAATCAAAATTGTAATAAATATCGAATGACAGGTTGTGTAAAATATTATTTTGTTGAGTTTGCTAGAGCGGTTTTTTTTTAAAGAAGAGTACAATTAAATTGTAGTATGATGGCATATGAAAGGTTTTATCTGTGAAACATCAAGAATGTCATTGAATGAGAAAAGCTATAATTAATGTATTTATTATTAGGGGCTGCGCCCGAACCAGTAGTTTTTTACCAGCATAGAAAAGTGAAATTCAATTCCCTATACTGGTGAAAATCAAATAATAACATACAATAAAATTATTACATATAATATAATTTCAAAATAGTCAATAGTAGAGGATGCACCCGCGACCTCTTTGCGATCCAACCTCACCACAAGCCATTAAAACGTACTCGGCCTTCAGCATCGGCATTGACTTTTTAAAGGTACACAACTCGCAGGGAAATATTTGGGCTAGATTTTAGTGAGCTAGATTTTGGGGGGCGAAATTTTTCCTTAAATGATAACCTGGCGAACACAGGGTCCAAATCCCTTTAGAATTGCAGGATACAGCATGTGAGGGGGTTTACAAAGATAGGAGGGAGTAGATATTTGTTAGCGAGAATTTTTCCAAAAACCTGACCTCTCTAATGGTGAAAACTGCTTCCAAATAGACTACGAAATTCAAAAATATATGCCTGCGATGCAAATTTCATCAGAAATTACTGCCTCTAGCGCATTTTTGTTAAAAAAAAATTCATAAAAGAATTTTCAATAGTAGGTTCTAAAAGTTTTGCCTGCGGCGCAATTTTTATCGTGTCATAAACAAAAATTGAAACAAACCATCTTCCCTTTAATCGGGGTTTTAAAACTTCCACAATTGATTTTTAAATATTAAAAATCCGGGGAAAACTTTAGTTTCCGGTACGAAAAAAATAAAATTTTCTGCATTCTTTCCTTTAATGGTTTTTCTTCAACGGTTCTCGAGATATTTGCCTATTTTTCCGAAACTAAATATTACCTATTTTTCCAAAACTTCATAACAGAGTGAACTGTTGATCACAACATTAATTTATCTTTTTTAAATTGTTTTGCAATAAAAATCTACTTCGGTGGGTTATTTTCCCTAAAGTAACAAACCACCATCTATTACATTCAACTAACTGTTACAAAATAAATTTCTTCATACATTTCGCAACTGATGCACAACTCTAGGTTAAAAAATTAGAGCTTAAGAATCGAAATCGAGTTTCTCTAGAGAGTTTCTCAAGACTATATTTTTAAAAAGATCCCTCAATTATTCCAATGAATTGGTTGAAATTCAATACTTTAGCTGTATTCATTATTTTCACCCTCGTGCCCCGAACTTTGTTTCTCTTGAATAGAAAAATAATCAAAATTAATGGAATTCAGTCGAATCAAACTAAGACTAAAGACTTTGCCCCTTTAAAACCATTTCAACAGATAAAGTTTGACCTTCGCTCAACAGAATTTTGTTAAAGGAGAAAATCCTTTGGGTACGCGAAACACAGGAAATCGTTGAAGAAAATTGGTTAAATGGATACGGGGGGAAAATGTATAGCAGCCGAGGTAAAACCGAAAATCCTTTAATTACACTTCACAAATAAATAAGGTAAACTTTAATGGAGCTAATATTTTAGAACAGATTGTATCTCTTCAGTAACGATGTAAATTATTACTCCAATGGCTAACAGAGTCTGGGGGCTGATGATCGTGTATCTAAATCTATTTAAATATATGTTTATCTATAGGTAAATACCAAAGTGTAAAGTATTTCACCGTTGCTTGCACAGGTTAGCCGCGATTTTCAAATTGTCTCGGGCAACATCGCAATTTACCCTTATTTGTATATACGCGCGTATAGTAGAAATCTGTATTCATTACCAGCCAAAACGGATAGCATTTTGTTAAGCACAATGTTTTACTAACTTGTTTTGTTAAATCAGCAATGAAAATCGTAGATTTCAAGGTAACAAAGTATAATCTGTTGTTGAATTTAATAAAAATTGTTTTTGTTGTTCGTAGTAAGATGGAATCAATATCCATCCATTTTTAAGTTGCCTTCATTAGGTAAGAAAAATAAATTTTTCGGAAAAAATCTTATCTGGGGGTTTTTGGGATCGACAAATCCGATTCTAACATTAAGAATCGGATTTGAGTCTGTAAGGATAACGGAAGGCCCTATTAGGGTAATGTGGTTATCTTTTTCATTTTGAATTTTTCAAAATACCAATCAAATACGAAATTACTAAGAGAGATCAAATAAAAAAATCTGAAAAAATCAAAAAAAATTTTTTTTTTAAATGCACTAAAAAAGAAAAAAAAATTTTTCGGCACTGTGTATCAGAAATAAAAGCGAGATAAGAGTGTAAAATATAAAATAAATATTTACCTCGATTTTAGTTCTGGTACAGTGCCGAAAAAATTATTTTTTCCTTTTTAGTGGATCTTTTTTAAATCAAAGCTTTTCAAAAATATTTTTTTTTGTGATTTTTTTAATTAAAGAAAAAAAGTTCGACTTTACCACTAAAATTAAAATTTTGGAACTGCCACTAAAAATGTTGAAATTTAATGGTTTCCAAGATCACAAATTTTTGCATGTCATCTGAATACACTAATGTTGCATCGCTAACAGTTCCGGGGTATATGTCATACCCCAGAACTGTTAGCGATACCACTTTTGTGTATTCAAATAACATTTAATAAGAAAAACATAACAAAAGCTATAATTGCCAATCTGGCAATTATTGAAAACCCGTATGGTGATATTCGTATCAAAATTCGAACAGTTGTATCAAAATTCCATTTTGAAGTCAAACTTTCCAATAAGATTTTTTAAAATTCATTCCAATCAGATTTTGATGTATGGGAGTTTTATGTAGCATCATATCCTAAATAACTTTTGTTGTTGGACTTTTTTGATAAGATGCACCGTTTTTGAGATATTCAGAAAAAAGTTTTCGTTCGTATGGTGGGCACCCCCCACCCTCATATGGTCCATTTTCGCCAATTAACGAACCTAGCCTTGCATCTCACGAAAAACGAATCTGCGCAAAATTTTAAGTCTCTAGCTCAATCCGTGCGCCCGCAATCCACGCCACAGACGGACGTACAGACAGACAGACGGACAGACAGACAGACGGACAGACGGAAAGACGGACGGACGGACGGACGGACGGACATGCAAAAATTAAATATTTTTATCATTCTAAACACACTGGTGTAATTCATTTTTGTGTGTGATGACGGGATCTTGGCGTTACAAACGGTATGGCAAAGTTAATATACCCTTTGGTTTCACCATACCGGTATAAAAATCACGAAAATCTCACAGAAGACTTTCTTTTGGGTTTTACTGTTGATAATGGAATTTTTTTGCAATTCCTAACTTCCTTCGTTGAAGATGTGAAGACATGAAAAACTTTTGTTTCTGCTGACAGACATTGTTTACTACAAAAGTCAATTAGTGATCAAACACCGGCCGTCTGAAAATCTAGAAAATAAGACAATTTTTCCACTAATTGTAAGAGTTAAATATTTAGTTTACATAACTATTTCCGATATTGATGTTTCTCAAATATCTGTAAAATACACTAGTTTACCAAAGTGACTACTAACGCTACTTCTTGTGTAGCTCCTGGTAGAAAATGTTGTATAAACTTTTAGAGGAGGCGATTTCAAATACACCTCAATAGATTTTGTAGTTTTTTTTGAACGGTAACCAGTAATACAGCGATTTCATTGGAATATAGATGTATATTCATTTTCAGTATTCTTTTGGTTGGTACACGGAAAGGATGGAAAATTCGAATGTCTATTAAATAGCGGCGTATTAGAAGTTTATCAGTATTTTGTCGATATTAATGGAGGTTGAGAATTTCATTTTTACCCCTTGAAACATACGCCAGTAGATATAAATATCTTTTCTATATCTATTATAGCCATTGCTGTAAAATATTGCGCCTCCCATCCACTATAGATACATCAATGAACTGAAGTTTATAAATGGATACAAGTCGCATGTACATTACGGCAATTAAAGCTTCTTTCGAATAATTCAAGTACTTTTTAGATAAAGTTTCTATAGACTAATGAAGTGTATAGGAGTGAAAATATGTTGCTATGTTTACCTAATGAATTATATTTATATCTATATAGATATTTATTTACTTAAATTCTAATACAGATAGATATTTAAAAGATATACCACAAATTTTTGTATATTTTCCTATTACGATATTTCTACATGAATCTCTCCAAGCGTTTATTAAATATTTCGGAAACTTGAGGAATTTTCTGTGTTGCCGAAAAATTTACAAATTTAATTATATTAGAGATAAAGTAATTAGTGGAAAATTAATATGGGGCTCATAAAGAGATTTTCAGGGGAATTGAGAATTTTAATTCGAGTGGAATATTTTTGAGATTGGCGAAAATATCTCATGTTTCTATTAAATTATTTTTCTAGTTATCGAAAATTTAACGAAAATTGATTTGTTTTAAGATTTTGTTAATATTCTATGGCTGCACCTACTGTTTAACATTGATTGGGAAGTTTGACTGTGTTTATAACATTTGTGAGGTACTAAAATCCGTCTACAGCAACGAATTGTGGATATTAAATTTGGAGCCACTTTCCTCACTTTTTCCCAAAAACTCGGACTTTGCAATATTTTCATTACTTCTTCCTTATTATGAAAGCGAAAGGTCCTGTGAAGATAACGTAATTATCTTTTTAAACATTATATGGATAACGGAAGGGCATGTAAGGATGACATGATTATCGTTTTCTTCAAATTTTCCGGAAAAAATGTCATCTGGCGGCTTTTGTGGTTGCTGAATCCGATTCTGAGGTCAAAAAGTTTATAAGGATAACGGAAGTTCCTGTGAAGATAACTCGATTATCCTTTTCTTCGAATTTTCCAAATATTTTTCATAACACCCGCATCGAAAATATGCCTTTCGATGCCTCCGTAGCGGGCCGAAAGTTGCGTTTTCGGCCCTAGGGGCGAAAGTGCGATAAGCTGACCGAAAGTGTGTTTTCGCGACGTGTTTCTCGTACCACAGAATACAGAAGACAAACTTCATAGGCAGAAAACACTAGAGTAAGCAGTACAGCTATATATGATTCTAACCGAAATTTTGTGAAAAAACTGAACGTGTGTGAAGTTAGCTGCACGAGCGAAGTGTGATTTAGTTGAACAGCATTGCCGATTTTCATTTTTTGTTATGTTGATTTTTTATTTTTTTTTTTTTTTTTTTTTTATTTAACAATATAAAGTAGGTTTTTACATGGTATAATATAATGTGTTATAGCTATAAGATTAAATACCGATAAGTACATAATAGTTAATGCTTCAGCGCCATGAGGCCTAAAGAAGCAGATTAGTGTTTCAGAGGAGAGAAATTTAAAAATTAAAATCCATTTTGCCCAAAATTTCTTAGTAATAAAACGAATTTATAGAATAGAGTTGTTTTGTTTCTTTTAAAAATTTACTTCTGCTGAAGTCACCCGCTTTTGCGTTACTCTCCAATACGAAAATCGCATTTAAATGGCACCTCAAGTCATATTTTCAATGAATTTGTTATGAAAAATTGTATACGCATCTCGGAGAGAGTCAACGATTTCACTCATGCGATATCTGCCCTCGCTTCGCTCATGCAGCTAACTTCACACTCGTTAAATCATTGACTTTCGCCCCTGGTTTGCGTAATATACTCTTCTGGACGTTTTTGCGGTCGCTTAATCCGACTCTGAAGTCAGCAAGTCCGTAAGGGTATCTAAAAGGCAAGGATATATGAGGCGTTAAAAGCTAGAGTGGACCAAGCCACATAATCGAGTTTTTGAAACTTTTCCACTTTTGTACTATTGACTGTAAATTTTTGGGAAAAAAAATTTCTGTGGACTTTATTAGTCAATGTTGAAATGTTCTTTTGTGCATCCAAACATTTTTATCTAAAAACTCACTCGCAATAGTGATTCAAACACAAAAAAATTCACGATTTCGACATGTGGGTTGGGTCACTCTAGCTTTTAACGCCTCATATATTCGAAGACTAAAAAGTATAAAAACAGTTTAAAAAGAAAATTTTCTGTTATTAGACTCTTTTAAAATATACTAAAAGAAGTGCTTTGTAGTGGGAGTCGGAGTCGGGATCACATTATTGCCACAGGAGTCGAAATCGGTCAATTTTCACAAGAGAGTTCAAGAGCCGGAGTCGGCATCGAAGAGAATTTGTCTACTCCAAAGCGGTTAATTTACCTCCATTGGCCACTCTTTAGTTTGCCAATGTTTCTCCCTGTTTGATTTGGGGTTTGAGGTGATTTAATGATTTTTTTAGCCAAAGAAGTCGGACTTGGAGTTAGACCTTCTAGACTTTCCGAAGTCGGAGTCGGATATTCTAAAATTTTAGGGGTCAGAGTTGTAGTCAAAGGTTGAGCTACCGACTCCACAGCAATGGTAAAAAGCACAAAATAAGTTTCCCCATTAATGTTTTAGAGTTTCCACAGAAATGTTCTTTAAAATTGTATGTTTTAATAAAAATCTTAAGTATGTGGCGTTGGAACTGTGAGAAATCGTGGTTTACGGATCTTACAATAGCTGCGTGATTCAAATAGCAAATTGACAAAAAAAAATATGGTCACCCTAACCTAACCATACACGAAAAATGCTAGTTGGAATAGTTTATCGGATTCTCGCAATTTTTTTAGAGACAATTTTACGGAATTTTAGATTCAAAGTCACAATATTATGCAATTTAAAGCAATGGAAACATTTGAAATCAAATTTGTATTAAGAATTGAAATAATAAAAACACCATAAAACGCAAAGTAGGTCATTTAGCTATCTACATTCTCATTCTTAGTGTTTACAGTACAATGATTATATGGATTTAGATATTATGAGTAAACTATTCACCCCTTTTTTTTACCAACTTCTTTTATGGAATGAAATGGAAAAGTTATTGGAAGCAAAACAAGTCTTAAATTGAAGAAAATTCAATTTTTCCCTCCACTACACACTCGCACGTGTATCTCTTTACTGGAAATGGGAAAGGATTCAGTGTAATCGTGGTGAAAAGGACGAACGAGACGCAAACGTAAATGATATTTTCAATGAAAGAAGATGCGAAGAAGGAAAAAAAACCTGAAGAAAAGTACCGATAGCATAGAATATATTTATTTATGCTTCTATATTATATACGAGTATCTTTAGATATTTTTTTTGTCTATCAGGAATATTCGTATTGTGCCATCAGAAGCAGGGAAGCCAACTTGAAGTCATCCACCGGGAGCGCTTTAGATTGTATACATTGCGTAATATAAGTAGATAGAAAAATCTACAGATATATGAGTTTACTCGTAAAAGGCGATACACTGTCCCCAAATCGACCTTACCTTTGCACGACTTCATATCATATCAGTTCAATATTTTTACCTTTTTTTTACTGTGAATATTTACCCCTTATCCTTATCACAATTTTTGGTCTTGTACTGTTCAATCAGGGGGCGCGATAGTAGTCTGGAAGTCTTTAAGGGTGGTTTTTATTTCTTTGGTATTATTTTATGAAGCGCGGCGTTCTGTTGTTCGGAGTTTAGGATACATTCTATTCACTTTATTCTGCTATAGAGGGAAAGTATTGTATTCATGACGGAGATCAATTCGAGAACGGGGGCAGATAGAAAATTTCTGATCAGTACGAAATCCGTATCAGGCTAAATTACGGGGATGTCCGTGCGTCTCTTTGTCGGTCTGTTGGTCTGTTGGTCTGTTGGTCTGTTGGTCTGTTGGTCTGTCAGTCTGTCTGTCTGTCTGTATGTCTGTATGTCTGTCTATCTATTTTTCCCTTTTACTTACCTTAACTAACTCGAGAACGCGTTGAGCTAGCGACTTGAAATTTTTGTTTAAACAAGATTTACGAAAATCATAGTTTTCTGTCAATTTCTGAAAAAGTAACGGTAGCTATAACGGGTACCCCCCCAAACAATTTTTTTTTTTTTAAATATACCGTTTTTTTGAAAATTTCTCAAAATCTATGCACTTTTGGGGAAAAACCAATATAATAAAACTCAAAGGAAATAAAATTTCCTGCGTGGTTTACGTATCTTTAACTGTTCTTGAAAAATTAAAATAAATATTATTTTTTATATATTTTTCCCGGATCTAAATATTGCAGAGGAAAGTTTTATGTTGATCACAACTAATATTTTATCATGTTCTTTCTATCACTTACTGCATGTGATTTCCGCCCTCTCTGGAGAACAAAACAAGCTCTAAATTAGTGTTTGGAAATATTTTGGTAAAATACAAAGAGAGATTGCCTCTTATTATTCTCCAAAGTCATCTGATATGAAGATTTGTTCTTTTGGTGTTTTACTTATTTATTTATCATACCGCAAAACAGACATATTTTCTATACCACCAACATCTCGTCCTTATTGTTCATCTAATAATTTTACGATACATTTTCTTGCTGGTTCTCTCTTTTTTTACTGCTTTTGTATCTCATAGATACAACATAAGAAAAGTAAAATTCCGAGTATATCGGAGAAGACAACCAAATACGCTAAACGCATACGTTTGGACGGATATGGGGACCATAAAGTTTTGTTGCGTTTAGATAAAAATTGATTTTGACAGTTCAGTTATGGGAAAATTTGTTTGTTGCTCTAAGGGTATTTCGCCCTGTGATAGATATTGGTAAGTAAGGGATCGTCATATGAAAATCGGAAAAACTATTGAGCAGTGTATATAAAAAAATAAAAACGAAATAACAGTAATAATAACAAAATGTTTATGAAATTAAATAATAAATTTTTGGGGCTCGTGGATATCACGAAAATCAGACGTCATCTTTAGTAGTTCTCGAATATCAAGTAAAGGTATGGCTCCCGAATCTGGACCACCAGTTTTTAAAACGCCATAAAAACTGAACGGATGGGTATTTTTGAATGCAAACAACGACACGCGAAAATTCTCAAGATTGAATTATATAACTTTATTTTGTTAGCAATTAAAAACTGAAGAGCGGCATTTTAAATACTGGAAAATATGTGATCTTGCTTTTATTTAACACTCTAACTGCCACGACAGTTTTACGCCTTCTTCGAATATTTAGTTGTCAGTAAGAAAGGCAGTAAGACAAAAAAAAAATTGAAACAAAATTATACATAAATGTTATTTTATTACCATAAAATGTGTGCAACTACACAAAATCGTTGCGGTTGCAGCGAACACTTTAAAAATTTTCATTGTTTCACTGTCCACAAAGTTAGGTGTCACGTCTTTTTGACTGACGTGGCAGTTAGACTGTTAAAAAAAGACTCCGAATATGGACCTCCATCGAAATTTCTTAATATGTGCTTAAAATATTATGAAATCGTTGGATTTCCTGATAAATTTTAGCAAATATAGTGTGACGTCAATGTAAACTTGTATTTTTATTGTACATGAGAAAACGCTGTAAGTACCTATAGTTTCTTCGGTCCAAAGTTAACTACTTATACTTCGATACCACTGTTTGTAAGCCAGTTATAATCGAGCCCGAAAAACAACAACAACTTTCCAACTGGTCATAAATTTACCGATTTGCGACGGTCTCATTTTGACCGGTTCTATTGTAACCAATTTACAACCGGTTTTTTTGTCACCGGTAACCAAT
The DNA here is from genome assembly GCA_964034945.1 of Chrysopilus asiliformis. NCBI lineage: Eukaryota > Metazoa > Arthropoda > Insecta > Diptera > Rhagionidae > Chrysopilus > Chrysopilus asiliformis. The sequence continues at coordinate 5,978,649 of OZ035962.1, read as the reverse complement.
TTGCAATTATTAATTTGTAACTGGTCACATTGTAACTAATTTGCAACTGATTTTATTGTCACCGGTCACAAAGTAACCGATTTGCAACGGTTAATTTATAACCGGTCAGCATGTAACCAATTAGAAATCGGTTTCATTGTGATCGGTCACGAAGCAACCGTCGGATAAACGGCTTTGCCACCAGCACTTTGCGATCAAGGTCACATTTTAACCTATTTGCAACCCAGCTCCTTGGGTAATAGTGATGTCGGAGTGAATCACAGAAAAATGCATTTGGATTTTCAAAGAGCCGCCATCTTGGTCATTTCCAGTTGGACGATATTCACCAATGTTTTGCTCATATATAGAAACTTTTAAAGTTCCGTTATGTGGGAGCTAAGAAATTGTAGTGGTGCATATTAGGGAGAGTTCCATATTGCCTTAAGCAGGGTTTACACACAGCGAGTAACTCGCTGCAAGTAAAGAGAGGCAAGTAGTTTGCTTCGTTTACACGATGCAAGTAAATCGTTGCAAGTAGAATGACAGCCGAAGGAAAACATAACCTAAAATTTTCTGAGAAAAGATATCACGACTCTTTTTTGTGGAAAAATTTGCGAATTTCGACCTAAAACTGTTTGTTGCCGACGAGTTTTTTATATCCGTGTCGTTTTTTCCTTAAAATGTTACGACGTTTTCTGGCAAAGCAGCAAATATAAAATGAACCGAAACACACACACATAAAACCACTTCATTTGTACGCGGTTCCATGTTCTTGTACAAAAATAGAATGGCTTTCTATTATTTTCGAGAGAGCGGCAAGTATTCTCACACATATGCGAGCGTCGCACACTAGGTCAAATCGCGTGTATTTACGTCTACTTGCCGCAAGTTACTTGTCTCGTCTAAACCCTGCTTTATATGAAAAGGTCACAAGTTCTATGAGCAAGATGATAATTAGAAAAACAGTGCATCGCACTTATTTGAAATACCATTTATACGATAGGCTAATACTCCACCTCGTTTCTTACCCCCTCTCCTGCTATATGTTAAACAGCAAAATAATTTCTGACCTAGTTTTTATTGCTAAATGTGTTGTTCTTTCAAGATAATTTCCGCTCACTTAAATTAATCATACGCATCTTCGTTGAGATTTTGATCCAATTATCACCATTAAAAATGTTACCTCTTAAAAATAAAAATTTATTTCAACCCCTCGCCTCTGATCTCCTCCCCATCTATCTTCTAAACCTCTGAAGGGATTTAAACTTGATTTGATGCAGCTGTTTCCTTGAAAAATATTGGAGACCCACATGGAGGTTAGACCGCGAAATCAGCAGAGAGTTCGGAAGGAATCAAAAACTTTGAAAAGATTTTCCTACTGTTCAAAGAACGCCTGAATATCCACCCAAAAGAAGTCCTGTGGTGTAGAAAAGATAACTACCGAAAATAAAAACTCTGTTTTCTTCCTTAAAGTGTAAATAAATAAATACCGAAATAAGGAAATCCGGCCTCGTAATTCTTGTGCGTGGAAGTCCTCTCACCCCCTTGGCATGTGACTATTCAAACTTTACCGAATTTTCTATAAACCGCGAATTAATAAGAATGTTTCTAGCTATGAACAGAAAAAAAATATTGATTAACTCTAGAGAGGCCGTTATTTTGAAGTCAAAGAGATATGTTAGAGAGTTTATCAGAACTAATTTCGATGAGTGTCAACAAGAAGTCGTTAAAACTTTCGAAATTAGCACAAAACTATTATAAGAGAAGATGAATAGCGTGCGGTGTACCCTAAAGAACAGAACTAAGGTAGGAAAAAAAAATACCAACTCCTCACCTTCCCTTAATTTAGAATTTATTTGTTACCTTTGATACTCCAATACAACGACATTTCAGGCTTTAGCTTAGCAGAGTTTAGTTTTAGTTTATCATGAAATCCGGTTTGAATACACTTTCAGTGCAAAAGGAGCATAACGTCCTTTAAGGATATGGCGAAAATACGTCGGTTTTTTACATTTAAATGATCCAGAGTCACGAAAATCGAATAATCAAACACGTTTGGCAACACGACAGGCTGACTAAAATTTTGTGTCGATTTCGGGAACAAAACGATCCCCTATAAATGAATTACAACTTTGAGGTAGACATTAAGTGGCTTTATGGACTTTTATGCTTTCTATTCCATGAGTATTCTATCAATTCGTATGACGACAAATTCCCATGGATTTTCAGCAGGTACGATAATATAATTTTGAAAGGTTTTGCGAAATACACAATCCATTTTACATGAGAGTGGCCTGAGGTATTCTAATGTTTGAACAGACCGTACACATCCATTGACGATAGATTCGAGTGTATCGGAACTTTGTTAACAGACTGTCTTACAAATCAAAAATCAAATTTAATAAGATTTATTGAATGCTTATTAGCCCTAGGTGAAATTTAAACGAAGTGGAATTGATATTGACACAAAAGATTTACATTCTCGAAAGGTCATTGTTGAAATAAATGAACGGAAAATAAATTCTTGCACTACCTACTAGAATTTTGATTCCAACATACTAAGAAAATATTAGGTAGCTGTGTTTAAAAGAAAAATATTAGAAAATCAGGATATAAAATACGTCCCGGAATGGCGGGGATAGTTTTGGATGTAGTCATGTTGTCCCGGCATGCCGAAAACGAAAATTTTGTCCCGAAATTATGCAATTTAGTATTGTAATTTGTTAATCATTAAAAAAATATACCCCGGAACCCAAAAATTTTCGTCTGCGGCGCAGTTTCTTCAGAAATTACTGCCACAGGCGGGTTTTTGTTTAAAAAAAATACCACCGGCACATTTCTCTTTGGAAATTCCAAAAAAAACCTCTTCTGTTTGATCGGTCATTCAACAAGGTTACGATTAATTTCGAAACCTTAAAAATTGCCGCACACCTCATCACGACTCTGCCCCACCCCCGCTCTTCCCTGCTCCCATTCAAAAATCTGTTCCGGATTCACACAAAAAAATATAGTCATTCTACCCATTCAAAAGCTGTAACCTGGAAATTTTTCAACCGATCGAAGTCACAGTTTGAATCATAAAAATAGCGAAATATTTATCACAAACATTAGAAAAGCTACAATTGCGAGAGGAAAATCGTAAAATACTCTATATGAGACAAATCAACAAAAAAAAAACTTTCAACAAAAAAAAAAATCCCATTTGTGTTAGGGAGGGGTGAAGGAGTCGTACGATTGAATTTTGATGAATCAAAACATCTTAAATATATTTTGTAGCTCCACATTTTTCGATACAATGTTCCCTTTTCGAGAAGATTGAGAAAAACTATTCTTAAATCCGACGATTGGTTCAATGCATTACAAATAGTATACCTACTAAATATTTCAAAAGTGAAAAAGTGACATAACTCTGGTATCCATGATTTTACAAGAAGCTTGAGGCTTTCGTGATTATTGGTTCCCTAAAAATTTTGGGTCTTCAAAATTTCTGGTTTTCAAAATTTTTATGTAGATTCTACATCCCAAAGTGGGACTGGACCTCTTCAGTTGAGGTTTTTAGAGCATTTTGTCTTCCCTACTTCGAGCCTACAGTTTATACATGTATTGCGAACCATGGATGAATGCAACATTTGTAAGGTTTTTACGTTGCGACCCATCAGAAGCAAAGATCGTGGTAGCAGTCCAAATTGATGATGTCATTAACTTGAAAAATTTTGGTCTCCCAAAAAATAGGTTTTTAAATTTTCGGTCGTCTAAAAAAGATTAAATTAATTACTACTACTTGTATCATCTCGGTTTGAGGAGACTTTAGAGTAAGAATATAAAGTTTAACTGCTATATTTAAATCCATTACCAAATTTTATCAAGGATTTTTTTACGCTAAAGTTTGGAGAAACATCGCGAACTCTGTATGCAATCACCAAAATAATAAGAATACACATTTTGAAGTGCAAAAGTTTAATGCATGTTCCTACCATCATTACTATTCACATATAATAACATATCAGTATGTATCTCCATTTTTGTTCTTCAATATTGTAGCACTGGAGATGTTAAGTAGGCCTACACACAAACATGCAGAGAACTTCGTAAAAATATGAAATATGAACGGATTGAGCCACCCGCAAAACACCCCCTTTTCCTCGCTAGTTTCACAATGACGTAACAAGGACTCATCATATATATCGTGAATATCGTCGTTGCAAAAACATTTTCATGCACGAATATAATTAGAAGCGATCATCATTATAGAGTGTAATGGCGGAAATCCATCCGTTTTCAAACTTTGATTTGAAGGAGCAGAGACAGTACATGTGCTGCATTTAAATTAGTTTTTATTCGGAATCCTTTATTTAAAAGCAAGGACTCATATTGTTTAGTTCTATGTCTCCACTTCCAACGCCTGCATGACAATCCTAGTAGTTAAGACAACTTCAAAGAACATCAAATCAGAATGTTTGAACAAAATTTTAAAAAAATCGTAACAATTTTGCCAAATGAACGTCGAATGAAGTTCTTGCATCACAATAGTATGTTTGCAGCAACATAGATACATTCAACATAAACATTATATTTTATTTTTACCGAAAATGAAGGCAAGTAAAATAAAATAAAGAAAAGCTCGCGTTAGCATTTCGCGTTTTGTATTTTTGCCCATCATAAATGCCATTTGAAGCTAAAAACCTTTCGCTTCGTTTACTTTAACAACTTTTGGCTTTCCAAATTATAGTCGCTTGGATAATAAAATTATTGTATGTGTTCATGCACACGTTTCGTTATTTTCTTAATGCTAGAACGCTATATTCTTTTCAGCTTAACTTGAATAATATCTGACATGGATTAGTTGAATGGATTAGAGACAAATAGATTATATAGTTTTATTTTATGTTTATTTCTTATTTAGAAAAGCTTTACAGTTTTTGGCAGAAAACTCATCTTTCTGAATTACGGAAATGAAGCTTTTACCAGTGTTGGGTAAAACGACGTAAAATACATTTTTTACATTTTTTACGTTTATTACGTAAACATCGTAAAAAACTGGTGAAAGCGTAAAACACTGGCAAAAAGGTAAAATACTGGTAAAAAACATCAAACACTAGTAAAAACCCTAAAAAAATAAGACCGCATTAAATTCAGGCGCAGCGCTAGTGCCAAAATGTTCAGCTTGGTTCATAAAAGTCGAAGGTCAACATCAATTGGTCAATTTCGGAATTTGGGCACGGCCAGGTCAGCGTAAAGAGCCAATAATCTAGATCAATTAGAATCGTCTATTTCACTCAGAAAAATGTCCAGGTCAACTTTTTGTCAGGTTAACTCTGACCGCTAGCTGGCTGACAGAGGTTTCCATTACATGACATTACATCCTCAAAATGCCTATCTAAGGTCAACTCGTGCAGCTCCCAAGGCCCTACTTCACCTGCTGGTGGCTTAATTTCAGAATTTCTCCGGTCACAGGTCAACACAAGTTTTACATTCCCTCATGCAGGCGAACGCGCGCCTGCCCGAGGCCAATTACGCCGTATGTAGGTCGTCGAGTTAGCCTCAATTTTTCTGAGTGTAGGACAGTGAGATGTGAACAGTATGTAAACATTATTTTCAGATTATTAAAACAACTACGACTTTTCAAATACTTTTCCATACGTTAAACATCAGTTTATTATTTATTGTATGTTAATCGATTTCAATTATTTTGGCAATTGTTTGTAACAATGAATCAAATTTTTAAAGATTTTTGCGCTTGTTTTTTTTACAAATGGCGGCTATTTTTACACGTTCAAATCCTTCCTTTCTGCTACGTTCACTTTTTCGGGATTTTTCCTTTCCTTTCGCACGATTTTTTTTGCAGAGGATTTAATATCGCCTCGCTTCACCCTAATTCTGTAACGTATTTTTCGCCCCAATATCAAATTTCAACTTCTTAGCTAAACTCTTAAAATATGTAAACTGAATATTTTTAGTTTGTTTTTTTTTTTACAAAACATTGAGGTAATTTTTCATTTTCACGGCAAACAAAATAAAATTGTTCGTATTCCGCTCTGAGCTCTACTTAAGGAAATCAAATCAACTCAAGTCCTTCACATCAGCTACCCTTTGCCGGTTATTTCCGTTTCAAACGAATTCGTCCTTCATTCGTGACGTTAAGGTTTCTTATAATAATAGTTCAACACCTGTCAAAATATATCAAGAATTCGATTCGTTCACATATTCCAATAGGGCTGCTCTAGTTTTCCATTCGTTTTTATTTTGTTACGCTTTTTTCCGATACAAAATGTATTCTTGGAAAAGATTTTACGAAAGGTATATAAAATTTCCCACTCTCTTCACTGCTATGCCGCCTTTTTTGCGTCGCAATTCATTTATTTATTGTGGTTTTTTCCCTTCAGAAAAATGATATGTGACATTCTAGAAATTTACGAAAAACGTTTTGCGTACAACATGGAAACCCACTTGATATTTAATACTTTCCTGGAAAAACTTATAGAATTCCTAAAACAATTTATGAAAAATTTATGCCTACATTTTGGATTGAGTCTTTTTAAGTAGGTATCTGTGAAAACGGAATTTTCCCGCTACTCTAGATATTTTTCTTTATAGAAAAATCGAATTATTTACTTGGGTCCATTTAGGTAATAAAGTTTGTTAAATTCAACACGAAAAAAGCATTCTCTAAGCTCTGATGTTTATTTTAAATTTTTGTCTTCATTCTGTTTTTGAAGTTTTTTTTTCATGTTTTCTTTTGAATTTCAAAAATTATTGTATTAGAAAATCAAAAAAAAATCTTTTCAAAAAAAAAAAATATCAACTGTGATCAACACAAAACTTTCCTCTGCAATATTTAGTTTCGAATAATATTTTGAAAAAATAATATTTTTTTCAAATATCTCGAGAACCGTTAGAGATACGTAAAACCCTCAAAGCAAAAAATGTAGAAAATTTGATTTTCTATAAATTTGATTCTATGCATTTTTTTCAAAAAAGATTTTCAAAAAACTGTATAAGTCAACGCGTTCTCGAGTTATTTAAGATACGTACAACGGATAAACCGACAGATAGATCGACAGACAGACAAACCGACGGACAGGCGACAGATCGACGTACAAGCAGACAGGCTGACAGACACACAGATCGACAGACCGACAGATATACCGACAGACATACTGTCAGACAGGCAGGCAGACAAACTGACCGAGATATGCACGGACGATCCTCATAATTTTGCCTGAAATGGATTCCGGACTGATCAAAAAGTTTCTATCTACTCCGGTTCTCGAATCGGTCTCCGTCATCAATACAATAGTTTCCTTCTATTCTTCTATATATAAAATCGTTTAACCTGATTGACTATCAACGGCCAGCCCAAACCCCTGAAGCTAGAAACTTGAAACTTTCACAGTATGTCCCAACCATGACGTAGGCGCTCATTAAGGCGGGGTTTTCAGAAATTTTACCACTAAGGGTGTGAATGGGGGATAAAGGGGGTTTGATTTTCGCCATTAATCCTGCTGAAAAGTTTCACTTCGAGGTTTTTGGGGTCGCTGATCACGAATCTGGTGTTAGAATTTTAAAATTCGGAACGGAAGGTCCTGAAGACATAACGATTTTTTCAAAAGTTTTTAAGTTATTTCTTTGTTTTTTTGGGGTAAGAAAATTTTTACAAAAAACTTTTACCCGACAACGGCGAGTATGCGAGCTAGTACTCGTATAGGAGGAAAGTAAAAACAAAATTGGAAATGGTAACCAAACTGTATTCGTTTTTAAAAGCTCCAATTTGGCCTCAAATTTTACCTTATATATTTGGAGAGAAAACGGTTAGAAATGTGAAGAATATTTCCAAAATCCGTAATTTTTTACGAAAATCTATCCCAAAATTTTGTATTTTCTTTTCAAAAATTTCGAATTTTTTTTCTTAAATTTCGAGGAATAAAATTCGAGGAAAAAAATGTCAGGTGTAACGGGCCTCTAACTTCAGAAGTGATCGCAAAGAAACGGGTTTTCAAAATTATACTCCTGTGGGAGTAAACGAGGGCTGCTGTTTTAAAACATTGATTTTTGCCATGAAGTTTGCCTGTTAGGATGCTGATAATCTGGTGTTAGGATTTCTAAATTCGAAACAGAAGGTTGTAAAGATAACGCAAATATCCTTTTTAATTTTTTTTCTGGAAAAACTGGCGTCGCTGTTTACGAATCTTGTGTTGGAATTTTGAAAATTCGAAACGGAAGGTCCTGTGAGGACCACGAAAATATACATTTTTCCATTTTTCCTCGGAAAAACTGGCATTAGGAGGTTTTCGGGGTCGCTGATCACAAATAATCTGGTGTTAGAACTTTAAATTCGAAATGGAACTCCTGAGGGCATACCGATTTAAAAAAAAAATCAGGTGTTTTCTGGGTTTTTGGCGCGAAAAAACTGATACAAAAACTTTAACCCGACAGCGACGAGTATGCAAGCTAGTTATAAATATTTCTATTCCAATTATTACAACTTACTGAGTACATTTTTTTTGGGTGGTGTTGTAATGAAGGATCTTCTCGTGCGGCACTTAATTACAATTTTATTGACATTATCCTTAATAACAGTAAACAAACTGTTTACCCGAAACGAAGTGGACACATGCCGGCCAATTTCACTGTTCCTTTGGTCGTTGGGTTCGATTGGGGTGGTTGCCAGCAGGTTTAACCACCTGGCCATATAATAAAGTTGACATGAATAACACCATAGTTAGCAGCTGTACTGTACATAGTCTTTTTTCGGTTATATAAAATGCCCCGAAAACAACTGTGCGTATGCAGAAGTTGCGTGAGAAAGAAATTGGTAAGAAGTGAGCTTTAAATTAAGAAAATTATCTCCCTAACCACGAGAGGTGGTAATCGGCTTATGATGACTAGAAAACGAAATAAAAATAGTTTTACCATGTAATGGCAAAGTTGAATGATTGGAAATTTTGTATTCGTGTTGTGGAAAATGAACCATTAATTTGTTATTAATCACGCCATCACATTTTATTTTATTTACGTTTTTGTAATTTAATTTTTTCCCCTGACCTGAACAGGAAAGAAATCTTTCTTCAAAACTTGTATGTGGAAAGGGGGAAAAAAATCAAATACTCATAAATCGTGGCCCACTATTTTGACGTAAAGTAAATCCTTAATTCGCATAAGAAAATCTCAATCCCTTCAATGTCAGATATTACCTCAGCACTTCTAAATCTCAAATAAATTTTATGTAGTAATTTTACTAATACAGATATCCTTTTCATCATCGACATTTATGCATACATCTGGGGAACGAACAACCCTTCCAAAAATAGTGATAGTCCTTTAGTGTATTTGTTAGGGAATTTTATGATTTCTTCCTTATACTGATTTCATTTTCGCACAACTAACGCTTGTATGTGACGCGCGACTAAAACAATAACTTTGTCCTTAATTCTCAGTCCCGCATGGAAAACATTCTCCCCTAGCTTTCTATTCACCTCGTTTAGGTCCATTCCCCTAACGCTCTTCCGCCCTCATCAAGTTTGTCTGGAAAACCATTACTTGCCTCAGTTAAAGGACCATGAACGCAAACTAGATGTGACGTAGAAAAAATACCACTAGCATTGGGAAAAAAAACGCCGATTCGCATAGAATCCCTTGCACACTTTTCACCTTTTCACCATACCGCCCCGGGGCAATGTGTGCCGCTTTCTAAGGACAAAACATGACCAGGAAGAAGTCACGTGGAAAAATGTTGGCGCGCGTGCGAGAAAAATCTCTATGGGCGCACTAATACATATCTATTACTGGTGAAGAAAATACATTTGCAGATTTTACACCACAGGATTCTTATAAAAAGGATAATGTTTTACTTGAGAGAGAGAGATGACTTAGTTCGGGCCAAATCGGCTTTCAGAGCGGTTTAACTGGAAATATGTGCCGATTTTATGGATTTTATTGTTTAAAATTTATCATATAAAAATCAGTAATTAGGCTTTTAAATTTTGGGCTTAAAATGTTTTAACAAGATTTTTTTATGACATTTTTAAATCATTTTTTTCTCTAGAAATCACAATTTTCTCTAAAGATCCTTTTCTTATTTTTAAGGCATAGTTTAGGGAAGCAAAAGAAAAGTGAAAAGCTTTTTCAACGGGTTTAAAGGATATTCAGGTTCTCTGATTGCAATGTGAATCCTTTAAATTTTGCTACCAGACATAAATTAATCCAATCTTCAATTCAATGTTGCAATTTCAGTAATTTCTAATTCTTGAACTGAATCCAAGTTTTTCGAAACCAAAAAAAAAATCTTGGCATATGTAACGAAATATTACTTTTATAAATTTTTACTTGTTACTTCACCGAAAAGGAAAAACTTGTAATTTCTTAACTGTGTAGTCGCGGCACTTTACGATCCCTGGTTTAACTACTGAAGTTTTAACAGCGGAAAATCTGAGGCCTTATTACCGAACACGATACGATTGGATCGAGTCGTAAACTCCATGTTGTTGTTAGTGTAAAACACTAACAACAACATTGAATTTACGATACGAACTAATCGTATCGTGTTCGGTAATAAGGCCTCTGTACATTTCCTTTTAACCTTCAGAGGCACAGAAAAAATCATACTAATGTATAATAATGAGTTAGTGTCTGTCTGTTCCTGTTTCACATGAAAACGGCTGAGCCGATTGACCAGTAATTTGGCATGGATGACCGATGTAGGCCTGGTTCCAACATAAGCCTATTTAAAACTTGGCCGAGCGGTGGGGGAGTAAAGGCAGGAGGTAAAATGAATCCGAACCTTGGTTTTTCCGCTATGTAACACTTTCGCGGGAAAACTACAAAGCCGATCAGCTCGAAATTTGGCTAGATGTTCGTTGGAGTGCCAGCTCTAACAAAGATCCATTTAAAAGTAGCCCTGAAGGTGCGGAGAGTAAGGGGAGGGAGCGAAGAGAATCCGAAGCGTAGTTCTTCCTCCAAGTTACTCTTTCGCGGGAAAACTACCGAACCGATTGGTGAATCCGACTCCGAATCTTGGAATTTATTGTCCATTTTTCCGAAAAAAAAACTTCAAAGAAAATCACGGACCCCCCTACTCTAGGTTGTCTAATTTATAATTAACTGAATTTTGTTTTCCTAGGTTTTGTTCTATTCACACTTTTATTCTAGTAGAAGATATTAAAAAAAATTTGAAGTCAAACTTTCCAAAAAGTTTTTTTTAAATTTACTCCAATCGGATTTTGATGTATGGGAGTTTTATGTAGAATCACATCCTAAATAACTTAAGATGCACCGTTTTTGAGATATTCGCAAAAAACGTATTCGTTCGTATGGGGGGTACCCCAGAACTAAGCCTTGCTTTTTACGAAAAACGAATCTGCGTAAAATTTCAAGTCTCTAGTTCCATCCGTGCGCCCGCAATCCGCGCCATGGACGGACGGACAGACAGACAGACGGACAGACGGACAGACGGACAGACGGACGGACGGACATGCAAAATTCAATTTCTTTTATCATTCTAAACACACTGGTGTAATTAATTTTTGTGTGTGATGACGAGATCTTGGCGTTACAAACGGTAAGGCAAATCTAATATACCCTTTGGTTTCACCATACGGGTATAAAAATGTGACAGGACCACAATTTGCATGGAATTCGCAGGAAAAAAAATTTAAAACCGTTTAAATTTTAAAAAATCCTCAGAATCAAAAAGTGAAATTTTAAAATTCGAGAAAGGCGGAGGTGTAAAGAAACCCTTTGTGCAAAAATACTTTAAAAAAAATTCAAATGAAAAAAAAACCAATTACAAAGATCTGTCAAAACTATTTTTTCAATTTCAAAGTTTAACGCGAAAAATAGTCAAGGACTTTAATACAATAAAATGTCTTTAATTTGAAAAATGACAACAAAAAATGAAATGAAAAAAAGGTCACCTGTAAAAATGCGAATGATTTCAATTGATACGCAAATTTCTCTTTCTGTTTTTTTCTTTCTTTATTATTATTTTATTCGTCAGATTTTGTCTGTCGAATTCCTTCGATTTGTTTTCTGTATTGTATTCACGCATCCAAAAAAAAAACCTAGATACAAACACACAAACAAATACACCGGTAAAAGTTTTTCAATTTCATTTTTGTATCCCTTCGAATGGGGTTTCCTATTGTGAGGGTATTTTCTCAAGTTAATACTATTGTAAGGTGGACATAAAACGCTTGATAAGCGAAAATTTCCCTTTTCCCCATTTTCCTTAAAGCAAAATTGTGCAAAAAAAAACCAATCATGAAAAAAGGAAAAACTCTCAACAATATATGTGACTCGTTTGGGTTCAGGATTACTATCGAAGGGGTAATTTCAGGTTACATGTAATAATGACAACGGTGTGTCATTGTATGTCACACTGTGGGGGTGGTTTTTCCAAGCATGTATGGGTGTGTTTGTGTGTGTGTTTATTTTATGCAAGCACTTGAATGAAATTATTTTGTCATACACTATAGGACAAGAGCTACTGAGGCAGCTCTAGGGGATAGTCAGGCAGTTAAACTCAAGTATCAAATACTTGACATCATATAAATTGGGGTAATAACTAATACGCGAGAAAATTCAACACAAATACCAGCATCCACTTGAAAAGGGGTTAGTTTTTATTGAAATGTTGACGTTCTCCGCTGCGCATGGCTTCAGTAATTTTCGGGGAAAATCAACTTATGGAGTGCGGTTTATTAAAACACAGTTATATATATATATGAAAATAAAAATCAATTCGCCTGCGCAACAGAAATCCAACAACCCCCAGCTTCAAATAAGGGATACTGGAAAAATTCCAGTCTGTTGGATTTTGTAACCCACTGTTAGCGAGCGGGGTTGTAAGGCAATAACGTGGCATTGGAAATCAAAAGAACGATTCTGAAGGGTGTTAAGGGTTGAATACAATTTCACCACACCGTCGTTTATCGTCGGCAACTGTCGCCACTGAATACACTGCCGCGGGAATTAAATAAAATCTCAACAATGTGTAATGTTGTGTGTAAATTTACCATATAAGGGGTAAATTGGAATATTCCATATAGTATACAATGCACTGTTATTATGATTGCTTCCCTTGTTATTCTTATTGTTGTTGTTGTTGTTGTTGTTACCGTTGATGATGATGATTCGAATTGTGATGGTGGTGGTGTTATATTGTTCAGTTGCCATTGAAATCCGCTACAGCCACTTTTGTCATTGTATGGGCATTTTCCACCCGCATTCTACGTTTGTATCCTCGATGTGATATCGACACGGAAAAAAAAAACGCTGGAAATTTATTTCTCCACCACTAAGTCGTCAAGCCGGCAGAATGGTTTATTCCAGCAGAAGGACTCATACGATTGCAGGCGGAAAAATCACCCCCGCGCTGCTTAGCTCTTCCTGTTATTATACATTGTTTTTTCGGGGGTTTCTCCGTAAAGACATACTTGAGCAACTGGAATGAAACTCAGTTAAGGACGACATCACGAGGATGCCGAAGAGTAATGAAGCGGGGTGGAGGGGGGAAGTTGGCTTAAATTGGTTTGGTGGCTATCGAGGTGTATTTGTATGACGATGGTACGTTTTTTTGATATCAGGACGATGATGGGTATATTCATCCAGAAACTGAAATAGGGGATATTCAACATTCTCCAAAGTGGTGAATTATGCTGGTGGTGGATTTCCATTGTTCGCTCCAACTAATATGAATGTGTTTAAGGAATTTTTCCAATGTTGGGGCTTTTCCATTCCATACACAACTACCCAAGTATGAATGGTAAAATGGGGGCCAGAATATGTGTGCGGTTAAAATATTTTCCCAGCCCGGACAACAATTTTGTTCAGTTTGGCATTCGCTATTAAGCGCTTGTCGAGTTTGCATCGATTGCGTTACCGTCCTGTTAAAATTGTTCGCTTTTTTCTTGTCATACAAAATAGAGAAAATCAAAAGAAAATCAGAATCAAACTATAATTCAGTTTACTGATTAAGAGTAGATACAGAATCTCAAAGCGGAATTAAAACGAAAAAAAAAACAAATATAAATTCATCCGTAAAGTAATTCGTCGAATTCGAAGAGTTCAAGAGCATAGTTCACGTTAAGGAAGTTTAACGTAATAACAGCAAAAGGAAATTAAATCTTTTGGCCCTTTCTTGGATATAAGAAGATTACTTATTGCTTCTTACATCGTTTTTTTCTGCTTGATTGCAAAAAAAAAATCAATCGCTACATCGAAATTTCGCAGAGTTTTAAGAGATATTTTTCGAACGCATTCGACGTACTTTAATTAAATCAAAAGTACGACAAGAAGCTGAATAATACTTGAAAGTTGCTGATAGATTCATTCGCGGGTTTTACTAGAGATTCGCTTGATTTTACCATTGTCGGAAAGGAAAATCAATCTCACGTGACGAACTAGCAGTTATTCAACAAATCCAAACTGTTAAATCACTACATAATTGGCTGTAATTTTGACTTATTTGGTGTTATTTTGATAGCGTGTGCAACATTTTGTTCGAGAGTTCAAAACGAAATCCAAGAAGTTATAAAATTCCCTGAATACAATTTTGAGCAGAGTCAGTTAACTGATTTATAGTAAAGTTAAAGTTAAAGTTTAAAAAAAAAAGATAGAAACTGTCAGCAAAAGTATTAAAAACGGCGGTAAACGCATTAAAATCACGGTTCGGTTAAATTCGCGTAATAAAAACAAAAAAAAGTAAATTTTAGTTAAATTTGTAAATCCTGAGGAAAGAGAAATATTTCGGTCCTTTCATATCAGTCCAAAAAAAATTAAGAAAAAAAAAAATTAAACAAAAAATAATAATAATTTCGGTGAATGTCGGTTTATAATATATATAAAAAAATTTACAATAATATAAAAGTTTGTGCATATTTGTAGCTAAAATAAAAGTATTTATTGATAAATAAAAAAATATATATATATCTATAATCTCTTAAATATTCGTGCAATAATTCCAAATCAATTTTAATAAGCAAAAAAAAAAATTTAAAAGTTCTTGGTGTAACTTGTTGTTTAAAATATTTTTGAAATCAACAAAATTTATTCATAGTAAATTATAAGCAAAATTCATTATAAGAGAAAAGTTCACTTTAAGTGTTTTTCAATTTGGCTTAAACGCATAAATCCTGTAATCAAATAAATCAGTAATCCACATTATAATCAAATCAAATAATCCCCTTAATGATAAAAACTCTTTAAAATCAATAATTTTAAAGAGATTCAAAACCGTTTTCGCGACATCGATCAGAAGTCAAGAAGAATTCTATTTTTCCGCATTTAGCTTTAATATTTTCCCCAAGAAAAAAAACGAAATTAAAGCCAAAGTTCTGCAAACAACAGGCAGCAACAGGGGTAGGCAGCGGCAGCAGTAGCGGTAGCTGTACAAAAATCAAATAAATTCTGTTGGAAATTTTGTATAAATACATATATATATATTTTTCGGGTATTTTCCGTAAAAGCTTCACAATACTATATTCACGGCGCCCACGTTTTGTTGAATTTTAAGGGAAAAAAACCCCAACCGAAAAGGAAAGGCACAAAAAAGAGGAAATAAACCGAGAAAAATCTCGTCTTCTGGTGTAGTTTTTTGTTGTTGTTGTTGTTTTGGAAAAAAAGCAAAAGGAAAATTCAAAAGCTAAAGATTAGCTTGTTAGATCTTCTATTTTGTCGGCTGAATCGTGTTATATAAAATCCAACAAAATTTCACACTTTGGAGTAAATCTGTTTTATCTTAAAACAGCCGAAATTTTCCCGTCCACAATTAAGGAGGCAAATCCCAACAACATTCCAACAAAAAAGCTCGTGGTAAGTTTTATATTTTATCATTTCACCGAAATATTATACGTTTTAAAAATTTTTTTTTTTGGTGTTGTTGTTTTTTTATCTGCCCTTCGTGTATATTCCATTAAATTTGTGTACTTTTTTCCATTTCATTTTAACTTTTCCTCGTTTTCTACAATTTTCCTATATATTTTTAAAGCAAGGATGTAAATATTAATTTATATCCTAGGACTTTTCCGGTATTAATTTTTTTATCGATTAAACTGTGCCTGAAATTTTATACTTTTCTACCCACAGGGGATTTATCTGTAGACTGTTCTTAAACGATTTAATTTTAAAGGTTTGTTGAGGAAATTTATCGTTTACTAGCGTGATTGTGTGTGTGTGGGAAAATCTTGATGCTGTGTTGGAAAAACAACATTTTTTTTTGAGCAAAAATATTTGAAAACATCTCTTATTTTTGAATGTTTTACGGCGATAAATCTTTTCTACATGAAAAAAAGACATTTTTTCATATAATTCAAAATCACATCTCTGTTGTTATCTAAGAAGTGTTTCTTTATTGGCCGATTTCCAAATCTTATTAAACTTTGGTACATATTCAATACTATTTGACAGCATTTAACAAAATTAAAACAGATAGTTGTGAAACAAGATAAAAGCCAAAGTAAAAACTGAAGATTTTTCATTAAATTTTACACGATAGGAAGTTTAAGTTATGAAGTTTAGAAATCTTTTTATTTTGATTTCCAAAAAAAAAAATTATATTTACAGCCTTATTCTAGCTACGGTCACAAGTCACAACTCGGTCACAAGAGCCTCAAATTGTATGGACTTGTGACTTGTGACTTAAGTATCACAACACCAGAATATGGCTGTTAAAATCGGTTATGTATAAACGAATTTGGCAAAATTCGCATTATTAGTTTGAAAATACAATATTGTCTACCTTTAGGCGGTTTAGAAGTTTTTTCTTTCTTAGACAGCATCTATAACGTTTGGTACCATCTTTGAAACAAAAACTGATGTGAACAGCATATGACTTGTTTATACAAAATTTACCGTTATCGAGATATTTCAGATTTCATAAAAAACAATATATGTTTTTTTAAAAATAATATTTTATTTCTCGGACTGACATTACAATCCGAGAAATAAAATATTATTTCTCAAAAAACATATATTCAGGGTATTCACAATCCTCTTTTAATTTTCGGTATTCGGTATTTTCGGTAATATTAAAAGACTGAAAATATTCTGCTGTGAACATCCCACAGCACAGATTTGAGAACAGCGCTTTTATTTGATACGTGACCAAGTCATAAACTGCGAATTTGATTGTAAAATATGTCACATACCTTTAAATCCATGTTCGATGTATTCTTTTGAATTTCTATAGTGGGAACGGCTATCAAAATTGAAAAAAATTACAGTCCGATGAGATTAACAAAAAAACCAGCCAGAAAATTTGACAACTAAAAACATTACTAGCGCCACCCGCGGTTGATTGTTGATACCGAATACCCGGGCCGAAAAACACGACTCAAGGCATGTATACAATTACCGAATTCGGTAATTCATTTTTACGTGAATCAAGTTACCGTCTCGGTAAAAATCTGTTAAATTTGACTGAATTACCGAGCGGTAAATTTACCCGCAATTTAAAAGACGACTGTGAATACCCTGATTGTTTTTCACGAAATCTGAAATATCTCGATAACGGTAAAAGATGACGATTAACGGTAAAAGGCAAAAATATAGAGAATTTTAATATCTTTAATTGTTCGTAGAAATGTTTTTGTTCTTCGAAAGATCGTTGGTTTGCAAGCAATTCGTAAAAATAAAATTTTTCACATTTTATTGAAAATATTCAATAACGGTAAAAGATAGCGAATAACAATGAAATACATAATTCTGGGAATCCTCATTTTATTCCGTACATCTCATGCGTTAGACCACCGAAAACCGTTTGTTTTCAAAATAATCGCAAATTGCTGAATTTTTTGAAATAACGGTTGATATTGGTTTGAGATATGGAGTTCTAGTAAAACACAAATTTGTGGGAAATTTTATTGTCTCCAACCTTGATCATACATGAGACTACTGAAAACGCATGATTTCGGATTAAATTAAAAAAAAAACGAAACTGCGATTTTTAAAAAGCTGGAGTGGTATTCCGTAACTTGTTTCAAGCGTTTGTTTCGAGTTAGAAGAAAAATTAGTGTTCGCTAGCTCTGTTTGCCCTGTCATTTATTTTGGTCGAAACAGAGACAGCGAATAATACTTTTTCTTCTAAATCGAAACAAACGCTAGAAACAAGTTACGGAATACCACTCCTGCTATTTTGGCCACTTCCAATTAATGGCTTTTCCCCAAAAGTTTACAGGGTCGTCCAATTCTGGGACCAAATATGCCTGTAGAATTTCTTAGTTATACTAGAATTTCTTAGTGCGGTCGTTCTGAAAAAGCCCCGATTCCGACTTCGGAGTCGAAAATTCTAAAAAGACCAACTCCGACTCCAAATCCTTGATTATAGCAAACCCTGGTTATAGCTCAGGTAGTTTTTGAGAGATCTTTTATACAGACTGACAGACTGCCAGACTGACGGATTAACATTAAGATATTTTCGAAAACAGAAAGATGTTTTTGTAAGATGTCCTTAATCAACCCTCGGGAGTGCTCGGGAAATAAAATTCTTTTTATAATTTTTATAAATACAATACACGATTATACTCACAATCAGAGATGCAAACCGATTTTTTGAACCGCACCAACAATCATTGATTCATTGCAATTTGAGTGAATCAAAACGAAACCATAAACCGAACCATTCTGATAAAAAAGATGTCTAAATCGAAATAAAACCAAATCAGATTTAAAGAAAGAATGCCAAAACGAACCAAGACCAAACCAGTTTTTCGAACAGATGGTGTAACCAAACAAAAACTAGAAATTTTTTTAGTGGTTTCGTTCGGTTCAAATTTGAATTTTTGAGATCGAAAAATTCTTATTATTTTCCATGTTCGACCACATTTAGAGAGCAACACTTCTTTTTTCATGCTAATCTAGAACCACAAATGTTTCAAATGCCCTTCACCAATCTTGTGTAAACACCACGACTAAAAAACCATTAAAAGTTCAGTGAACCAAAACCAAATTTTTGAAATTTCAGAAACCAAAAACCAGAACCAGATTTTTCGAACGTTACAAACCACAACTAAAACCAGAATCACATTTTTGAAATTTAACCCTTTGGAGCCGATTGGGATCATACATCCGAAAAATGTTTCTTTAAAGTCTATTGGGATATTTTTCATAGCAAATGTAATGGGTGGGACTTATTATCCCAAAGATTTCCAGGACATCTACAAGGATTAGATGTTTCAAAATTTGTAAAAAGCCTATTTAGAGTTCTAAAATTATGATTTAGTCATTGTTTTTTTTATTAAACAACATTACCGAAAATTCGTCCTCAAAGTTTAAGGAACCGTTAAGAACAGAACCTAATTTTGAAATTTTAGGGACCAAAACCAGTAATCCAATTCACCCCTGAAAGAAAACCGAACCAAACTCAAAAAACTGTTGGTTCGCATCTCTGATTATGCTGCGCATAAGAAAGCAAAAATCTATGATGCCTGAAAGTAGGCAATTTAGTGATATTACAAAGGCTATACATTTCTGTAGTAGTGCAACTTCCTTTCTCCTCCCCAATTCCAGCAAATTTTTTTAAACTGAATTTGGCTCAATGATTTAGATCGATAGCTGCACACTCCCAAGCAAAAATTAGCCTAATTTTTCGCGCGCAGAAACGTAAATTGCGAAAATATCAAAAAAAGACAAAAACGCCGTAAGCGAAATCTTTTGAAATATGTGGGAAATCCTTGAAGAAATGCGCCCTAGGCGAAAAAAACTTGCAACTTGCAGCAGCCCCAGCCGAAATAGTGTTTTTTGTATATTTAATGATCGTTTTTTCTAGTTATTTGATAAATTTTAACACTAAATTGAAAAACCTGGGACAATAGTTTAGTTTCCAGGGTGCCGGGACAGTATACCCAAATTCGGGACTATCCCAAGCATTGCGGGATGTGTGGTCACCCTAGTTTTATCGAAAAGGTTTTGAATATGAAATGTTATACAAAATAGGATTCTACAGAAACTCACCTTACATTCAAACGGTAAGGGAAGTTTCTGTGGCGTGTTAACTTTCTCTAAAAATAAGTGAGAACAATACATATTTTTGAAAGGGTCGGAATTCTTAGCAATGGTTTTGAAGAGGTTCAGTTTAAGTCCAACATTCAATAAAAATCATTGAAAAATTTAAAAAAAAATAGCTCGGTTTTATTTTTTTTACAGATGTCTATTTTTGTGGGTACCTTTTAACAAATCGTTTATGCTTAGTAAATTTATTTTATAAATCAAATCATTTAATCATGCGATTTTCACTTGAAAAGCCAATGGTGCACAAAAATATATATAGAATTATTACGAAAAAAAACCTTTGAATTAAACACGTTTGATCGCTTTTCAAAGCAGTAATTCGCTATGAAATACAGCAATAAAATAAATAATTTAATTTGTTCTCACAAAAAGTTAGATCAAACTTGTGAATTCGAAAAATAGTATTTAAATAGAGAATCTGACTCTGTACCATAACCTTATAGATAAAATATTTTATTGAATAAGTTGAAATCGGGAAATTATGTTCGTTTTTGCTGAAATTGAATCTGTACTCAGTGGAGTAAATGTCGTTGACTTGCATACGGAAAATTCGACCTATGTTAGGCTAGAGTTTACCGGTGTTAGGAAAAGTAAAAATTTGTCAACCTGTGGTGGGAAAAATTCTAAAATTAAATCTCCAGCAAGTAAAGTGGATGCCTGAAACGCAAAACCCATAAGATAGGAATTTCGAGGACGCAATGTCATGCAATGGATACCTCTGTCTGCCTGTTACAGGCCAAAGTTGTCTTGTCAAAATGTTGACTTAGATCAGTTTAATTATTTTTCTGAGTAAGATCATACTCAAAATTTAATAAAATCACCTATAAAAGTTAGTTCATAGCAAAGTATGCGCTTTGTGATTCAAGTAGCCGAAATTAGCATTCAGCTAATATGTAACGATCTGCGAAGGATAAATTTTGCACTAAAAATTTTGCGGGGTAGATATTAGTGGGTGGAAAATTTGCTTAAAAGCTGACTTCGCTAAGGACGAAAACGGGTTCCTGGTTCCTTGAGCGGCTGATGCGATATCAGGGGAGGGGTTAAGAAGGAAGGGCAAAATTTGACAAAACTGAGTACTCTACCTTAGTTTGTATAATATTCTTATGCTAACGGTAAATTTTCATTAAAATCGATCTAGTAGTTTTTGGGAAATTTTGTCACGCATTTCCTTTATGATTATTGTGATATTTCACAGTTGTTAAAAGGGGAGAAGAAATAAGCTAAGATATAGTCTATGTTTGCACTGATGTGTATTATAAAAATATAATTCGCGATGTGCATTATGAAACTATAATAACCGTTTTACCGGTTCTTCCTCTTCCTTAAAGGTCAGCTTTCGGCCACACTGTCCTCGTCGCCCTGCGGCTTCCCCTTAGTCCTCGGCCGACGTCGGCCTCGCATCTTGCGCGGGCCCCAGCCACGGGTCAAATCTACATATCTATATAGGAATGACACAGCAATAAAATTTATACACATAATAAAATTTCGAAATAGACCATAGTAGAAGCCGCGCCCTTGAGCCCTCTGCGTGCGAACCCATGGGAAATTATTGGGGTAGATTTTAGTTGATGAAATTTTTCCTTGAGAGATAACCTCTCTAATGGTGAAAATCGATCCAAATCTCTTCAGAATTGCACGAAATAGTAGGAAAGGGGTTCACAGTGCGGAGAGGGGATGTATAACGGTGGGCAGAATTTTTTTCTGAGGTCTGACCTCCCTAATGACGAGATTGGAACCGAACTTATTGAGAATTCCGGTAAATAGCTGGTGAGGGGGCTTACAGAAGGAGGAGGGGGCAGATATCAGTAAGGAGAAATCAGGTTACAGAAAAACCCACTTACCTTTATAATGTTGATATGCAAGATTCATGAAATTCAGTTTAATTGTGCGTGAGTTTATTGGTGACAAACAAACGAAGCATGATTCAGTTTTCTCTCCCACCATCACGAGCTGTGCTTTAGCATTAAAATGCTTTTTCTCGAACTTCGGCTGTTCAAAATCGAATAGAAAACTTCTTTTCATAACTTTTTTTAAAATGTTTTTAATAAGATTTCAGAACACATTTTAGTACATTAAATTCCAACTGGATTACTAGGAAAAAATCTAATTTAAATTACAGGACTGCGATTGGGACGTCTTTCAAAATTTCACCTGAATACTGTATCTCTCTAACCTTTCACTAACCTCCAAAACGCCAATGTTACATAAACCTTCTCTTTATTTTTTTTTTTTTTTTAAATCTTTGATGGAAAATACAAATAAAAAAAATTGAGTAATAAAAACCAAGTTTACTTTATAAATCTAATTATCGTTTCAATTTTGCTTGTCTAACTTGTAACTTTGTTAGATTTAACAGTCAATTCGAAAACGTCAACTTGATAAAGTTGGAAAGGAGCTCATCATTCCTTTTGCTATTTCTATGTTAAGAAAAAAAAACCAAAGAAAATGGAAAAACGCACAAGAACGAACAGAAAATCACAGAGAAAATAAGTACTGGCGAAATGTAAGGCAAATCAAAATTCATAGCTCGGGGGTAGAAAAAAAAATTCTTCTTCTACAGCTACCAAAAATAGGAATGAGTCAAGGGAAAACAGAGGAAACTAAGAAGATGAAAATGAAAATAATAATAATAATAAAATAAGCTCGAAAAGCACATTGAAAAGCTCATAATAAATCCAAGTGTTATTTTTATTACCTTAACTTCTTGAAGCTTATGAAAAGGATATCTTCGTATCAAGTAAAAAAAAAATAGTGGTCTACAAAAATATGGCTAATATCTGACTGTGATATTTGATGCCAGCCGCTGCCCCCCAACCCCCCTTTGTTTTGCCAACAGCCAGTGCCAAATTGTGTTTTTACTTATGACAAACTATAGTTTTCCCATATGAAAACCTATACACATTTTTCTGCCTTGGACTCGTTATTTATTTATTTATTTTTCTATTGGTGAAAATGGTGAAAGAAAACAAAAAAAAAGGATTCTCTAAGCATTTTCATGTTACTGTTGCACCCTCACCCTGCAGGAATACAACATTCTAATATTAAGTTTCCAGCTTGTATGAGTGAACGAAGGCGTAATTTTGTATCTATCCTCCAGTCCATATGTGTGACACACTTTTACAAAACACACTTTTACAAAACAAAACCGAAAAAAATGTGTATATATTGCGAAAAACCAAACAAAAAAAGAACAGAAAATAAACGTCTAACAGCGAAACAAATAGAAAAAGTCAACAAAAGTATATCCATAAGAACAGACGGCCTAGCCATATTATAGTCGGCTTGTATAGTTGTGATACAGCCTTCAAATCCATCACTATACATCCTGTCCTAATACTCTGAACTACATATACTTGTCAAGGACTCTAACTTGACGTAAGTATGTGTGATAGAGGCTTTAGTTTAAGAAGAACGAGGTGATCATAAAAAAATATGTGGGAAGACGAAAAGAAAACCATTTCAAGTAGATGGATATATTCTGAGGGAAATTGTTGGATAGCCAGGAAAAACACTTTGACCCCATATGACGGTCAGAATTCTATCGATTCAGAGGTTTTTCTTATAGATTTCTCATCCAGATGCCTTTGCTATGGTATTAAACAATAAATTTCGCCTGAATCGAAAAAACGTGTTGTTTTTTTGTACTTCATTTTTTTAAAACACAAAAAAAAGAGTACAAAAATAGCAAATGAGCGATCGTCTTTGATGGAAAAACAAACAATAAAAAATGTCTGCAAAGAATGTACAAAAAGTTGATTACTTTGTAACAAAAAATTACATATAACTTTTGTAGAATCCTTAAATGAAATGAAATTTCGTGTAATTTTTACAAGATAAATGATTTTGGAATTTGTAGAAAAATGCTTTTATTTAAAGAGTATGTAAGGTGGAGATAGACTTATTACTTTTTGGAATTTATTCAAAGTATTTTGAAAACCTTAAAATTATTTTAAATACAGATGAGGAGACATTTTGTTAATGTCTTAGAACTGAACCTTGCCTGATTTTCCTGCTTAATCGTTGCTCTGAAAATTGCCCACACTTTTATGAATTTAATCAAACAATTTTGCTGTCTAGAGCCTAATTATTGGCATTTTGGGAAAAAAAACTATTGTGTCTAAGATTCTTCTCCTCTCCCCCCTCTCACAAGCACTATGCGAAAAATTATATCTATCTACGAGAAATAATATCTTTTGAAATATCTCGAGAACCGTTAAAGACACGTAAAAATCCTTAAAAGAAAAAATCAGGAAATTTTATTTCCTTTAAATCATGCTATACTCATTATCCCCAGGGCGCAAAGTTTTCGAGCCGACCGTATTTTAGAAAAATGTATGGGAGATACCCGTCAATTTTCCAAAAGTTGATAGAAAACTACGATTCTCGTAAAACTCCTTCACGCAAAATTTCAAGTCGCTAGCTCAACGCGTTCCCGAGTTATTTAACCCTTTTTTAGTCGCTCCTAGAGGCGTTGAAATTTGTTCATGAAAATTTGCGTGGGCGCCACTCTTGGGTCGAATATGACTTTCAAAAAGGTTCGGAAATTTGAGGCCAACACACTCAGAAAAATGTTCAGGTCAACTTTTTATCAGGTTAACTCTGACCTTACAGAGGTTTCTGTAAGCCAGCTAGCGGTCAGAGTTAACCTATCTAAGGTCAACTCGTGCAGCTCCCAATGCCCTACTTCACCTGCTGGTGGCTTAATTTCAGAATTTCTCCGACCACAGGCCAACTCAGTTTTACTTGCCCACATGCAGGCGAACGCGCGCCTGCCCGAGGCCAATTACGCCGTATGTAGGTCGTCGAGTTAGCCTCCATTTTTCTGAGTGTATATTAGAACTGCAAGCAGTGAATTTTGCTGAATTTTAATGAACATTTTAAGTTGCGGCAAGAATTCTTACCGGGTGGCGACAAATGGGTTAAGAGACGTAAAACGGACACACGGACAGACAAAAAGAGAGACAGATGTACATACATCCTCATCATTTCGCCTGAAACGGATCAGTACGGATCAGAAATTTTCTATCTGCCCCGTTCTCGAGTCGGTCTCCATCATAAATACAATACTTTCCTTCTAAAGCAAAGGATAGTAAAAATATGTGTAAGAAAAAAACGCTTCTACAAAAAAAACCTTAGTAACATCGCAAATGACTTAACCTTTAGACTACCTGCAATTTTTTACCTATGATTTTAGGTTTTTGTTTTCAATATTTGTTATAATATTTGGAATCTACATTAGATGGAACGAGTATGTTGCCCCATTTGGGGCCATTCCGGCAGTCTAAAGTTAAAGTACTTTTTTTGAACCAACAAATTTTAGATAAGATGTCGTCTTCACCCACCAAAAATCCGTAACGACGCCAGCGATTACTTTTCCTAGGTCACCTGAAGTGTTTTCGCTTGTTGTCGGTAAAATTAAGGTTCCCTTTGCTAGATTTTATTAGAAATCTACTTGAAATGAGTGTGTATGCTACGGGGAGTGTCTGAAAATTTTCTTACATCGTTTTTATTTGCTCTCGTGGGCTGTTGGTGGTAAAGATATTACTTTATGTACTTCGTTTAAAGGATATTTTTAAGACGATATTGTAAGTGTTCTCACACGCTGGGATTTTTTTACGACAGCTCCTGTTAAATTGTAAATTTTCAAATGTATTACATGAGTTAGAAGTCAAAAGCGTAGAAGTAATTTAATTTTTTCGAAACCAATTTAACTGCAAATATTATTTTTTTATTACACAGATTTTTTCGTATTTCCTATTGAAAATGGTATGTGAATCAAAGAAAGATTATAAAACATTTAAATTTTTACCGGAGATGCAAACCGGGTTTTTTAACCGAAGCAAAAATCACTGAACAATTTAAATTTTAGTGAACCGAAGTCAAACCACGAACCGAAACACTATGAAAAGATAACATTAGCCGAATCGAACCGAACCATTTTTTTCAAAAATCAAACCATTTTTAAAAATAAACCCTCCCCGAGGCGTACCAAACCAGTTTTTAAAGCAAACGCTGTAACTAAACCAAAAAGCAGAATTTTTTAATGGTCATATATTTTTTTAATGACCTGTAAGCCGAGAAATTCCAATAAAAATCAATGTCAGAAAGGTTGCAGAAATGATTCAATGGTTAAATATAAAATAATAAAGGGTTAACAAATGTGCGCCGCAGGAGAAAGTTTTAAACAAAGTGCAGCGCAAACATTTAAATCAAGAACTACACAATCCTAAGCGAGAATTTTTCGAATTGTCCACCCTCTTCAGATTCCATAAATAATGGTGATGGAAATTGTAAAGTCCGCTTTGAAGACAAAAGCGCCGCAGGTGAAATTTTTGAAATAAATACATACGCCATTTGTAGAAAATCATTATTATAACATTATTTTAACTCTTAGATGAAAATTGCGGGACAAAAGTTAGTTGAAAATTAATAAATTCAAAATTCCGGGACAAATTCAAAATCCCGGGTTTCAGGCATTTCGGGACTGTCCCTGCGAAACCGGGACTTAACACGTTCGTGACATTTGCTTTTTCAATTTTTTTTTTACATTTGGACATCTTGTACCACGGGTGGACTGGTGGGTGGGTGGGTGGGTTGGTGGATGGGTGGATTTGGACTTCGCACTGATATACTTCTTGATTATTTAGAAATAAAAATTTACGTCCACAAAAAAACTACCGCACTATTTACTCGCGCGGTTTTAAAAAACTCTACATGTACCACCAGTGGTACACGATGTCACGAGCGTGTTAAGGTCACCCTACTCAGACAAGAAAGATTTTTCATTAAAAAATATTCGACAGAATCAATATTTGAAGAAAAAAAATTTTTTCTCCTGCAATGCCTTATGTTAGTAATGCAAAGAAGTCCCTTTAAAATATCTTTAAAAACGAAAATAAAGTGATTTCTGTGTAATTTACGAAAAAACTTCTTAGATCGTGCCTGGATATTTTCTGTTGTTTTATGTCCACTCATCATTTTCCATTTTAAAGCTAAACATTTACAAAAATAGAAAACACCATAGATGGAAAATTCGGTTTCTGGAGGCAACTTACAAACGCTAAAAAGAGTTAAAAAGAAATAATATTATGGCGAGTAGCAAGCAATGGGAAAAAAGTGTAAAAACAGAATTTCGTATTCAAATCATTCGCTGTTATCCACTGTAAACGGAATATGAATGAGTGTTTAAGGATACGTTCACAGTTTTTACACAATTGTAGCCACTACACAGGATACGATCAGTAAATGCCAGTAAACTGAATGAAAAGTGTTAGCGATGTTTTTTTTTCAAGTATATTTTGTTATAAGTATTATTTTTTTATTCAGTTATTTTCATCAAAATGATTTCTTCTATTATAAGACGTGAATACGAATGTGATTGGTGTATTGAAATTCTTTTTTTTTCGCACTGGAGTGGTGTTGATTTGCAATTCAGTTGTCCTAGAATTTTCGCGGTTACCAAAGAGTTTTCCCCCAAAAATAGCCACTCGAGTGAAAAATTTTGTAGTTAAAAAAAAACTCGTTTATGAATTCTCACACACAATTCACCCTTCTATCAGGTACACTCGCTATTATCGAAAAAAAAATATTCACTTGCAAATAATGTTGTCAGTTTGACACACGTATAACTTCGGCTTTCCTTCTCGTTAAATCTGCGCAACTGATTTCTAAGTCAATCAAGTTATTTTCGATGGAAAAAAAGACAAGTGAAGCACAAGAAAAATAAAGCATAAAAAAATCGAAAGAAAAATGAAAGGATATCAGTCATGTGGGTATATAGCATACTTTTTATGTAAATAAATCATAACAATATTTGATCATAAGAATTGGCGTTAGCCTGTCATATTATTTTCCTCACCACTTTTCCCTATTTTCCATACTTTTCATCCGACTTGATCCGCCCTTCGTCGGAATGGCGGTACATACCGAGATAGATTCATTGTTTCGTAGCCCAGTATTTTTTCTCGTATTTTATTCCCAACCCCACAAAATATCTCAAGATTTTTTGGTACAACATGAAGATGACAGGTGTATTATTTATATTAAAATTTTGTCTCTTTTTCTTCTTTTTGTTTCAATCAATCTCAGTTCCCTTGCCCCAAATGCCGCCCCCTCAAATCTTTGACATTGTTATGGACCCCAAACTGTTTTCAATATGCCACTTTGATTGTTCAATTTTCATTCTATACTCAAATTGTACGATTTGACAGTCAAACCGAGAGATTTTTCAAAACTGCCAAAGTAAAAAAAGAATCATTTCGTCTTCCAAACCTTCCCTTTTCGAATTTGATGATGAGGGTGTATGAAACTGGGATATACTCTGTATGAGGGATGCAATGAACCAACAACGGCAAATCTGAATACCGATGTTTGAATAGAAAAATATCGATAAGTCTTTTGTTCTTTGGGCGAATATTTCTGCAAATATTTCGTATTTGATGGACTACCCCCTATAACCAATGTAGGCCACCCAGTGAAAATTTCTTTGAGAAAAAATCCCCCACCCATACGCTTCCTGTCGATTGTGATTTCCCTATTTCGACACATGTGACTGCTTCTCTCGATAAGCTTCACATTGGATACCCTAAATATTTCTTGCATCTTTGTCAATATTATAGAGAGGAACAATTTGCTAACATACGCACATGTATATAAATTGACATCTAGTCTATTCTTTTATCCTTCGTCCTTTGCCTCATTTTCTCCAAACCATATAGTACTCACTGTCAAAATGTCGTCGTCCTTCGGGTGAAAATCTGTTAAGATATCGGTGGTAAAGAAGAAGAAATTTAAGGCCAATGCTGCTTATAAGAGATTGGAATTGAAGTATCAGTTCAGGACTAAAAAGGAAGCGTGTTGCATAAGATATATATATATATATATATATGTATATATAGATACGAAACAAAAAGAATAAATAAATAAATATAAAGCCTCGGAAAAGGCGAGTAAGTGAATGAACGTCTAGGATCCTGTTGGCGCAATAGCATCCGAATAGGGTCCTTTTTTGTCTTTATTTTACAAGCAAAAGGAAACCTTGGAATTGTTTAGGTCTTTGATTGAGTTGTTTCAGTGAAAGTACGTATTCCAATAAGTCAATATACACTACACATCCATACATCTGCTGTATATATATGTGTGTGTGTGTCTATATTTTGTATAGAATAGGTGACTATAGATCCCTCTTTTCCGTATAATATTATGAGACCAAAAAATTTAGGGAGGTGGATTAAGTTGGCGACAGCAAAGTATGCCTGTCATGGATTTCCTTTGTGGTATAAGAAAATTGGAAAGAAAAAAAAAATTAAATAAATAAAAGAAGGAAAAGATTCTTTTTTCATTTCAGTTATATATACATGTATGTACCTTCAATTTTTTCTTGGTGAAAGAAAAGGAAAAAAAAGAAGAAAAATTGAGTGATTGGCGCAATGGGATGACAGTTAAGGGGATTTGACTTCTGTTTCAAGTAAAAGTCAATAATAAAAATTTTCCTTTTTTTGCCGCTTTTAAGGTAAAATGAAGGCAAAGAATTGAATAGAATCACTCAAACGGAACAAGATATTTTCAGTTTGTCTCATGAGAGATTTAAGTTAAATAAATTTTATTGCGTATTGCCGAACATAGGCTCAAACTACTAAACGTTAAACAGAAACTTTTTTTTTTATAAAATTTAACCAGTTTTGTTTCTTAAAATAAATTAAATTTGCGAAAAGTCGAAGAGACATCTTAACAGTATCTCGTGACGCATTTGGTGGCGGTGGAATATAGATTTATTGCAAAGATCCCAAGTTCAAAAAGTTCCCAAGTAACCAAATAGGGCGTAAAGTGGTCATCGAATCTTTATGGTCGCGACGACCAGTTTACGCCCTATTTGGTTACTTGGGTTATAAGTGCATCCTGCTCACCAACAAAATTGTCTCCAAAATAAAATATTCACGGTCATTACCATATTTGACCAAATTTTTTTGTCTGAATCCAGGACAGATGACCGGTGGGGAAGAGGGATATCTTGAAATTAATCCAAAAGTACTTAACGGCACCTGCTGTGAAATATATGCTTTATGCGCCCCTCACTCATCGAAAGTGATTTTAAAAAAAGACACTTGGAAACAAAACCTTTTAAAAAAATGCGCCGCGGGCGAAAATATTTAAGTTTCAGTATTAAATTCCATCCGGGACAATAATTTAATTTCCAGGGCGCCGGAACAACATGCCTAAACTCAAGACATTCGCCTAATCCGGAGTGTATTGCCACCCTAGTCATAAAGCAATGATTTAGTATTTGACAGAACTAGGGAAAACATGAGTTGCTTATTTTTTGTGGCCGACCGCTATCAGCGAAACTTTTATCGGGAAAAAATCGATCGGAAAAAAGCACTAGATTCATATTTTTGCATAACGGGCTCCGTCACGTTAATTTTAAACTTTTCAGACTTTCTCGAGATTTTTGGTGTGGAATTTAGTACTACTGCCACACTATCGCAGACCCCCCTCTCCATCCTAGATGTGGGACGTATTTTATGGGCAGCCGCAAACTTTGAAATGGAAATTTTTCGCCAAGAATTCAATAATTTTATCAAACGCTACAAATCTGGTCACTAAATATCCAAAAAAATACTCTATTTCGGCTGGTGGTGACTGTAAATTATATATTTTTTTCGCCTGCGGCGCATTTTTTCAACGATTTTTCAGATTACAAAAGATTTGGCCTACGGTGCATTTATCTAACACAAAATGTGCGAAAAATCAAGTATATTTTTGATCGTAGCTTTTGATTTAAAGCGTCGTATCATGTTTAAGGAATTTCGCCTGCGGCACACATTTCTTATTAGTTTTTCTTTGGTTTTCGCCCAAATAAACTTTTATTTTCTATATAAAATGTCTTCTTTCGTTGTTGTTCCATTGCAATTACCCTTCCTCACCCCCCCCTCCCCCCACCCCTCCACGCTTCTCTTTTCACGAATTGACGAAACTAAAAATGGCCGAAAAACTCGAAATTATGGGAAATTTGGTCGAAAAATCTGAATTTTCTTGGTGGTATAAACGTAGTAAATGTTTAAACAAACAAAATTCGATTTGTTAACTTTAATACAAATTACATCTTTTGTATTGTGAAACATAATTGATAAAATCCATTTTATTGTTGAACAACTCTTAAATTAAATTACATTTGCGTAGTAC
This sequence comes from Chrysopilus asiliformis, assembly GCA_964034945.1. NCBI lineage: Eukaryota > Metazoa > Arthropoda > Insecta > Diptera > Rhagionidae > Chrysopilus > Chrysopilus asiliformis. Next base: position 5,947,488 of record OZ035962.1, on the reverse strand, counting down.
AGTCTTATATACGTGGTCATCAATTATCTCCGACAATAAACAAATAAAATTGAATCAAAAAAGAAGACACGTCGACGACAAAATGTCTGAACATAAAGATTCCCCATTTCAAGTCTCTTAAGATTGAGTAACGCCAAACCCAAGAAGAAGAAGTATAAACAGTCATAGCACCACCATTACCACCACGACCAATGGGATAGTCATTAAACTTAACCAATTTGTAGCAAAATTGTTAGCACATTGTAAAATTATCATCAGACTATGGTGAATATATGGATGTTGTAGACATAGTTGCCATTTAACTCATGTTGAACAGAGAATTCATTCGCCACCACGTAATACTCGGATATAGTGAATAAGTATCGTATATAACGTACAGCTATTCACCTTTTAGTGCACATTGGCGCTCACATAAACACATTAACACGAATGGATAGCTAGAATGGAAGGTAGTGAGCATATTAACTCATCCATTTGTAATACATATCCATATATGTAGGGTGAAACGTGCTAACGTCCTGCCACTAAAAGCTTCTATGCTTTTAAGTTCATTTATGTAGATGTGAGCCGTATTTCTCTGCTGCTACCCTTTCAACTTTTTGTTAACTTTTCTGCATTTCATTACACAGTTTTTTACTATTTCTAAAAAACCCAGGGTTTAAAAAATTTGAAACATTGAAATAGTTTAGAGCTTTTTATAAAGCGCAATACCCTGGGGTTTAATAGAAAAGTGCAACGAGTTATAGAAATGCGTCTTTGAAAAAAAAATCAAACCGATTAATGCGTTCTGTTTTTTCTTTCATGCTAGAAATAGAGGCAGGGAAGTTTAATCTTTTTGTGTCAAAGATTAAAATTACAATTAAAGTAGGTACTTATGTTAGAAAAAAAAACAGAAAAGTTGTCAATTTAATTCAACTAATTGGATAGAATAACTTCTGGTATTGTCTTCAACCATGTGTTGTATTTGCTTCACATTCCTACGATAGACTAAAACAACAGTGATTTCTTTGGAAAAACACAATTCGTAACGTCATGACTTATGATTGTTTTGTAGGTCTATTTAAATTCCACCCTAAGACGACTAACTTAAAAATAGACATACAGGTGTCAATTTAAACAATAATTGGATGCAGGCAAAGACAAGAATGAAAAATGGCATTAAAATCGACTAATTTCCAGTTTAAAAAATTCAAAAACTAGAGCTGGTCTAGCCAAACTACCACCAGTTTGAAATAAGCTCATCCAAATTGTTTAACTCATTAATGCCCACGAGAAAACCACTGAATACTGAAAAACAAAAACCAATTTATTCTTATAAAGTAAGCAAAATTCTTGGAAAAAGCATAAGAAAAGCTATACTATTTCCAGGAGTCAATCGTCAAATTTTCTATATGACAAAAGACAAAATGTGTGTTTAAAAAAATCCATTTGTATAGGACAGGGCGGAAAGGAGTGGTTACAGGACCTTTCGTTATCCTTACAGATTTCTTAACGCCAGAATCGGATTGAGCGACCCCCCAAAAATCCCCTGATGAAATTTTTCCGGAAAATTTGAGGAAAAGATAATCAGGACCTTTCGTTATCCTTACAAACAACATTTTGTATTGTCTTCGGACTTACGTATGTGGAAAAATTACAAGTCAATCGGATGAGCGGAATTTATTGTAATTGTATTTATTGTAAATGAATTAATTAATAAAAAAGTGTTTTAAAAAAAGAAAAAAAGAAAAAAGAAAAAGTGGGTCAAAATAAATTGCAAGATTTGACCCGGACAGACAATCAGACAGACAGATACGAAGACAAGCTAATAAAAGCTTTTAAAAAATAAGATTGCTTCACTTAAAAACCGAACCAAGCCACTAAAGAAATGTACGGTTTTTGGGTTGGTCACTGTATTTTTTTTTAACTGGTTTGGTTTTGGTCCGGTTCCGCCATTTTTTTAAAATTACAGTAAAATCCCGACAATTCGTATTTCAAGGGACCAGCAAATTCATACGAATTAGCGGGATTTACGAATTATCGGGGTACGAATTATCGGGATTCTACTGTAGTTTGGTTTTCTGTCGGCTTCACCATCTGCTTTTGAGAGCGGTTTGGTCTATGACATGGTTTTGGTAGCCCAAAAAGTTTGGTTCAAAAAACCGGTTTGCATGTCTGCATTTTTTAAAGGTTTGCAATCGTATGACCGCTGCTTCAACAAAGAAAGCAAAATAGGGAAATGGCCCAAGTTTTGTTCTAAACCAATTTTTTTTTTAAATACCAAAAGTTTAAAAAAATACCAAATTTTAAATCGCTAAGTAGAAATAGAATAATAGAGGGAATTGGAAAGCGGGTTTCAGGAATTTTATGGTTTCAGGAATTCTATACACCACAATTATTTTCGAAAATATCATGAAACAAGCAAAACATTTCGTTAGTTCGAATTCTAGGGGTAGTTCTATTATACAAAATATTTAAAAAAAACACAAAACACACATTTTGTTTTCCATGATTTACGATTACATTTGCTTGTAAATCTAACCTTATAAACTGTAATATATTAACATATAAAATCCACTTTAAGTGTGATGCATGTGTTACATGGTTGCATGTGGGTTCAGTTCTCAAACAGCACGATGCAATATTATAGAAATTTATTAAGAACACTCGCGTTTACATATTTTTGCAAGGGGGTGAGTGGTGGCCATATGTAAACCTGTATGAAAATTTAGTCATATATCTTTCCGTTATTTATTTTCTTAGTAAAACCGACATTGTTTTGTTGTTCCGATTTTTTGGAGCATAAGGTATCGTCTTATGGTGTCGAGCAACAGTGTTTCCAGAAGCCCTTCAAAAACAATTCTGTCGAGATATTTAACTCGAATACATGGAACTTGGTTCATTTCACATACGGATATCTTCATTTTGTTCTTCCCTTTCACTGGCTATGTTTAATTAATTTTTGCCTATAGACCTGCAGGTGTCTTTATGCAAAGCAATGTATCTCCTCGATGCGTCTATAGTTGTTTGTAATTTAATATAGGTGACTCCCTTCTGGATGTTTATTTTACTCCTTTATAGAAAAATAACTACCTATAACTATTATTGTTTATACACAATACATTAGGAAATACCCCCGAAATGAACATAAGAATAATGAAAACAAATACAATAATGAATTTAAGAGATAGAATGATCCCATTGATTGCGTCTTAATGGCAATTTGGGTTTATGCTGCATCTCCAAAAGGTTTTAAATATGACGTAGACATTTAAGATTATTTTGACATATGGTAAAGTTATGTACGAGTATTATTGGAAATATGATATTATTGGAATTTTAAATTAATTCGGCATAAATAAATTTTGTATTTGATTTAGGAGTAGTTAAGCAAGTGTGTCTCATTTCAATTAGAATTTAATAAAGTGTCTTTTACTTTAACAGATATACACAATTTATTTTCTATATATAAGATATCTTTCAATATATACAATAAGTAATTTTAGAAAACTAGAACTTATGAACGAAAAACCCCGGAGATAGCCATCAAAACTCCGGACACGATTAAAATATGTAAAAAAAAGTCCTAAGGTTTATCATTAAAATAATTTATTTTATCATAACAAACGCAAGAGATAGACATCTGTTACTATTTCCTTTTTTTTTCTCTGGTTGAGTTAACTATAAAACAATTTTTAAAGCAAAACATGTTTTGCAAACAAACAAAAAGAAATACACCGCAGGTAAACCGTTTTACTGGAAAGCAGCGCCATAATTTGAATAATTCAAAAAAATGCGCCGCAGACGGGAATTTTGTCATTTCTATACCGTTTTCGAGAAAATTGCAAAAAATATCGCCCGTTTAAGAACTTAGCCTTCCCATTTATGAGAAATGCAACTATACAAAATTCCAAGTCTCTGGCTCAATCCTTTCGAAAGTTATTGTGTCCACGGACTGGCAGACGGACAGACGGATAGACGGACAGAGGGACAGGCAGACAAACAGAAAGACAGACAGGCAGACAGACAGACAGATGTACGGACATGGTTATCATTTGTGTATCTGACGATTGGTTCGATGCGTATAAATAGTGTTTCGCGAATGGTTAGTCGTGTTATTTGGACACCAAAATATAATAAAATTTCAACAATATTCCAAGAAAAAGAAGAAAAAACATATTGAAAGGAAATTTTTAATGAAAAATTTTCCAAATTTTAGAATCGAGTAAAATTTTGCTGGCGTATGTAAGGAGAAGGGGGTGGGCGAAATTTTGAAATACAATTAGATAAATGTTAGAAAGCTATTCGTCAACTATTGTGATTACTTTTCCACGATATTTTATGCACATATTTTTGAGATTTAAGTAATTTTACAACAAAACTCTTTCGATTACTAATTACCACACCCTATCACAAGATTTTTCTTTCCAGGGTTATTTAAATTTTAAGGTTCGTCTAATTTTTTTTTCTTTATCAACACTAACCAGCCCATAAAGCAGAAATCGATTAACCAAGAAACCTTATGGCATCAAAATTATACCATTAGATCGACCTGTAACACAAAGTTTCATCATTTTCGCCCTTATCTCGTCCTTTAGTTGATGGAAAAAGTCCTGTGATATTACAAACAAACGCTTTTACATAGTTAGTATCGCCTTCGGATTTGTGATACGTGTTAGCCAGAATATCATTTTGTGCATATATATGTATAACTTAAGGGGCCTAAATCCTAGATTTGACACTCCATTAAGCATGTTAAGTACCTTCACTAAAGACGCACAATTCCCAGCAGTTCTACCTTTTCTCAGTAGCAAAATCATTCGAATAACCGAACCCATCATATCACAAAAATTGTTCAACCGTGTAAGCATATAGTGTTCCCGTACATTTCCTTAAACGAAAAACACCCCCTCAAAAAACTACCATTTCCACACATGTTTTCCAACTAAATATTTCCGAGCCCCCACAACGCTCCTGCCCTTGTTTATTAAACGCATTACATGCAAGGTATTTGTTAGGGATATCCTTTACGCAGATGACGAGATATAGCGAATTTCTAACCAATGCCCATTCCTTAGCCAGTGTGGGGGAATTTAATATTACCTCCAATTTCAATAGAACTTTCACCCTTCGTATATTCATACATACATATTAACCGGCGGCATATTACAGTATATTAGCACGTGTACGTGTATATCTACTATAGTTACAACATAAATATAAAACACCCCAAGGTGTGTGTGCTCATTAGCCTAACTTTGATATCCACTTATCGGACATACAGGTAGCTATGCTTTGTATTTACGGGCCTGCGGATTGTAGACTTCAAACATGATCGACGTCATCCTCGGCTGGATGTGATCAAGTTAATGCATTTATCCGTTACCATCCAATATATTAGTTCTAATGAAAACTATATATTTTATTTGATCCGTTTGTGCACCGAATATACTCATTGTACAACAAAGTACTATAGTTACAAATATTAATTACGTCCATTAAAAGTGTCACATCCAGAATACCGGGTCTTAAATAAACATACAAATCTTTCAGTCCAGAGATATGTTTTTCTTGTGGCCATACATCATGTTGTGATTTTATGAAACTGCGTATGACATTTAATTAGAATTTGATTGGAGCATCGTAAAAAATCTTGAATTAAATTCCAATCAAAATTGGATTACTTGGCATTTATATGTAATCTAATGCGAGATTCTAGTCCTAGAATAGATTAGATTTTTCTTTTAATTTTTTTTTGCTTTAATTTATTATTAAAGTCAACATTTTGATTAAATTGTAGACATATTCTCTCTCTCTCTCTCTCTCTCTCTCTCTCTCTTTATCTCTCTCTCTCTTTATCTCTCTCTCTCTTTATCTCTCTCTCCCCCCCCCCTCTCTATTTCTACCTCTCTCTCTCTATTTCTATCTCTCTCTCTATTTTTATCTCTCTCTCTCTCTCTCTCTCTCTCTCTCTCTCTCTCTCTCGGCATTACAACCGGTTTCCGGTCTTGGCCCGCCGCAGTCTCTCGCCAGAAGTCCCGGTCACGCGCCGATGTCCTCCAGTTTTGCATCCCAATTCTTTTTGCGTCCTGGTCAGCGCTGTCTTGCCATCTGAGGTTGTCTTCCTCGTCGCCTTGTTGTTAATAACTTACCGCAGAAGACTTTCCGAACCGGATCACTTTTAAGACAATATTATTAAAAGTACTTAAATCCATTTAAAAAATTATTAAAATATGCAGGCAAAAAATATTAAAATGGGGAAAACTTTGGACATTGCGAGAACTACTGGGAGATGCCGAAGTATTTCTCAGACGAATGAAAATTCTTGTTGTAGTTTTCCGCACGTTTTTGGGGCTTATTGTCACCCGAAAAATCCCTGGTAAAATTCGCGTTCAAGACAACAGGCGGTGATGGGTCTGTCGGCCTGTCAGTCTGTCCATTTTACGTATCTTAAACAAAAATATTTTATGTACACAAAAATAAAAATTAACAAAAAAACAAAAAAGAATTTTAACAATGAATTATTAATGAAAAAAATTCTATCTAAAAGTTCCCCTTTGAAATTCCGAACACACTCTATCGGATGTGATGGAAATAATTTGTCGTGTATGGTGCGCTTTTACGAGTACATATTTTCCATTCGCCCAGTATATATATAAGGGTGTATAATTGAATTAAAGTCAAAACACATGAACTTCCTGGCTAAATGAATCTACCCTACCCGATTGTATATCATTTTCATATCGGCCGCGTGCGTATTAAAACATGGTGATGGGGAAAAAGAGATTACAATAAAACGTAGCCAGGGTTTTTAGGGGCGATCGGGAGGGTTGAGGTTTGAAAAGAAAACGTTTATCGATGATAGCCTTTAAGGGATGATTTCTATTGTCTCACACACCATCGTCAAGGTGCGGTGATTCGGAAGAAATCAAAGTTAATTACGTTTCGCTTTGTTCATGGTATGTGATGTTTACGGGGTTTTTTTCCTTTTTGTAGCGAAACAGGGTGGGGGAGGGGGGTTTAATGCATTTTTCCGTTTTCTTCGCCGATTTTAGAACGTTATGCGGAAAATTTTTCCTCCATTTGACCACCCGAACAAGTGACATGAGCTTGAGACTCACACCCCCCGTGGTTTAGGTGCAGGAAATTGGCCTAGTTTTTCCTAGTAGAAATATTTAAGAAGGGGATGATGACTAGATTATATTTGTTCATCACTTTTTATTACCAGTCAATTTCCGCTAAGATATCATGTGAACGTGTATTTGTTTCCATCCCTGCTGGTATGAAAAATGTTCGTTTCATCAGAACCAATAAACCATTGAAACTTTGTTCTTCGTTGGTGAAGGGGGATGGGGCATGAAGTTCCACCGCCTTACACATATATACTAAACACCCTACATCGTTTACGTGTATCTAACTTTTGCGAGTTGGTATACTCCGACAGTATGAAAAAATCGACCAAAAAAGTAAGTAACAACAAGAGGGAAGAGACTCTTTTTTGAAAGGAAGGAAGTTAGGTTTATATCGCGCCATTATCCTTGTTGTTAATTGATTTTGTAATTAGGTGAAAGCTTCGGACTTTTGGTTGTTGGAATTGAGACGGGATGAAGAGAAATGAATGAAAATGTTTAGGAAAATTCCTTTAATGTTTCTTTTTACTTGCGATTCTCATAAAAAAAACTTTTTAAAAGCTAAGGTGTTTATTTTTATTAAAGTGGATACTATTCGCTTCAAAAATATATATATATTACGGCCTTTTGGTAACTTTGTTGATTAATCGATATTTGTATGAGGGGAACTGCAATAATTTAGGTAGTTGAAAGTAAGTAACTAATTAGGGTGACCATATTTTTTTGGCCCAATCACAGACAAAATTAAGGGAGGGGGGTGGATAGCTGAAACGGAACAGCAATGAAATAACAAAATTTTATGGAAAACAAACCTTTATTTCGACAGAAACCAAGCAATTTTTTGAACTGAATGCGCCGCAAAGATTAAAAACAAGAATTGCAGAGTATCAGGTGAAAATCAACTAAATTTTTCACGCTCTTCACATTCCATAAATAATTGTAATGGAAATTGTAAAAATATCAATAATGCGCTGTCCATAAAATACGTCACTTTGATTTTCAACATTCGAATCTCCTCGCACCCCGCCCTTCTTCACGCATTTCCGCGATTTCTTTTATTAGATTTAGTATATTAGATTTAGTATACCAGGGTGTTAGGGATGACAAAAGTTTTTGATTTCTGCATGTCCGTCCGTCTGTCTGTCTGTCTCTCTGTCTGTTTGTCTATCTCTCTGTCCGTCGGCCTGTCCGTCCGTGAACACCATAACTTTCGAAAGGATTGAGCTAGAGACTTGAAATTTGGTACCGTTATGTTTCTCGTAAATAACTAGGCTAAGTTCTTGAACAAGCAAAATTGGACCATTCCTTCCCCTCTCCACCATACGAACGAAACAGTTTTTTGCGATTTTCTCCAAAACGGTGAGTCATATTGATTTATCAAGGCGTCGACATGTAAAAAATAATATTTTTTCAAATATCTAGAGAACTGTTAAAGATAGAAGAAACCGTTAAAGGGAAAAATGTAGAAAATTTTATATCCTTTAAATTTCATTATACTCTAATTTTTCAAGATCGCATAAGTTTCGATAAATTTAAAAAAAACGGTGTTTTTTCAAAAAAATTATATGGGTACCGTTATAGCTCTCGTTACTTTTCCAAAGGTTGACAGAAAACTGGGATTTTTGTGAAACTTATTTACAAGAAATTTCAAGTCGCTAGGTCAACGCGTTTTCGAGTTATTTAAGATACCTACAACATACAGACCGACAGACAGATGCACGGACATCCTCATTATTTAGCCTGAAACGGATTTGAAGGGCTTGCAGAAAGAAGGGGGTAACTATATTTTTTTCAACTAGCAGTTTTCGCCTTCAATACGTTTTTCTTAGAAAATAGTTTCACCCGCGGCACAATTTTATCATAAATTTCATAAATTTTTCAACTTTGAGATATTTATTCCTCAGCGTTTTACCTGCGGCGTATTTTGTGTTGTATTTTAAATAAACAAATGTAAAGTTTTCTGTGGAAAAGTGGGTGGGGGTGGTGAAATACAGTTTTTGCTGTGGTTACCACTTTGCCCTGCTGAGTATTTTTCCATTGATTACAAAGCATTAGAAATTAGTCTCTCCTCACCACCGGCCGCCACCACATCCATTTGTCACGGATTTACGCAAAAAAGGTATGGTCACCCTAATTGGTTCGAAAGTTTCTCGAAAGCGGTTCACGGAAACTCATTAGATTTGATAAAAGTAAAATTTTATAATGAGGAAAAATATATTTTGCTTTATTTTTACAATTTTTAAACACAATATGACTTCTAATCAATATAAATAATTTTTTTCTTCATCTTTCCAGGTAAGTGTCATCATAATAGACAAACTAAAAACAAGTAATTTTCCGGCATTTCACAAAAGTGAGTATCCATTTAAAAAAAACCGAAAATTATGCGACTTTCACTTAAAATTGGCATCAATTTTCAAAAGTATTTTTTCTCGGCCTTTATCACTGTGAAAAGTAATAAAAATTACGCAAGTTAACAAGAAAATTTCGTAACAAAGTATAATCACACGTCATCTATGACATATTACTTACCTTGACTTTACCACAAAATATCTTCTGACTCCCAGGTTGGCTGGCATGCTTCTTAACATTTTCATCATCAGTTAGTCAGCTTTTTTCCCACTTTTATCCATGAAAATTATGTTGAAAAAAAAATTTCGGTAGGTATAGGTGAGTGTAAGTTATTATCTTGAGCTATGAGATTCTCTATAATAAAATTCTGCAACCCACTTGAGGGTGTAAGGTAAAGCGCTACGCATTAAACTTAATAACAAAGTAAAAAAAAAACATCCTACCAAGAAATATCTCACAAAGCGACCAAAATTTTTCTCATTTTTTTTTGGTTTTTTTTCTATCTGAGATTCATCATCCTCTTAGAAATTAATCATCTTTCAACGGACGGTCTTACCAATTTGCAGGCAACTACCTTTCGACAAGATGGTCCCGCAGCACTACCACCATCTGCCCTCACTGTCTGCCGTATCCTTGACGGCTTGCTCGACATGCACCTCTACTATTATGTGATTTTGTCTGCTGGGTTACAGGGAAACTTGAAATTTTTGTTCATCCTACTAACCTTTTATGCTTTGAAAACCGAACTAATGCTAAGCTAACTGTATTGTTATGGTATTCTATTGTGTTGCCCAGCATAATTCCTTAGTAAGGATACGAAACTCAAGTCTAAGGAATCGCTACCACTGCTACCACCGCTTCCAGCTAAAAAAAGGATCCCGATTATTTCTTCTTAGACACAAGCATCATCTCCAGCACTAGTAGCAGCAGCCAACAATGAGATTTTCTTTAAAACAAAAAAGGAGAACACAATTTGAATAAAAAATAACAAAATGAGATGAATGACGGCGAGTGGAAACTCATGTCCGTAGTTTGAGAAAGTAGCGACGGGTGGGAAAAATTGCGGGTGACGAAACTGGATTTTCTGGAATCAGGGATAGCAGGAAGCAATTGCCGGTATGAGAAGCCACTGCAGAGCTTGTGGGTGGACGAAATAAAGTGAATTTTTCAGGAAATTTTCCTCCGGTTTTCGCACCGAAAAACGTGGCATAAATCTGTGAACAGAATCTACAGCAGAGAGATCTCAGCACCTTGGAAAATTTCATTTTTCCCATTTGAGGATTTCCTTCTTCGGTTATTTTTTTTTTCCTTTTTTTGAATCCCTCTTGTTGTTGTTGTTTCTGGTAAGGGTGCACAGCGTTCGGTTCAGTATATATCCTGGCTGAGGGTCCAAAAACGGAGCCACTGCCGCTACCTCGGCCGCCAGGACGCAACCACCCGACACAATCAGAGAGTAATAAATCCATCAACTTAACGACATTGTTATGCAAATCATAGAGAAAATCCTTTTCACTCATTTTTCGTTCATTTTCCTCATTTCGGACTTTTTTCCCGTTTTTTTTCTTTTTTTTGTGTTGCTCGAGCTTTCAATTTTTCCCAGGACTCTAAGCTGATGCTTCTGTTCACTTTTTTTCTTCACTTTCCGTTTTTCCCGTGATTTTTTTCGCCGCATTTTTTTTCTTACCACCTCCGCTTGTGTTAAATTGTTCATCCTTTTCGATGATTTTCTGGGAAAATACTGTTCCTGTCTTTTCTACTGTCTATATATGTTATTGTTGTGTGAGTTGAAAATATTTGCGTATTTTCATTGTGATGAGAATTGGAGGGTTTTCCGTGCCTTCAACCATCCGAATGAATTTCCTTCGACTGCTGCCAGAAACAGACTTCTGTTTTACATATTTTAAGCAAAATAGTTTAAATTAAGAAAATTGCCTTTTTTGTGTGCTTTCATGTTGTCGTGGGTAGTTTTGCGTATTTTTTCAAGGAATAATAAATTTTAAATTCTTTTAATTTATTTGTTGGCAAAAAAATACATCTGACTTTTGTATTATGACTAGTGTGACCATACGTTTCGGATTCGCCAAGACGGTCCCAGATTGGGGCATGTTATTTCGGTATCTCGGAAATTACCAAATCCGGTTGCAATCTTCAGGTAAAAAAATTATATTTGTGGGTGAAATTTTGACTTTGAGAAATTAGAAACCGATATTCATATTAGAGACCGATATCGGACTATCAACCCTCCTCTGTCGAAAAAATCATAAGTTTTTCAATTTTCTAACGCATGAGCGTAATCCTTTTTCCAAATTACAGGCGGCTCTGCCGTGTTTCCGCTTTTTGATGCCACCTTCTTTAATATTTTACATACAGGCGTTAAAAAACTCCAGAAAAGTGCACTTTTCCTAAAAGGTCTGAAAATAGTCAATTTCTCGTTCTAAAACGCCTAAAAGTAGTCAATTTCTCGTTCTAAAACGCCTGAAATCAGACAATTTTTCGTTCTAAAACGCCTAAAAGTAGACAATTTATCGTTCTAAAACTCCTGAGAGCAGACAATTTAACGTTCTAATACGCCCGAAAATAGACAAGAAACTTTAAATATCTGAAACTGCATCATAACTGGTATCAAAATGAATGGTGATAATTTTCCAAACATGAAGCAAGTCATTTCTATATTAAACCGCGTCTCGATTAGACACACATAGCGATTTTCTGCATGGCCTGCAATTGAAATGTCCTGTGAAGACAGAATTTGTCAGAATTTTTCTAATATCTTGGGCTTGAAATGAAAATATGTCTGCAATTGCCATTTTAATGGCAGGCGATGAAAAGGAATCCCAATTTATGTCTGATCGAGACCTAGAAAGTGAAAAGATGAAAATTAATATCAAAATTTGAAAACATAGTTAGGCACAATACATCATTAGAATGATATCATCCGACTATAAAGAGTCTATCAACATGACAGCTATTGCTTACGTAAAATACTATCATAATATATTGTCAACTGTATGATCACTAAGAGTTTAGCTATAAATCTAAACAAAAGGACTACTAATCACATTTGAAATACGAACTATACAAAAGCATGTCTGCCGATTTATATTCATAATGTGAATGCATCTTCCTGTGTGCAGGCAGGGCAAGCTTCATGAACTTCAATTTAAACGTCTAAGGTATGTAAATGAATACCTAGAGTTTACCTTGTATTTTCTGGTAAATCCATTCAGCAGGAGTTTCCCTCATCGTCGTCATCAGTTTGTCTGCACCTGTGGATATAGTATGAAACTGTGACCTTTTGCAACGATACCTGAAATCATATGATATGATGCTGCATGAATCCATTCTAAAGACTATTTCCCTTCTTGTTTAACCTCATTGCACTGCATTCGTTTCTTCTACCCCAATCTGAGCCCTGTTTATCCTTCCGTTATCTGAAAGTACGAGCCAGGATATAAAGTACACCCCTTTGTAGCCCAAATAAATGCTTCTAAAGGAATCGAAAGCCTTCAAAAGCACCAAAGATATTGCGTTTTTGTTTACTATTTACTTGTGCTGCTGCTGCACTTCCTTAGCAATCCTTTTAAAATGGAAAATTATGTGTTTCATGTGCTTTTCGGTGACGTGATGTCAACTTATGAGAATTGAGATTGCTTTGGTTTATAGAGACATACCACAGAAGTAAAATTTATATTTGTTTCATTTTACTTTTTGCATCCGTTCATCCTGCACAAATATGTTTATTTAGTTGATTAAATGAACTTATTTCGAAAAGGAAATTTTTTCTTGAAATTTTAGGCAAAAGGTGAAGTTTTCTAGTTAAAATATTGTGGAAGGGGGGCTTTTGAATGTATACCGCTATACCATGATATCATGAAAATAAATTATTGAAAGAAACATAATAAAAGCTACAATTGCCAATCGTGAAAGACTCTATATTATGACAGACAGAGTGTTTATGTATTTTAAAAAAATCAATTTGTATAGGAGAGGAACGAAGCAGTAGTCCTATTGGATTTTGATGTATGAAACGGTTATGTAAAATCACATTTTAAACACATTTTACCTCTATAAATTTTTCAAGATGACTCGCTCTTTTCGAGAAAATCGCAAAAAACTGCTTGGTTCGTATGTGGGGTGGAAGGAATTGTCCAATTTTGCTTGTTCAAGAACTTAGCCTAGCTTTTTCAAGTCTTTAGCTCAGTCTATAGCTCAACCCAACCCAATTTGTGTGACCGTCACGTAACGGGTATGTGACAATTACTTGGATAGTCTTATTATTTATAAAGCACTAAAAACTTGGCGTTGTTGTAAACACTATTTTTTTTATTTCGCATTTTTTAACGATTTTTCTATATATTGAGGCCTCTGTGTAAGACTATCGTAACTTGACTTACGACATTCTTTAATGCTGAATTTTTAATTCACTAAAAAAACCGTGTTAACTTTTTTGAGATGTTAATGATTTACAAGTGCAGATTGAACAATTTTCTTCTAAAATCCGCAAAATATAACTAAAATTCTTCCCATAATAACGTTTTATCGTGCCTATAAAAACGTCAGAATTTTGACAGCTCAAGAGAAATAAGATAGTCTTGCCCCTGAGTCGATTTTCAGGTGAAGACAAAGTGATCTATATTTTCATTTCCAGACAGATTACTTTGGCTTGGACTGAAAATTGACTTAAGATCTTTTGGCTTCAATTGCTTTTATTAAAAACACAAAAAATACTCTCAGTTTCCGCTTTTGAGACTGTGATATTCGTCGCATTCTGTCTAAAAATTTTTGTCTGCGGCGCATATTTATTAGTTGGCTTTGTCTGGATTTGACTTCTTGTTCTCATCACAGTATCTCCCGAACTAATGAATTGATTGCCATGAAATTTTTCATACATAGGTATTCGCCTTTCCTTATAGGTGCTCGCTAAGAAGCGGATTTTTTTTAAATTCCACCCCTAATGAAGTAAACGAGATGTGGGTAAGTGGTTGGTATTATTCAACATTGAAAAAGCCTGCCTATTAAGAGGCTGAGAAATGTCACTCGGGGTCGCTGAATCAGAATCTGGTGATTGAATTACAAAATTCGAAATGGGAGATCCTGTAAGGATAACGCAAATATCCTTTTTCCCAGTTTTCTCGGAAAAACTGGCTTTAGAAGGTTTTCGGGGTCGCTGATCACGAATCTGGTGATGGAATTCCAAAATTCGGAACGGGATATCCTGAAGGCTTACCTATTTTTTTCAAAAGTTTTTAAGTTATTTCGTTGTTTTTTTTTTGTTACCTTATACACAAAAATTTAACCCGGCAACGACGGGTATGTTAGCTAGTCATTTTATATGTTGTTCGCTAAAAAATGTGGTTAGATGACACCTTGCATATCTGCGGCATTTTTACGTTAATTTGCATGCCAAATTTTGAATAGACAGATAATTAAAGAGACAGTGATGTGGCTAGAGAATAAACAATTTGTACAGAAAAATAAACGATTTTGAATTTCCCAATCTTGAGTGAACCCCAAAAAATCAAATTTTCTTTGAAACTCTCATACAGACAGAGAGATTCTTATCAGAGAGCCATATTTTTGACTCTCGGTGAAAAAACATTTAACAGAAAGTGTTTACTTTTGGAACACCAGCTTCTCTGAAAAACACTTAAAAACCACATAAAACTTTGTTTTTTTTTTTTTTGAGATTTTGAGCAGTGTTAAATAAACTCTCCATTAGAACGTGCAAAAATATTCGCAAAGCCAGCAAGAAAACATTCTGCCGGCAACAAAAATTTTATCTAAAGCGTTAAATCAGCTCATAAATGTGGTGAATTCTGCTAAAATTCATTAAAAATTCTCGCACAGTCGAAGTGATATCATAATTCTTATATTAAAGTGGAGTACTTCAAAGGAATTTTAAGGCGAAATGAATGCAGTGCAAAAATGGAAAACTTCCTTCGCGCATTCTGGCGCGAAACAACAAGAAGTGCAAACTAAGGCAAAATTATAACAAGAACAAGAAATGTTTCATTCGGTAAGAAAAGTGTTCCGCTAGCGGCAAAATCATTTTAATCTCTCTAGATCTCAAGGATGTGGGGAAAAATCTACTGTATTTAAAAGAACTTTTATCACCATTGATAAAGCTAGCTACAGTTATATTTCGTATGAGCTTAAAAAGCCATTTTTGAAAAACTTTGACTGGTTTTGTGAGAGTAGGAATATGGTTTTTTTTTTCAGATG
The DNA here is from genome assembly GCA_964034945.1 of Chrysopilus asiliformis. Lineage (NCBI taxonomy): Eukaryota > Metazoa > Arthropoda > Insecta > Diptera > Rhagionidae > Chrysopilus > Chrysopilus asiliformis. Next base: position 5,931,805 of record OZ035962.1, on the reverse strand, counting down.
ACAGCAACAGATCCTTTGGTTGTACAAACATGCATATCCTCGCTGCAAGGACTACACTCTGTGATAATTTTAGCTTGATGAGTTCTTTTTTGTGCAAAAGTGATTCTGGTAAAAAGCAATGCTTTTAGATCCCGATTCAGTCAAAGTTTGATACGCGAATGTGTTGCGAAATTGATTTGATGCCGATAATGCGAAAAAATGTGAAATCCTCAAACCTCTTAACAAATATATAGAAAACTGCGAGCAAGTGAATTGACTCACTTAACCTGATTTTCACACTTTCTTATGACACTTTAAGGTGATAGTGGGAATAGGTTTAGTTTAGATTGAATGATACCGAATTTTCAGAATTATTGAATTTCTATAGCTTTCCAACTTTTAAACTAAAAAGGATTCAAAGAAGATGCACTTCAGTGACAAATTTTACTCTACGTTTTATTGATTAACGAAAATTCTCTGGTTTCTAAAATTCATTGGGGGTCTTTTATTCGAAGAAAAAATTTCGGGGCTCTCCGTATAGTATGTCACGCCAATTTTAGGCCTTACCCTCCTCCCCCCTTCGGACCAACATGTAGCAGAAGATTGCAGAAAACTATTTTATTTGTATGGGAAAGAATGGAAGAAAAAGCGATTTTAATAAAAATAAAAAATATAAAAATCACCAATAATAATTGATTTGATTTATTGAAATTTAGTCAAATAATTTGCAATCGACAATTAAATTAAGCAATATATTTCGATTTTAATACTGTGTACTTACAAACATATTTATTTTATCTGAATCTATATTTAGATAAATACCATTTTAATATACGTTTGCGATTTCGGTTAAAAAAACACACCAAATAAAACGCAAAAATCTCTTGTGGCAAAAATACTGTACTGTATCGCTTCTATCTGAATTCACAATTCAGTATTCAGGATATGAAATAGTGGAGTACTCATTCCCATATGCGAGTATTTGTGCTGGGATTTGTTGCAAGCTAACAAAATGAAAATTTTACGAAATAGGTGACACAAGCAACCAGTTTTTATCTAAAGTGATTTCTTTTTTTCTCCAATTTTTTTTTTATTCAGATGAGGTTAGATTTTTTTTTTGTGTTTTGTGGACTACCATCAGGATCCGATGAATACACAACGTACTGTCGTTCGAAATGCGCACAGGCAACTAACCTCGCCTGATAATATTGTGTACATAAACACATAAATATGTTGTACCGTCAATAGGATGTGTGTTTTATTTTCGCGTATATATAGAAAATAAATATATACAGAGAGTATATCTAAAAACGGAAGACAAATGTTTTATAGAAACTCTTTCTTTTGGTATTTCAGCCCGGCCGGATTCATGGGCTTTTTTTCTATAAAGGTTTGGAGTTTCGCAGTACTACCCCCTCGGTTTTTTTTTCATTTTTTTGTATTATGTTTCTGTACATTGAGCATTTGAAACAAAAGAATATGAAAAATATTTCCTGTTTTGAAATATACGTCTGTGTACATTCGAGACTTTTGTTTTGGTGTACACGCATTGTTTTTGTGTTATTTTTATTTTACCGGGAATATCTGTTTGTAGGTGGACGCATTTGGAGTCCTTGGATTTAGAGAATTATAGCCCGAATATGAAATATTATACGCAAGAGGTGAACATAAAGTTGAAAAAAAGAAACAAAATTCTATTGAGGGAACACTTTTAGTATAGGCTTTTTTTTGCGTTTTCCTTTTAGGGATAGTGGAAATTATTGCAATTTTAATCGAGTAATAACCGTGAATGAGATATACTAAAAAATCGTTCTATTTGTTTATGACAGTTTAGTTTAAAACAGTTTTATTGCTTGAAATTGATTTTTTTTAAATACTAAAAACAATGGAATTTTTGACTACCCGAAATTTGTTTCATAGTTTAGAGAAGTGTGTAGATTGTTTAGAAAACATACTTTAATAGTTCACCTCTAAAAAAATGAATTCTTTACAGGCGTTAATATCATTGTAAACAATGTAAAGAATGTAAACAATGTAAACAATTGTTTTTTACCAAATTATGATTCTAAAACAACCAAATCTTTTTTTTTCAAACTATTTTTTGTTTAATTTTATCAAAAGAAATACAATTAAACTTTGCATCTAAAAATCTGAATCCATGAGATTTTCGTCCACAGGCCGTGTGTCAGGAGGGCATAGTAATTTCAGAGCTAGCTTTAAAAAGTCTGGATGCTGAAATTCGGCGACCCTACAAAATATTCCCGGATTTGCTACTTCTTACAAAAATTGATCTGGTCCAGACTTGCAAATCGGCGTCCGGGGAAAAACCTGTATTTGGTACCCTCTCCCCTTCTAAAAGAAAATTGATAAAACGCATTTTTGTGTGTGCTTGGAAATTTTTAAAGACCAATCAGAGGGAAAAAGTTCACCTCCATTTTTATTTGTATCAATTATGTATCTAGTTATTTTTAATCTAATTATTTTTAAGATATCTTAGTTCTTTGGTTTGCTACAAAAATTGTGCTGCGAGCGAAATATTTGTTAAAAAAATCATATAGGCAGGCTAATTGCAAAAATATCAGTTTTACTATGCCAGAATTTATGGCGTATCTCACGTATCTGCCACTAGAAATGTGTCTATAATAGTGGCAGAAACGTACCATACACTAGAAAAAAGCGAGCAGGGAATGTTATTGGTTCAACAATTTCAATTGACTTTAAAATCAGATTCACAGTCATTAAAGATATTCACGTGAAATTTTGAACCTAAAAGTACCAAAACTCTTCCGAAAAAAGTGGATTGCGTACACAAAATCCATTACTCGTTGATGTTGTAAAAGCTTTCTTGCATTTTCCAAGTCAATTAGCAAAGTACATACCTATAAATATAGTCTTGTATTTATACAGGTCACACTAAACTCCACATAGAAAATATAGTATTATATTTTATATTTACAGAATTTCCATTTTCGCCATCTAACACCCAAAATTTTATATGGCTGTAGAAAATAATCTGTTCGTGTTCACTTTGCTTTTCTCGTCCACCTTGCCCCCGATTTCGCGACCAACTTTGCACGTTCGTCCTTTTCACTGGCGTTGTGCTTCCTCTTGACAATCAAATTAAAACATCAATCAATCACCATCATGAATAACTCATCTAGAACTTCTGGAAATCAGAGAACAACAATTTCGTTAATCAAATTCGTGAACGCGGCCCATCGCCTTACTTTAACCTTCGTCCGCCTCTCAAAATCCTCTAGCCTTACTCGCAACTTCAACAAACTGAAGGATACTTTTTCGCATTGCCTTCAAGACCCTATCACCATTATCGTCATCAATGCTGTCGACATGGATTACTTTTACCGCCTTCCTTCAAAACTTGTACTCCTGCTGTTGTGTTGAGAGTCGTCCAAAAAGGACTTTTCTATCAATTGAATTTCCAACGTTAAGCTTTACCCAGTAATTTACAATTTCTATCTATCCAATGGAGAAAACTTAAAATAGCAATAGTGTTGGATAAAGTGTAGAGTGTTAGCCGAGTGCGCGAAAAAAAAACCTTTAATGTCAAACACTAGAACATACTATTGTGATTACTTTCAAGGAATGGAACGTCTCTAATCAAAAAGGTCGATGTTTTCCCAACCAAGTCCAATAGCATGGCATGAAAAGTCATGGAAATTACTAATTCACTAGAATTTTTACTAGAAATCATAGAAATTTTCGGTTCGGCCTCCATGTGAATTACACACTTGTACGATATATTTTTCTTCTGCCCATTGCGATGAAGGTCGGTGGTATTTGACTGCCAAACATGAATAGCTAACGACACCGAAAACTTTCAGTAAGTTCGGATTTTAGGAATCAGCGATGAAGGAATTTTCTACTCTATAATAGGGTAAGGAAGGCTTAGTTGGACAAATTTCATTGGCTACCGTCAGAAATGAACTTCGGCATTTGTAGAAGCATTTCCACAAATGCAAAGTAATGTATAAGTACATTTTTTTCTCGAATTATGAGCTTTTGAGAAACAAATGCATATGACCAAATACAAATTAAATCAAATTTCCTTTTTACGTATATTTAACGGTTCTCGAGATATTTAAAAAAATATATTTTTCACACATTTTTCCGAAACTAGATATTGCAGAGCAAAGCTTTGTGTTGACCGCAACTGATATTTTCCCCAAAAGATCAGCAAAGGGATGATTTTGAGGTTGCGAAGCATGGGTCGATCTTCATGGTGCTACTAATTTTATAATCTCAATACAACCTCATATGCCCTAATATGAACAGCAGAAAATTTTATCCGATCCCACTACTGAATGGTAGCGGGTGTAAAACTTGAAATGCTGATATAAGTTTTTCTTGCATGTGATTCCGTGATTTCAGCATACAAAACGTACACTTGCTGACAAGAGAAAATGAAAAACTAAAGGAAAACATTAGCCTGTCCTTCAACTGATTGTGAGTTGAAAACATGCCTAAAAAAAAGTTTTTCCGTATTTTTTTCTTCTTCGCCGTTCCGTTCATTTCATTTTCTTTCATTAGGCTATAGTTAACTTTTGATTCTGTGATTTTACAACGTATTATTCTGCCTGTTTGCGTGTGTGGCGGCGTGTGTGTGTGTGTGTTTTGTATAGAAATTTCTCTTACCGAAAAAGTCGAAATAATTATATTGGTAAAATGTTGCCTACTTTTTTTTCCTTTTAACAATTCGGATTAAGCACCATGGAGGTATATCTTTAAATATGGAAAGGTTTTTTCTATAGATCTATATATAGAGATGGCAAGGAGAACTTTCTACCAAAGTTACACTCATAGAAAAGTTCCTATACTTTCCACTCTAACACACGTAGAAATTCCCGAAAATTGAAGAGGGAAAAAAATACTTGTTCGCGTAAGAGTAATTTGAGTTTTCCATGGGTAGATGACATGAAATCTTAGGAATGACGGGCAAGGGGTCGTGGGGGCTACATAAAATAGAAAATATGTGAGAGGAGTTTCAGCTTGAAAAGGTCTAGCAATGTCTAAGGTGAATATCGTTGTCGTTACGTTGTCGGTCGTAAGGTCGACATTCGGGTAGGTGTGTATACATTTTTAATTATTATTTAAGAATTGAACGTGAAACTTTGGAATGACAAGCGATTCAAGTGAATTTACACAATGGTAGTTATAATGCCTGGTTATACTGTTTTGGTACAGACTAAAGGGATATATTCAGGTATACGTTAATTATTATATAACTTGTAGATATCTGCTTTTATCTAGGGTAGATCTTTCCTCAGGAAACAAGGCATTAATGCTTTTAACTACACCTGTGTGACACATGACATCGTTCTTAGAACTTATTTTAAATGAACGAGAAAAACAGTTCAAGTTTAGCGCTACCCATGGATGGCAGAACAACAAAACCTTACTTTTTATTCTTACTGTACGTCCTACGTTACACACCTTTAGCCACCAAAAAAAACGGATTGGATTCGAGTCAAATAAGCTTTACAAACTTTCGTTTCAAAGCTGGTGGCAAACAGCAAGGATTGTCGTACGCTTTAACCTTTTGTTAAATGAATTTGTCTTCACATTTTTTTTTCTCTCTTGCTAAGGCGACATCAAATAATAAGGGGGTGGATGGTGGGATTGGTAGTCGAATCTAGGGGTTAGTTTTGAACTGACGACAAATTCAGGAGTATAAAAGTGAAGTGAAGTGATTATAAGGTTTACACAAGGAGTATTTCTTCGGTAATGAGCTCAGAATTAAGGGTTACTAGAAGAGCTAACAATACAATCAACTTGGTAAATATATAAAAACATATCTAAAAACAAAATACGTATTATATTGTTGCTTCGGTATAACATATACCAATCGCTACACATACATTTTGGATTCCTTTAACCAAAGTGTATCTAGAGAGGACTGGTAGTTAAGAAGTGAAAAATCACTCAAAACATTTGCAGGTCTAGATTGTGAAATTGTTTCTTTAATTTGAAAATAACAAAAGATGTGCTATAAGTTACGCGTGTTTTTATATATTTCAGCTCTCTTTGTACTGTAAATGATTCTCAATTGCTGAATAAATGTTTATTTTACCTTTTCGGGAACAAAATAAAAGCTTTTTAAATGTCATGTTTGCAATGTCATTCATTAAATTGCGTTTGATTTTATTTTCCTGTATAATTATGCAATTTTCAGGAATTTTTTGAATCTGAAATCAACTCCCAACTGCATAATCTTTTTTTTTTCACGGAGACAAAATCATAAGGGTATTCACAAATGGTATTAAATTGGTTGTTATCATCCTAAAATAATACTAATTGATGCACTTTTACTTGAAAGCGTGGGCACACCTTTCGCGGTCATTTTAAAACTGCAAAACATGAAATAAACGAGTTTTGCAGTTTTAAAAGGATTCACAATTGCAGATTAAACAATTTTCTTTCAAAATCATCAAAAAATAACTACAATGCTTCCCAATATTAACGTTTTATCGTACTCACAAAAACGCCAAAATTTTGACCGCTCCAGAGCGACACGATAGAGCGATACAATAGAGCGATGCGATAGAGCGATACGATAGAGCGATACGATAGAGCGATACGATAGAGCGATACGATAGAGCGATACGATAGAGTGCTACGATAGAGCGATACGATAGAGTGCTACGATAGAGCGATACGATAGAGCGATACGATAGAGCGATACGATAGAGCGATACGATAGAGCGATACGATAGAGCGATACGATAGAGCGATACGATCGAGCGATACGATAGAGCGATACGATAGAGCGATACGATAGAGCGATACGATAGAGCGATACGATAGAGCGATACGATAGAGCGATACGATAGAGCGATACGATAGTCTTGCAGGGAGGCGTCGAAATATATTCACATTTTTACTCGATTTTTTCACATTTTTCATCTTTTACTTGCTGAAAAAAAATCGAGTAAATTACTGAATTATTACATCTTTTTCTTACTGATAAAAAAAATTGAACAAATTACTGAATTTTTACTAAATTGGCTTTTAACGAACATTTAATCAATTTATTACCGCACTAAACATTTCAAAATCACAGACAATAACAGTTTTTTACAATTTTCTCGAAAACAATGAGATATATTGAAAAATTTATAAAGATAAAATGTGTTTAGAATATCATTTTACATAACTTATCGATACATCACAATCCACTTGGACCACTCTTTCTAGCTCTCTCCCACACAATTGGATAAAAATATTGTCTCCCCTCATATAGAGTTTTTGACGATTGGCCCTCGGCAATTGTGGCTTTTCTTATGTTTGCAATAATTTTCTTTTGAAAACAAAAATAAAAACCACGTCAGACATGCACGGAAAATGTACTTATTCTTAGTTATCATTGTATCTCAGTGGTTACAAAGAAACAATGCTTAACCAAATTTATAATTTACCACAAAGTTTAGTTTTAAAACAATGCAAAATACTTTTCAACTAAGATACGTCCAAAAAGTATAATAAAATATTTTTACCCTAAACAGAAGTTATTCTAACATAAAATTTACCTTTATTTGCCACAGTAGACAGGTGCATCTAACCATCAACAACGTTTATTTCCATTTTCATAGCCGTCTAGATGGCCAAGTGTATTGTATTATTGATGGAATTCCCCAAAATAACCACATTTCAGGCATTTTGCATCTCATAATCCATTCTCTTGTATACTATTAACTCATTCCCGGAACTGCACATTTAAAATTATCATACCTGGGTTTATCTATAGCCAAAATGCAGATATAGATCTTCTACATTTATCACATCTAGTCATATACGAGTTACTTTTGGTTGGTGGTTAAGTAAATCCTCCTACATACTATCTAACAATATGCCATAATTTTCTACATATTTATCGTGTTTTGTAAATATTTCAAAAATACATGGATTTATAGCTTTGATATTCGACTACATAGTTCTCTTACTTACAAATTCAAGGGAATATTTTTGGTCAGTATAGATACCTAGTATACATATATTGGTGGTTGGCATGAAATATTTAAATGGGAATGCGATGATTTGACTGGCTGTACTTGTATTATAACTTGTATTATAAATATCTCTGGATATGGTTTTTAAATTAAGGGATTGCTAACATCACCCCCTATATTACTCCATTACCGTATTAGGCGGCTGCCTTTTGTCTGTACGAGTATATCAGACACAAATAAATCAAAAAATTCAATCATCTTAAATTTCGTTGAAATGTGGTCAGTTAAGGGTAGATATTTTGGACTTTGAAAGACATTTCAATATTATGGGTTGTGTATGGGTTGCCATAATTTACATAATTCGAGAAATCGTAAAGTTTTTAAATTTTTTTGTTATTTGCACACATAAGCAGCTTATAGATAGGGTGAGCATACGTTTCGGTTTGGCCGGAATAGTCCCGGAATCAGGCATGTTGTTCCGGGTCCCGGAGGGGGGGGGGGGGGGGGGGGCAAAACTTTTGTCCTGGATTTTCAATTAAGTGTTATAATAACGGTTTACCACAAATGGCGCGTATATTTAAAAAGAAAATCACACTTTTTTTTGTGAATAAAGCTTCAGTTTGAGAATGCCTGATGCTGCTTTGAGTTTCACAGCAACAAAAAAAATAAATAATAGCAATAAAAAATAAAAACTCACGTTGGCTACCAGCCAAAAAAAAACGCTTACTCCGTTAGTATACACTAGGAAAAAACGCAAAAATAATTTCTGTACTTTGTGAGACAGCGGTGACTCAAACTGTTATTTCACTTTTGCACATTGTGAGGCACCGGTGAACATCGAAACTATAGGAATGTATAGTAAGCTCAATTTAACGACTGCACTCAACCATGGAACTTGAGAAACTGACGGTAATGTCAATAGTGTGTGTACACCGGTGACTCACATGGTAGCCAACGTGTTAAAATCATCTGGTAACCCTCTGGATATGTACTGGTAAAAGTGCACAGCTAACCACCTTCCTTGACCATTACAAATGGACCCCAAATAAACAGCCTTATCCAAGGACTTAATATGAATAAATAATTTGAAAGGATAAACATTTCCATTTCATAATATTATTCGACTAGCAAAAATTCTATGACATATGGGATTAATTTTAAAATTATCCTGTGTATTTTATGTTTTTAATGTATACACAAATAAATTCATGCTATACATGTGTACATTGTGTGTCCTTTTTATACGCAGTAATCACATAAAGTTGTTTAGAAAAATCCCAATTCATTTTAAAATAGTGTCTGAAGTGGATCCATAAAGTTTTATGGCAGCTGAGATTTATGCAAACTTGATTATTGATTAATTTTTCAAGAGGGGACCATAAAGGGACTGGAAACGTAACCGTTTGAGCTGTGAAAAGACGTGACAAAGTCAAATGAGACACAGGAACTATGGTTACTTAAGTAGTTCTAAGGATTCAAGGGTTATCTCGTAAGTTTTATGAGAATTTAGTTACATAGGCTGTAGTAGCAGTGCTGATTGTATGTGACATTGCCAGTACGCCCGGGTATTTATCCGGTGATGCGAGCCCCATCACAGGATTTTTGGTAGAGTTTGGTAGAATTTTCGGCCGCCACGAAACCATTCAAATATATACTCTCCAGGTAATTATGCTTTGATTAAAGTGGCTTAGGCTCAGGGATCATGTTTTATTTAACTTTGCCGAAAAAAGGATAATATTATTCTTCCTTTTTTCCTCATTTCTGTTCCGTTTGTGTTTGAAGAAGGAAACATCGAGCAGAGATGTCTACCTTTTTTTTTGAACCAAAACAGTATTACAAACGTTACCATAGTAATGGTAGTAATGTATAGCGTAGAATTTTTGTTTAAGTACTGCTCTTGTATATTTTGCTCGTGTTGTAATTTTTTGAAACGGACATTAAGCAAATGAATTAAGGGAAAAACCGCTGGGCTCGTCGTATTAGAGCGGTTTTTCATTATAAAGTAACCTACCAAAAACAACTGCTACCATATCTTGACTATATCATTACTTTGCATTTTATCCCATTTTGCCTATGTGTTTGTTTGTCCTTACAAAATGTAAAACTTGTACATTCGTATATTCTATAGTTTGATATACAAAAATCTATACAAAATCTGTAGAAATGAAGAAGGATTTTATGAAAATTTTATTCTTTTTTGCTTGTGTCCTTCCAAGCTATTATCCTTTTTAATATTCTAGCACAAGATGAAAATGACAACTTTAAAGTTATTTTCGCCCACCACTCGCGCCGTCCCTAACACAACCAGCATTCAGGGACCAAAAAAAAAATGTTTTACTATAACGTAATATACCCAGAACCAGAAAACCCCAATGACGATTTTTTTTCTGTGTCGTGAAAAATAAATAAACCTTAAATAAAATAAGAGAAAATGATTAAATTGAGGGTGTGGAATGGCTCAGGTTCGTCTCATTGCCAACAAAAGCTAAACGACCTAATCAGAAATTCGGAAAATTTTTCCCAGGTATTCGTTAGCGTTTAATGAAAATTTTAACACACTTTTCACCAGAAAAAAAAGGTAAAATACGCTTAAAGTGCTTCATGGAAAAATTAGATACGATTTTTTTGGTTTGAAATTGTATTTTAATCATAATGCGATAAAGTTGGGAGTTTCAATTTAAATTTGTGGAACTTACGAAAAAGTTGTGGATCTTTAATTTTTGAATCCAATTGCCATGTTTTTTAAGGCTTTTATTTAGCTTGCCTTCGTATTTGTTTGTCTGGCTGTTTGTTTGTCTGTTTGTCTGTCTGTTTGTCTGCCTGTTTGTCTGTCTGTTTGTTTGTCTGTCTGTTTGTCTGTTTGTCAGTTTGTCTGTTTGTCTGTTTGTCTGTTTGTCTGTTTGTCTGTTTGTCTGTTTTTCTGTTTGTCTGCTTGTCTGTTTGTCTGTTTGTCTGTTTGTCTGTTTGTCTGTTTGTCTGTTTGTCTGTTTGTCTGTTTGTCTGTTTGTCTGTTTGTCTGTTTGTCTGTTTGCCTGTCTGTCTGTTTGTCTCTCTGTTTATCTGTCTGTCTGTCTTTTTGTCTGTTTGTTTGTATGTCGGGGTCAAATCTTGTTATCTAATTTTGACCTGCTTCCACTTATACGATTGACTTAAAATTTGGCACACATACTTAAATCCAATGATAACACAATATTTTCACTACTTCGTAGTAAGGATAACATTATTATCCTTTCTTTCTAATTTTCCGGGAAAAAATCTTTCCCGGGTGTTTTTGGAGTCGCCGGATCATATTCTGGCATTAAGAAGTCTGTAACGATAACGGAAGGTCCTGTAAGGATAATGTGATTAAGATAATGTGAATTTTTACTTAACAAACGACTCATCAAATCAAATTTATTTTGCAAATTTCCGTAATTTTGCACACATTTCCATTTTCTTGAAATTTACACAATGATATTTCAGTCCTTCAAAAATAATCATAAGTTTGATTACGAACTGCGCCATCAAATGAAAACTGAATGAAGTGATTTAAAGGATTTGGTTACATTTCCTTCGACTTAAATGGGAAATCTCAAACTAAATGTCACAAAAAATATTAATTGAAGATACGGAAATAGCTGCTTAATAACTGCTTACAATACATTTCCTATGTTCCTTACATGCCATACATTTGCTGCCATTTTATTTTATCCTTTAAATTAATTATACCAAAAAGGATTTTCGTCTTATCTTCAATGTCTTCATTGTGCTAGTAGATGTAAGTGTCGCCATATCAAAGATATTTCAATGTGTTGGTTTTCCGACCTAAATAACAACAACAAAACCAAACTCATGAGCCGAAAATTTTCGTGTCGGAAGCATTTTGTTGCGATGGTTGTTTTAAGATCAAACCAAAGGGTCGAATAATTTTGGTAAGCAACGAAAACCAACTAAACCGACCAACCTTAGCAACTATATATGAGCCTATACCACCTTCTACTCGACTACCATATCCGGAACGGACCATTACCAGTATATTTCAACCCGTATTACAAATACACACTTTACTATCGCAGTCAACATCACACACAGGTCAAAATTAGCAATGACATCTACAAATAACAAATGCCTTAAGCCCCTTTTAACTTCTAATGCCAGAAAACCCTTATTAGTATTACTCTGCGGCCGTCCCGGAAAACTTTCCATCCATTTCTACTTACTATCAACATCTTTTTATTCTCTAATCAAACCCCCCCAACCGTCATCATCACACTTTTGAATCTAAATTTGACTTCAAGCCCATTGATAATTCTGTTTTTTTTTGTGATGGAATGAATATGAGTTCGATCCTTGCCACGCATCCTTAATATCCACATTAATATCCTTGGATGGGCAAAATGTAAAAGCCAGGGAAGACGGTTTTTTTAATAATATAGAGTTGAATTCAGCCAATTTCATATAGCTTAACTGACTGTGGTATAGCTTCACACTTTTTAGCAGAGCATCGACTTTTCATTCTCAAACTTGTCCTGCTATCCGTTTTGATACTTGAAGGGAAATTGCATGAATTTAACATTTACGCAATCGTATATTATGTAGAAGAATTTAAAACTACAGACAAACCAAGAAAGAAATACAATTTTGTAAATTTCTATACCATTCCTCAATGTGTTTTTCTATTGAAGAAATTTTAAAGGATTTCACTTTGACCCCTCCCCCTTTTTTTCTTTTCTACACTCTCGAATGCAATCATTTATTTTCTGGATTTATTTTTGTTGGGAAAATTGAATTGTATGAAAATACCTCCTGCATTAAACTGTCCCGCTTTCCCCTATTTTTTGGTGGCAGTGTAAGTAGTCTACACTCAGAAAAATAAAGTAAAAGTCGTCGAATTGCTCATGGCGTGATTGGCTTCCTGCAGGAAAATTTAGCCTTTTCAAATTTAATTTTTCGAAATTTAAGATCCTTTTTAAATTTAAGTGCGAGAAGAACCACGAAAAATAAAAGCTAAAATGCGAATTTACTCCGAGCCTCATATAACATGCTTTCTTACAACACGGCATTTTCCAAGAACCTGGATAGGGGGGTTATAGGAGTGTTTCCTGTATTGGACTTTTGAAGAAAAATGTGGAAAATCATTTCGTTATTCGGTTACGCTTCGATAACTTTTCCCATGCCTTGTTTAGAAAATACAACAATTTAAATGACCTATTTTTTGGGTAACCCCTAAACCACCCCCCAATTTTCGCCAAAAATAAATTTTCGAATGATGTTTCATTTAAAATGGAAATTTTTTTACTCCTCTCGCCTTCAATTCACGGGTTTTCTTAACCGGGTTCTCCTGTACCATGATTTCATAGATAAATGCTAAATTCTGAATAGTTATGCGAGTATATTTCGTATCTATCTATATTTTAAAACGTTTCAAATTAAACCAAAACAAGTTCTAGAAGATAATTTCAAAATAATTTTCTCTAACACATATTTCGGGTCCGGATATGTTTATGTGACTTTCTATACATTTGCATTTGCTGATCTATAGATTGTAATAACCTTTCGACTGGCTACGGAATCCTTCTGCAGACACCAACATTTGCCGACGACGACGCCGCCTATACCGACGGATAAGGGGAAAACAAGAAATCCTTCCAAGTTCAATTTGCCATGCCACCCTATTTCAAGACTTTAAAAGCCTCTGATCTCGGTACATATTTCCCATTGTATGTTGCGACATATAACAGCATAAACATATCTTTTTTGACGTAATATATGTTTGTATTAGCTATATATATAAGCCCACATTTTATATACGTGTGCATGGTATACGTTTTTCAAGCAATATTTATTTCTCTTATTTACACAGAATATACCTACCTACAATTTTGTTGAATATAATAGAATTGTATCCATAGTGTAGTAAAGCATGGCTGTCTACTTTGCCTCTCAAGGATATGTTAACTGAGTGAAACAATTTAATTTAAAATTTTCACTCTTGGATAAAATACGACCTTATGTATATTTAAGAATTTAATTTGGTACTTGAGTTCTTTTAGTCGCGCTCATACGCCACGGCATATGGCTTGCCATTTTTGCTTGTTTTGTAGCGCCACCATCAATCCCCCTAAGTATGTCCTCTAAGACGATGTACGAAATCCAGATACTTATGCTGAAATTCTTTGGTAGTCTGAAACTTTAGTATGAAGAGAATCGGGCTTGATGTGCGATATTTTTTATATGGTGGTGTGAGTATAGATATTTATATTTGCTAAGTTCACCCATGACCATTTCCAAAAATTTTTCGCCTTTTTTCCAGTTGGCGATGGTTTCACGATTATCTTTCGCTGTTTTGCTTATTTACTGCTAACTACCACACTTAGTATTTTTTTTTGCTCCCATTTTTAAAATACTGGGTGCCGACGCCCTATGATGTCCCGTTAGATTCGGTTTACTGTGAATATATGAAATTCTATGATGATCCCCAATGCTTGAAATAATATCTATGGCAATGCCATTTGGATTAATTTTAAGGGTGGCTGGAGATTTAAAACGCGCGCTCTCGCCGCCCATATTAAGGATTTCAATTTCAGCTACATTTTATATGGGTTTTCTTTTGAAAAAATATTTTTTCTGAACTCATTCGACTGTTAAAATTAAAGTATCCTTTTATGCGAATCACTCCTAGTAATGCGATTCAGTCACCGAAACTAATCACAAATGTGAGTTTTTTTCGGAATGTATTTTATTTAATTGCGGAATATTAAATAATGTTTTTAAATTGAATATTAATTATTTTCCTCTGCTAGAGAGAGAAAGTATTGTATTCATGACGGAGAAGGACTCGAGAACGGGGGCAGATAGAATCTTTCTGATTAGTACGAAATCCATTTTATGCAAAATTATGTGTCGGTCTGTCTGTCTTTCGGTCTTTCGGTCTTTCGACCTGTCTGTCTGTCGATCTAACGATCTGTCTATCTGTCGATCTGTCGATCTGTCGATCTGTCGATCTGTCGATCTGTCGATCTGTCGATCTGTCGATCTGTCGATTTGTCGATCTGTCGATCTGTCGATCTGTCGATCTGTCGATCTGTCGATCTGTCGATCTGTCGATTTGTCGATTTGTCGATCTGTCGATCTGTCGATCTGTCGATCTGTCGATCTGCCGATCTGTCGATCTGTCGATCTGTCGATCTGTCGATCTGTCGATCTGTCGATCTGTCGATCTGTCGATCTGTCGATCTGTCGATCTGTCGATCTGTCGATCTGTCGATCTGTCGATCTGTCGATCTGTCGGTCTGTCGGTCTGTCTGTCGGTCTGTATGTCTGTCGGTCTGTATGTCAATCTGTATGTCGGTCTGCCCGTTTACGTATCTTAAATAACTCGAGAACGCGTCGACCTAGCAACTTGAAATTTTTTGTGAAAAAGTTACTTCTTCTCTGAAAATATCAGAAAAAAGTCTTCCTAGATTTTTGTGGAATGAAAAAAATCGCGAAAGTTTAAATACGATTCAGTTCATACAATTTAGAGAAGTTCAAGTTAATCTGAATTTTAATGCGCTTTCATATTTTATTAAACGAAAAAAGTGCAATTTTCTATAATTCTCAATTTAGCAATTTTAAATAATAATGAAAAAAACAACTGACAGAATGAACATTTCCTGGAATTTCCCAACAGACACATCAGAGTGATTAATTTTTTAGCAATTCCCCAGAAAATGGCCAAATATCTCATTAAAAATGTTGAACTGTTAAACAATTGCGATGATTAAAAATTTATTAAATTGCGAATTAGCTTGGAGGGCACCAGTTCCAGTTGACCTTTTTTTTTAATAAAAATTCATCGAAATAAAGCTGAAAATCATTTTATTACTTATGAAAAGGATGCCAAGCCATCATCATTACAATTTTCATGTCCGGTAGTTTCATAAATTCATACATTTTAAATTATGAAATATTTATAGCATCGTCATATCATACAGTTTTTCCCTCTCTTTCTGAAAACTGTTTATGGTGTTAAACCCTCCCGAAGAATAAAAAAAAAATACAAAAAAGCAACAAAAAAATAAATATTTATGGATGGACATATGAAAATTCACAAAAATTAAATCGAAAAAAAGGAACAGCAACAATTCCAAAAAACTTTTCCCATGGATTTGTTTAATATTTTAACTTGTTCATTATTTTATCAAAATGAATTGCACACATGTGAGAACGTTAAGGTTGTCCAATTCTTACACTGACTACTGGAAATTATTAATAAAATTACATCTATATTGGGTACAAAAAAAAATGTACATACCAGCGACATGTAGCAGACGAACATGAGTATCTCATAAGGCCAAACGGTCATGGAATCGCATATCACTTTACTGGGATTATGGCCATTATTAACCGACATGTGTCGTGGTTGTACCTCATTAACTTCTAAAATGAAATCAGAAAACAACAACGCCCAATGGACTACTATGTGATATTCAAAATTGGTGTTGTATCTGGTAAAATCCCATTCGGATGAGAAAAAAAAATACTTGGTTATATCGTATTTTTCCTTGAGCGTTTTTTTTCGCCACATTTTCCCTTTTTTTTGGGAAAATTTTATCCATGCGATTTTTTTTCGTACCAGTCTGTTGCTTTTGTTTCACGTTCCGTATAGCATCGTCACTCATTTCACAAAGGAGTAATTAATTAAAAATAAATCGTACCTCGTGTAGCTTATTCTCGTATGTTTCATGAAATAAAACGTTAATATTTTTCAACTCCATTTTTGTTGTGCAGAGAATTTATCCAATAGAATTTTTCTTTTTAAAAAAGCGAATGATTTACGCAGTTATGAAAAATGGTCAAATTTTGCTCTTCCCCTTTTTCCATCCCTTGTTCGAAGGTTACCTGAACAAATTATGCACCGCTTATACATATGTCTGTCTATCCGTGAACACGATAACTTTCGATTAGATTGTGCTAGATACAATTTTCAAGTAACCATTTGCAAACTCTGGTCTCAATGTGACTTTGGTCGCAACGTGCGGATTGCAAATCAGTTTATTTGACGGTTGGCTTGTGGCTGGTCATAAAAAAACCGGTTTTAAAGTGGTTACTTTGTAGGCGGTCGCAAAAAAACCGTTGCGAATCGGTTACTTTGTGACCTGCAGCTAAAAGCCGTTACAAATTGGTTACTTTGTGACCGATTACACAAAGTTGCTAGACACAAATTGGTCAGATTGTAACCGGTCGCAAAAAAACCGTTTCAAATCGGTTACTTTGTGACCGATTACGCAAAGCCACTAGTCACGAATTGGTTATCTTGTAACCTATTGTAAAAAAAACCATTGAAAATCGGTTACTTTGTGACCAGTCGGAAAGTTGTTGTTTTCCATGGTTTTTATTGGTCTTGAAATAAAATTAACTTACAAACTGTTGTATAAATAAAGTATAAATAGTCAACTTTAGACCGCGGAATTCATACTTACGGCGTTTTCTGGTGTTCACTTGTGACATAAGTTTACATTGCCGTCACATTTTGCGAAATCTGTCTTAGTTGGCGGGCTCAGCGGTTCAATTTGAGGAAATAAACAAAAAATAGGCCTCTGAAGATGAGCCAACACAAGGCTGGAAACGTCGGGCTGGAAAATTGAACATAATTTTTGTTTTATTTCCTAAAATTGGACCGCTAATCCCGCCAAACTAAGACAAATAATATTATACGGTCGACATATTTGCAAAATGTTTTGCAAAATGTTTCTGCGTCAAGCGCATTTTACTTTGAAAAAAATCGCTTGCGGCACCAATTCTAAAATAATCGACCTATGCTTGCGAAGTGCGGAAACTCGAAATAAAATTTACATGAAAAAAATGTACTAAAATTGTACTAAATTGTACTGCATTTTAAAAAAATTGTACTCGAAAGAATTCGACAGAAATTAAAAATTGAAAAAAGACCAGCCGGCAGCGTTTTCAGAAGAAATTTTTTTTGATGCAGAATAATTGTACTAAAATTGTACTAAATTGTACCGCAAAGAAAAAAAAGTGTACTAGTACAGTTTTCTCAAAAATCGAAAAAAAAAATATTTCTTGGTTTCGGAAGAAATTTTTTTTCGTGGAATAATTGTACTAAAATTGTACTAAATTGTACCACAAAGGAAAAAAATTGTACTCGTTCAGGTTCCTCGGAAATTGAAAAAAATCGAAAGAAACGATTTTTCGCGAGAAATCGACAGTCTTGTTTCGGAAGGAAAAAATGTTTCTGCAGAATAATTGTACTAAAATTGTACTAAATTGTACCGCAAAGAAAAAAGTGTACTAGTACAGTTTTCTCAAAAATCGAAGAAAAAAATATTTATTGGTTTCGGAAGAAATTTTTTTTCGTAGAATAATTGTACTAAAATTGTACTAAATTGTACCACAAAGGAAAAAAAATGTACTCGTTCAGGTTCCTCGGAAATTGAAAAAAATCGAAAAAAAACGATTTTTCGCGAGAAATCGACAGTCTTGTTTCGGAAGGAAAAAATGTTTCTGCAGAATAATTGTACTAAAATTGTACTAAATTGTACCGCAAAGAAAAAAAAGTGTACTAGTAGGTACAGTTTTCTCAAAAATCGAAGAAAAAAATATTTTTTGGTTTCGGAAGAAATTTTTTTTCGTGGAATAATTGTACTAAAATTGTACTAAATTGTACCACAAAGGAAAAAAATTGTACTCGTTCAGGTTCCTCGGAAATTGAAAAAAATCGAAAAAAAAACGATTTTTCGCGAGAAATCGGAAGTCTTGTTTCGGAAGGAAAAAATGTTTCTGGAGAATAATTGTACTAAAATTGTACTAAATTGTACCGCCAAGAAAAAAAAATGTACTGCAGAAACATTTTTTCTTCCGAAACAAGACTGCCGATTTCTCGCGAAAAATCGTTTTTTTCAATTTTTTTCAATTTCCGAGGAACCTGAACGAGTAGAATTTTTTTCCTTTGTGGTACAATTTAGTACAATTTTAGTACAATTATTCTACGAAAAAAAATTTCTTCCGAAACCAAAAAAATATTTTTTTTTCGATTTTTGAGAAAACTGTACTAGTACACTTTTTTTTCTTTGCGGTACAATTTAGTACAATTTTAGTACAATTATTCTGCATCAAAAAAAATTTCTTCCGAAAACACTGCCGGCTGGTCTTTTTTCAATTTTTAATTTCTGTCGAATCCTTTCGAGTACAATTTTTTTTAAAATGTAGTACAATTTAGTACAATTTTAGTACAATTTTTTCATGTAAATTTTATTTCGAGTTTCCGCACTTCGCAAGCCAAGTTCACATAGGTAAATAATCGAGCCTCAAACTAAGGGCTGGAAGATTCTTGTAGTTTTATTCTTGAAAAAATGCGTTAGAATTGCAAATGCATCGGAATTTGAAAAACAAAATTGCTTTTTTAAAAGAAAAAAAAAACCTGATTGGCATAAAGTGTTACAGTATGTTAAAATATTCCATTTTAGCGTTTTCAATGCTGAAGGAAATGGAAAAGTTAGTAAACAACCACCACGTATATATCAGTATAGTGTTTACAATATTAACCTTCTATCCAAAACTTTTGTTATAAAAGATTCTAATGTGTAGTGTAAAAGTCTGATGATGTTCAACATTTGTGTTTCTACTTTTACTTTAGCTTTAGTAGTCATGAATTTTAAAGGAAGCCAACCATAATATGATTTTACTCAAGGTATAATTTCCTCTTTTGTTATATTATATGGTTAACGTGCATGGGATTTTGTTAATTTTGTCATACGCCTATTATATTAATAATATATCTAACAAGAATGGGAAAAACCCCTTTTCTAATTTCACTTCAACTTGTTTCAGAGGAAACCTCGTTCCGCTAACCACCCTTAACTAACGATATTCTTCAATGCTGGAAATTTCTCTGCCTATAGGTAGTTGTGCATATAGACATAATTCTCTAAAAGAAATACCAACCACAGTTAGTTACACCTACACTGCGTTCATGTAATAAAGTAAAAATAAAGTAACCAAGGCATACATTGTTAGATATTTTACATATAGTTAGAGACCCTGAATGGATCCTTTTTTGAGTGCTAAAGTTCACGTATGACTTAAATCACATGGGGATGTGTTTACTGAAATTAGGATAACATAACCTAAAGTACCTTTAAAAAGTCTAGGTTTGAAAATCATGCAAGATCTACCAAAACATAACATAAAATACATGTTGAAAATTCTCTCTTCATCTCGCTTCATTGCATAGCGTCGTATATGTGAAAGAAAAGACGGGACTGTATGAATTTCCACATAATGTTGTAAATACTATAATTTTGTTTTCCTTTATGTTTTGGCGGTTGAGTAACAAAACGGCCATTTGTGCAAAGGTTTAATGTTTAACAAAACATTTCTGTTTGAGAAAGGTTAATTTTAATTGTAATTATAACTCATTGCTCTTGTGTATAGAACAAATATGATTTTCAGAATTATTCCCATATCTTCTTTGAATTTCCTAATGAAAACTATTTAACGTACATAGGAGAAATCCCTTTTTCCAACTTAAAGTTCATTATTAAATTTTCAAAACAATTCTTTTGTTTCCAAGCTTTTAGCCCGATTTTCTAGAGATTTTAAATTACCACTACCTGTATTTAGAATTTAAAAAATTGGGTGGGGAAATTGCTTGAAATTGAGATTGTATTGTTTGAATAATTGCGCATTTTCAGAATTGGATAATTTCTTAAGATGTTGATATAATCTTGTATGCACAGAAACTGAAAATTATTATCATCAATAGCATAACAATCTATGCATACTAAAAGTAAGGTTGACATATTTATTTTGGGTTGATCCAGGACAAGACGAACGAGTGGTGGAGGAGGGGGGTGAAGGAATGAGGAAGGGCGAAGGAAGGGATGAGGAACAATGACGCGGGTGTACACTCAGAAAAATGTCCAGGTCAACTTTTTGTCAGGTTAACTCTGACCTTACAGAGGTTTCTGTAAGCCAGCTAGCGGTCAGAGTTAACCTATCTAAGGTCAACTCGTGCAGCTCCCAATGCCCTACTTCACCTGCTGGTGGCTTAATTTCAGAATTTCTCCGACCACAGGTCAACTCAGTTTTACTTGCCCACATGCAGGCGAACGCGCGCCTGCCCGAGGCCAATTACGCCGTATGTAGGTCGTCGAGTTAGCCTCCATTTTTCTGAGTGTAGGGCAGGGGGGTGGCTAAAACGGAACACCAGCGAAATAAAAAAAATGTACTTACAAAAAAACCTGATTATGGCGTCACTTTGATGAGATTCTTGGCATCGAACTTAATGTTTCTTTCAAAAAATTTACCAATTCCGGATTTCTCGATTTGGTCGTAAAATCGACAATTTTCGGCTGCGGCGCAGATTATTCTACATCCATCGTGTCTATATTTAAAACAAAAAATCGCCAGCGGCGTATTTTATCGCAAATTTTTTGATCATAACATTATTTTCTCTCTAAAAATTTTGCTTTTCGCACTTTTGTTGAACACTGCTGAGAAAGAAAACAATACAAAAAAAAGTGATTGAAAAGACCATTTCGTTTGGAAAAGAGTTGGGACGTGACATAGTTTTTTTTCGTGCGGCCCGCTTGTCTGGTATCGTACTTTTCGTTTTATTGCTTTGCTTCCTGTCTCACCCTACCTCCTCTAACTGTCATCTGTGCCGGATCAAAAAAAAAATATGCTCACCCGAGCTTTTACCCAAAAATTATTTAAAAAAACAATATTTTAAAGACAACAACAATTTTTTTTTACAAACTCTCTGATTTTTGATCGAATTTTGATATCTACACACTTACAATTTTCCGAGAAATATAATCCTATTTCCACAATTTGGGTATGGGATTATTCAGTTTTAAAAGAACCATTAATTACAGCAGTTGAACAGCGATGTTAACGTGCGACTAGCAATGCAGACAATAAATTAAAAGAGTTTTAACCAGATTTGGACTTAGGATAGTTATGCTCTGTAGTGACGAATTGAAACATTTGTAAGGTTTTTCTCATCATTACCAGCCACGTAAGTCAAGTAATGAGGGTATTCATGCAACCTCGTAAAATAGCGTGAGCCTCGGAAATGAACTGTCAACATTTGTGTGGAAATCTTCTACCCAACCTCGTAGTCTTTCATGCAAACATTTTTTTATTGACATTTCTCCAAACTTTACCATATTTTTCCATGTCGTCATATTTACTAATTTTCAAAAACATAATATAATGGTAAAAAAAATCGTATAAATTAAGTTATTCAAACAAACGCTTACAAGAATCAAAGAATCAGCAAATCGTCCCTTTTAAAATGAATTGAATTGAATTGAAATCTAAGCTAAATCGATATCATCTAAACATGCCAATGTTTGAATCATTTGATTATTCTGACCAACCAATCTTGGCCGTTAGCCATGCCAGCGATTTTCAGGAGTCTTAAATGCAGTCCAAATTCCATATTTTATCCATAGATACTCGAAACAGATATTGATATTCAAAGTCACCCATTGCCAATGTATGATTGTGTTACGAAAACCTATATTCGAAGTACTTTTTGGATGGGTTGTTTCTAAATGCTAGAAAATGTTGTAAATTTCCTGAGCCAGTTTCACTACTCTTTACTCGTTTGATTCTTCCATTGAATCTTAAACATCAAATTGTGCATTTCAATTTAACTTCCCGAAAACTAGGCGAACATCATCATCTTCTAACTGAACTCTGCACCATATCCGTATATATAAAATGTCCAATTCAATACATGAAAATCGAGGGAAATCTCTGGAAAAACATGTTTAGAGTATTAAATTTTGGCCAAGCGAAACATATTCGTATATCTACAAATTCACAAATATATCTATATATTTATATCGGAGTTTATATTTTGTTGAATTGTGTATAAAAGGCATTGAATACCACAGAACATGTCATTCCATTGCAAAAGACATAAACGACTTATATGTGCAACTAACTTGCCAGATACTTGCTACTATCAACCAGTCACCCGATATTAGATACCAGATACTAGTTTCAAGTTACGAGTTACAATTCAACGATGTGAAGTAACAAACCCAGAAATCTAACATGCCTTGTTCAATGTTTTTAGTACGATATTTTGTTGTTGCTGTTGCTGTTATTGTCGCTGTTTTTGTGGTTTATGTTTCTAGTATGCCGGCTTTAAGGATACTCATATGGTAAGGATAAATTTTGACAAGGATCAAATGTTTTGTGTTCCGAGTTAAATTTGTGCATGTGCCGGATTTAAATAAATGAAGTTGACTGTGCCAATGTTGATGTTTGATTTGGATCTCAAATTTATTTGCAGCATCAAATATTATCACCGCACGTAATTGGATAAAGTTGGTAAAAACGTAGATTTTCAAATACAGAAAAATAGTTACAGTGCGCAAAAGTTAATTAGCAAGTGAGGAAATTTAAATCCTTTTATGGTATTTCGCAGAATTTATGATGAAATTATCGCAAAACTGATTAGCTATCAGTTTTATACGACTAAATTTTGTTTTCGAAGGTCTTTTTAACACTTTGACGTCGTGATTTGGTAATTACGATTCTGTCATATGTGAAGCAGAAATTACTCAGGAATAGGATGACATAGGATGTCCAGAAATTTCCGCAACAGTCCCAAATTTAGGCATGTTGTTAAACTTTTAAATTTTCTAGTTCGCCTGGAGGGTTGCTTTAATTAATATTCTCCACAGAGGTTGTATGTATCTCAAAGGATTTGACCTGCGGTTCATTAATCTTTATTGGTATTTTTACAATTTCCCTTGCGATTATTAGAGGAATATAAAAGGGGCAAAAAATTTAGTTTTAAATCATTGCACCATATTCTGTTTAAAAAATTCGCCTGCGGCGTACATTTCTCTCGTACAAATCAAGCCCAATCAATTTTCGTCCTATATAAAATTTGTTGTTTTGCTGGGGTTGCTTCAGCCATTATTAAAGCTACAATTGACTGTGGCCAATCGTAAAATACTCTATATGAAGAGAAAGAAAATGTTTATTTACAAAAATCCATTTGTTGAGGAGATGGGGGGGGGGGGGGAGAGTGGTCCGATTGGATTTTGATGTGTATTTAATTACGTTATGTAAAATCATATTCTTAATACATTTAATCTTTATAAATTTTTCAGTACGATGCACAGTTTTTGAAGAAACAGGAAAAAAATATTCCATTTGTATGGGAGAGGCAGGAAGCAGTGGTCCCATTTGATTTTGATGTATGGTTAAGTTATGTAAAATCCTATTCTAAACATAAGTTTCAATATGGCTCACCGTTTTGCAGTACATATAAAAAAAGCTCTTTGTATGGGGGAGGGGAAGGAGTGGTCCAACTGGATTTTGATGTATATACAAGATATGTAAAATCCTATTCGAAACATATTTTACCTTAATTAATTTTTAAAATGGGTCACCGTTTTCGAGAAAATTTCAAAAAACTGTTTCGTTTATATGGGTTAGGGGGGAGGGAATGCTCCAATACAATATTGATTGAATGGTCAACATTTTTTGTCAGAAAAGTAATTATAAGGTGTGTCGAAATATCAAAAATGTTATTCTAAAATGTCAAAAATGTCGTATTCTAAAATATCAAAAATGTCGAAATATTCAAAATGTGTTCCGCAGTTTTATAGATGTGTCTAATTTAGAATTAAAAATTGAAACAAAAGTTTTCAACATTTAATTGCATGTATATTTAATAGTGGCTTACGTGCTTCGATTAAATATTAAATTTTCAATTTCCCCATTAAATCGAAATTATTTTGCATTTTTCCATAGGTGCATATGTTTTTTAAGTCATCCTAATAGTCACCACTGAGTGATTTTATCTGAATTAATCATTTATATATGATTTAATGTGCATATAATGATAATCAAAACTTTTGTTTAACTATCTATGAATTATTTCGATATGATTTCTATTGAAAATTAAAATCACTTTGAAGAGAGAAACCTTTGGTAGGTACATCAGTTAAGATGGCATTTATGAATGTGATAATGGATTTCAGTTAGAAATTGGTGTTTAATTTGCAAATGTGTATTATATATTAAAATCGCCTAATTAATTATTAATGTTATGCATACGAATTTGTCATCAAAGTAAGTGACATTTATGGGTAATGTTGAGAGCATCAAACTAGATAGTAATACGAATTTAAACGGAAACACACAAAATTACAGGATATGTTTACATAAATGTAATATAGGTATTTATCCATATTATAGGAATATACGTGCAATTTCTAATAAATAAGTGGTGGTTATGATTATACCAAATTATATATGAATGGATATATACGTGTATACAATTATACATAATTTACATTTAATATAAATTCACTCTGTATTAATTTCGATATGTTCCCATATAAGATTTAACTAATATACAAAGGCACATTCATATAACTTGTAAATATATGCCTTATACGTACATAATTACGTATATTGATAGAGACAAGGATATGTATGATTATGGCAGGAGGTTCAACATAGTTATATTGCTATATTGTTATGCCATGCTAAATTACACGTTTTGTAATCTCATCCACTGAACTTAAGGCTGGAGTTCGGGCGGGAGGGATTATCCGCCAGAGATATTATATCAATTTTATAGTTAACAAGTTAACTAACCTAAATGACCATTTGTTGGTGTCATGACCTAATATGTATACCTCTGTTAGGCATAATTTCCCTTTTATGCTGTCAAATGTTAAATTTGATCAACGATAGCAATTCATTCCCATAGCCAGTCCTATTCATTTATTCACATTTTCATATGTTGTAAATTTGAATTTTCAATTAATTTTTCAATATGCCATCTCTGGGTAATCGACATTACACAAATCAACAGAGAATTTCGTTTTATTGTAATTAAAAATTATTGATTTTACAATTCTACTGGGAATTGAATTTGGTCAAGAGTTAAATTGCTAACAAAATATTATAATCAAGCATCGGAAAAGTTGGTTTGAATTTTTTCTACAAAGAAGAGCTAATGGTTAGGGATTGGGATTGAGTTTTCTATTTTTTTCGTCGCGTGTTGTTTTCTTATAGAAATTTTAATCAAGAAATTCGGAAGAACAAACTTAATTTTTTTGACGCAAACAGAACTCGAGGTATTCAGTAAAATTTTTGGCAAATGTCAAAAGGCCAGACGGAGCTGAAGAAATTTGTAGGAAATCTTTTGTTTCCGAAACCCATTACATTAGATATTTAAAATTTACGTCCTATATTTAGTTTTTTAAGAAATAAAGGTGCAAACGGCCATATTAGTCCCTAAATCTAAAAATGTTTGTTCTCAAAAAAAAGCAGCGGTGATATGTCCAGGCTTCAAAGAAAAGATATGGTCATCCTAGTTGCAATTTTGTTAAAATAAAACATAATAAAGGCTATAATTGCCAATCTGGAAATTATTGAAAACCCGTATGGTGATATGGTATTGTTCGAAGTTTAAGTGAACGGCGAACTTGAAGTCAAACTTTTCATTAAGATTTTTTAAAATGTATTCCAATCGAATTTTGGTGTATGGAAGTTTTATGTAGAAGCAAATCCTAAATAATTTTTGTTCCTGCACCGTTTTTGAGATATTCGCAAAATACGTTTTCGTTCGTATGGGGGGTACCCCCGTCAATGGTCCATTTTTGCCCATTAACGAACTTAGCCTTGCATTTTACGAAAAAATGAATCTGCGTAAATTTTCAAGTCACTAGCTCAATCAGTGCGCCCGCAATCCGCGCCACAGACCGACAGACGGACAGATATACGGACAGACAGACAGATGGACAGACAGACGGACGGACGGACGGACATGCGAAATTAAATGTTTTTTTATCATTCTAAACACACTGGTGCGATTAATTTTTGTGTGTGATGACGGGATCTCGGCATTACAAACGGTAAGGCAAATTTAATATACCTTTTGGTTTCACCATACGGGTATAAAAAGGTTTATTTTAAAATAAATCTCCCATAAATTAAAATGGAATTGCGACAAATTGGATTTTTTTTACAAAATCGCGTTTTTCTGATTCGAAATTTTTGCAGATTACGTCAATTAGGTTTGCTATTCATCCCGTCCTCCTTTAAGGGTGTCCGAAGACGTCCGTGGGGGGTTTTTGATTGTTTCCGGGGCTCTTACACTTATTTATCCGAGAAATTTACAAAACACTCAGTGTGACGTATCTTAAATAACTCGAGAACGAGTTGACGTAGCGACTTGAAATTTTTCGCAAATAAGTTTTATGAAAATCGAAGTTTTCTATCAACTCTGGGCAAAGTAACGATAGCTAAAACGGATACCTCCCATACAATTATTTTGAAAATATTAAGTTTTTTGAAAATTTCTCGTAACTTATGCGCTTTTGGGAAAAAATGAATATAACAAAATTTAAAGTACATAAAATTTTCTACATTTTCTGTTTTAAGGGTTTTTTTTGTATCTCTAACGGTTCTCAAGATATTGTTAAAAAATTCAGTTTTTTGAAAATCTTTTGAAAACGATCCACTTTTATGAAAAAATGTGTATAACAAAATTTATAGGAAATGAAATTTTCTGCTTTTTTCCTTTAACGGACGATTTTTCGTATCTTCAACGGTTCTCGAGATATTTCAAAAAATTATTTTTTATATATTTTTTCCGAAAATAAATATGGGAGAAGAAAGTTTTGTGTTGACAATAACTGATATTTTTAAATATTTCGGTGTCCTAAAATTTCTTATGCGAAACCTATGTCAAAAGAATTTCAGGATTCATTGATGTAGTCTACGAAAATTGCGAATCTGCGTTTTTTTTCGCCCTTTTTTCCGCAGAAAAAACGCATTTCTCCTATTTAAATTTCAATTTTTTTCCAAACTTATATAAAATTGGAAGATGATCCTCAAAAATACTTTCGCAATGCTAGACCATCAAACTTCTAACCTTTACTCCTTAACATCCTCCCTGTTCCTGAATAACCATATCAGGCTTGTTTGATATAATTAAATCCTTCTCAATTATAGACATAAAATACGTTTAAATAGAATTGATTTAATCTTCATTGACGTAAATCACTTGCCAGCGAGTGACCATTAGATCGAAGTACTTACGTATATTTTAGAGATTTACCTCTGGACGGGGTCAGTGGGTATGGCCTTTGACCTCACGTGTCTGAATATCATCAATCTGTTGTTTAAGCAAATGTTAAAACATGAATTTATGTTGCGTACACATCACAATAGTACATTTGTACGTACATACAACTTTCAATAAATTCCTTCATTTACTACCGTTTCTAGTCTTTATACTTCTATTCATTCCATCCCCCTAAGTGAATTTTCTAAAACTCCTAACAACCTTCATAGATGTTTATGTTACAAATTCTAATTGCGCACTTCCCTAACTAGAAAATAAGGGTCCACTAACAAATAGAATGACACGTGCGAGATTGTTTACATACATATGGGTTGAAGTGGTTTTTTCTCTCTTATCGATTTGGTATTTGGACTCTTGCGCCCTTCAACACCGAATTCAATCGCGAATGCCAGGAAAAGGGATTCCTTCAGTCCAGTTTATATGAAGAAAATTGTGTCAGATGCGAAAAATATCTAATTTGTACACAGGTCTGAATTTATGTAGGTTTTTACAACCCGTTTTTATGTAGGTTTTTCAAACCATGATTGTAACTTCCAAATGATTTTTTCATATTAAAGGGCAAGAATAGGGATTTTAATTGTAAAATTAATCACAAATTTTTTTCCATTGATCGCTTAAAATTTAAACAAGTCTCTTAAGAATGCTAATCTGTTGTTAGCTTTCCCGAAATTTTCATTTTACTTCCCCTACTCTACCGTTTTCGCAACAAATATAAATATCGTAGCCAGTATTCGACGCATCCACACATATTTCCTATTGACATTTTCCCTTTTCCGTGAATTTTCACTTCGGTTTTTCGTTTTTTTTTTTGACTCCGTCAATCATCATCGTGGAATCGCCCCGACAAACACAAATTTTACGTATAGATTTTAGGGTTAGGGCAGGTGAATGTTGTATGTTTCGGTCATATGACTTTTATATTTTTCAGGAAAAAAAAATCGTCGCTGTGAAATGTCGAATGGTTGATGGTGAACTGAATGTGAACCAGTGGAATAACGCCAGAGATGGCAGGGTCCTATGGTTAATGAATATGTAAAGGAATTTTGATCCCTTTAATTAATGGATTTGAATTCCTGTATGACGTTCGTTCATATATACAAACGTAGCGTACACGTCGATCCAGACGCAACCACTGTAAATCTACTGGAATATGATGGGGTTGGGGATGCGGATATACTGAGAAGTGAATTTCGAAATTGTTTGGAAAAGGGCAGAAGGGCCACGTAGGGAAAAAGCAAGGACTATGCTTTAAGGGTGATGGGTTTAAATATTTTCTCTGGCACGGCGAGTTAAGTAAAGGCAAATATTATATGCTGAGGCACGTGCATTAATGTATATTACAGGAAGAGTAGAGTATATTTTTTTTGTCTTCATATATAGATAGACACTATATTTTATCCCTTTATACTACATCGGAAGTTCAGCCTTACGGTTTCTATAGAAAGTCGAAAATTTTAATGAGGATAAAATTTATTTTGTGTGATGACTTTGTAATTTTAATGCGTCTAATTATTTTCAGAGTAAATTGAAAGATGAACCTTTTTTAGAGTTTTTCAAAAAAATCATCGAAAACAGATCTTTTTTTTTTTCTTTATGCTAAGGTGTGTAAGTCTTTTAATCCACCTTCCCGATTCAATTTGCATAAATCATACGAGGAATTTGAGTCTTTTGTATTCACGGAACTTACTAATTCTGATAAAAGGAAATTCTACATTTTCAACACGCCATAAATATAATTAAATTTTTGACAATATGCTAGTGTGATTTTTAAACTTTTTTTCGAATAAATTTCATAAATTCTCGGTTCGTTCATAAATTAAATCTATAAATTTTGGTCGTTAAAAGAAGATTTAGTAGGAATTTTAATTTTTAAGGGACTCACCAAATTTATTAGCTGTGAGTTCAAAAATTTGTGGCCGGTTTTTCTTCTATAACTCAAAGCTTCTTTTTATTTTCCTCTTCTATAGAGGGAAAGTATTGTATTTATAACGAATACTGACTTGACAGGGGGGCAGATAGAAAATCAGTACGAAATCCGTTGTAGGCAAAATTATGAGCATGTGCGTGCATTTGTCTGTCGGTCTGTCTGTGTGTTGGTTTGTTGGTCTGTCGGTCTGTTTGTGTGTCTGTCTGTCTGACTGTTTGTTTGTTTGCCTGTCAGTCTGTATATCCGTCGGACTGTCTGTATATCGATCTGTTCGTTTTACGTATCTTAAATAACTCGAGAATGCGTTGACCTAGCGACTTGAAATTTTTTGTAAATAAGTTTTACGAAGATCGTGGTCATCTATTAACTTTTGAAAAAGTAGCGGTAACTATACGGGTACCTCCCCTGGAATTCTTTTTTCGAAGAAATCCAAATTTTTGAAAAAATTGTGAAAAAATTTGAAACTAAGTGCTTTTGGAAAAAAATGAATATAACAAAATTTAAAGCATATAAAATTTTCCACATTTTTTGCTTAACCTATTTTTTGTTTGTCTAACAACTCCCAAAATAATTGAAAAAAAATAAAGTTTTTTTGAAAATCTCTCGAAAGTTATGAGCTTTTGTGTAAAAATGCCTATAACCAAATTTGAAGGAAATAAAATTCTCTATATTTGTGCTTTTTACGGGTTTATTTTTACGGGTTTTACGAATCTCTAACGGTTTTCAACATATTTAAAAAAAAAATAAGTTTTTTGAAAATTTCTTGGAAACTATAGGGTTTTAAGAAAAAATTCATGTAATCAAATTCAAAGAAAATAAAATTTCATGCATTTTTTAAAATGCTTTTTACGTATTTTTAACAGTTTCCGAGATATTTGAAAAAATATTATTTTTTACATATTTTTCCGAAACTAAATATTGCAGAGGAAAGTTTTGTGTTGATCACAACTGATATCTTTTTTTTTTGCTTCACGAAATAATTTTTTTATGAATTTCTCAAAAACCGTGGGTCGTATCAAAAAAATTATTAAGGCATAAAGTGTTTGGAATATAATTTTACATAACTCCACCACACATCAAAATCCAATCTAATCACTTCATTCCCCCTTTCTCCCTTACAAAGGAAGAAATTTCCCGGCGAATTTGGTATGCCCTCATATATAGAGTACTAGCAGACCCTTCGTTGCCAGCTTAAAGTTTTTTGTATAAATTATAGAATGCCAAAAAACCATAATAAACTTAAAAACCTTTGGGAAAAAACGTTATCCTTTCGGATTCGTGATCAGCGACCCCAAAAACCTCAATATGCCAATTTTTCCGGGTGAAAATGGGAAAAATGATATTTGCGTTATCCTTACAGGACATTCTCTTTCGAATTTTGAAAATCTTACATAGCTAAAAACCTGCTCCTGTCAACACAGATCGTTTTGCAAAAAACCACGTAAAAATAGGTCCAGTAGTTTTTGAGTTTTGTAATCTCAAACAGAGAGACAGACAAACACGATTTCTTCCTGGTAATTGTAGCTTTTCTTATGTTTTTTTTTTGAAAGATCGCGCTAACACAAAGCAGCGAATCCTAAGTGACAAAAATTCATTTTCTAAAAAGTTATTAATCTTATCGAAAACTATCTTTTTTACACAAACTTTACACAAACTTTCTATTTGCTCTATTTCGGAACTCGACCTCGTGCATAATTGTTGTAAATTTACTTTATTGAAAAAATAAATAAAAGAAAAAAAAAACATGAAAATGCTTACTCAACTCTTTTATTAACCGATTTAAAACAAGTGGTTGAAATGCGCGATAATGCATTTTTTTACAACACCTAATTTTTTTTATCTTGAAAAAAAAACCGGGCAAACCCCATTTTAAAGTAATCCGTTGAGTTTCATCGAAAAACATTTTTCGCAGAAGTAAAAAAAAAAAAATACAGCAACAAAAAAATTAAATTTTTCCTTGCCTTTGGTGATTTGGAAAATGTGGACCATGAAGAACAAAATTCTGGAGATGACTATAAGAATCGCATTCAAGCGAATTAAAAAAAAAATAAAATACTGCAGTGATAGTAAAATAGCCCCAGCAATGGAAAATATGAAGAAATTGTAGGGTATGAAACCTAGATTGGGATCAGGGCAGCAGTCAACGCAGTATAATACTCCATCCAGATAGGACACAGACGCAATTCTTTTCTACGTTGAATTTTCCAGGATGACTTTTCCGGATGCCATTCTCTCTTAGATTGTATCATTGTAACTTCTTTCAGTGGTTACATTTAACTCATCCAGTTCAGCGTATTTCAGTATACCAACAGTTCGGTCCAGTTTTTCGTTGTCTCTATTTACATTGGTGTAATGCTTACTTAAATATATACATTTCGCCTCATTTACCATAATTGAATTTTCAGCACGTTTTCCGTTTTTCGTCGTTTTCTTCATTTACTTTTTCCTTAATGTCGTCATCATGGTGACAAGATATGGCCCAACTGAGTGGCAATGAATGAAGAAAATCAGTTGGTTTTTCTTCTTATTTTATTTTTTGTATATGCATACTGCTCACGTAGATACGTTTTTGGCAACAAAATAATTTTATTTGATAACTTTTTATTAGGGATAGGCTTGCTAGAGAACTGATATTTTCTACAAGAGACGTAATGAAGTGAAATTAAATTGAAAATTAAAGGATTTTTTTTTTGGGTCTGAATTTGTATTTTTGAATAAATTTTAAATGTTGATGGAAAAAGCTAAAACAATACAACCATTAATTAAGAAAAATTTACTAGACAATTTAATTATTAACCGAAATCGACGAAATTATTAACCGAAATCGACGTAATTATTAACCGCAATCGACGTAATTTTTGACCTAGGGCCAACTATTGCGACCTATATCAAATATTTTTTGAGTAAATAAAAAATGTGAAAAATTCACCAAAGGCAGGAAATGCATCCAAGTTACTCATGAAATCATAACATAGCCGTCACGCCAGACATTTGCGACCTTGTAGTCGCGATGACCACGCCTGTTACTTTGTAGTCCGTGACTTTGTAGTCGCGACGACCACGCGGCGACCTCGAGTGTTACTACCGATTCTTTCAAAGGCGAAGAAATGAAACCTGTATCGGGAAATTCTTCGGCGGATCTGCACGCCGCGCCATAAGTCACTATTAGGTTCTTTTAGCCTACTGGCCCTTTTTACTTTCCTCTGCTATAGAGAGAAAGTATTGTATTCATCACGGAGACCGACTCGAGAACGGGGGCAGATAGAAGCTTTCTCATCAGTACGAAATTCGTTTCAGACAAAATTATGGCGATGTCCGTGCATCTGTCATTCGGTCTGTCGGTTTTATGGATTTTAAATAACTTGAGAACATGTTGAGCGAGTCACTGGAAATTTTTTTCCAAATGCGTAAAACCCATTTTTCAAAATCATAGTTTTCTATCAATCCTTGGAAAAGTACCGTTAGCTATAACTAGTACCTGCCATATTTTTTTTTAAATACAATTTTTTACAAATATTTCGAAACCTATGCACTTTTGTGAAAAAATTAATATGACCAAATTTAATGGAAATAAAATTTGCCACATTTTTCCCTTTGACGGTTTTTACATATCTTTAACGGTTCTCTAGACACTTGAACAAATATTATGTGTTAGATATTTTTTCGAAACTCAATATTGCAGAGGAAAGTTTTCTGTCAGTCTGTCTGTGAGTCCGTCCGATGGACATTTTTTAAATAACTCGAGAACGCGTTGCGCTAGCGGCTTGAAATCTTTCTCGCAAATTAGCGACATGTACTATCAGACTATTTTACACACTTCCCCTTTCGTCCCCGTTTTTAATGATTTCAGTCCCTAAATAGGCGGTCCCTAAATTGCTTCACTTTTTTGGGAACAGTCCTTCAAAATCTGGCAAAAACCGCCACAAAGTGAGACGAGGGTGGAGGGAAGGAGAGCGGGGAGGAGGAGAACCGAAACCCCAAAACTTGCGTGACGTATTTCTTTGGACAACCTCAAAAAACGATAGCAAAATGTATACTGATAGCCAAAAATGAAGCTTTTTTAAAAGCTTCATCCCGAAAACAACTCGACCGATTGACCTAAAATTTCACCTTACAGGTTCTGAGGCAAAGGGTTTTAAAGAAAAATGAAAAAAACTTTTTACTCTTTTTATCGCAGTTAAAATAAATTCACTCTTCCACCACACAAAATGTGGAGTAATCGATTGACGTACTAAGGTTTCACTCTCGCACCTACCATTTAAGCACTGTGTGGTAAATTTAAATTGTTTCAAAATGAATCAAATACCATTTTCTAAAAATAACTCTCAATCGTATTTATTAAACTTAAAAATATCTTGAATGGCATAATAAAGGAAGCCATTTGCAATTTTTCTGTTTAGATCTGAATAATGTAATGCATTTTAATTCGTTTTTCTGCGAACAAAATACTTAATGTCGGGTATGTAGATGGCTTGAATACAGGAAGAAATGAAAATTATATCTTTTCCATTGAGTCAATAAAGTTGCCGACGCGATAAGGAATTCTAGAATTCGAAATCAAATAAGCTAAAAAGCAGCAGGATACCACCTTAAATAGCAATGAGATGGATTAGTTTAAATATACACTCAAGTAGGTAACCGATATACATATACATTCATGGTTGAAAAAAAAACCCGCCCAGGTAAAGCGAAATGACTTGGAATTGTTATACGGAACATTTCGATTTTGTTCTTTTCTCCATGTATTTTTCCGTTTATTTTTTCATACTTTTTTTTTGCGAATATGGTCGATGGGAATGAGGTCTATTAAGGAAGCAGAAGTTTATTTATGTTAAAGCTCATTCATGGAATTGTGGTTTGACACGCCACTATCTATAGATATACCCTGCCGAAGGTAAAATCTTCCTACCTTTAAACCACAAAACCATTTTCATTTATTTTCTAACACCGGTGAGCGACCTATATTATGCTATTTTCTATTAAAACTATAAAAATGATAAAGTGGTAAAATAAATTTTGTCTGATACCACGTGTGCTTTATTTCTTAATTTTTTTTTTCTTTCTGGAAATTGGCTTTTAGATGGTAAAACAGTTTTTTTAATCAACATTTTTGAGTATGCATGTAAATTTTAGTGTAGTTTAGCCTTACTATTACTTGATTTGGTGTGTCGTTATTTCAATATTTGCATATATTTTGACTGTAGTTGTGGTTAATTTTTGAATAAGAGTCGTACACTACCAAGCGAAAAAAAGCTTACTGTTTCGCGCTCTTTACACTTCATAAATAATGGCATATATTGTGAAAATACCAATAAACACAAATGCGCCGCAGGCGAAATCATCTGAAATACCTGCGTCATTTGTCGAAAAACGTTGAAAAATGTGCCGCTGGCGAAAAAAAAATGTGATTAACAGAAACCTCCAGCCTAAGTAGATTATTTTTTATATATTTAGTGATTGTTTTAACACTAACCTGCAAAATTAGTTTAGCATGCCCTAAGGCCCAACTACGATAGACATAGGAGCACATAAGTTAATGTCAAATTCCCAACGAATGTTGACATACATAACTGTCAACATAAAAGCTAATCTTCATTTTAGCTCAAGTGGAAATTAATATGGCCACAATATTATTAAATTCACACTCAAATTTTAGGTTATGTTCACTATTTTCATATGCCCGTTCCATTTGTATCGAATCATTCATGCTTAACGAAAGTTTAACGAAGGTTTGAAAGTGGCAACACTTTGACACATGTCTATTGTGGGTAATAACATTGACTTTCTTATTCTGGAAATGACATATGCAGCTACATATGCGCTCCTATGTCGATCGTAGTTGGGCCTTAAATCCGAGCCATTTTCGAGACGAATGATCTATGCATAAATATATTATGTAAAACCATATTCTAAACATTTTTTTAAAATCATTCTTTCAATTTGACGCGCCGTGTTTCAGAGAACTGTGAAAAACGTTGTGAGGGCAACGCCGCGAAGGAGATGTCGAAGAAAAATCACGTGAAGCCTTTATTTATGGTTACCAAACGTCCCGGAATATCCGGGATAATCCCGGATCCATGCAAGTTATCCCGGCGTCCCAAAAACTAAACTTTTTAGTAATAGAAAATAGCATAAGAAGAAGAATCCGGAGTAACGCAAAAGTATTTCAAGACCTTTCCAGCTGCAGGATTTGAAGTCCTAATTGCTAGCCCATCCACACTGTTATCCAGATTTGGCTCCTTATGACTTCAAAATTAACCATTTCGGTCCAGATTTGATTTTTTTTAAATCGATGGGAGTTTTGACACATATTTTTCAAGATTTTGTCATCGTCTAATGCGACGCTGACATTTTCAAAGCTTTTGCCACGCGATTTTTATTCTATGACGACTTTCTGATTTCTGCGTGAATAACATTAAAAAAACGCCATTTTTTTATCTCATTTCGCATAATTCAAAGATGCGTAAGAAAATTACATCGAAGAAAGCCATAAGAAAAGCATAAAAATTTTTGGGTGGGAACCTTGTGATTAATTGCGGAAGGATCAAATAAATTTTCATCGTACCTACATTTGTGTGTTAACGTTTACATGTCAGAAGTCTTTTTCACCTTTATTTAAGTTTATCCTCTTCCCTCTTACAATTGCCGTTCTTTTCA
The DNA here is from genome assembly GCA_964034945.1 of Chrysopilus asiliformis. Classification (NCBI taxonomy): domain Eukaryota; kingdom Metazoa; phylum Arthropoda; class Insecta; order Diptera; family Rhagionidae; genus Chrysopilus; species Chrysopilus asiliformis. Next base: position 5,895,159 of record OZ035962.1, on the reverse strand, counting down.
GTTTTTCTCGTTTTTTTTACTTTTCTTTTCTAGTCGAATTTTTTTCTATCTTTTATTTTATTATTATTTTCTGTTTTTGTTTTCCTTTATTTTCTTTCATTTTAAGACATGTGTTCCACCCAATTTTATTGTTTTTCTTTTGTATTTTCGGGTTGTTTTTTTTTCTCATTTGTGCTACACAAAATTTCCCATTTTCTTTGAAATTCACCATCTTTCTTGATATTTTTTATTTTATTTTATTTTTCATTTTTTTCATTCTTGAAGCTAACACCCGCAACTCATTTCGGGTGTACCTACGTTTTCTTTTTATTTCACTATGAAAGAAAAATGAAAGAAAGTAAGTCAGTAAACTTTTTGCCGGGCCACTTTTCTTAAAAGAATGTCGGGTTTGGTTTTCTCTAGCCCATTTCCCCTCAATCCTATCGTCTCATCCCTTAAAACGACAACGTCGAGTTTCTTTTGTTTTCTTTCGGATATCACAAGTCAGTTGTCTTCCAAGGCGGCTTTTCCTATTCGGTTGCGTGTATATGGTCCCATTTTTTTGTTTTATTTTTTTTTTGAGTTTCCCATTTTCTTTGTTGTTGCCTTGCCCAAAAGTGTGGAATTTATGATGTCATTGGCGAAAAGGTAAAAAATCGCTTAAAGGCTTTTCCTTTTTTTTTCTTCTTCAACATAACGTCTCCTGTAGGGACTCATCCTTCTTGCGGTATAAAAAGTAAGCAAAAATATATACACACACACAAAAAAAAAATTATGGAGAAGAGGAAAAAATGTGATACCTGCGCTACCTGAGGTAATGTCAAGTCGATTTAGAAGAGAAGATCCTCAAATGATTTTTTATTTACTGGAAATTTTAAGGAAATCAAAAATTTAGGGCAACTACGTGAATTTTCTGTTTTATATCATTTTAAAGCAAGAAAATGGAAAATTTAGGCATCTTAGGTTATGTTCTCTCCAGCATTCACAGTACGATACAGTACACCAGCGAATAATATCTTTAAGTAAATATCTATGTTTTAAAATGTTTTTGGGGACGAAAAAATAAATAAATTCAGTAAAATAAAATAAAAATAAAGGGAAAGTGGAACCTCGAGAGGAATAGACAAGTGGCAAGGACAAAACGACGAACAAGCAAGGACAAAAAAAAAATCCCAGTTTTTTTTCTTCCTTTTTTAGATACACAAATTGTTGGGCTTAATCGAAATTCTTTGCATTTTAATGTGATTTGTGATAAATGAGGTGCGAAAATGCTTTTGTTGACGGTTTCCAAGTTCCTTTTGGTTTTACTGGCGATTTACGGAATTTCGTTTGTGATTTTTCATAGGGGAATTCATTCTAAATGAAAATGAAACGATTGAAAAGAGATTTTTCTTTCTCTACCTTTCGTAATTTGAAGTGTGCGAATGCTAAAATTTTGCAAAAGTCTGTGGGAAGGACTAAATTTCGAAATTACTTTTTAGGAAATTTAAAATTGTTTTACTATATTGCAAAAAAAAACCACCACAGTATCTTTTTATATAAATTTTTATCTAAATGCTTTTATTTTAATTTCAGATGGTGACGAGAACAAAAAAGATATTTGTTGGTGGCTTATCGGCCCCAACAACGCTGGAGGATGTCAAAAGTTATTTCGAGCAATTTGGACCGGTAAGTTCAGACGTTAAATAATATAAAATAAAATCTCAAGTATTGAATTTACTTTTATTTCGTTTAAAATACATTCTGTTTCTTGGAATATCTAAGCTATGAATTGACATTTTGTTTTCATCAAAAGTTTCATTGCAAAGTTTTAATGACTTTTTACAATTTCTTTGAATATTTTCCATTAAAAACGTCATGTTCTAAAAAAAAATTGAAAATATAATTTTTTTTGGAAAAAAAACCTCGAAAAAGAATTGATTTTTTCCCGGGAAATCTTGATATGAATAACTCTGCATTGCTTACGTCTATTTAATACTTCTTTTGATGATTGACCTAACAGTAGGATATCTATTTAGTGTCAGTCATTGTCAAGGTAAGCACTGTTAAAGTGAATTGTGGGAGAAAGGGGCTGAAGTTTCATCAAAACTGAACTACACATTTTATATCCAAACAAACTCATGAATTCTTGAAGCTAACACCCGCAACTCATTTCGGGTGGCACAGATTTGCGTGCCTGGAATACACGCAAATCTGTGCCGACCGTAGGCAAAACTTTTTAAACAGAATGTGACGTTACAAAGTCATAAGCAAATAATAGTAACTCCATTTACTTTCACGTTCCACAAATAAATTCAATTAAAATTGTGAAAATTTTAGGCAAAACAAAGGAAAATGCGCCGCAGGTGAAAAACAAGTTTTTACTGCCGAGTAACTTTTACATTTTTAGTGATGTTTTTTTACCTTTCTTACATATAACACCTTTCTTACATATCTTACACGTAAAAAACCGAAATTATAACAGGGCCTCATACGTTCCCGGACCGAATGGGGGCGGGGTGAAAAATAATCGGCCTAGGCAAGAACACCGGCAAAACTCATTTTATTTGTCATTTTATAGTCTCTTTTTAGGGCGATACAAGGATTTCCAATTTTTTGATACTCTCCGAATAATACGATTTCTCGAATCCATTAAAATAGACTTCTGTTTCAGCGATAACCTCCTTGTTCGGCCCAAGCGTCTTACCACTGGGCCATTTCTTCAAATTTGGCAATAGATAATAGCCGGAGGGGGCCAAATCTGGAGAATATGGTAGATGAGGAACCATGGAATTTTACAATTATGACTAGGAACTTGTACATTTGTGAAAATGTATTCGGTACTCATTTCAGAATTGTGAAACGAATACTTTAGAATCGAATTCGCATTACCCTCCCATCACTACTAAATGACGCAGCTGGCTGAAAATTTGACAGAAGTCATTTGACAGATAATATTTACGAAAAACAACATCGTTTTGATACTCAATACTCGTATATTCATTGACTCATTTCGAAACATGCCTGCGTGTGTGTGTTAATGTGTATGCATGTATGAAACGAAATGTACAAGATCGACTTGTAAGTTTTATTGGTATTTGATTTCGATTAATTAAGGATGAAATTTTACAGTAAATTTCGTGATTTTTCCATTCCGTGTGTGATGTTACAGAGAAAAAAAAACCTTTAAAAACTCTTTAAATTTTCTTCAAATTTACCAAAAACAAAACCACAATTTCAGTCAAGAGTATTTTTAAACCTTTTCATCTCAGTTCCTTTGATAAGACCTTAAAAATGTCACTAATTACTGTTTTAAAATACATTCCTTGTACATAATTCATCACTTTTTCCGAGTATCGTATTTGATCCTTACTAAAAACTCGCTTTGTAGAAATAAGTACGTATATTCAAAGAAATATATAATTTTTCCCATTTAACAAATCTAAAAACATGACATTAATGCAAACCAATAATTTTCGTATTCATTTCGCTTCGTGTCTATATAGAAACAATCTCCTAAAATCCTAACGTGTTCATATTCGCATAAATTCATATCAAAGTTTTTAGTGCTTAAACAAAGTTGCCGCTAGCTCAGCGTTAGCAAAATGGGACGGGAGTAGAATAGCGTGCTTAGCATTTACCTGGAAAGCTTTCCACTACAACCACCATCATCATCATCGTCGTTGTCCTCATCATCTAACAATATCCACACATTCAATATTATGCTCTAGGACTATTCTCATTTTGCAACATCCTTTCTGGAGGCCAGCTCTACCACCTACCCTTCATGGGCTCTGCGTGGTGGTACTAGGTGAGCTCTTCTCTGCTTACCATACAGCAAGCAAATGCAACCAGCTAAGCAGAACCACTTAAAGCGCAAACATTGCAAAATTTTACAGACGCAGCACTTCATGTGATCCTTTCTACTGGAGCCACACGAGAATCCTTCCTAGGTCGTTCTACCCGAATTTATTCCTTCGTTCCTTTTTGACTTAACATACGTACACAAGGTGTAGGATTTTTAATGGCACTATTCATACATCACACAATCGTAACGTTTCACCGTAGGGCAACCCCGCGGAACGCGGTGTATGTCCCAGTTTTACCTAAATTTACATCGCGTACCATTCGGAAAAAAATAGTATATCTAAATAAGAAATTAATATTGAAAACTTCCACGAAATTTGATGTATGCGCTCGGAAAGTCGACACAAAAATGTGGCACAGCATGAAAAGAAAATATCTGATGTGAACAGCATATGACTTTCTTATACAAAATATGCATTACTGCACGATTTAACATATGAATTTAATTTTACAAAATCTGAAATATCTCGATAACGGTAAAAGATATTGATCTACGGTAAACGGCAAAAATGTAGAGAATTTCAGTACCTTTATTCCACCATTAGTTTGCTTTTTTTCGAAAAACCCTTAGTTTAGTTTGCAAGCACTTTGCAAAAATATTTTTTTTTCAAATTTTTTATTATATCTCGATAACGGTAAAAGATATCAGATAACGGTAAAATACAATATTATGGCAAATATTATTCTTTACAATTTATGTCATGCAGTAAACCACCAAAAACCCGGTATTTTTTCGAGATAATCGCAAAAAACTATTTTTTTAATAACGGTATATCTCGGTAACGGTTTGAGATACGGAGTTCTTATTAAATACAAAAATGTAGGAAATGTAATTGTCTCTAACTTTTGTTAGACATAAGACTACTGAGAAACGAGTAGTTTTGGAGTAAATATCTAACAAAAATCGAAATTGCGATTTTTAAAAAGCCGCCATTTTGGGTACTTTCGGTTAACCGATTTCCACCAAAAGTAGATAGGATCGTCCCAATTTCACGGCACTAGAAATATCAGCTTTTGAAAAATCTTGTACACAGACTGACTGACAGATAGAAAAAAGAACATTTTTGTAACATGACTCCAATCGACTCGGAAGTGCTCGGGAAATTTCTTTTTTTTTTGGCAAAATTAAGAGGTCGAAATTTTTCATGAATACAATACTTTATTGTACTACGTATAAGAAAATTTGAAAAAAAAACATAAACGTACACCAAGAGAAATTCGTGCAAGGACAAACGCGAAAGTTAAGCTCGGAATCGTGGGACCAACTTTGATTACACAACTTCCTTCAACGCCAGCTGCATGACCCAATAATAATGAGATTATAATATACTACACACAGACAAACTGGTGGAAAAATAAGAAAAGTTGAGAGGAATTCTGAGATTTAAATAAACATTGCTGTACGACAGGTGCACAAAATGAATTTTTTTTATAAGAAAATGACTAGAACGCACACGTTAGGAAAATCCAACGTATTGGTATGGAAGGCAATCGGTTAACGGACTAATGAGTTCAAGGGCAGTAAAATTGATAAAGGGGGTTGCGAAAGAAATTTTATTGGTGTCATTGTTTTTAGTTAGGGGGTATCTATAAAAGACTTTAGACGTTTAGAAGGGTGGAACGGCATATGGGATAGGTTCGTAAAAAATAGCAAAAAAAATTGATAGAGGTGGAGGAGGGAGAGTGCCGAATTTGGTTGTAGTTTGGCTGTACCAGCTTTACTTTTTCCGATATGAAGGATAACTCATAAATTGTTTTAATTATTTATAATACGGAAATCAACAACTTTTCCATAATTTCCGAAAAAGTAGAGCTGGTACAGCCAACCTAAAGTCAGATTTGGAATCAGCGAACTCAAATTACTCAGAAAAGACTTTTATATCGTGTGCACCACAATAAATGTCGGCCTATTAATCATTTTTGGTCAACAAGAGATTTCCTTGGACTAGTTAATCGATCGAAAATTACATGAAGCCACCTCTGTATAAACCGCACACCTGTCTAAGCCGCACACCTGTCTAAGCCGCACACCTGTCTAAGCCGCACACCTTTCGAAGTTCCATGATTTTGTTTTCCATAGTATGTTAGCCGGAAACCTGTCTAAAGCAGGGTTTATACACAGCGAGTAACTCGCTGCAACAGACGTAAATACACGCGATTTGAGCTAGTGTGTGACGCTCGCATATGTGTGAGAATACTCGCTGCTCTCTCAAAAATAATAGAAAGCCATTCTATTTTTCTAGCAAGTAAAAACCAATACAACAACATGGAACCGTGTACAAATGAGGTGGTTTTATGTGTGTGTGTTTTAATTCATTTCGTTTGCTGTTTTCGCCGGAGAAAGGTGTCCGTTTTTGTAGAATATATGCACTCAGAATTTTATTTATTTTCCTGTCTTTAGCTGAACGCATTTTTAATTGTCTTTAAAATCGCGTTGTATATTTTTTTTATCTATATTAACGAAACATCTAATACGCTTCTTCACAGTAAACCAAACAAAGATATCTTTGCTCAGAAAATTTTAGGTTATGTTTTGTTCAGCTGTCATTCTACTTGCAACGAATTAACTTACATCGTGTAAACGAAGCAAACTACTTGCCTCTCTTTACTTGCAGCGAGTTACTCGCTGTGTATAAACCCTGCTTAAGCCGGACTAACTTCTTGGTTTCGTTCGAGTCCGGCGACTTATTATATAAATTCGGGAATAAAATTCGGAGTCTCCTCGTAAATTAGGTAAACTTTTTCATAGATTCCTGAAAAAAAAAACGGATTGTTCCCGGTTTGTTCCCGGTTTTTCCCGGTTTGTTCCCTTACGATATGAATTTTTCTAAGAAAAACGGTGAAAGATACATTTTCCAGAAGAGCAATAAAAAACCTTGTTAAATCATTTTAATTTTCATTTAAAGAAAACAGAGTCTCATTTAAAGAAAACTGAGCCCAATTTAATTCTCATTTAAAGACAAGTCAGTGTTATTGAAAGAGAATTAAAACGATTTAACAAGGTTTTCATTGCTCTTCTGGAAAATTATACCAAATGGACTTAGCACAATTTCACTTTTACCCGACGATATGTAGACTCACAGTTCATTTTCCAAGCTTCTGTACCCCACAATTATGCACCAACGCAATATTGTAAAGAAAATTTGATTGTACCAAAATATAATTTTTGTACAATCATTTGAAAATTTAATTTGCACAAATTGAACTCAAAATTTAATCAATAGCAAACCAAAAAAAAAATCAATTTGCTCGTTTATTTTCATTTCATACCATTTTATGTTCAAATATTTTCACCGAATTTTGTTATACAAACAAATTTTCTCACACAGAAGAATTTTTTTCATTAGGGACTTTTTTTTTAAAAAACAAATTTCATTGACTTTTTTACGGATTTTTTATTTGAGCCTTCGTTAATGTCATAGATATGAGTTCTTATCTCATTCTAAAGCCATTAAAGCGGGTTTCTGATTACACGCGGAAGTTGGCTCTTAAATAAACTTTCTGACACATACTTCCGTGTATTTTTCATGAGGTTTTTCCATATGTTATCATCATACAATGTTTGCGGTGATGGTGAACACGTCCTTAGCTTGAATCTCTTCTTTTCGTAAATTTCCATCATAAAAAAACATTTTTGATCACATAGAAATTTCATTACTGGCTTTAAGTTGAGTCTCAGTCAACCTATCGCTAAGGAATCTGATACGTCGTGATCCTTCCTATGAAAACATGTGGAAAAGTTTTACTGAAGAAATTTTCATCAACCACATCACTCATACATTGCGAATTATAAAATGTTATATTTAGATATATTTCCGTACAATATTCGAGTATATATTTGTGTAACTTTTCCGATTTGATGGTAAAGAATAATTTGGTGGTATTTGTTAAGGCTTTATGCGATATTTGTTCGTTTGCCCTGTTCTATCTATGCATAGTACCTATATTAAAATGTACGTTTATGCTGATATAATCCATGTGAATTTTGTACCTCCTCAGACATGTCAAAAGTTGAATAACGCCAAACTTTTTGGGGTAAGTCGTAGAACCATTTTATTCAATTTTAATGAAAATTTGGTTTTGCCATGATAGTGAGATTCGTTTATATCTATATATGAATTCCACTAATAGAAAGTTCTTCGTTTCTAAGTCTTTAGTTTCATTTTAAGCAAGTTTTTTTTTCTTATAAATCAGCTGATGATATATTCTCTGAGATTTACGAAACCTTGCAGTATTTTTATATTCTTTGTTATCTTGTGGAACAAAACCGTATCAACAAGCGTTTTTATGCGATTCACGCGTAGTTTAGAAAAAAATTGCTTTCTTCAATATTTTCTTGTTGGGAGAAATAAAAATTGGTGATAAAATTCTGTGTTTTATATTAAAAAAAAACGAAACATTTTCTTAAGCGGTAGTAATGTTGGTAGTTTTTGGTAAAAGTTTTTTTTTTCTTAGATTGATTTGTAAAAAAAAAGTTTACTACTAATTCAATAATAAATAGGGTAAAATACCCAGATCTGAGCCCAAATAAGCCTTTTTTCACTTCATATCATATTTTCTTTGTCTTCCGTACCTATACTTTCTGAGAAACTTATACTCACTGGTCGAAAGTATGGAATGTTTAAATTAAATTAACATAATACATATTCCTCAACAATTTGGATAAAAAAAAGAATTATGTGTAAATGTGGAAATTATCCCAAAATCCAGTTTTGAGCCCCCCGTATTAAATTAACACGTTGGCTACGATGTGAGTCACCGGTGATCACAGCGTAAGTGAAAAAAGAGTGCGTTTTTTTGGCTGGTAGCCAACGTGTTAAGTACGCCTAGTAACTTATAGAAATAAGAATTGAATTCGAAGAATAATTGGTTTCATCACGTTGTGAAATGTGGTTTAATCGGCTCAATCGCGCACAATTCTTGTTTTAGACGGAAAATTAACAGGGGTGCTCAGAACTGGTAACGGGGCTCAGATCTAGATACTTTACCCTAAATTTATTGCATAAGTAGTGATTTTGTTCTGACCGATTTCTTTTTGTTTCTGTCTGGGACTATTTCTCGGCGTGCAGAAAATTGAACAAAAAATTTCTTATGTGAACAGCACATGATTTCTTATAGAAAATCTACGTTTCTGTGCAATTTATAGTACAACCCAACAAATAAAATATTAGTTTGTATAAAAATATGAATTTAAAAAAAAAATCTGAAATATTTTGGTAACATAAGAAAGCTACAATTGCCCGGGACCAATCTTCAAATCTAAAATATATAAAAATGGATGTTTGTTTGTCTGTCTGTTTGAGATTACAAAACTCAAAAACTACTGGACCGATTTTTACGCGGTTTTTTTGCAAAATGATCTGCGTTGCCAGGAGCAGGTCTCTAGCTATGTCAGAATTTCAAAATTCTAACTAGCTCAATACCTGGCTCCTGGTAATTCGAGACGGAAGGTCCTGTAAAGGTAACGTTTTTCCCCAAAAGTTTTTAAGTTATTTATGGTTGTATGGCATTCTAAAATTTATACAAAAAACTTTAAGCTGGCAACGAAGGGTCTTATAGTACTCTATAGTGACGGACAAAAAAATCCATTTGTATACTAGAGGGGAAAGTTGTGGTCCGATTGGATTTTGATGTGTGGAATGGCTATGTAAAATCATATTCTAGATTTGACTTTAATAAATTTTTCAATACCACTCACCGTTTTCGAGGAAACAAGAAAAAAGTATTCCATTTGTGTGGTAGAGGGGGGAAGGATTGGTCCAACTGGATTTGGTCCAAATGGAAAGCGAGATAAAAGCACAAAAAAATAGATATTTGGTAGATTTTTGAAAATTAAAAGCTTCTTGTTTTTGAAATTTTTTCGGACAACCATTACTGTGTTAATAGTTTACGATCAACATAATTAATCATGTGGATTAGGGAGTTTTTAATATTTATATGCAGCGCCCTTTTTTTCACTGTTGAAAGAATATTCTGAGTCAAACATTTCCACATAAAATATGTTTGTATCAATAAAAACTTAAAGGGGAAATTAAATCAATAAAAACTTGAAACTACAATAAAACAATAAAAGTAATATATCAAATAATATTTATTATATTTACATAAAAGGCATATTTTAAATGTTGAGAAAGAATTTTACCAATTTCGAAAATTCGAATTTCCCAACTTTTCCATAATTTAAATTGTACATATCAATCAAATTAAAGTTTGAGAAGTCAAACTTTACCAAAACTATTCATGTGTTACCATTTTGATAAGCGCACAACGATTCACATATAGATATTAATAATAAAATATTTATTCATATATTATAGAAATGATTATATTTATTCGGGTATAAATTGATAGGGAAACACAATTCTGAGGGTTGGATATAATTCGATGTGACATTTGTTCAAAAGGTCTTTAAACGAAAAAGTTCTTGGGAAAGTTCGAAAAGTTTTTTTTTTAAATTGCTTCGGTATACTTTAAAAATTTAATTTGACATTTAGTAGTAAATTTTCAATCAAATTAATAAATTGTTTGGAAATCACAATTGGGTTTTTCCTAGATACAATACAATATTTTCACTACTTCGTCCGTGTAAGCACAATGGAAGATGTTTTAAGAGTGCCATGACTATACTTTTCCTCAAATTTCCCGGAAAAATCTCATTTTTGTTGTTTGTATTGAAAAAAAAAATAAACGAAGAAAAAGTGCTGAAAATTCACACACCGAAGAAGATTAACACTAACTGCCACGTCAGTCAAAAAGACCTGACACCTAACTGCACACAACAGCCACAATAAAAATTATTAAAGCGTTTGTCAGGACTTTTTGACTATTCGAAAAAGGCTTAAAACTGTCGTGGCAGTTAGAGTATTAAAGAAGAAAAAAATGCTGAAAATTAATCTACCCGCATTTTTCATCACCCCTCACCTGCTAAATTTTGAATTCTTCATCCGATTGACATACAATTTTCTGAGTTGAAGAAGGAATCTCTAGCACAATCTTATTTCATTAAACATTTCTCTCGTCCCCGTTTTTTACCCTTCGCGTAGGCAGTGTTAACATATGATAATATTTCAATTTGCATTTTGCTGTAGTTTTTAAATTTTGTGCCGAATTTTAATGCGGCCTAGATTCAGTGGCATCGGAACTATCACACTATAATTAAAATAGTTCCTGATGGGAAATGGGGAATATGACTAAAATAGTCAATTTAATCATCGATTCGAATTACCAAAAACCTGCCACAAATATTCAAACATTTTCCATAATCAATAATAAATTTGAAAAATTAAACCATATAATATCGTTTTCAAAATATCCTTTTCATCGTTGATTTGTTGTTTATTTATTTTTCATTTGAAAAAAAAAAATAATAATAAATTAGAAAGAAGAAAGAAGAAAGAAAATTGTCATTTCAAACACTTCAAGGGTGGGCTGTCAAAGCGAAACTTGAAATGACACATGGTGTCACAAATCTCAACGAAATCTGACATCCTTAATTCAAATTCCATAAATTTTAAGAAGACTTCTTCCTCTTATTCGCAATTTTTTCGAAGGAATCGTGTTTTTTTTTCTACACTTATTCTCGTCATGAAGGATACGACATAGCTATACCTGTAATATAATGCATAGCGTACATGTTAGTACATACAACAGCACGAAAACAGGAAAAGAAAATCTTTATCGGTATGTGAACGAAAGACATGGAAATATAAGGTACACATCAGTAGAAAACGCTAAGGAAAATATACACAAATATTTAGATCGACGAAAAAAGTCCTAATTCTTTCTATAAAAGATTTGTTTTTCTTCTATTTGTCGGGATGGTTTTGTTGTTGAATCTTGTTCTCCCTATACGTTTATATAAAAAGAAAAGAAAAGGGATCTCGTTTTGTATTTATTTGACTTCAAGGACATATTATCCTCAGATAGGGTCCTTTTCTATCCATCTTTATATTTTCAGTCATCTTATATTTTTTCTCTAACATTCCTTTTTGTCATTCCTTTAGCCTAGAAATCACGTCGTTTACTTTCAACAATAATTTTGATTTACGAATGCAATAAATTTCGACACTTTTTGGAATCATCATATCCCGAAGAAGAAGTAAAAAAAACCTACTCAAAATAACAAATGGAATGGGCATATGATACGAGAAAAGAACAAACAAAAGCAATCATAAAATATAAATAAACAGAAGAAAAAAACAGAGGGAATAAGTAGCAAGACCAGAGAAAAAAAAATCAAATATAAATCAGTTAAGATGAAAGGGAGTATGGGAGACAGTGGGATCATCCACTTATTCCAATGTTAAGAATATTTTACCGAAGGAAAAATCATCCCCAAACCAAATCATCATGGGAAATTGAGAAAAGGTGAAATACAAGCTGACAGGATTTCTGAGGATGGAGGCTGATAGCAGTTTTGTTCCCTTGTGAACATTAGAATCCTTGATAGTGTTCTGTGATGATGCATGGTCTCGCTTGCTACACTCGTAAAGTTTTCGTAACTTTTGATTTTTCTAATAGCGGAAAATACCCGAAGAAAACCAAGCAGTTTTTATCAAAAATCGTAAAAATCCTTTTTTTCTAGTGTGATCGTACGTCCCGGAATGGACGGGCCAGTCCCGGATATAGATTTGTTGTCCCGGCGTCCCGGAAAATTGACTTTTGTCCCAAAATTTTTAATTTTGTGTTATAACTTAACAATCGCTATAGAAAACAATCAATAAATATTTAAAAAATGCTCTACTTCGGCTGAAGGTTGTTGTAAATGACATTTTCTTTCGCTTGTGACGCATTTTTTCAACGATTTTTCACAAAAGGCGCATGTAGCTGAAAATTAAAATTTTGGTTGCGGTGCATTTCTTTTTGTTGTTATTTTTTCAGAATTTCCAAAACAATATTTTTATGGAACGTGAAAAGCGTGAAAAATTAAATGAATTTTCGCTGAAAGCAATATAGCTCTTTATTCAAATCATTACGCCGCATCCTGTTTAAGAAATTTTCCCCTGCGACGCAGATTAGTTAATTGTTTCTCCTTGATTTTCGTCGAAATCAAGTTTTATTTTCTTAATAAAGATTATTGTGCCGTCGGTGTTCCATCGGTGTTCCCTTTCTTGGGTTGTTTGAAATGGTTTTCGGCAGAATTAAATTTTCTTTTTTTAAAAAAGTTAATTGTTTTGTCGGTGGTCCATTTTAAAACCATACCTCCCCCCCCCCCTCACTGTAACTTGTCCCAAATGGTCCCGAAATAAATATGATTACTCTATTTATTTCTAAAATGGTTTTTAATTAACCCCTTAAGCACCGATGTAACCCGAGATTGGTTTGCCGGCAGAATAATTAAGCCCGAGTTAATTCGGGGCCGACAAATTGTGCTGAATATGTAAACGCAGAGTTATTTTAAGTATATGGTTGCCATCCCGTCGTCTTTATTTTGCCCGGACGCTGTCCTCTCTTTAAGGGCGTTCGGGGGTATTTTTATTTTTTCGGATGTGCCAGCAAAATACCATCCTATGGAGAAAAGCAGCGACACATTCGAAAAATTCTCCCGCGGACGCCTTAAATGGAGCAAAATATCTGGATAAAACAGGACGGGATGACAGCTCTATTTTAGTGCAGTAATTAATTGGTGGTGAGAAAGGAGGTGTATGCAACCAAGAATACTGTTTCCCTCTTAAAATATAGAAATATTTCCCATTTATCCCACTGACCATCACTTGATAAAACCTCTGGAAATACAAAAGAAGTTCAAAGAAATTCACATGACTGAACCCGGAAAAATCGGAAAATTCAAAAGACAATTTCCACCGGTATATTTAGATCACCAGTTCCAATCATATTCGCGTTAACAAATTCTAGTAAGTTTCACAAACAGTCATCTCCCGCATACGTCAATACCTTGTCCCCCTTCCCCTCTACTAATATTCTAAAAATCAAGACGCTTTTCCCAATCGCGTCACAGTGGATGGAATTACATTTTCTTTTGGTTTTCATCGTGTCACGGATTATCTTCTCGGCATTGGCTTTTCTTCCTTCCCCAAACACGCTGTATTTTCCCGATCCCGATTTTTATTTAAATCATCACACGGAACCACCACTGAAATGCGGTGAAAATGACATTTTTTCTGCTTTTATGTATTCCCATGATGGTTGAGTAGCAGCGCCGGATGTCGGTGAATCCTGCCACGCCTGTCATACTTGAAAAAAATTTCCCAATGATTTTTCAGGATCGTTGTGCTCAAACGAAACACGACGGGAACACTTTGACTGCCATTAAAGATGTATGCGGATCGAGTTCTAAAACATATCGATAGACATGTGTTGCTCTATACTGTTATAGTATGACTAAACGTGGCATATCCAGGCTAAAAAGCTTTCTAATTCAAATCAGACAAGTGAAAATGAAGGAAGCAAAAAAAATCCTTTTTTCATTGAATTTAGTGGAAAAAATTGGTCTAGAATTGGCTTATCGCGTCGACATTCCTCATACCAGTTTTTCAAATTGAAACCATTGAGGAAACACAATTTAAGGACAACAACTGGCTGTGTGTTTGTTGGGCTTCATTTCGCTGTGAAAAAAAAACTGGATTGCTATTTAGTAGGGTTAGATGTTAACCGAAATTTGGTACGCGTACGGGTAATTCGTCCTTAGATAAGGACATAATAGCTACAGGACAAAAAAGAAACCCAGGAAAAATCCTGGAATAAGAAAAAATAATAATAGGGTTGAACTCCCGGCTCGTGGCAATTGTTTCTCGTGGTCGGTTTTTAAATGTGTTATCAGGGTGTAAATTATCTTGACAGAATGACTTCAGAAGGATCACTGGGACTAGCTGGCAAAAGAGATTGAATTTCTACTGATTTTTAGATATTTTTTTATGGGGGAAAATGTTGAATTTCACATTTTTTTTAACTTAAATATTTATATTTATCACAACATATCGTCGGTTTTTGGTTTCATGAAGGATCTATTGGCCGAAAATACCTGTCGAAGCTTGGTTATTTATTTACCCTGACAATAAGAGTTAACTTGAACTTTTAAAGTAGCGATTTTTCATCCCTTAAAAGATTTGTCAGAAGGGTATTTCTTTTTAAACCAGAGAAATTCTTTTTGATTTTTTTACATCACTATTTTTAAATCGATATTAGAACTCTTTTTACGAGTGCTGCACTTAAGTGAAAAGTGTACATTCTTACCAGGAACGTCCGCCCGAGTATATTCGAGCGAAACTTCATATTTTTGTTATTCTCGATTTTGTCAAAAAGAAAATCTGACATTTCCCGGAAAAATCTCATTTTTGTTGTTTGTATTGAAAAAAAAATAAACTAAAGCGAGAACTCCAATTGGGCAGAGGCAGCAGCAGAGGCAGAAGCAGAACTTTAGAACACATAGCGTCTTATGTGATGAGGTCCAATAAAGCAGCAGCAGAGGCAGTGGCAGAAGCAGAAACACATTTTATCTCTAATCTCTAAATTTCTGCTTTCAATTTAACCTCACAAATCGTTGTTGATATTTTTTGCATATATGGACGGAAGTAAATATTTGTAATAGTTGAAATGGGGGACAAATTAATTGAATACTTAAAAAACAACGAAATATTATACGACAAATCATGCCGCGGATATAAATACGTACAACGTTTTGACAGATTTCTGCTATTTTCGTCAGAATTCAAATTTCATTGTGGGAAAGAAAGCAGATTCTGCTTCTGCCACTGCTACTGCTTCTGCCTCTGCTGCTGCCTCTGCTCAATTGGAGTTTTCCCTTAAGAAAAAAAATTCACACACCGAAGAAGATTAAGGAAGAAAAAATGCTGAAAATTAACCTACCCGCATTTTTCATCACCCCTCACCAGCTAACTTTTGAATTCTCCATCCGATTGACATACAATTTTCTGAGTTGAAGAAGGAATCTCTAACACAGTTTTTAAAATAAATGAAAAATCTTGATCGGAAATGTGGCCTGATTTTACTAGCTTTCTTATGCACTGACTTTAGAAACTACTTTAGAGCTGAAATCTTGACTTATATCTTCTATCGAAAAATTGACGCCTGTAAAATTTTAATGACTCTAACTAGTTTTTGAAAAATTTTTTGCACGGGCTAAAATACAAATAGATAACAGACTAACAGACTAACAGACTAACAGACTAACAGACTAACAGACTAACAGACTAACAGACTAACAGACTAACAGACTAACAGACTAACAGACTAACAGACTAACAGACTAACAGACTAGCAGACTAGCAGGCTAACAGACTAACAAAATAAAAGATTTTTCAGCAAATTTTGATGATAATATCGTAAGTTATTCAACCGTAAGGAGTTTATTGATTTTTCAAATAATATCACTAAAAAAAATTCAAGAACTTTTATCAACTAAATTAAGACGCTGATTAAAGGGTATTTTCGGGGTTTAGTTTTGAAAATAGAGTTATTATTCTTCATAGCAAGCGAAACTCTTCAAATAGAATTGAAAATAGTTTGGGATTATCGATTTAAAATCAATAAAAGGATTTGATCAACAGCTTAAAACCAAATGTCCGTTCTTTTCCCTGCAAAAAGAAAGAAATTGAAAAGAATTATGTATCTATCGGAAGAATAAGAGGATTTCTAAAATCCCACAAAGGAATTTTCACACACACTCCTGAATACATAACAACTTTCAAAACAGTATATACGAAATATAGATTCAGATATATACTACCAAGATTTCTCTCAACCAGTATTAATGCTGACCAAAAAAAAAAAAACCTAACAAAGGGTCCTAGATCCTAACCCAATGTTCATATAAAATCCACACCAACTCCACGCATTGCCTCTTCTTGTGCTTATGCTTCATCTGGCTTTCAACCTATACTCGGTTTTACCTTTTTGAACCGAATCTTATCCTCTCGAAAATATACACATTATCAATTCCTTAAATTTTATCTTGAAGAATATATCGTTGTGCACACGTAATGTGTATCAGTAACCATCTATAGAGAATCCTTTTTCCTACCATTGTACAATATAAACCATCACACAATCCTTTCTGTCCGATATCCTTTTCTCTTGTTGGAAAAGGGTATCCTTCATATAAACGAGGATATTTCAAGTACCTTTATATCTATAGATTGCGAATAATATCGATCTATGCATAAATGAAAAATATACCAGAATTGTTCAATTGTATTCAACAACCAGTACGCGACAGAGTACAGGATAATCGAAATCTGTAAAGGCACCGCAGGGTGAGAGAGATACAAATTTAAAGGAAGTATACATGAAAACCTGCAATTTGGGGATTTTATACCTTTTGGATTCTTGAGTGAAAAAGAGATTTTCTACCGTCACAATTTTTTTTGTCATATTTGTCTCGGCTTTTTTTCAATTTGTGGTTGGTTACGGGGTAGTTTTAGTTTTTGATTGTAAGTAATTAAAATCGATAAATTTATCTTTTCACACTTAGTTTAATAACACTTCGTTTACTTTTTTAAGGTATGGGTCCGTTTGAGATTAAATTAAGTAACCATACATCCGGGAATAACCGGGACAGTTCCGGATTCAAACATGTTATCCCGACTTTCCGGAAACTGAACTTTCGTCCCGGCATTATAAAATGCAGTGTTGTAATTTCTTAGTAAAAATTACCCCGAAACCGAAAAACTTTCGCCTGCGGCGCAGTTTCCTCGAAAAGTATTGCCTATGATGCATTTTTCTTCTAAGATTTGTAAAAACGCAAAATATAAATAGAAGACACTTTTTTATATAAATTACAAACAAAAATTGAAATAAACGCTCTTTAATCTGATGGGGCTTTCAAATGTCTCACAATTGATTTCAAAACATTAAAAATTTCCTTACTCTTCGGCAGTAAATGTGTATAAAAAAAGTAAAACTAATTATTTTCGATACATGAAACCACTCACCTTAAATACTCAACGATTTTAGAAAAAAAAAACAGAATTCTTTCACTAGTAGTCGGATTTGTTTCAAGTATTTACCGAATATGTACCAGCAATATTCTTACAACGAAGGCAACAAACCGATAATTGCCTGGAATTCAATTAAATCGTTGGAACCGTGATTGTGATACTATACTCACATTATTTTCCACATACTCGTACGTATATTCTAATTTATCTTTGGAAACGAACGCTATTTTCGTCCTTGTTTTTATCCACATTTGTATCTTTAATTTTTTTTAAATTTTCTGATCATCCTCTAGTTACATATCGATCGTATGATGTAATTCCATAAGATTTGTGTTTGTTTTAAGGATATTTGGTTTGGGTAATAGAAATTCCAATTATTGGAATTGGTTTCAAAGGACATAAACTGAATTAAACGTGGATAACCAAGATCTATTAAAGTCTACTGTTCAATTTACTGGTCAATATGTAAAAATTTAATTACAAGCAAAGAAATGATTCTTCTTGGACTCTCAGAACCAAATTTAATCATAATGGGAAGATACAGATTTCTCAGTTTTTTTAGCATTTTTTATGGTGTTACGTTTGTCAACTGAATATTGCCATGGAGTTGAAACATCTTAACCCTTAGAGGCACAGAAGATTAGCAAACACTTTTACCCGTGCGGAACATGAAAAAAAAAGTTTTTCTTGATTTTTTTTAGTGGTGCCATTTTAAAATTTCATGCGACAATGAAAGACGATTGAATTGTTGATCAATTTGTTCCAAAAAAGGTGGTAGATCGCGGGTACCACCACACCTTTAAGGATTAATGCCATTTTTTTTAACACAACACAAAGCTTTTGCGAATCTCCCCACTTTTATTTATTGGAGTGGTGATGTCGACCAGTATCCTCTCTCGCTGTGCAAATTTGTGGCCGCGAATTTATATCACTTGGCCAGTCTATTAATTTAATGTCTTTGGTCCATACATAATGTTCGCAAAGACACGGTTTAGACAAGATATTTTTTTCATTCGTTACTCGAAAATCTTTGCGTACGGGATGTAGTGGGAATGACGTTAGGAAACATTCCCGCTTCGTCTCACTCCCATAAACTTTAGAGTAATGAAAGAAATTATAGCACGTCTAATCAAAGATGATAGAAGAGTCACCTTAACGAACTACAACACAGATAAGCTCTCTTTTTGCATGACTGCACCGTTTACATTTTTAGAAGATTTTGCTTTTCGGCCATGCCGTCCGGTCGTCCAGTGCCCCTTCCCTTTCTAAAAAAAATGATAAAAATACAATTTTGTGTGCTTGGAAATTTGGAATGGGCGATCAGATGGTTTGTCTCAATTTTTCTCTGTCATTATCTAGATGAAAAGACATAATGGCATCTTAGTTTTTCCGCATATGACAAAAATCGAAAAATTTGCGCCGCAGGGAAAAATTTTTGAATGCCGAGGAGTTTACTTCACAATGCCTCCCCTTTCCCCCTGCTCCTCCCTCTCCGTCCTAAAAAATTTAAAACTAAGCACCAAGAGAGCTTTTAAAATAGTTTGAAAGTATGCTTTCAAAAAAATCCAACAGAATGAAATTTACTGAGATAATTTAATAAAAAATGGAATTCTTTTATAACCAATTGTGCAATTAAAATTTATTGAAATTCCAACGATTTTTGAATGTCTTTTCGAAATTTCGCATGTGTTAAATTCATCTTTTTCAATTTTTATAATTTTTTCACTATTCAGCAAAATCATATATGCATAAATTTCGTTGAAAAACAATTTCCAACCACAATGTTCAGAGATGCATAGGGAATTGCTCGTCAATGTTGCACCTGTGACGACTAAAAATTAAATTTTTCTTTTAATATAAATTTTTTGGAAGCATACACACAAGGTGGAAAATAGGGATAAATCGTTTCTATTAAAGCTACATTCCCAGGAACCAAATAAAAAAATTCTATATTCGAATAGCATAAAAAGAAATGCGGGAAAAACATTTTAAAAAAATGGAGAGAAATAATTTTATTTATTTAAAAAAAGTACATGGAAAAACAATTGCTGGCATTTAATTTGTATCCGGGTTAATCCTGAAGTTAAAAATTGTTTCAGAAAGTGTTTAGCTGAAATGCCTGTAATGGAGTTCCGGGTAAGTGCTCTGGTTACGTGTTTATGTTTTCGGTGTACAATAAACGCTGTGATAACAGGATACAGAGAAAATATGTTAAATTAAATGGTTTTTTTTATGTAGCCATGGATAAAAAGTATAAAAGGGGCGTACAATCAAATCATAGGCATTGAATTACACCAAAGCCATTAGCGTAAGCTTCTTTTCATTTATGCGAATTGAATAGTATTACATTTATTTAAATTTAAAAATTATCTTCACATAGATCAGTTTTGTATCCACATGGTTAAAACCTAGGTTAATTCGGCTTAAAAAAAAGTGACTGTGTTGTATGTTTTTAATTGGTTTCATTGATGCTCTGTAAAAAATAAAATGTGTTTCGATCTGCCTATTCGTTCGCGTATAGCTCGTCTACCAATAAACTATTTTAGATCAAATACACTGCATCCCGCACTTTTTTGCCCCTCATCTGCTAAATTCTAAACCTTTGAAGGAATTGCGATGAGATTTTCACCGTTATACACATAAGTTATGAAGCAATTTTTCTTCCACTCAAATTTACCCCACCTATTTTTTTCCACCGAACCCCATCGCACCCCTTTCGTCTTTCTCGAAAATTCAAACCATTTTAAACGCCCTCTAAAAACCCAAATTGACTTTATTTCATCTCTGACAATATAATTAATCTCACAATCATAATAATTGCTGAAAATGAAATTCCACAAACTTGTTTCAATACATTCCTGCATACACATGAAATTAAACAATAATCTGAGTGATTAAAAACCTAATTTTACATTATTAAATTTGTTTCTAAATATTATTAACAACAAGAATTCTCGAATAAATTTATTACTATTTTGTAATTTCATTAAACAAACAATTTGCTCATTAAACCAGAAAGTTCGTATTTTTCATATTATTTTGGTATATAAGAGCATTTAAATAATCGTCTCGTAAAATTCTTAACAAATACAAAGTGGGTTCTCATCTTTTTTGTCAGGGAATTGCAGAACCGCAGACAGAACTTCAAATATTTAAACAGATTGAAAACTTTTACCTACTAACAAACCGTAACGCAACTTAAGAACGGCTAGTAATAAGAAGAAAATTTCGCATAGTTGCATCTGAAGTTTAGATACACCTCCCTGTTCCACATAAAACCACCATAACAACCATTATCGTCATAGTTTTCCCGATTTTCCGTCATGAAAATTCCATCCGTAGTTGAAATATACAAAATAAAGTAAAATCTCATTGCTACCATTAAAGCAATTTTCAGACAATGAAACACCTTAAGGAAATGGTAAAACTCTAATATCCTTCTTCAGTTTAGTGCCTGATGCCTGGTATTGACTATTTAAGCAGTTTTCCGTTTCTTGGAAAATCATCTCAGATTCATTCTCAGAAGTTTTGGCTTGGCTTCCTTTCCTGTGTTTCTCTTTAGAACGCTTCATCGAATATATGTACAAGTAGATAACGTGCAGGTATATGAAAATTTTGCTAACTAGAGTATGAAGAACACAACGTATCATGGTTGCAATTAAAATTTTTGGTTAAACCATGAGGACTTTGTAGAAAGGATTTTATGTTTAAAGTGAGCAACACGAGCATAAACAATCCTTGGAAAACACATATTAGGTAATAGACGGGTGAGGAAGAAATTTCCAAAAAGTTTTTCAAATTCCGATTACGCATTTTTTTGAAATGAGAAACCGAGAGATTTTTAACGTCCAAGAATTTTGCAAAAATATGTGATTTGAACAGCACATGACTTTCTTATACTGAATATACGTTCCGGTACAATTTGAACAAAAAATTCTAGTTTACCTACATTAAAATATAAAAAAGACATTATGATAACGGTATTATCTGGATAACGGTAAAAATATCGATTTACGGAAAAAGGAAAAAAAAATGTGGAGAATTTTAATATCTTTAATTCTTACTAATTTCTTAAATTTTCGGTCATGGCGTCCACTTTCCGACCTCTTGTATTACTGGAGTTGACTCCAATCGAGTGTGTTTTAGGCAACATTAATCGACTGTTTTGTAGGAAATGTTTTTTAGGCAAAATTAAGAGCTTGAAATGGTTTATGATCACAATATCTTTATATGCTTTGTATTTATAAGAAAGTAAAAAAAATCCAAGGGGCTGAGGGCAAATTATTAGATGGCTTACCAATTAGAAAGACTATCCTTGAATGAATTTGTTTTGTGAATTAAAATCCCACCTTTCCAGGTCAATTCCAAATACTTTTACCCGTACGCAGAGAAAAGAAATAGTGAATCTAACTATTTTTTAATACAGAATCGTGACAGTTACTAAAATAGTTGATTTCTATTACATAAATAGTCAATTTAACCACAAAATAGTAATTTTTACTACGAAGTAGTTAAATTTATTATAAAAATATCCAATTTTGATTATTTTTGTGATTGAAATTAACTTTTTTGCAATTGAAATGAACTATTTTAGTAATAGTCACGATTCGCCATTATAAAATCGTTAGATTTACTAGATATCTTCTTTTGTTTTTGCGGTTTATTCAAATTTACGTCAAAATCCGTTCATGTCAGAAGGAGCAAAAATCCCTCGACAGGAGGCAAAAATCCCTCGAAAGCTCGACAGGAGAGCATTTTTGCGATCAGAATGATTTTTTTTATAATTTAAATCCCTACATTGAAATCCATACATTATAATCCCTACATTAAAATCCAATGAAAATTTCTGATATTCGCATTAAAATAACGTTTGAAGTTGGTTTTTTCAGTAGGTGTATCAAGAGAACTTTCTCTAATTCGTAAATTGTATCAAAGATTAGAACACAAAAGATAACTTTTAAAATGTTTGGAAATTACTGTAGAGTTATGAATCTCAAACAAGTAAACGCATGCAATTTAAATACAGTAGAATCCCGATAATTCGTACCCCAATAATTCGTATATCCCGCTAATTCGTATGAATTTGCTGGTCCCTTGAAAAAAATCCCGATAATTCGTACCCCGATAATTCGTACCCCGATAATTCGTATATCCCGCTAATTCGTATGAATTTGCTGGTCCCTTGAAATACGAATTATCGGGATTCTACTGTATTATTTTTATTGATTTTTCGACGGTTGTGAGTCAAAATTTAAAGGAAAATAGTCGTTTTGCAATGCATACCTACTAAAGATTCCATTTCCGCTATCGGATTTTTTGGGACCCCAGCATTTGTTCTAGGATTCTTATCTTTATTCACTTAATCTTTGGTTTCATTATGTCAAATCTGTTGGTTTTTCAAAATCATGCGTCATTTAAATTTTGAAGACACAAAAAAAACCATGCATTACGTTCCAACCAACCCTTATTCCTTATATGTAGATAATTTTGCACTTGCAGTTTGCCTCTCATAAATGTTAGAAATTTCAAATTAAACCAAGCAAATCAAATCCTTAGGTTTCACTCTAGCCGAATTGGTGCTGCTCTTGTGGATAGCACACACCTATAAGACGACGAAATAAGAAACCTCAGGATCCAAAAGCACTTTATATTTGCTGTACTATCCAGAAACAGATTATATTATGAGTCGTTGAGCATTATGCCGCACCGCATGTGCCTCAGCTATTACCAGTTCAAATGGTTATGTGCAATTAAGTGGTTAACAAGACATAACAAGATATTACACTCGGCAGTTACCAATTAAATTAACCTAATGCGAAT
Source organism: Chrysopilus asiliformis (assembly GCA_964034945.1). Lineage (NCBI taxonomy): Eukaryota > Metazoa > Arthropoda > Insecta > Diptera > Rhagionidae > Chrysopilus > Chrysopilus asiliformis. Next base: position 5,871,598 of record OZ035962.1, on the reverse strand, counting down.
GGCTAAGACATTGCTGAAGGCGAAAAGGATAACGTTTCAAATGCGGCAAAGAGCGGCAAAGATATTCTATAGACACGTACCAGTTATATGTATATCTAAAACTTCTATCGCTATTTGTATATACAATAAAAATTCACGATACAACAAATTTGAAACAAAATACACTGAATAGGAAATAGAAAACAGGAAACTATCTTTGGACCAAAATCATCCTTCGAAAACTTTAAACTTTAAACGCTTTCAAACGGAGTTCGACGCCGGTTTGTGAAACGTGAGGACACGATGAGATAATATTGTTATGAAACTATAAAGCCATGTTCCATTTCCTTGCATGCATCCACTAAATGCTGCTTCATTCTGTATCCTGTAGTGTTAGGTTAAGTTTTTAGTATTTTTAAAAGGGTTGTTCCGCGTACCAAGTCGCATCATCATCATATTTTTTGTGCACTCCTTCGACTGGTCTTTAAACTTTTTGTTTAGTGGATGAAGATACAGAAGTTCCTTTTCCGTTTTCACACGTATCACTTAATGTGCTCGCTTGATAGGGTACCGAGCTGCCGCGACTAGGGGGTGTTTGGTTCACGTACAAAATTCAAGGAAATTCCGTCTTTGGTGCAGCAGCAACGGGAAAGTGTTTTCCCTCTTTCTTTGAATTTTTACCATCTTTTTACTACATTTTCACGCCGTCAATTCAACATTTTTTTGTAGTTTTTTTTTCTCCTTACCCGTTGCTTATCTTAACAACCTTAAAAGAATGAACGCGAGGACTTTAGTTAGGAAAAGTTCAACATACGAAAAGCGTGGAGAAGATGTTGGCCAGATGCCGGAAAGACACTCGGATCTGCTAGTAGTTTTAACTATTTTTATTCCACATAGGGTGAGTTGCTTAGTAAACGACCTAAAAACGAAAAATGAAAAGATTCTATTTTACAAGCAAACGACTTAAAACCAAAAATCAAAAGAAGATTCTATTTTACATTCTACAATGTAAAAATCAAAGACTTAGTATATAAAGATAAGAAACTTGGAGCAAATTTCGGGGAACAAAAAAAAAACCGCCAACGGAAATGGAGTCTTAGGCATGTCTTGTAAAACGATTATTTTTTCTTATATTTTGACGCTTAAATGACGCAACCTAAAATCTAAACTAAAAGCTACGCAGTTTTAAGTCGTTTTTTACGTTCCATAAGTAAATGGAATTAATGCGCAACAATAACAATCAAAAAATATGCGCCGCAGGAGAAAATTTTGAAATTTAGGCATCCTAGGAGAACTTTCTCAAAAAACTGCGCCTCATGCGAAAAAATGGACAGTCAGCCACAGGCTAGAATGTTTGCCATAGAGAGATTTAATTCCTATATATTTTTTTAGTGTCAGGGGTTGGTTGTCCATTGAATACGTCACGCTAATTTTCTTCCTTTCGAAACCCCCTCCTTCGATAGGCTTTTTCGCGATTTGTATGAAATATTGTACAATCGTCATACTACCACAGACCCCCTTCCCTTCTAAACGTGTGACGTACTTTATGGACAGCCCTTTAAGACTTTCAGGGCTGTTACGAATCTTGCAAATTTGACCATTGACAAATTGATTTCTGTGTTTGCCCACCACTCAATGGGTCACTATACCCTATTTTTTCATACAAGACAGAATGTTGTCATTCCATGTACGCCAACGGACGACATGACCAGCATTTTCACGTACGAAGTAACCCCCCCCCCCCCTACTTCTCTGCCATAACTCTACTGTTCCGTCCAGTTGATCCGTTTCCGAACCACACCCTTTCTCATGTAATATACGATAAAGCAACATTTTTATTCCTTATAAATTGGGAATAAGGGAATTGCTACAAAGCGAAGGAGAAGTGTTTCACATCTAAGGGTTGGAGAGCAGAATAGCTTCTTGTAAAATGGCTTTGTTTAACGGCCAGTACGTGCGCTAATGGCTATGTGTACTTTAAAGGCCATAATTATAACGATCAGACTATTATTATGATTTATTTTTAGAGGTGTCGGTCGGGCAAGAAGAAGGAAAATTCCCAACCCCTCACAGAAGAATATGGCTAGCCTATTTATGATGTTGATAAAAACAGCAGAGTGGAGGCGGTTCATGGAGCACAGATGGGTCCCGAGAATTTCGGGGTGCGCCCGGAAGCCTTCGCATTTGGAATTGGGACGCAAAACTGTCTGTTAAAATACTAAAATGAAACGAAAATGACAACAGATACTAAATGCATGTGTATGGAAGGAGAACAAAAAATCAAACCTCCCTCCTCCCCTATCACTTCTCATTTTCGCTTGATCCAATTGAAGGCTTTTCTTAATAGCCAATGAAAATTTCTCCAATTTTTCCTTTTCCCGTCGGCAAAGATATAGTGGGATGACAGTGTCCTGTAGCGTTGGTTAGACGTGTCGAATTATCGAACGTCGCAAACGCTTGAATAAATTCTTTTTTTTTGTCCTTTCAGAATGGGTGGTTTGGTAGGTTGTGAGATACTTTGTATGTAAAAATCGAAGAAAATAGATATTCAAGTCAAACACTATACTGGAACACCCTTAAGGGTATTTATTCAGAGAGTTTCTCGTCTACGTTTTTGATGGTTATTTAAAAAAAAGGAAATTGGGTCAAAGTTAATTTAATGAAAGTGGGCGGGGTGTGTAGAAATGGGAAAAATTGCCAAAAATGTATAATAATGTTTGGAAATGAACCGATTAGGAAAATAATGGTTATGGTTATTCATTCGCTGATGGTCACTTAATTGAGACATCTGGGATCAGCCCTCGTGTATCTTTATTTCTTAATTAAGATTTTTTCGTTACAGTGCCAAGGAAATTTAATGATTTTTTTTGGAAGGTTGAAGGATATTAAATAAATAATAAAAATTTTCTTTTATATATTGAAATTTTTGAGATATTTCTAAATGTTTAAACCACTATTCTGCTTCAACTGTTTACGATTTTTTTTCTTTTTTTTAAATATAAGTAAATAAAATTTGTGACAAAAAAATGTTTTTAAAATTCCATTTAATACGTAAACATGCTTTCCCAGCATGTTTTTCGGAACACTCGATTGTTACAATCTCGCGATTTGTGCAAACGACTTAAATTTGACCTTGTGCATAGATTGAGCTTTGCCTGCATGTGGGACAATGAAAGTTTCGGGTCTATGATTTTACACCTCTTTTATGCGATTTCCCAACAAGAAACTGTATAGATGCATTCTGCTGTAGCTATCAAAGAAAAATATTGCCCTATAATTTTGAGCCCCTCAACGGAAAACAATAAACCATCCTGCATTTAAAAACTCGTCAACTAATTGAAGTAGAGAGTTGAAATTTTGCATAGAACAGGCTTTTTTCAAAAGACTAACCTCTACCGAAAATGGGAAAAATTAAACCACCGGAAGTGGTGGGAAAAGTGAACCACCGGGAAAGGCCATCTCCAATACAAATTTAAAAGATTTTTGCAATTTTCTCAAAAACGGCTCATTTTTGTGAAAAATTTGTTTAGGCAAAAAGTGTTTAGAATATGATTCTTATTAATTTCGCATACACCAAAATTCCATCTGTCCACCCCTTCCCCCTCTCCTATACAAATGTAAAAGGTTCTTACAATTTTCTCAAAAACGGCTCATTTTTTCGAAATATTTGTCTAAACAAAAAGTGTTTAGAATATGATTCTACATAACTCTGCATACCTCAAAATTCAGTCTGATAACTCTTTACCCCCTCTCCCATACAAGTGAAAAAGGTTTTTACAATTTTCTCGAAAACTTGACACAGTTTTTTATCAAATTAACATCAAGGTTTTTTAAATCCAAAAATCTAAAAATAACTTAGATTTTGCGATATTAATATCAACTTGAATCGTGAAAAAAAGTTTTTTAAACATTTGTAAGGTTGTAATCGTTGACATTTCCAGGTTTAAATTTTTAATGATTAGGTGGGAATTCGAACTAGGGATCATCTTATACAAGGCAGGTACTCTGACTATTAAATCTTATGTACTTCCAATAAAAAAGTAGAAGAAAGTACTTGGAATTGGAAGTACTTAATTACATTGGGCCTAATTCTGACAACAAAATTTTCAATTTTTTTTAAAACCGAGTTTTTGCAGCGAGTTTTTACTAGATGTGATTTTCCGCAAATTGGGATTTTGGTCAAAATTTGAGTGACAAGTTCTGAAAATGACATCTAGTAGGACTGGGAAAACTTAGTTTTAAGCAAAATAAAAATAAAAATTTTTAATTATAGAATTACCCCCGCCGCACACTTCAGCTAAGCGAGCTCAACTACGTGAGCTAAGTTTCTAACTGAAAGTAAAATCCTTAGCATTTACATTGGCGACCGCACACTTCAGCAAAACTATGAAACTACGTCGCCTAGTCATGGGCGACACGGACTAAGCTCGCTCGCGTGGTTCAGACCTCAACTACGCGAGCGACTTCGCTGGCATCGCTGACACTCACATATACATACTTTCGGCGTTTTACAGTGTAGAATCGGTGTTTTCAAAAGTGTAGTATTTTGTGGACATAAATGTGTAAGTGCCAATTGCATTTGGACTGGAAAACGTGAAAATATTTACCGAAAATATCGCCGCGTAGCTTAGCTCAAGTGTGCAATGAGGTGAGCTAACCCAGCTAAGCTATGTAACTATTGCTAGCCTCGCTCACATAGCTTAGCTGAAGTGTGCGACGGGGGTTAGGCCCATTATTTTGATTTTTGAAATTTCAGAAGTCTGTTTGACACAAATTTTTTTTTATCACAAAGGTTTTGATAAATGTTGATGTGAATTTAAGAAATTTCTCTGTATACCTTTGCGGTTTACACTAATTTTATAAAAAAAAGTATCCTTTTATTCTATCGGTTACTTTTTAATATAAAAATAATATCGAAATGGTAAAATTTTGGTGTTCATGAAATTTACACCCAGAAAATATATCAAATCATTTTATACGATTTAATCCAAATTTTTTACTGTATGAAAATAGGATTGAAGGCTAATATGTTATTCCATTTGCCTAGTTCAAAATGTATTGCTATACTGAACGATAAAAAAAAAAGTCTGCGATGTTTTCTAAATATTTATGTCTAACATTAAAAAGTCATAGCAACTATTACTTACGTCTTACATCAATTTTTGCATGAATGACATCGCTTTAAATGCAAACTGTTTTCCAATTTCAAAAAAAAAAATATGTGGTATTTTCCTAACAACAACAACAACAGCCGAATCACTATATTTAAGAAAACAGATTGAAGTCAAATGGAGAAATTATTAAAAATATCTGTTTAGCCTTTATGCATGAAATCTTAGTAAACACGAAGACTAAATCCAATTCGGGTCTATTCAATATAATCGAAACAGAACCAACATATGAAGTAGATAACAACAAAATATATAATATATATAAATATATTTCAAGTCAATAATATAGGCTCATAACCAGGCACCAATTCCATTTTATGTTATCTAGAGATACGTTCATATATTTGAAATGATGAGATATTTTGACTATTTGCAATATGTTTTGATTATTGATCAAACACAGGCCCTATTTCTTTAGTCAAAATAATGAAAAAAAACAGGAGAAGAAAAAAATCAACTAAAATCTTAAGAAAGAAAAAAAAAGAAATATTGTGGAAAATGTAAGAAATCCGAAACCTTAAAAAATATTGACAGCAAGCTGGTAAAAAAGTACATACAGGGAGGGAAATAAATGTGAAATAAAACATTTAGGCTAGAATATAAAAATGAATAAAATATGGAAAAAGGATATTTCCAGCACGAGAAGTTATCGATGTACTTAAATACTGCACAATATTGAAGAATCTATAGAGAAGGACCTTTTTTCACTCTTGTCTGTTGAGTTTTCCTTTTTTTCCGAGGGTGCAAAAAATTCCCTTCATGCCGCAGCCTAAAAAAAAAATTCACATACTGACATAACCTTTCTCTATGCTGAACCGAGGTTGCTACAATTTTTTATTTGATTTTTCACATTTTATCGAAGTGAACCCATCATCATCCAGCAAAAGCCGTTCGCCCCGTATAGCGCGGCAAGAGGGATTTTCCCATCAAGCCTAATATTCCTGACACTTAAACGATTTTTCCTGATGAATCAAAGTAATGGAGGTATACGAATATCATCCTATATGACGACGATGATGTCGGTTGGTGCCAATGAATGCGATAATCATAAAAAAAATCTGTAATATTTATGTATATGGTCTTCACTTTCACTCATTTCGGTACCTCCACAAACAAATCTATATCAAAAAACGAGAAACCAAAAAAAAAAAAACGATTTTTTTTGAATGCCATATCGGGGTGGGGGTGAGAAAACATGAAAATATCAACGGAAAATTGGCTGTGGAAAAAGGTAAATAATAACAACCATCATACCACATTCTCCAAGTCATTGCCAGTACCCCGTTCAGCCGCAAGTGGAATAAACGGGGGAAAAAAAATTCCGGGTAAAGATTTTTCCAAATACTCGGAAAATATACATATATGGTGGGTTCCTAAAACGTTGATGGAGTGGAGGTAAAGATATCCAAGAGCGGTAGAAAAATATTTTTACGATATGTGGTAACACGAAAATGAGGAAAATTATTAAATACATCATTGATATACAGTCGCAGTACATACGTCAATCTATGACAGTATAGTCATATATAGGTATATATCAGGCCATTCGTTTTGTACATTTATATTTTATGTATTTTAGAAATATAGTAAAGTATATCTAAGGCGTGATATGTCAGTCATTTAAGGGATGACCTACTTTTAGAGGGACTTTTTAGAGCTTTTTAATGATATACTCAAACTCATCGTACATGAGAAAAAAAATTTATATGATACTAACACGAATATATATATGTGAGTATTTCTAAGCATTTCACTTGAACTTTGTGATTTATATTTTCAAATTATGATTTGAAGAGGTATAAAAATGATTTTTATTTAATCATTTTCATTTCTTTCACATTTGACTTTTTATTGAGTTTTATGCATGTTTCGAAAGTAAACGCAAATAGTTTACTCTTTGATTGGCATCGAATAATATTTTATGATGAAATTTATGGGATATTAATGTAATATATAAGTAAAAATAAAATTTAATATCTTTGTGGCCAAAAGGCAAAATATTTTAAGTTGATTTTCAGGCGAAGCCAAACTGATCTGTATTTACATTGCGAAACAGGTAGTTTTGGTTTCGCTTGAAAATCCATTTAAGAAGTTTTGCAATTTTGCCACAGATATTATACTATATCTAACATATTTTGGAATATTATTTATGTGCAAATAAAGGCATAACATCTTTGGGCGATTTTCAGGCGTAGCCAATGTGATCTGTTTGGAAATGCAAATACATATCACTTTGGGTTCGCTTGAAAATCGACTTAAGATGTTTTGCCTTTTTGCCACAGATTTATTGAACTGTTTATTTATTCTTAATAGAAATTTCTAAACTATTGGTTAGGGCCATTAAAATAAATTATTTGAATTTTTATGATTACTTGAATAAAATCATGTAAAATGTGTTTCAATTAACTGTGACGTATTATACGTAAAGAACTATTTATACAAACATCAAATTATTGCTTTTCAAAAATTTAGAATCTTTTTACATTTAAAAAGGGCTACATCGAATAGTGTATTCGGCCACAAATCGATCACCGAAAAATCGGTCAGTCGCTACAGGTATTCAAGTATCTGATCGATCCATGACTAGTCCCACTTTGTCGTATTAACCCATTAACGCCCATGAGAAAACCACTCCATATTTTTAGCACAAAAACCAATTTATTCGTATAAAATGAAATAAAAAGAAAGTCCTAGGAAAAAAAATTGTGCATGTTAACACTCTAACTGCCACGATAGTTTTAAGCCTTTTTCGAATATTTAGTTGTCAGTCAAAAAGGGACTAAGAGAAAAAAAATTGAAATAACATTATACCTATATGTTATTTTATTACTATAAAATGTGTGCAAGTACAAAAAATCGTTGCGGTTGCAGCGAACACTTCAATAATTTTCATTGAGGCCGTTGTGTACAATTAGGTGTCAGGTCTTTTTGACTGACGTGGCAGTTAGAGTGTTAAAGTGGCTTAAGTCGATTTTCAGGCGAAGCCAAAATGGACTGTTTGTAAATGCAAATACAGATCAGTTTGGTTTCGCCTGAAAATCGACTTAAGCTACTTTCACTTATTACCACAGGTATATCTTGTGTACTCGTTTGAGTAAAATTTTATATTCGATTTAAATTCTAGAGCAAACAAATTTCGAGCAAAAACAGCACGCCAATCGAACACGCTATTAGTTCTTTAACAGAAAAATCTGATCATTCTTTCCCCCCTTCCCAATACACAAACTGTTTTTCACGATTTTGTCGAAAACGGTGAGTCGTATGAAAAAAATTGTAAAGGTAAAATATTCTTTGAATATAATTTTACATAACCGTACCATACATCAAAATTAAAGGGCTTTCAGCAAGAACGGGGTAAATCCACTTTCAGAAAAACGAGATAACTCCGGAATTTAAAAGATTGACTCCCGTTCCGAATTGGTATTATTGTATGGTTATGGTGGCAAAACATGTGTAAAAGCATTCACCATAAGTGGGCATTTTTTTATGAAGCTTGAAAATCGAAGGGTACTTTTTTTTAAATATTTTTGGGACTATCGTAAAGATCATAAAGTAGTCGTCGCGACCATTAAGTCAAAAGATTAAAGTCGGGACGACCACTTTACGGATTTTTGTGCTCGTTGGGAGTGTTTAAAAAAGTCAGACAAGAGTTATATCGACGCGTTTTTGGAAAATTTAAACGATTCTTCAAAAAAAAATCAATATTTTGAAAGTCGCTTCAAAAACTACGAAAACATAATAATATTTTCTTAAGTCTTTATAACCTGAAATTGCATTATCTTATTGCAGACTAAATCATTGGAATTAGTAGCAAAACTGCATGCATAAAAGATATGCAGACGGTGTCTCAATTTTTTATTTTCTTTTGCTAAAAAAAAAACACCATCATGCATACAACATACACATAGATCTCTGAATATCTATTTAAAACGTTCGTTTTTGCCCAGTCGAATTGGAGAATTTCGGTTCCAGCCGTACCGTACAAACATTAATGAATTTTGGATTCAGTACAAATGTCTGATATTCCAGATGAACTTTTATCTATTTTCCACAAGCCATACAAATGAATGAATGGATGAATACGGCTATAGCATACAACATCTACATACCATATGTATATATTTGAATGTTTGGTGAATGATAAAACCCAAAATCGATATTTACCTCAGAGTTGCTGGATCATCGTTTCCAATTTAGGGTGATTTTTTTTCCTTGCCGTTATCAGTCTAAATTCAACCCTGTGTCCAATGTCCCATACTAACCAAAGTCTCTTGTCCGTTGTCCACAACATAATCAGGAATAGGGATAGATGGCAATAGGAAATACGGGGTCTCTACTCTACCACCACCCACTTCAACAGTCCTTCGTTTCGGATCGGAATATTATGCTGAAGTCCTGCTTTTTTTTTTGTATTTTAGATTTGGTCATGGTGAAGGTAATCTTTTATACTGCTGGTAGTCAATACGGGTGAAAACGGGAAAAACGTCAGGATCCTGCCTCATCAATGGATGCGAAAAGCTTTTGAATATCAACTACAAACCAATACAATTATGGTGTATGGGGATATATTAAAAATATATAGATAATCAATTTTATTCACCAAATCCTATCATGGATACGTAGTATATATTCGGTTTAAATATAGGGGCGAATGGATATTCACCTGTGTGCTAAATGTAAAATATTACATTATTCTTTTATCATTTTTGACCTTATTTTTTCTTGTCATAATCATCGATATTGTTTGTTGCCTATCTATAACACACTTTTCTATAGATAATCTCTATCTCTGCATCTTTTCTGTATCTAATTCTTTTGATTACAGAAAGGATAAACGGATACAATCTTCATACATGCGTTGTGTGTCCGATATGTGTTGGGATCTTTTTATCGGGCAAATCTTTTACAAAATTTCTGTGCCGGCTGATATTTGTGTATAAGGAGATGATTATCATCTTACATGTAGAGCATTGAATCAAACTCCGGATAATGCTGGTACATTCTCTCTAGATACCTTTTTACAATTTTAATTGGGTCATTTGATATCGGGGTCAGGTCTGGAAGTATGGATATTAACGAATAACCTTCTCTAATGCTTTTATACTACTTTTACACAATCAATTTAAGTTTGTCTTCAATAGAAAGAAATAATGATTTCTTTAAGATTTGTTACCGGGGACTTGTGAATGACAAATTTAATAGATTGAAATTTTCAAATAAAATTAATCATTAAAGTATCACAGTTATTAAAATTTATATACCAGTAGTTTGTAAAACTTCTCGACAAGCTAGAAAATCGCTTTATTTTCGAAAAAAGAATGCAAAGTTTATGTCTGTTCTAGTTTCAAGTTTTTTACTTAATCTTCTTAAGACTGTGAAATGGTTTTTAGATTTTACACACATTTTGTCATTTTATCAGGTACCCACGCTCAGAAATTTGTGGACTTATCTCTCAAAAGTTTGTTTTATATGACATAAATTTTAGAGATACAAAAGGAGAAGTAGAGAAAAAGACATTCGTGAAATATCCTTTATGTTCTTAGTGGGTTTTGCATAAAATACGTCACTTTTTTTTTTTGAGGGGTGGGGTGTTTGAGGTCATGTGACGGCGGTATTAAACTCCATACAAAAGGTCGCGAAGAAACATGACGACCATGGTGCGTGAGAGGAGGGGTGGAATGTGATCCAAAAGGTCGGAAATTAGCGTAACGTATTTTATGAGCATTTCTTATTCTAAAAATTCAAAAATAAAGGAGCAACAATTTCCAGGAGAAAATTGTAAAACACCTACAATTTCCAAGAGATAATCTGCCTAAAATTTTCAAACAAAATTTTGATAGAAATTCCAATTGGATGGTTTTTGAAATCTAGTGTATGGAAGAGTTATGTAAAATCACATTCTAAATGCTTTTTGTCGATAAAACCTGTTTTGGTGTAGCTCTAAATGCAGCGTTTTTGACATAACCACAAAAAAAATCTATGAAATATCAAATCTTTCAAACACACCTAAAGATCATATCATCATACTAATATATAAAAATGAGTTGGTGTCTGTCTGTCTGTCTGTTTCTCTTTCACGCAAAAACGGATGAACCGATTGACTTGAAATTTGGCATGAGTGTCTGTGGTAGTTCTGGTTCCAACATAGGCATACGAAAAAGTAGCGCGAGGGGTGGGGGGAGTAAGGGGAGGGGGTAAAGTGATTTCGAAACTTAGTTTTTGCGCTATGTTACTCTTTCGCGGGGAAACTACTGAACCGATTGGCCTGAAATTTCGCATAGATGTTCGTCGGGGGTTCAGCCCCAACATAGACCCATTAAAAAGAGCCCGAGAGGTGGGGGAGTAAAGTGATTTCGAAACTTAGCTCTTCCTCTATGTTACCCTTTCGCGGGGAAACTACCGAGCCGATTGGCCTGAAGTTTAGCTCCAATAAAGACCATCAAAAAAAAAATGAAAAAACTTAGCCCGGCAACGACGGGTATGCAAGCTAGTATAACATAAAAATGTCAATTTATAGCTTAAGTTCAATTGTTAAAAATCGTAGTATTTCTTTATAACTATTGCAAATTGTAAAACTAATTTTTCCTTTTCCTTTCTTTTCAGGTAAGTTGAGAGGCAGTTTTATTAATTAATGTCCGGTTGACATTACGCTGATTGACAGCTGCTAGGCGAGGTTAGCTGGGAGCTATGGTACATCTAGTATGATGCAATGTGTTAAAAGTGGTTACCAAAGTGATTTCTTTTCGTATTTCTAAAACGCACACAAAATATTTTAACCCGTCCACATTTTAGTTAAAACTAATCCCAGTGAACTAGAAAACGCGCTCGATATAGTGAACTCAAAAAACCAATGCTGTTCACGATTTCGAATTGTTCACTACACTGAGAGCTGAATGAAACAAAAAAAAAATAGAGTCCATTACGCCGGGACAGCATTCCTAAATTCCAGGATGTATGGTCACCCCAACTATATGGGGCGTGCACTGTATTATCACAACCTTTAGTTGTCTGAATACATTAACATTTTGAGGTCTGAATTTTGGCAATAACTATTTTAAAAACGGAAACTTTTGCATATATTTTGACACAAGACACAATAGATATATTACTCGTTTTCTGGATAAAGGAAGGAAGCCATTGCAATGAAACTATTGCAATTATAGAAACAAAATTGAAATTATTACATTAGTTAAATGGCAAATAATCAAAATAATTACAACTTAAACGTGGATAAAACTAAAATGTGATCTTAAACAATTTTGTCTTTCGAATTTAATGTCTAATAAAACTTACAGTGAAATTCAAATGTCTACAGAACTGTCTATTCGAAGTCGGTACATCCCAAAGTATCGTATGTAGAAAGAAAATTGGGGAGTTTTTTTTGGTATTTTTGTGCCAAGCTAAACTACTGACGTTTCCTTCTCCAATAGTTGTTATGCTGTACTTTAAAATGTGTCTATGGGACACATAAAACCTACTATAATTTTACAGATGTACTGTACATATAATCAAATAAATAAAATAAACTGACACTGCAGTAATTGTTCGCTTATAGCTCTGCACTTTCGGAACTGTTTCCAAATACTCAGCAATTTTGTACATCGATTCAGTAGTGGTCGTACATAGTTTTTTTTTTCTTTCCTTTGAGGTGCTTTTCTATATCTTGCCTCTTTAAAACGACAATAAATTTATTTATTGCCAACACTTTCCACAAATAGATACACGATATATAATACCAGAGTGTAATACGAGGATAACCTCACATATAGTTTATGGGCGTTGAAATATAGTTTCAATGGTAAAATTGCATTATATCGCATTAATGTATAGCATTTCTACCACATACGATCATAAAATTCACTATTTTCGTACTAGCATAACACTATATATATGACTTACGACAGTTTCCTTTGATAATGGTGTAAAACTACTTGTTGGGAGGATAATTTTGAATCAATTACATTCGAAAATTGTTCTGACGTATTGCACAAATCTCAGATAAATGCTATATTGTTGGGTGTAAAATAGATATAAGAAACATATTCAATTGTTGTATAAAAGAAGAAATTTGTAGATACACATTCTCGTTATAGAAAGATTTTTATATATATTTAACTGAAAATTCTATGCATAAATTCTCAGGTTTATAAACCGTATGGAATATATTGAATGTTATGCAATTTTCAATTCTTCATGCATTAACAAGACCGGAATTTTCCAGGAAATATTTTAGATATTTCTTGTATTATTGTGTACATAAATTTATCTAAAAAATCTTTCTAAATAAACAAAACTGTTTCAAATGAAAGTTTTTATAGTTATATGTTTATAAAAATACAAAAATACTAAAAAAAACTACTGTAAATCGAAAAAGCGCTGCAGTTAAAAATAATTTTGTTTATAAATGGGGAGACGTCGTCCCAGAGTCCCAGATTGAGACATATTGTCCCGTTGTCCCGGAAATTAAACTTTTATCCGGATGTTTCAATTTAGTTTTATAACTTATCAAGCTATAGAAGAAACGATGGCTAAATTTGCAAAAATATTCCAATTTGGCTAATGGTTGCTTTAAATCACGTGTTTTTATCTGCGGCGTATTCTTTCAATGATTTTCCACATGTGTCTCAAGAGATTTGGCCTGCGGTGCATTTCATTTTACTGTATAGTACATGCCGTACTTTTATGTAATTTAATATCAATTGAGATCAACAATTTTCGTTGCCGTTGTCGGTGTCGGTGTCGGTGTCCATAATTGGTAACAAAAAAAGTTATATGTGGCTCACCGTCCGAGTGTCAGAATCAAATGAGAAACAAATAATGTTCAGAACAACAAAGTGTGCGCAATTGTATATGGAGGGCGACATTGTCGTCGTAATCTGCCGCCGTAAATGTTGTGTCGGACCAATTGTATTTTGCGTTTAAAGTGGAAACTCGTTTTCTTGGTAACCACATACAAAAGATCGTCCATATCACCCACATTTCTAGGTCGAAAGCACAACACACCATTATTAGTTGAAAATTCTTAAAAATTGAGTATGGGACAAAATAATTCTAAACTGCCGAAACGGCGGGAAAAAAATTAAAAGTGATAAAGAGAAACATAATAAAAGCTATAATTGCCCTTCTCGCAATTATTGAAAACCCGTATGGTGATTTAAGTGAACAGCGAACAGTTGTATCAAAATTCCACTTTGAAGTCAAACTTTTCAATAAGATTTTTTAAAATTTATTCCGATTGGATTTTGATGTATGGGAGTTTTATGTAGAATCATACCCTAAATAACTTTTGTTCTTGCACTTTGTTCTTGCACCGTTTTTGAGATATTCGCAAAAAACGAATTCGTTCGTATGGGGGGTCCCCCCCTAATAGTCCATTTTTGCCCATTAACGAACTTAGCCTTGCATTTTACGAAAAACGAATCTGCGTAAAATTTCAAGTCTCTAGCTCAATCCGTGCCCCCGCAATCCGCGCCACAGACGGACGGACAGACGGACGGACAGACGGACGGACGGACATACGGGCAGACGGACGGACAGACGGACAGACGGACAGACGGACGGACAGACGGACAGACAGACGGGAGACGGAGAGACGGAGAGACGGAGAGACGGAGAGACGGACAGACGGACGGGAGACGGAGAGACGGAGAGACGGAGAGACGGAGAGACGGAGAGACGGACAGACGGACAGACGGACAGACAGACGGACAGACAGACGGACAGACAGACGGACAGACAGACGGACAGACAGACGGACAGACAGACGGACAGACAGACGGACAGACAGACGGACAGACAGACGGACAGACAGACGGACAGACAGACGGACAGACGGACAGACGGACAGACAGACGGAGAGACGGAGAGACGGACAGACGGACGGACAGACGGACAGACAGACGGAGAGACGGAGAGACGGAGAGACGGACAGACAGACGGACAGACAGACGGACAGACAGACGGACAGACGGACGGACAGACGAACGGACGGACGGACGGACGGACATGCAAAATTCAATTTTTTTTACCATTCGAAACACACTGGTGTAATTCATTTTTGTGTGTGATGACGGGATCTTGGCGCTACAAACGGTAAGGCAAAGTTAATATACCCTTTGGTTTTACCATACGGGTATAAAAATATCGGCAAAAAACAACAATATATATTTTTTTTTCCCATATTTTTCTCCGTTCCAATTTTGATAATTCACATGTAACATAGATTTTGAAAATCCATTTTTCGATTAATGTCATTTTTTGTTTGTTTGGGGTTTTTACTGATGATAAATTTACAGCCCGACAGTTAGGTCTCTTGGTGTTTCAATTCAACAAAGAGTTATAAAAAATAAATTGAGAAAAAAAGTTTCTTTTTTCTTTCGATAAATGAAAAAAAAAATGTTTAAAACTTTTCGCTCAAGCATGTTTTTCACCTTAGGGACGTTTGGTAAAATTTACTTTTCCAATTTTTTTTTTGTAGTTGTTTCTTGGATAACTAAAATACAAATATAACAGCAACTCAAAACTAATATACACGCATCAGTTGTAGGGCAAGCGAATTTTCCCCTGTTTGATTGGTATATCCCAATGTCACACTTTACGATTGGATTTTTCCGTTTCATTTTCACGCCCGCCACTGTTTATATATCTAGTGTTGGTAGATTATATTAAAGGTTCGAAATTTCTCTTATTTTTCTATAATATTTGTTATTGTTTTTTTTTTTTACCTAAGGTTATGAAATGTAGAAGCGAAGTTCCTATGAGACGTTTGGGGATGATGACAGCGCCTACAATTCATATATCGTTGTTTCTTACCGACATTTTCCTCTTTTTCACATTTTTCGTTTTTCTTTCGTTCATTTTTCTTTTTATTTCCCGAAGTAGTCCATTTATTATTTATGAAAAAACTTCTGTTAACTTTTCTTCGTGTGATTTCATCTTTTTTTCTTCTTTGTTTCTTATTTCTTTCCGTTTCTGAATCCATTGTAGTTGTTATTGTTGGGGGTTTTGAAGATATTTTTCTAATACATATTTCGAACCGTACACCTTTTATAGTATACTTTGAGATTGTTGTTAGTATTCTCATTGTTCTTAAGAACAAATCGCATTAATTGAAATCCCAAAACCAATTTCGTTTCTCGTTGAAAGATTTTTCTTGTTTTTATCGTTTTCCACCCTCTGCAAATCTTCGTTTTTTTCTTTTAATTTTTTAAGGAGAAGGAAAGAAATAAGTCAGCTGAGATTAGACAGGATTCAAGAATAAAGTAAGAAAGAATTTGTTAAAGGATTTACGAAATAGGTTTTATAAATTTTTAAAGCACAAGGGATTGTAGAAAATATTTATTTATAAGATAAACTCCAATTTCCAGGGTTCTTGTGTACTCACCGTTTTCGAGAAAATTGCAAAAAAAACTGTTTCGAAGGGGAAGGAATGATCCAATTTCGCCCATTCAAGAACTTACCATAACCATTTGCGAGAAACGTAACTGTACAAAATTTTAAGTCTGCAGCTCAATCCTTTCGAAAGTTATGGTCTTCACGGACGGACGGACATCAAAAATGTTTTGTCATCCCTAACACCCTGGTGTAGTTCATTTTTGTGTCCGATAACTGGTTTGATGCGTTACTTAACTTAATTTTTCGTGCTCTTTACATTCCATAAATATTGGCGACGGAAATTGTAAAACTAATGAATATAAAAGCACCGCAGGCGAAATTTTTTAAAATCCATACACCGTTTGTAGAAAATCGTTATTATAACACTATTTTAACATACAATTGAAGAATCCGGGACGAAAGTTTTATTCCCGAGACGCCGCCGGTTGAACCAGGAGTGATGTTCCGTAACTTGTTTCAAGCGTTTGTTTCGAGTTAGAAGAACAAGAAGTATTCGCTGTCTCTGTTTTGACCGAAAAAAATGACAGAGAGAAACCGAGATAGCAAATACCACTTTTTCTTCTAACTCGAAACAAACGCTTGAATCAAGCTACGGAATACCACTCCAGGACGAATGATCACCCTATATATGATGAGGTCATGCAAATTTTTTTTTATAAGGAGTGTTCCGATTGGATTTTGATGTATGGAACACTTATGTAAAAATATATTACAAATAAATTTCATCTTTATATGGTTTTCGATACAATGCAGCGTTTGCGAAAAAAGCTATTTTGATCGGATTTTGATACATAGAAATCATATGCAAAATCGTATTCTAAACACTTTTTGCCTTTACAAATTTTTCGATACGATGCACCGTTTGGAAAAGAAATCGCAAAAAACTGTTTCATGTAGACACACCTAAAGTAGACACCAAATAAAAATTTGGACGAGGAAAAATTAGGATTATATTATTTTTGGTTTTAAATTACCCGCTACTAATTTTAAATTTGCACGTTGTAATCTCTCAATATTCAAACCCTTGAAAGTTCGCCTTTAAATAACAAAATGAAAAACGCCACATATATTTTAAAAAATTTATAAAATCCACAATACTAATTGAAATTCACCTAATTGTGTTGTTTAGCAATTGCTAATTAATAATAAAACCGCGAAGGTTCCCCCAAAATCCACGCTTCACATACAAATTTGTTACGTCGAAATGCCAAAATGTCAATCTTTCAATCAATACAAAAAATGACATGAAAAATAGATACCTGTTCTATTTTCGAAAAAAAACTACCAACATCGGATATAACAGCAGCAATCAGTGGCAAAATCAAATAATTTCATTGGATAACAGCGAAACATTTGTGCGGGAAAACAATAAAATATTACACGGTTGGCACCGAATTTACGATTTTCCCAATTTTCGCGGTGACTGTCTGTCTGTCGGCCGACATTGCTTTCTGTCCGTCCGTCTATCTGTCTATTTACGAGTATCTGCAAATATCCCATTACCCCCGTTTTACACAAAATACACAACATTCAGGTAGGTCCTTTGTGGCATTTTGCCTTCGTACCCATTTGTTTGATGGGAATATTTGATTCTAAAAATCCAATTCTATTCAAATGCCATGGAAAACACCACAGAGTATGGGAAAAAATCATGCAATATCTATCGTAATATCGTTTAGTATTCAATGATTTCCATGTATTACCACACTTCAATTAAATTCCCAAATACAATAAACGATACCAGAAATTCAAATACAAATTGATTAGACAATTAAATAACACATGTCAAATTAAAATTGATTGAAATGGACATTTTGCAAAGTGTGCATTTATCTGGTTAACCGCAGTAAACAGCTAAAATTTCCCAAAAGTGCACTCTTACATTCGCAATTGAATACAAATCCGGTATTTTTGAGCGCCAAAAATATTTCATTATCATTAAATGCGGGAAAATTCATTAATAATCAGTTTTTCTCACCACATGCGTAAAAAGTTGGATTTAGTGTAAAATGCAGTACTATTTGGGGGGATTAAAAATTATTGTACCATGGATTTTTTTAAAAATATTTCATTTTAACTTTGGTTTAGTTGCATAGAAAAAAGGGAGGGTAGTGGCCGAGGAGAAGACTTTGCTTTTGTATTGCAACATTTGTCAGGTTTAAAAACCACAAGAACTGGACTTGAAAGATTAAAAAACAGAACAACAACATTTGTAAGGTTTGGAAGACGAACAATTCTTTATTGAGATCTCGGCACATTGTTCATAAAGTAACACTGTAACATTTGTAAGGTTTATAGTTTTTCAAAAGTACCTGTTTTCATCCGACTAACTGACTATTTTGATAGATAAAATTCGCAATGTTGTACATTAATAATAAACAACAAAATAAATCGGTTTTTCCAAAGTTTTCAGGTATCCATTACTCTTTTAGTACTAAAAAATTGAACTCGAAACCCAAAATATTCGTCTGGGTCGCAATTTCCTCAGAAAATACTGCCCCTAGTGCATTTTTCTAAAAAAAATTCGCCTGCGGCACATTTCATTGAACAAAATTTCAAAAGTGGGATGTTTAATTGTAAAAGTTTTGTTTGCGACGCACTTTTTATTGTGTTTTAAAAACATATCAATCACTCATAACACGTTTTATCAGTTATTATATTCACAAATAAAAAAACTGGTAACAAACTCTCTTTCTTCAGATTTGGCTTTCAAAATTTTAATGATTAATTTCGAGGCAATAAAAATCTCCTCACACTCCCTTCCCCTTCACCCTTTCTCCCTTTCTACCAGTCTCCATTGGTAATATGTGCCGTGTTCATAAAAAAAACATGGTCATTCTATCATTATATCTTCCTTCAAACATTTTTTTTGATTCAAACATTCTCCATGGTGCCTACTTTCGAATGAAAAAGATTAAAAATATATTTTATTTCATTTCTAAAGTATTTCTGTAGAATTTCGTGTACCGCTTGAATAAAATTCAACTATTCTCCAGTTTTAAGCTCATTAAATTTTAAGGTTTACCATGTAACGTGGTAGTATCTTAACTGATATAAAATTTATGTTTATTTTGTTTCGCTGGTGAACAAAAAAATTAAAAATATAGTTACGTACATCCATAATTCATACTATTTCGACATTTTTTAAAAATCTGTTACTCTATTCCCATTGGTCTGTCATCCACCTCGGCTATATTAAAAACACAAACCGGATACAATATTGGTGTGCATGTACGAAAATATATAAAAAGATGAAATAAAATGTTAACCAGAAGAGTAAGAGGATCAAGGACATAAAAGTGGCATTAAAGTACTATCTGGCCATTTATGCTATAAACCCGTAACTGACGACTATATCTTGTATATTCGGCTGGGGCTATTTCCGCACTCAAAATATTTTTTACGTCACCATTTTGGCCGCCTGTGGTATAGTAATATACCGCGGCACACTGAATGGTAGGAAAAAAAAACTACTATACGAGTAGATACATGTATTAACTTGAACTCCCATAGTAGAATAAGGGGAAGGGTGGGAAGTTGAGTGTTGGGAGCAAGTAAAGGGATAGAATCAAACAAACTGTCTAAAAAAGTATATTGCCTACGATATGACTCTGTATGCAGACCGTATAAAAACATCGTAAAAAGTTAACAAAGCTTCACTCAACATTCTTTTCCTTTGCTAAAAAAAAATCGAGAAAAAAACACACACATCTATATGGGAAAATCCTTTTTCGTATCCTGTGTGCCCCTGCGGTACGTATTCGGTGTACTGCAGGCCGATATGAAAATTGGGAAAAAGTATTACGATGTGATGTACAAAAAACAAAAGAACCATCCATAAATCCGAGGATTGTGCGGTTTTTGAATATGAGCTACTAGAGAATTCCTATTACACTTGGAATAGGAGAGAGTTTTCAAAAGCCACAAAATGCGGTAAACATAGAAGTAACTAAAAATTTTCCATTTTAAAAATATAGGGATTTTCTTCTCCCTTGTCATCCTCGACTATTTAAACATTTAACAAACAATTCCCTCAAAGGAAAATGATGTAGGAGGGAAGCAAATGGGGTCCCATGTGAGTACCTTGTGGCACCCCCACATTTTTAGCAAAATTTATGATATTCATGTAATTATTGGTGTTACCATATTCCAGCAATTGTTAATGTCGTTTTTTTTTTGGCTTCGTGATCTGCTACGTCTGTCAGTTTCTATTCTGGGAACGCTACAAAGTGGAATTCTGAAGAGGTCCTTGATCCGATGAGACCAAAGGCATTTATAGCCCTAAGACGGTATTTTGTAACTTGACCTCGTTGTTCAACATGACCGGAATACTTAAGAAGATCGTCGAACAAAGTTTAGTGAAGATAGCCAATGAAGAGGTTTTTGGTTATGACGAGTGAGTGGGTGGTAACATGATTGGTTGCTTGTTCAATGTATGAGTGGGCGGACTGTTGAACACTTTCATAATCCATGAGAGAGAAAATAAGAATAAAAAAAACTGAAGTATGTGTTTGCCAACATAAAGCAGCAAGGACCATCGAAATAAGTCTCTAAAACACCCAAAACAAGGAAAGCAATTTTCTCGCATCAAAAAGCATCACAAGGGCATATTGCTATCATGTCCCTAACTCTGTTCACCATTATTTTATTTTATTTTATTTCATCGTTTTCTGTTGTTGTTGCTGTTGCTGTTGTTTTTTTATACTGTGTATGATTCAAGCTCATGTACACACATCCTTCAAAATGTAATCCCTGCCGAAACCATCGTACACAATCAAATTGTTTTAATACCAACCAATTTGGGAGTAAACTCGCCTTTAATACCTTTGGGATATTTTATTATCCTTTTATTTATATTTTTTTGCTCCTCAACTCCTACCGACTCTCTATGGGTTAGTCCTTTTTGGATCCTTTTGACTTCCCCAAATCGCATTTGGGGCTACATTTGTATGACGGTTGCGTTCTTCGTGGTGGCGCACGTGAGCTTGCATCCACCGGATTCTCTCCCATTATTGTTGAATAGACCAGATCTGCACATATTCAAGTAAAATGTGATGAAATGTTGGATGCTGACTTCACAGATGGAATCCTTACTAACTTTATAAGTATTACTGGAAGTTATTGTTCCTCGGTCATGCAGTAATTCTCCCCCCTTTCCAGGATGAGTTCGCCATTTCGCGAATCTAAAATTTTATTTTGTGATTTTTAATTCTTTTTTAATGAAACACGAATTTTGTCATTTTAATTGCGTGAATACTCAAAGAAAATCAAAATATTTGAAGTATATGTTGTACAAGAGTAATTAATTTCAAATATTGACTCATTCGTGACCTCTAAAAGAAATTTTTACTTTAGGTGTATTACAGGCAAAATTTTTACGATCGTGCTTCTGGGGAAATTTTTCAAAAATCTGCGCCGCAGGCGAAAATTTTCGGTTTCAAGACGACATCGAATAATCCGGGACAAAAAGTTCGATTTCTGAACAACATATCAAAATCTGGGACTTTCCCGGCTCTTTTTTTTCGGGACCAGATGTTTGCGAAGTCCCACAGTACGGCAAAGATCTAAGAATTTCTAAGGTTGTCTGCTGCGGTCCCACGACTCGTTTCTAGAATCAAATGTCGGTCTAAGGTTTTACGTAAAACTATCAAGATTTTTACCAAGATTTTGGTTACACGCAGAGAAAAAAATGCAAATCTATCTACTTTGCAATCGGACATCGAGGCTACCACTAAAACAGTTAATTTCAATTGAAAAAATTGTCAATTTAACTACAAAATCGTAAATTTCACTATTATATTGTTAAAATTTCTTAAAAGAATTGTCGATTTTGACTATTTTTGTAATTGAAATTAACTATTTTGTTAATAGTCACGATTCCACAGTATTAAATTTACTGTAGTTAAATTTACTATGTTTTCTCTGTAGGTACACATTTTAGGACGGGCTTTTATTCTAGTTACTGAAATAAACATTGAACCTCATTAAAATTTCAAGAAAAATTAAATGCTCAAAATTACCCAAATTAATTTGGAATACAGAGAGTAAAATTTATGATGAACTTTTATAAAATTTCACACCTGCATATTTTCAAAGCAATCCGCTGAATAAATCGAATTTCTTTTCTCCGGTTAAACTCGAGTTTTTCATAGATTTTACTCTAGGATTTTTTTTTTCGAAATGATTTTCTAAGTTTATTATGATAAACGCTGGATAGCAAAAGCAAGGATATTCATTATGCTTTGAAATAGAGAAAAATCGTGAAAAAAAAAGAATTGAAAAATCGCTCGGTTTGATTTGATGTGGTGTACACAGCACCATAAAGAGCCAGTGAAGCTTGAACATTTTTTCACATGAGTTTTAATTAAAATGTGAAGAACGTTATACCAGTTGGAAAACAGCATTAATGGGAGTTGAAACCAGGATCAGATATTACCACCATTTCCCAACCAATCAAGCAACTTACTTTTAAATGAACGTACATAGGGCGGTACGGGTAGAAATAGATTCTTGTTCGCTGTCATAAATCGAATGATTTTCCTTCGTTAGAATGTTCTCGGGTAAGCTATTGGTCCTGGCATAGGTTATGTTATAAAATACACGTATAGGTGGGTTCAAAAATGTTAGGTTAGAGTTCGATGAAACGGTTTAGTACTACATAATACCTAACCGAATGCATCGCATCATGAATTTAATGGATCGAAATTCGATCATTTATTACTTTATGATGGAATTGAATGTGCGCTGGTGGTTGTTACAAAAATGGTAGCATATACGAGTTATGAACGTTTATATCAACTTACTAATAACGATTTGTCGTGTGTGCGTTCGATTGTACTTTAAACTTGATGTAAAATGATGATGATGAGTGATAAAAGATATCATAATAACTTCCCTCGTTATGATGTATGCACAAAATATGGCACTGCCGAAGTGTACTCGAGCTTTACGATTTTATCGATAGAAATTTTCAGTAATATAGTGTGTGTTTCTCTTAGGTACAAATGTGAGTATGTAAAATTTTTCCTAATCAAAGCATCTTTATTGTCCCTGAAATCTTAACCACGTCAACATGCAGTCTTATATATTCGTTATATAAAACACACTTCCACTCTTCATCGAGAATTTAGTAAAATCTACAGCTGTGGGTGAAATACATTAACAATATTAATGATTGCAAGTGACGTAAATTTTATAAAGTCGGATTTATATTAAATTATCGAAAATTGATTTTCTGGATTTGCTATAAAAGCCATGAATTTTTAAATATTTTCTATTAAAGTTTAATAACATAAAAATATTTAATTGTGAAAAATATTTCTGGTTAAAAAACTGTGCACGGTTAAAATTATTGGGCCCACTTTTAACCTCTTTTCTGGAATTCGACAATTTTTAATACTTTTTCTATCAAATTTTTGTCTTCTCAAATGATTAACTACATTTTTAATCGAATTTTTTTTCAATATTTATTTACAGTTTGATAGATAAAAAAAGTATTATATTTAATGCCAACAGCATTAAATGGGTGTATTTTTTAATACTTTTTGTATTAACTTTTAATCTCAGTTCTGGAATTCGACAATTTTTAATAAAATTTGTATTATTTTTCAAGTTTTTTCTTGAATTCTCCATTCGTTCTAATTCGCTATGGTCTGCCACATAAATACATAAGACAAAAGGAAGCTATTTAAACATGGAGGTTTAAAAAAAGCACTGTTTTTTAATACTTCTCTTTTTCAATCAATCAAATTTTAATAAAAAGATTAAACTTGATTGAAATTTTTTTTTAAATAGCTTATTTTCTTTACGTCATAATCTATATATATAAAATCGTTTAACCTGATTGACCATCAACGACCAGCCCAAACCCCTGAAGCTAGAAACTTGAAACTTTCACAGTATGTCCCAACCATCACGTAGGCGCTCACTAAGACGGGGTTTTCCGACATTTTACCACTAAGGGGTACACGGGGTGTAAAGAGGATTTGGGTGTTTTTAAACCATGGTTTTCGCCATGAATCCTGCTTAAAAGGAGGCTAAAAAGTTTCACACGGGAGTTTTTGGGGCCGCTGATCACGAATCCGGTGTTAGATTTTCAAAACTCGAAACGGAAGATCCTGTAAGGATGAAAATATCCTTTTTACCATTTTTCCTCGAAAAAACTGGCAATAAGGTTGTTTCGGAGCCGCTGATCACGAATCTGGTGTTAGAATTTTAAAATTCCTGAAATCCTGAAGGAATAACGATTTTCTCAAAAGTTTTTAAGTTATTTCTTTGTTTTTTTTAGCGCAAGAAAATTATTGCAAAAAACTTTTACCCGGCAACGGCGGTCAATAAAAAAAATATTGAAATCAATAAATTATATCGATTACATTTCAATAAAAAACATAAGAAAAGCTAGAATTGCCAGTGGCCAATCGTCAAATGCTCTATATGATGACAGACAAAATGTTCATTTAAAAAAATCCATTTGAGAGCCGGAAAAGAGTAGTCCGATTGGATTTTGATGTATAGAACGGTTATGTAAAATCATATTTTAAACAGATTTTACCTTTATAAATTTTTCAATATGACTCACCGTTTTCGAGAAAAATGCAAAAAACTGTTGCGATTGTATGGGGGGAAAAGGAATAGCCCGGATTTCTATGGACAGCCTGAAATATTTTGAAAAAATGATCAAAAATCAAGCCAAAGTCTTTGACAAATTCATTAGCGTCTTTCGAGTATCGTCGCTCTGATGGAGTACTCAGCTTATTCTATACATATTTCCATAGGAAATGTTCCACCGAAATTTCCCAACTTATTCCTCCACGGGATGTTTTCCCTAGACCTTCTCGTGCAGGCACGACTTTTTGCTTGAGCCTCCTCGTTTTCGTACAATAAAGTTTAGGAGTTCCTTCATTCCGCGAACAACAAAACTATTTACCATCCGATGTGTTTCCCCGGGACTATAACCCGCAGAAGTGCAAGGAGGCTTTCGTTCTTCCGACCATCCTAAGCTGAGCTTCGGCATTAAATGGTCTTCCCCTAAGCTTTGACTGAAACTATAAAAAAAATGTCTAAATATGAACTGTTTAAAGATTTCTGCTTGAAACTTGTTTGATTTAAAATAAACTTTCTCCAATTGTAAATCTTAACATTATAAAACAAATCTCCCCCTTGTGACAATATCAGACCAATATTTTAACAAAATACAAAAAAAAAAACTTTTTGTACACGAAATGCTACTCTTGTGAATAATAAAACCGATGTTTGTTACACAAACAAAAGATTTCAGCAATAAAATTCAATTTTTTTTATATTTCCCTCCGTTATGGAATCGATAACGCGCCACCTTTTAATTCAATTAAAACGTCTTTATGCCATCAAAATGACTTTCGGAATAAAAGGTAACGTTGAAAAGGATCTATGGATATAAAATCTTACACCGCCGACCACATAACGAACCCACAAACCATTCATATTGGCATAAAAAATATGAGGAAAATAAATTTCCCTGTTTTGGCTATCAAACTCTACTACCGTATATTTTCACTGAAGGCTTCCTTTCCAAAAATATTAAAAAAAAATCCTCTATGTTTCCCTTCATGTCTACAGTTTTTTTATTTATTTTTTTTTTTTGTAAAAGTAAAGAGTGTTTCAAAAACCATACCATCAATTGTACTTGCGACCATTAGATTTTTCATGGCGTCGTATTTCTTTTCGTCGGGAACATTATTTTTCAACAGGCAATTAAAAATCAGCATAAAAATCACAAAAAAGTGAAAGTAAAAAAGGCACAAGGAGGAAAATCCGAAAGAAGAGAAATGTTTTTTGTTTTTCTTTAAAAAAAAAATATTATTCCTCTGTGTCTCGATACTCGAAAAGAAGACCCCCTGAAGGCATATACAGTTATAAAGAGACGGTTTTACAATTCACAGGTAAAATATGAGGAATGAAAAATACTTATGTTCAGAAATAAAAACAGGGAAACATTCTATCTCCTTAAAATTTAAAGCAACCGCTATATAATCATTCGTAACGGGATCAGATGATGAGTGCTTAATAAGGAGAAATAAGAAAACCATGTGAAAAAGTTTTCCCTTTGAGGGCTCGTTTTCTGTTAGCTCTTTATGGTTATTTTTAAACAGGCAGTTTTCATCTTAAAGCCAACCTTTATTTGTGAAGGAAACTGTGAAAATTTAATGATTTCGTTAAAGGGTTAATACAACGATAAGACTTTCGCGAATAGATGGATTATTTTCAGTTACGAGGGCGCATGTTATTATGAAACCGACACTTTTCACAAACTCTTGATGTGTAGGTGGAAATTCACAAAAAATATCTGACGTATTTTGCTATCAAAAATGAATTTCAGTAAAAACGAAGATCAAGCTTTAATTGAGACAAAAACAATTTTTTTTCAATTTTTTTATTTGAATAGAAAAGTGAAATCGTTTGAAAGCGACACAAGTAACCAAGAATAGTAACATACCTGTAACTTGCAAAAATATGAGGTTACAAAGTAGTCATAGTAACGTTGCTTTTGCTTAGTTTTTTGTGATTATCGTTGCAAAATAACCGCTGCGCAACCGTTTACGCAAAACTCTTTTCCAATTTTCCACAACAAGTACAAGTAGCACAATTGCTACCGCAGAATCTCTTTTGTAAATATCGTTGCAAAATAACTATTGTACGAGCGTTTCCTCAGAAACTCTTTTGTGACGAAGTCTAGCAAGGTTCTTTTACGACCAGTCACAAAGTAACCGATTTACAACAGTTTATTTGTGACCGGTCACAAAGCAACCGTCACATAAACTGATTTGGAACCGCGACCAAGATCACATTAGAGTCTGAGTCGCAAATTGGGTTAAAGAGTACCCCCTTAACACTGTTTTGTGAACCCCTTATCTGCTATTTTCTGAAGAGTTTTCACCACTCGATAGATAACTATTTAAATCTATTGCTGACATACTAAAATCTATTTCACTCCACTTATCCCCCGTTTTGCTATATCCTGACCCGCTCCAGGGATTAAGAACCATTTTTTCTAGGCGCTAGGTCGCTAGCCGAGTAAAATATTAAGGCAAGTGGCTTTGGGTTAAAGACTCTTGTTTTGATAGTAATTTCATTGATAAATGTCGTTAAATTTTATCTACCCAAATAGCATTTTAAGCAGCTGTGTCGTCTTTATTCACATGTTTCGCCAACATGTAAATCGCGGAGATAAGCGATTTCTGTCGCGGGCACATCGCGAAACGAATGGGTTTCGCAACGACACCCATAGTGGGGAACATTTTCCAGTGGTTTGCCACGCCGCAATTATGACACAGGAACGTAATTCTAACGCCGCCATTTCATAAAAAAGACGCGCCTTTTAACAAAATTAACTGCTTCAAGCTTTATGCGAGCGTGATTTTTATTTCAATTTCCGGGTTTTGTTTGCTATAATATAAAAACTGTTATAGCTGATTTATATTTTAAAAATACAACAACAATTGTGCCGCGCTTTTGGGAACCAACATCCCACTCTAGAAAATTATTTAATGAAATACGCCGCAGGTGAATTTTTTTGAAGTTAAATGCACTAGAGGCAGTAATTTCTGAAAAAATAACACTGCAGGTAAAAATTTTGGGGTCTCGAGGTCAATTTTGTTACTAATTAAGAAATTATAGGGACAAAAGTCTAGTTTCCAGGACGCCGAGACAAAACTTTAGGTTATATGTCCAAATCCGGGACCATCACATCCATTCCGGGACCTATGGCCACCCTATGCAGAATCCAAGCATTGTGTCCTCTATATCTGCTGGAGTCTGAACATGCGGAACCACGCCCTCCTTCCACAAAGGGCTTGATATCTCAATTTCTACGGGGTTTTCATTGAAAACTTTTTTCACTTAAAAAAAAATAGGATTTTTTGTTAGCAATTTACAAATTCTAATGTCAAATGTACGATTTTACAAATTCTAACGACCTACCAACTTCCGCAAACGTAAAAAATCTATGAAAAAATCACTCGGCTTCAATAAAATCATTTTTTGCAATATTTTATTAACTTCATAGCGTACCTACCTACTACGTAGGAGTATTGTTAAATCCATGTGCTCAATTCGAGAATTTTATTGCAAAATAACGAGTGCGAACTCTGCGCATTACCCGAACAACATACCCTTAAATTCTGAAAATATTTCCGTTCCACCTACAATAAACAAATAAAATAACTCACCCTGTTGGACTACAGAAAAACAAAATTCCATCCAAAATCATGCATATAAAAATAATGCAGAGCTGAATAAAAACAATTTGATTTGTTTTTAGTTATTTTTCTATCACCTTTTTCCCTAATTTTCCATAGAATTTTCTTCTTTTTCGCACATAAATATCGATGGTGCTGTTTTGTTTTGGTGTTTTGTTAATTTTACGACGCATTTTTATTGTTTCTCTTTCCTTTCCTTGGTGGAAATGAAATTTATTTACTTTTTGTACATTCGTTACTTTCTATGAAAAACGAAACCAAATCTCCCCAGTTCCACCCACCACCAATGGATGGTAAAAAGTAAATCATTGCTTCGTTTCGAGTTATATTTCGAATATAAATTATGATGTATGCTCATTTAAATGTCATTTTTTCATTTAAAATATAAAAAAAGCGAAACGAAAACAGCCGAAAAAAAAATCCAAGAAATGAAAATAAAAACAAAATTTATGGCATACCTTGTAATACTTTAACAGTACAGGGCCAACACCTAAAAAAAGCTTCTTTTCGATTCTAACGAACATTTTTTTTTGTTGCTTTATTTATATATTTACTTAGATTTGTGTGGATCTGTAGATACAAATATATAAATATATTTGGGGGGTTTTTTATTTTATTGTTTTGTTTCTGTTTGGTATTGTTTTTATTCCGTTTTTTTTGTCGTCGTTTTTTCTTGTGGGCTAAGCTTTTGTTTAAGCTTTTAAAGGTGTAGGCCTCAAATGAGACAAATTCACGAAAATTCACACACAACGCCTTCAGAATAAGAAATGAAATGAAATAAAATGTCTGTATGTATAAAAATGGGATATGGTAGAAGAAGTTTTTTGGGATCTGTTCCGAATACTTGGCAAAAAAAAAAGGATCCTCGTCAAAAATTTGGGGGCGGGTTGCACGCTGTATAATTCGCGTACGCAAAATATTTGTGCTCGCGAGTACCTCCTTGAATCGGTTCTAAGTTTATTTTCGTTTTTGGGATTTATAGGGTCGCAGTATTTTACTTTCACCGAAAAGTTAGTATAGTCCACCACCCATAGCCCCCACCACTGAGTTTTTCATTTTCTTATAGTATTTTTTTTTCTTCGTACTTTTCTTTGGAAACTTTTTTTTTTATATATTTCCTTTATTTATTTTTGTTGTTTTAGTTTTTCGGTTTCACTGGGTTAGGTTTTTGAGCATATATGAAGCATTTATACATACACAATAATTTATTGCGAATTATAAGAAAAATGTGAATGACACACCAATGTTCGTGTCGGGATTGTGTTAAATGCTGTTATTTATTACCAAATTATACTGAGTTGGATATTAGGTAATAGAAAAATTAATGTTTCTTGGACTGCCTATTTAAAATAACGTTTTTTTTTTTGCCCTACGATTTTTTTTTGGTTTTCCTGCCAAGGTTTTGTGGTTCGGTTGCCATCTTTCTCTCTTGTTAGAACATTATGTTAATTTATTGCTTAATAGTCAAATTGTTTTGCGAATAACATACTACGAGATGGTAGCTAATTCCATTTTTAAAATTGATATACAGCTGCCATTAAAATGGTAGCACACTGGCTGAAAATTCTATCCAACCAAGAAAAAAGGTCATTTTGTTAGGCTTAATTTCTTTTATTGAGTTAAATAGACACGTGGCACCAATTTTACACTCACTCACCATTCTAAAGTTTATTTCATTAAATGGGAAATATTGAACCCAAAAGTTATTTTCAGAGTCCCAACAGGCCCAGATTAAATTGACAACCTAAAGGTTGTAAATACTCCACTAGCAAATCATAGCTTTATATAGGCATGTGAGAAAAAAAAGGTTTTGAAACCGAAGGGACATTTCATAAATCAGTTTCTAAATATATTTTCCTTACCAATATTATTACCTAGTGATTTTAGAATGCTAAATATAAATTATTTTGGTTATTCAAAAACATTTAGTGGATTTTTATTGGCAACAGGGATTTCAAAACCGCACCGAAGGCGCCAATGGCTTGATTGTAGTTTGACTAGCGTTCAGTTTTTTTAATTTTCAGGAATCAAGTTTGAAACTCAACCGCACAAGCAATAATTTCCAACTAAGGTTACTATGCAAAGTTGTGCTATGCAAAATCGTCACATAAACCAATAAGTTTATGTGACGATTGCCTTGTGACCGGTCGCAGAAAATCCGATTGCAAGTGTGTTACCAGTCACAAATAACCCGTTGCAAATCGGTCACTTTGTGACTGGTCACAAATAAACCATTCCATTTTGGTTACTTTGCGACTGGTCTCAAATAACCCGTTGCAAATCGATTACTTTGTGACTGGTCTCAAATAACGCGTTGCATATCGGTTACATTGTGAGCGATCACAAATAAACCGTTCCAAATCGGTTACTTTGTGACTAGTGGAAAAGTTGTCCTTGTTTTTGTTGTAATCCATCCATACTAATAGGACTAATAAATCCATACTAACAGTGTGCTCTGATATACACTTGTGAGCTGCTTCCCCTCCCCCTTGTTACACTTCGTCATAAAAGAGTTTTTCAAATACGGTTGCGCAACCCTGATTTTGCAACGATAGTCAGTCAGCAAGGCTTTCAAATTTTTCACTACAAAATTTGGAAGTATAAAAACTGACCTCTCCCTCCTTTCGCCCTTCACCCGCAATCTGTCCCAGATTCACACAAAAAAATGGTGACCCT
This sequence comes from Chrysopilus asiliformis, assembly GCA_964034945.1. NCBI lineage: Eukaryota > Metazoa > Arthropoda > Insecta > Diptera > Rhagionidae > Chrysopilus > Chrysopilus asiliformis. Next base: position 5,840,142 of record OZ035962.1, on the reverse strand, counting down.
AGTTATAGGCAAACAAATAAACCGATGGCATTGGAGCAGAAATATTGGCTTTTTTCTAAAATATTTCACGCTAATTTTCACCTTTTCTGACCGCCCCCTCCTTCCTCATTAAACTTTCTCAAGATTTTTTAAGTGATATTTAATATTGTCGTTACACTTCCACAGAATCCACTCCCCTTCCCCGCTTCCCGAAAAAAAGCTGTCATATTTTAAAAACTGCCCATCAGATGACTTGAGATTTTCTGTTATATCTCGCGCGCCTTTTTGTCTGCATTTAGCCTTTCGTCTGATCATATTTGATTCAAAAAGCTGCCAAAATTTTATTTATAAATTCACTTTCAAGCAATTTAAATATTTTTTCAATCTAAAAACGCCTAAAAGTAGTCATAAATGACCCCATTCCGCCTGAATGTGATCACTAGGTGTTTACTTTCCTCTGTTAATAGAGGGAAAGTATTGTGTTTATGACGGAAGCCGATTCGAATCCGAGGACAGATAGAAACCTTCAGATCAGTACGAAATCCGTTCTAGGTAAAACTATATAATGTCCGTGCAACTATCTGTCGGTCTGTCTGTTTTACGTATCTTAAAAAACTCAAGAATGCGTTGAGTTAGCGACTTGAAATTTTTTTGTGAATGCGTTTTCGAAAAACGTAGTTTGCTTAAAACTTTTAGAAATATAGCGATAGCTACAACGGGCACCTCCCAAAAAAAATTTTTTTTGTGAAAATACTGTTTTTTGAAAATTTCTCGAAAACTATGCGCTTTTGGGAAAAAATGAATATAATAAAATTTAAAGAATATAAAATTTTCTACATTTTTTGCTTAAACGATTTTTATGTATCTCAAATGGTTCTTAAGATATTTAAAAAAAAATTAGTTTTTTGAAAATTACTTTTGAAAATTAGTTTTTTGAAAAACATATGTATGTATATGGCTTTTAAGAAAAAAAATGCATATAACCAAATTCAAAGGAAATAAAATTTCTTGTATTTTTTAAAATGCTTTTTACGTATTTTTAACGGTTCTCGAGATAATATGAAAAAAATGTTTTTTTTTTACATATTTTTTCCCGAAACTAAATATTGAAGAGGAAAGTTTTGTGTTGATCACAACTGATATTTTGTAAAAATGATGCTTCTGTGATAAAGATTTTGAATTCTGTGTAATCAAAATTTTATACATCTTCTAGTTTAAGCATCAATTTTTTTATTTAAATAAATATATTACTAATTATTCTTTTTGTTTCATTACAGGTAAGTCTGCAATATAATAGCTTCCAAAGCACTCGTTAATTCAGATTTGTGGTAAGACTTAATCAAAAACATTTCTTTCGCATTTAATCTAAAGCCCATAATTTGTCCATAAAAATTACAATAATAATAAAAAACCTATTACATGATTTTATATCCCTGACGGAGCAATCTTTGACTCATATTCGACGATATCCACAAGCTTCTAAAAGAAGTTCAATCAAATTTTACTTTTATATATATTTTCCTTATACCTTTAATCCAATCTCTAAACCCATTTCAATTTTCAATCGACCATTGAACTTGTACAATATACGGAAATCCAACGATTTTTCTTCTTTACCCTTTTTGGTCGCCGGCGTTTCTTGAAAATGATGGCAACTAGGAAATATGTACTTAACGGATCATCGACTATTCCAGGTCGAAATATATTTTTCCGCAAATTTTGCTACGGTTATACCTTCAATTTAACCCTTTTTTGACTTTTACTTTGGTCACTGCGACATATAAGACCTACTGTAGATTTCTCTTTTACATCAGGGCACACAAATCCTGCATTCAAAGGGCAGTTTCAAAAGGATCTTGTTATTGAATTATTGCTATCAAAAAGGATTTAATAAAATGTCTCGTCACAATTTTCTTATACCTAATATTGTTTTTAGTTGGCTTATATTTTGATGTCGTCGGAGTTTTAACTTTGCTCAAATTTCTTCTACATTCTTGGAATTTTCCAATTTCAACGAAAGAAATTTTTTATTTTCGTAAAATTTGCAAAGTATTTCAAAACATCGTATTAAAATGTAGTTCTCAACTTTCTATAAAGATAATTATTTACTGCTAAAAGAATTTTTTTTAATACTCGACAAAAACATAGTCCTTGTAGATATAAAAAATCAGGAAAATTGTAATAAGTACCTGTAGATCGAATGAAGAAATTTCTTTTTTGTTTTGTATGTTTCTTACTACTTTCGACATGATTGCAAGGGGCAGGAGCGGGAAATCGTCTTTCTTAAGTTTCAAATGGCATTAAATTTTTTTGTTGGATAGTTTAGATTTTTTTTTGGAAATTGTTAATATCTTTAGATGTGATGAGATGATGACCATAAAATTTCACACACTCTCTGGGGGTCTGCGGTAAGAAACACCTGTACGAGCGGAGGGCGAGAGGGGAAGTTCAACATGTCAAAAATTTGCGTGACGTGTTTTATAGATAGCCCCTAAGCCAACAGAAGTTTTGAAAATCAGATATTGCAACTTGAAACATTTTTTGCAACTAGAACCGTCATATCTCGGCTTCTACTTGACCGATTGCCTTGAAATTTTATGACACAGCAAAGCTGAACCAGTTTTTTTCGATTTTCTCGAAAGGTCAACCGCAAAAAAATATTGAGACAAAAAGTGCTTAAATTATAATTTGGCATAACTCCTGTATACATCAAAATTCAATAGAACTTGAAATATATTTGTTATGAACTACTTTGTGATATTGAAAGCTTTTAAACGTAGTAATATTTAAAAATCACTCTGTTACTTTTATTTCAATATACGTCAGTCTAAGATAATTTGTAAAACTGTTCGGTTCAATCATATACTCATATACTCATACTAATATATAAAAATGAGTTGGTGTCTGTCTGTCTGTCTGTCTGTCTGTCTGTCTGTCTGTCTGTCTGTCTGTCTGTCTGTCTGTCTGTCTGTCTGTTCCTCTTTCACGCAAAAACGGCTGAATCGATTGACTTGAAATTTGGCATGAGTGTCTGTGGTAGTTCTGGTTCCAACATAGGCATACGGAAAAGTAGCACGAGGGGTGGGGGAAGTAAGGGAAGGGGGTAAAGTGATTTCGAAACTTAGTTTTTGTGCTATGTTACTCTTTCGCGGGAAAACTACTGAACCGATTGGCCTGAAATTTGGCATAGATGTTCGTCGTGGGTCCAGCCCCAACATAGACCCATTAAAAAAGTAGCCCGAGAGGTGGGGGAGTAAGGGGAGGGGGTAAAGCGATCCCGAAACTTAGTTTTCCCTCTATGTTACTCTTTCGCGGGGAAACTACCGAGTCGATTGGCCTGAAGTTTAGCTCCAACATAGACCATAAGCCAAATACCACTCACTCACTCAATCACTCATCGCAGTATCTCCCAAACCACTAAACCGATTGGCATGAAAACTAAACCGATTGCCATAGAGTGCTCTCTATGCGTTCTCTAAGAAACGGTTTAACAAAATTCGAAACGGAAGACCCTGTAAGGATAACGGAAATATCCTTTTTCCCATCTTTTCTCGGAAAAACGGTCCTTAGGGGTTTTCGGGTCCGCTGACCAAGAATCTGGTGTCAGAATTCCAAAATTCGAAACGGAAGGTCCTGAAGGCATAATAAATTTTTTTTTTTCGAGAGTTTTTAAGTTGTTTCTTAGTTTTTTTTGTGCGAAAAAAAACTTATCCCGGCAACGACGGGTATGCAAGTTGAAATTTTAATTTAAATCTGAGAAAAACGGTTTTTCACTTCGATCTAATGACCAATCAGAATTTTTTTTTCATTTCACCATAAGAATTTTATTGTTATTGTCGTATATCTATTATACCTTATTTGTCGTATTCTTAAGAAACAAATACGAAAACTGACTTCTCCATTTTTATATTTCTACATACACTGCCATTCGCGCATTGTAACCATAATATTATGCTATCTGTATACAGAATACAAAGTAACTTCTAGTCCAAGGACATAAATAATACGTTTGCAAATAAAAACTAAATAAATAATAAATAGCAAACAAATTCTGAGAGGCATTTGTTGAATAAAAACAATACTATGATTCTCTATAGGAGAATAGGATCTTTTGTTTTAAGTGAAAATATGAATCTGATGACACCATTTACGCGTATATGCACATAACTAGCGTAGTTTTCGTCGGAACAAAACAAGAAATTCCATTGTTTTTTTTTTTGCTTTTCGTCCCAGTTATCCTTTGGCATGGAGTAAATTTGTGTATAATGTAAAGTATGAATTTTGTTACATAGGTATTGTTCTCAATTGCACTTAGCAAAAATTCATGCCCTTTTTACCATTTTTACTGTTGCTAAGCTGCTCTGTGAATCGCAGTTTTTTTTTTCTCTATCCAAAAAAAATGTTAAAAGTAACAAGAAATGGAGCATGGTTTTATGTCACGATTTACTTTTGTCGGAGCATAAATTTTCGTTCCTTACAACGAAAAGTTTATAGGAAAACTTCGGAATGTTTTTGTGTGCTGTAAAATACACTGTTTGTTATTTTTATTTAAATTTCCTAGTGATATAAATTTAATTTTTTATCGGTAATAAATTTTCTTAGGAAACTCGGATTTTAGAAAAATTGGAAAAAAATGTAACTGGAATGCAAAAATCATATTACAAAAAGTATTTTTTGTTTTTTGAAATTCAGTTTAACTCAGGGAAATCGACTCAAGAACTGGAGTGGTATTCCGTAACTTGTTTCAAGCGTTTGTTTCGAGTTAGAAGAAAAAGTGGTATTTGCTATCTCGGTTTTGCTATGTAATTTATTTCGGTCAAAACAGAGACAGCGAATACTTCTTGTCCTTCTAACTCGAAACAAACGCTTGAAACAAGTTACGGAATATCACTCCTGCACTTTACGAAATTTAGTTTGTGATTCAAAATTTAAAAATAAACCATTTATATCGAAGAGTAGGGAAGGAGGGGTTCGACTAGATTTTGATGTAGGGAAAGTTTATGTAAAATCAAATTCTTAACACATTTTGTCTTTATAAGGTTTTCGATAATATGGCCCTGTTTTCCATAAAATAGAAAAAAATGTATTCCATTTGTTTAAGATAGTGGGAAAGGAGTGCTTGAACTGGATTATGATGTATGGAAAGATTATTTAGAATCATATTCCAAACACATTTTAGCTTTATAAATTTTTCAATATGACTCACCGTTTTCGAGAAAAGGGCAAAAAACTGTTTTTTCTTTTTAAAAACAGTGTTTAATATAAAAACCTTCGCTTCAGAAATATATGCTGAAATTATACTGAAATTGTTATTTAACGAAACTTTATTTAAATACCAATAATATATCAGTTATTGGTAATTGCACTTTTGTATAATTTTATGTTATTCAATTACTAAAACGAATTTGCCTGGAAGCTATTTTGCAATTAGTCTTTAACAATCTTGATTGAGGATACATTTGATACATTATCCTTCAGGTGATTGTTGATATCAGCCCTCAATAAATATTTCGTATAATCTAAACATAAAGCATTTGAAGTTAATCCATTTATCAAAATATATAAATTGCATGTAAATACTAGGGATATTTTTATTGAGGAGATATTATTTGCAAACAGAATCGAAAAGAAATTTTATTACATTCTATCAGAACGTATAGTGAATGTTAACGTATAAATTATCATATTTCAATCAAATTACATGCCATAACCAATAAATATCTATCCATTCAATGTCTCAATTTTCATAAAGGAATACTGTTGACATCACGTGCATTCAACTTATCCAAGGAAACATTTTCGTAAATGGAGTCCCATACACCAAGGTCTCCTGTTTGTAACAAACAAATGAGGCTACTAACAAAAATAAAAATACAAGAAAAACTCCAGGAAATTCTTGAAAAAGTAAATAAATATATAAAACAGAAACCAGCTTACACAACAACAAACTCGTACATCAAAAAAAAAAAAAAAAAGAAAACAGAAAGAAAAAAAAATATTCAAGAAAAACTACACGGAATAAGGAAAATGTATGCTAAACCAATGAAATCATATTAACCTCTCTTGCTCAATATGTTAACGAATTACGTATTCAGATCACAGAAATCATAAATAACTAGAATTTTATTTTCCTTACTTTCTCTAACGTCTATATTTCTTAATCAGTGCAAACTGGGGCAATTCAACTTAGAATAGATACATTTTAGTCAATGCCATTATACCTTTTTCTTTTTTAAGATTTTTGTTTTTTTAAATAAACAACTTAATAACATTCGGACGTAAATCTATCACTTGTCCAGTAATAATGTCCACTTTCGTTAAAACCGTTTTTTTTGGGATTCTACTCATGAGTGTTTACAAAATAAAAAGCATTGCTGAGCTTCAGGAGTGCGTAGATATTTTCGTAAACATGGTTGGTTGGTTTGATAGGAGGGGGGTTTACCAGGGAACCTCACGCACGCAGGCCTCAAGTTGGGCCCATTGTACACCTCCGATGTCCCTCGCTAGAGCAGATTGAGCTCAAGTACGGTTGTTTAGCCATCCCGGTAGTGCTATATATTTCCGAATCGGCTCCCAGCCCTGAGTTCCTGCCTCATGGAGTTCCTCTAGAAAGGGATTTGACGCGAGTACGGGTTAAGGCTGGACAGTGACACAAGAAATGCTCCATCGTTTCCCGCTTTCCTCCGCAGCCCCTGCATTGTGGATTATCCACCAGCCACATCTTGAAAGCGTGATCCTTCAGGAGGGAGTGCTCAGTTAGAATCCAAGTCGTTAGACGAAGGGGATTCCGTTCCAGATTTAAGAGGCTCTTAGTAAGGTTTGCATTTAAGCCACCCCATAATTCCTTTGTTGTAGTGCCGATCTGACACATGGACCAAAGTTGTTGGTTCTCCTGATCCACCCACTGCTTAAGTTGCAGTTTACTTTTCGTAAACATAAAAGTTTGCAAATTTTGGGTTCTATTTTCACGGGGGATTACAGAAATAACATCACACAGGGACAATAAGTGCTTCAACATGATGTCTATAGAAAAAAAAGTTAAAAAAAAACACTTTTACCAGAAAATCAAAAAAAAAAAGGTTTTTTTTTTGTAAATTTTAACACGAATGATTTTCATGTTTAGTATAAGCGATCAGTTCAACACCAATCAAATTGTTTGGTGCTAACGACATTATGAGTCTGTGATCACTACCTCTGCCGTTTGTGGGTTGCGTACTTTTAGTTATTTATTTGTTAAAATGTTTTAAAACCTTACAAATGTTGAAACTCACCCATCGCGCGTATACCAGTAAAGAAGCGGTTAAGAAACCTTAAACATGGGATCCTTATGGAAAATCCGTCATGCCACTTTTTGACTTGCAGTCGGGGGAAGAGGGGAGGGGGTCTCGTCAGACTTTATCGGGTTTTGTGTGTTTGTGAAAATTAGCGCCGCCGTCACAATACTTGAGACTTACTAAAAGTGTGACGTCGTGAACCTTGTAGTATTATCTATACATATAAAAATGGATGTTTGTTGGTTTGAGATTATAAAACTCAAAAACTACTGGACCGATTTTTACGCGGTTTTTTTGCACAATGACCTGCGTTACCAGGAGCAGGTTTTTAGTTATGTTAGATTTTCAAAATTCGAAAGAGAATGTCCTGTAAGGATACCGCTAATATCCTTTTTCACGTTTTTCCCGGGAAAAATCGGCATTATGGGGTTTCCGGGGTCGCTGATCACGGATTGGATGTTGGAATTTCAAAATTCTAAAAGGAAAGTCCTGTAAGGATAACGCAAATATCCTTTTTCCCATTTTCCCCGGATAATTGGCATTGCAGGGTATTTGGTGTCGCTGATTACGAATCTGGTGTTGGAATTTCAAAATTCTAAACAGAAGGTCCTGTAAGGATAACGCAAATGTCTCAAAAACTGGCTTTGGGAGGTTTTCAGGGTCGCTGATTACGAATCCGGCGTTTCCGTTTCAATAACTCTAACGGAAGACAACATTTTTTCCCAAACGTTTTTATGGTTTTTTGGCGTTCGAAAATTTATACAAAAAACTTTAAGCTGGCAAAGTAGGGTCTGCTAGTATAGTTTAAGAATCCTGTAGTATTATACAGAATGCATAGAAAGAAAAATGCTATGGATGAAAATTTCTAGGAAGCTCGTATTATCTAAAAAAGCATCGATTCCCAAACCTTTCAGTGGCCTGCACCGCTTGGAATCTCAAATCACGTCCTCGTATGCCCCTTCAGGAACTTAGCAATAGCTCAGAGAATGAGGAATATCGTATCATGAACCATGGTTTTAAAAAATCTTAGAACCCCATAAAAATGTCTAATGTGAACGGAACATGAGAAAATCTACGTCCCCACCCAATTTACACAATAACGTGATAAATAAAATATTAATTCATAAATAAACAATTTTTTTTTATTGTACTATCTTAATAACGGTAAAAGATGTCGATTTAGGGTGAAAGTCAAAAATGTAGATAATTTTAATATATTTAATACTGGTTTTCCAAAAAATCATTAGTTTCAATGCCATTCGCAAAAATGTATTTATTCACATTTTATTGAAAATATCTCAATAAAAAAAGTTAGGAAATAATGGTAAAAATCAAAATTGGGGAAAATATTATTGTCTTCAATTCATTGACTGAACCACCGAAAACCCTTAATTTTCGAGCGAATCGTTACAAAACCTACACTTAGATGCCCTACTTCACCTGCTGGTGGCTTAATTTCAGAATTTCTCCGACCACAGGTCAACTCAGTTTTACTTGCCCACATGCAGGCGAACGCGCGCCTGCCCGAGGCCTATTACGCCGTATGTAGGTCGTCGAGTTAGCCTCAATTTTTCTGAGTGTAGTTGTTTGAAATAATGCTATAGTTTGATACCTCAAGTTCTTAATTGATTCAAGCCCCAGAATTTCTACGGTTTCAGTGGGCCAAGCAAAAATTAATTTTTTAAGAAAAGTTTACGCAAGCGGCCCTTTTTTTATAGCCAAACTCTTTACACTTCGGATTAATGGTTCAGATATCGGATACGTTTTTCTTAGCTAGTCATATCAATTGAATTTTATCAAACCTCTTCCGGATTTAAAGTCTAAAACAAATGAAATAAACTCCTTTTACTTCTGCATCTCACATAGTCTTTTTTCACGTTTTTTTTTATTGAACATTTCCTTAAAATACGACGTTTCCAGTCATATACAAACGCCTCGAGACAACCGGCCAGGCGATACATGAAGTGAATGAGAAAAATCATTGATTGCGACAGGATATAAAGGACTGAAAGCACCAAATCGAGGCAAATTGTCTGGATGAAGTAGGGTTTGGTACTATGCGAATCAATCGGCCTCTATAGGTTCTCCGACCCCGAACTCAAGTGGATACGTGCGAAATAAATTGTCCTTTTGTGTCGGTCGATTTCTTTCCTCGCCCACCCAAGGTCCGATAGGAGTACTTCTGCCGTCCTGATTGTCCTTGCTTGTGACATTTTCAATAGCTTCAAGGCAAGCGAAAACAACTTAATACTAACTTACGCAGTACACGAATTTTAGATAAAATAAATGAAATAATACAATAGAAAAGCACAAAAACACTAAGAAATATTTTAGGAAAATTTTTCTTCCCTAAAGGGCTTTTCTTTTATCAACACAGCCATCCTATGCCATTAACCTGCCAGCTCCCACGGTTCTTGTTGTTTTTTTCACCATTTCCGTACTAATGGCTTCGAGTTGTAACTGTGACAAGTAACAAGCTAAATAACATTGAAAAGCATCGGAAATACATTCATTAGAAGTTTCGTGCGAAAAAAAAAAAATCAACAACATATACGAATACAATATACAATAAAAGAATAAAGGAAAAAAGGACCTAGGAATGATTTTTGCAACGATAAATGGAAAAGTTTGTTTTTTTCTTTGTTATCATTTTTTCATACTTGACAAGGACTCGTTTAACTTTATATACTCGTATGTACCTATCGTGACGCAAATGCTATTTCGCACAACGATATATAAACAAAAATAAATAAGTGTTAAATAAAAAAAACGGAATTTTTCATATGTTACAAAAATGGGAAGAGATAACAGCAATAACGACGACAAATTTTTTTTCGTCCTTTTTCTTTTTTGCTAAGTGGCGTTATGGGGACGAACACAAGTCCCAAAGGACTAATTTTTGTATCAATGATATATAAGCGGATATAGGAAAACTGCGTTATGTTGGATTTCGAAGAAATTGCCAGAATGTGCAAAAAATGAATTTTATAAATTTTTCAATGTGTCCCATGGGAGATAAAGAAGCTATGAGTATCGGTCATCGTTGGTACAAACGAAAAAAAAAAGTTCATAACTCAAATTTCGTTAATTCTTTTTTCATTATTTCATAAATTTTTTTTTACTAAAATTATATCTTAAAATATAAGAAAGCTGCAATAACTAGAGGCCAGTCGTCAACTACTCTATTTGAGGACAGACAAAATTTTAAAAACAAAATCAATGGAGGAGGAACTGTTCCGATAGAAACTTAAATGTGGGAAAAATTTATGCACGGAAAGAAAATATTTTTGATGCAGTCATCATATTATGTATAATTAGAGCAAACATATTCTGTTTGAGATAAATATAATATCCTTGTTACAACTAAAGTTTTGTTTGCCCCAAACAAAATTCGTTGACCAGCAATATAATTATGTTTAGGGGAAAAAGGGCGATTATAAATTGCGCCTTAACGTAATTCATACTACTATATAAAAATGAGTTGGTGTCTGTCTGTTCTCTATCACGTGAAAACGGCTAAACCGATTAACCTGAAATTTGGCATGGATGTTCGCTCTAGGCCTGGTTCGAACATAGGCCGGTTGAAAAATAACCACAGTGGTGTGGGAGTAGGGGGAGGGGTAAAGTGAATCCGAAGCTTGATTTTTTCTCTATGTTACTCTTTCGTGAAAAAACTACCGAGCTGATTATCCTGAAATTCGGCACAGATGCTCGCCAGTAGACCATCTGTAACAAGTCCCTATTTAAAAGCAGACCGAGCGGCGGGGAGAGTAAGAGGAGGGAGTAAGGTAAATCCGAAGCTTGATTTCTAGGTTTTGTTCTATCCACGCTTTTAGCTGGGCAAAGCCGGGCACGAATTCTAGTTTTCTATATTTTTTTTTATTTAAATTCCATAAATTCTTTAATTTTTTTTCATTTTTTTACTTTTTTGTGGATATTTGGGTTTTAATGTTTGTATTATAATTTTTGATTTGAATATTTTGAACATATTTATGATTCTGCTCTAAAGCGGTTTCATTTGACTCCCATCACGATAGGTTTTATATTGCCACAATAAGTCGTAGGAAATGCAAATGGCGTCGGAAGTCCGCCATTTTGTATATTTTATGATTTCATTTAGCCTAGGTTACTCGCAAGACCAATACGATGCCAATGACATTTATATCGGCAAAATCAGCTCACGCATTGTTAATTTACAGCTCTACAAAAAATGGGTTCGCCACCCTCCGGTCGACCCATCAGTTAGAGGTTTTTTTTTCTTTTTCAAAAAGTCGTTTAATATTGAGAACACAAGACATTTTTACAGATCTCTAGTTTATCCACTTAATTTAACTAACTATTAAACTATTTTTAATTTTCATGAAAATAATTTCAACATTAATCGCTAGAAAGATCTATAACTCGAAAACCAACCAACCAATTGACCTGAAATTTCAAACTATTTCTAAAAAGGGTCAGAGATAGTGGAAAATAGATTTAAAAATTCTTCTCAAGTCGCTATTTAGAATGGATTCAGACCCAAAAAATTCCAACAAATACTCGATGAGTTCATTTGTGATCTAAAAACAACAATTGAGAAAATCATGAATCCAGAATGTGATAATTAGTGCGCCATTAGGATTAATAATATAGTAGTTACACTATGAATAGAAGCCATCAACCATTCCCTTACCAAAATTCCAACTCATTACTCTCCCACTATTGCTGTTTCGTCGCCAGTGTTGGTCGCGCATTGTTCATGTTCGCAGCATAAAAATGTGCTCGAAATTACTCAACATAAGAACTATGGCAATAAGAGACCTACATATCTAATCCAGTGAGAAACGACAGAATCGTTGGAAAAAAACTGAAAGGAACATTGGTCTGATAAAATACCTTCACATACTACTTGCCACGCGTTGTTAAGTGAAGAATACCTTTTATGTTAGATAAAAATATAAAACTATATCTAACTATTCTTCTATTCATTTCTTTCTGGCGCACTGGTGATTATACTTTCTATTATTTGGATTCCAAAAATAAACTTAACAGTACACCAAGTAGCATTTTATCTTATTCCTTTGGCTTTTCGAGAACGTTATAACAGTTGACGAGTTACAAACCTCATAAATGTTGTAAATCCATCCATCGTTCTAAATCCAAGTAGAACTGCAGGTTCGACAGAATTTCATTTGGACGACTGAGTATTGATTTCTCGTGTTTTGTCAAGTTGGTAAAGACATAAAAAAAATTTGGGCGACTATATGTCCCGTAATGTCTGGTACAGTCCCGGATGTTTTTCGGGCGAGGCGTCCCGGAAATTCATCTTTTTGTAGTGCTAAAAAACACGATTACTAAATATTAGTGCTAAAAAACACAATTACTAAATCGTCTATTAGTTGCTGTAAATTACAATTTTTTCACCTGCGGCACGTTTTTACCACAATTTTACACAAAAGGCGCATATCTAAAAAAATTCGACTGCGGCGTACATTTGTTAATTGTGTTTCCTTGGTTTTCATCTAAATCATGTTTTATTTTGTACTAGCTTGCATACCCGTCGTTGCCGGGTTAAGTATTTCCAAATTTTTATTTCTTTTTCGATGGTTTATGTTGGAGCTGAACTTCAAGCCAATCGGTTCAGTAGTTTCCCCGCGAAAGAGTAACATTGTGGGAAAACTAAGTTTCGAGATGACTTTACCCCCTCCCCTTACTCCCCCCACTTCTCAGGCTACTTTTTAATGGATCTATGTTGGGGCTGGACCCTCGACGAACATCTATACCAAATTTCAGGCCAATCGGTTCAGTAGTTTCCCCTCGAAAGAGTAACATAGCGCAAAAACTAAGTTTCGAAATCACTTTGCCCCCTCCCCTTACTCCCCCCACCCCTCGAGCTATTTCTCCGTATGCCTATGTTGGAACCAGAACTACCACAGACACTGATGCCAAATTTCAAGTCAATCGGTTCAGCCGTTTTTGCGTGAAACAGTAACAGACAGACAGACAGACACCAACTCATTTTTATATATTTGTATGATATGATATTATTTGTTGTTTCGTTGATGTTCCGTTCCAGACATAGTCCCATATCCCCTTTTCCGCTCGCTTTCTGCTCATCTTGTCTCGGATTGACCCAATATAAATATGGTCACCCTGATTTTCAAAGAAGCGATCTAAAAAAAGGGCACGCTTAGAAAACAGAAGAAATTGATCAAAAATAATATGATTAACTTAAGAACTGCTCACCTATCTTTCTACCTACACGGAAATAAAAATACAGTCGAACCTGGATAAAGTGGGATCTCGCAGGATCATCCCTCTTTACAGTGAGTCTAAGTTCCCTCTTACCTTTTACTCTATGAAAAACACTCGGACCGAACAAACCAGCCCACAGTTTTAGAGGGGTTTCCACTTATCGTGGTCTCACCTATCCAGGTTTTAGTGTAGTTGTGTATTGTTATTATTGTAACACCAAAAATATACACTAGAGATCTCTATTAATATTTAAAAAGAACAACAATTCGCCATGGATTTTGTGAAAATAGATTCTATCAGTTGTCCACGTGCTGCATGTGGCCATGAAATCTTTGATTATGTTTTTTTTTAAAGCGCACATCGTGCACATACCAAAGAAAGAACTAAAAGTTTTATATCCCAGTATGATATTTGAAGAAAAGAAAAAAAAACGAACACCCAAAAAAAGGAACATGCCGCGTTTGTCTATAAGTTGCGAAGTCAGAAGAAGAATTTTCTTTATATGGCATAAAAATATGAGCAATGTCGATTGTGAATGGCAGTGTTATTATAGATATTATAGAAATGTACAAGGGTATAATCCTCATTAACTATATGGCTCTGTATGTCCCTTTGTGTATTAAATAAATTTACTCTGTAATTGTGACAGTAATTGGATGTAATTGGACAATATTTGAGATTATACTCGGATTATTTATGATTGCCACGAAATTGTTGTGCTAGAGAGTTGGAAAAATAAAAAATCCTTTTGATGTACACATAAGATACACAAAGATAACATAAATAAATCCATACGTCACACAGATACTCACACTCACATATGATTTTTCCAGCTCATATAAACGAATTAATATTTTATTTGACCGTTAAAGTAAATATTCCAGCTATGACAGAAATTTTGTGGTAAACAATATCAAAACGAAAGTTACTTTGCGGTAATTTCGAAAATTGATTTTTGGTATTTTCGATATTTGCTATCGTCATTTTTGAATAAGTAGATGCCCATGAGATATATTCGCATTATTTTATTTTGTTATACGAAATACTACTAAAATACACATATTTATGTATAAGCTATGAAGTTTTGATATATGCGCGTATGTAAAAAGAAACAACAATGTTAATAGGATTTGGGAAACCGCAAATAGAATTATTTAAATATTAACGGTTTGCTTCTAACTTTGGTATTTTGTTCGGCAAAGAGTTATGAAAATTAGGGAAACAATCTATATTATGTTATTATGTTAAATTTTTTACGTAAGTCTATGAAATAAGTTTTTTTTTTTCAAATAAGTTAATATTTTATTGCCATAAGAAAAATGAGCCGCAGGCAAAAGTTTTCGAAATGTATGAGCCATGGCTCAAAAATCGATGAAAAAAAATTTAAAAAAAATATTTTTTTAACCCTATTCCTGTCAGGCTGTGAATTTCGAACCAATATAGATGATTTAATACATGTTTTAACGCAAAATCAATTTAACAAAAAAACATAAAATTTATTCTATATAACAGTAGCGCAGTGACCAATAATAAAATACATTAAATTGATTTTGCGTTAAAACATGTATTAAATCATCTATATTGGTTCGAAATTGAATAGTGACTCACAGTCACAGCCTGACAGGAATAGGGTTAAAAAAAGCTTTTATTTTTAAAAAAATGTACTGAAAAATGCACTAAAAAGGAAAAAAAAATATTTTTTTGGGTGCTGTGTATCACAACTGGAGGACATCGGCACGCGACCGGGACCTCTAGCGAGAGACATTGCGGCAGGCAAAGACCGGAAACCGGTTGTAGCGCCGAAAGAGAGAGAGAGAGAGAGAGAATCACAAATAAAATCGAGATAAATATTTGTTTTATTTTATTTATATGATTTATCTCGCTTTTATTTGTGATTCTCTCTCTCTCGCTCTCTTTCGGCGCTACTCGCCAGAGGTCCCGGTCGCGTGCCGATGTCCTCCAGTTGTGAGACAGACAAACAAGATAGCGAGCTAAATAAAAGCTTTTAAAAATACGCGGCAGGTGAAAATAATACAATTTACAACAATCTCCAGCCGCACAACACGCCTAAATCCAGTCTATAAAATAGGTTGAAATTTTAGCGGTGAGGGGTAGCGGTCTTGTAACGGCGGTACTAAACTTGAAAAATCGCAAAAAAGCCTGACGCGGGGGGTGGGGGCGGTTTCGAAAGGCTGATAATTAGAGTGACGAATTTTAAGGACTTTTATTAATTTAATTTATAATTGCTTCGAGAAAGAAAATCATACCAAATGTCCGATTATTCCGAGGAAATTCGCCGAGAAAATATTTTTCCCTGGCTCACATAATTTTACGTTATCTAAACTCTCAAAAGGTAAACTACGCCATCATCAAATCAACTTACACCATAGACATGTCTAGGTGACATCCAACAACACTTTCCTGTTGACGGTAAGCATTGGTGCATAATATAGCCTTAAGGGGATGAATGCAATATCAAAAGATGAAATGCAATATTTTAAATTGTTTGGCTGCATTTGATTTTTACTCCAGACATAACGTAATATTCAACACACAGAAACGCCATGGCAGGCATATTGGATACAAACGTGTATCTGATTTTTTTTTGCATTGTTTTTTTTACACATCCGTAAATAGATGAAACATCCCATGATGATAGGTTGATATAGACGTACTGATCCTGGGATGTTGCTAGATTTGTTTGTTGCATGTGTTCACTTGGTATAGTTCTTCTTCTTGCTGCAGACAGATTTTCTGCAAGGCCTTGCACGCTTATCCTTTATCCTTTCGGTGAAATCCTATCCTGAATCTATCCTGGGTCATGGGATCGCATCGTAGAACCGACCTCTGGATGTTACATTTAGGATGGAGCTTTTAAGTTTATGAACTTCTTTTGGTTCGCTTCTTTTCGAGTCTCGCTTTTTTGCTATGAATTCTTTTTTTTCCACCACAGTGTGCTTCGTCTTGGAAATTGAAACGTTCCGTTGTACCCTGAAGAAGTTGGTCTTTCCATCGAGTTGTGCATTTATTGCACATCCTTTTTGCTATTCTAGAACGCTGTGTTGGTGGCTAGTATGAAAAAAAGACATTGAAATTCGTTGCTGTAGTGTTTCTTATATGCCATTGAATTCCCTTTGAAGAAGTCAAATATCTCGTTTCGCATCTCCCCTTCATCCCGATGTGTTTTTTTCGGTGTTATTATAACTTTTCCATGAAAATCGCGTCGTTTTCATATTCCACCATATTCGTATAGTTTGAGTCTGGTATATTTTCAAGTTACACTTGCATATGTGCAATACGAGCTTGCGATGAATTCTATCCGGTTACACTTTTGGGGCAAACCATGATTCCTTACAATCTGGATCATGCCATGGATAGTCGGGGTTATCCTTGTATGTCCTTTTCAATAGTTTTTTTTGTATTCTATGTGAGCTGAATTTCTGAATTTCTCAAGAGTTTGTTTTGAAAGTAATTTGACAAGATATTTAAAGTTGAAATATATTTTATTTATTTGTTGAAATGGTTTTTGCCAGATTTGTTTTTTAAACATCATATCGACCTTTTTTTTCGCTTAGCCAGATTTAAGAATTGGAATTTCTCCAGCTGAATGTTTTGCAATAAGGAAGTACTTTCTAGTTTTATAAATTCTATATAAAAATATTTCTAGATTTATAGTCTTTGACGGTACGAGTAGGTCTTATGACTTTCAAAAATTTCAAAGCGGATTCTTTATTTACTATTGAAATAAGGTGTATTTTCATAACTGCTGTATATTTTTTACATAATTACATCGTGGTTGCTTTAGAAAAACAGAATTTTTATCTGATTTCGGCTAATACTAAGTTCAGACCGACACAAAATCACGTAATTTTGAAGATTTTCGTAATTTTGAACGAAATCTTGCTCGAAATCACAAGAATTCCAGTACATAAACCTGTTTTCAAAAATCATTAAAAGTATGCAATTTCCACAAAATTACGAACGAAATCAAGCAAAAACAATGAATTCAACCCTGCATCACTCATTCAGCTCTCTTGAGTACATCAGTTTTGACATTTGCGCCGGATTAGAACGACGGAGATATAAGAAAAAGAAGCCGTGTTCCGCACGCGAAGAGGATACATTAGTAAACAACCTACGCGGGGCAAAAAAAAATTGACCTGTTTTTGATGCGATTAGATATGAAATGGAAAATAATTGTTTATTTTCATTACAGATAATTTCCAGTGTCGTCTAAAGTGTCTAATTCTGTTTGCACATATTTGATCGATGTTTTGAATTGTATTATTCATCATATTACTAAAATTCATAGTAATCCTACACTAAAATTCATAGCAATCCTGTAGTTGAAATGTGAAACAAAATTACCTTAATCTCTGTGTGAACACTTTGGTTTAAGTTCTAAATCATTTCGCAAAATTACGTGATTTTGTGTCGGTCTGAACTTAGTATTAGATTAAAAAACCTAATTAACAAATTTACAATTTTTTTTAATCATACTAATATATAAAAATGAGTTGGTGTCTGTCTGTCTGTCTGTTCCTCTTTCACGCAAAAACGGCTAAACCGATTGACTTGAAATTTGGCATAGATGTTCGTCGGGGGTCCAGCCTCAACATAGACCCATTAAAAAGTAGCTCGAGAGATGGGGGAGTAAGGGGAGGGGGTAAAGTGATCTCGAAACTTAGCTCTTCCTCTATGTTACCCTTTCGCGGGGAAACTAGCGAGCCGATTGGCCTGAAGTTTAGCTCCAACATAGACCATCAAAAAAAAAATTGAAAAAACTTAACCCGGCAACGAAGGTTATGCAAGCTAGTTTAAAATAATTATTTTTTTCTACGTTTTTTTACCTGTGAGTGCCATTATACTTATTCTAACCATACGTGCCGGATTCGCCCGGACAGTCGCGGATTTCGACATATTGGGGTATTGACGTTTCGGAATGTAAATTTTTGCTCCGAATTATTGGATTTAGTCTTAAAACTGAAAATGTTTCCCTGCGTCAGAGTTTTTCCATAAGTGATTACCTCCACCGGGTCTCAATTTTTTCAAAAATCGCTTGCGGCGCATCTTAATATATTATATTTTTTTGATTATGACATATATGTCTCTCCACTGCGGTGCAAAAATTTCGCCTGCGAAGCAACTTCTGTTAAATTCTAAAGAACAAAAAAATACCACCCTTCTTCGCCATCGCAGTACCGCATCCGTTCTCTCCATCCTAATTTATGTGACATTTTATATCGACAGCTCCTCGTTTAAGGATATTCTATGTGGTGGTATGATATTTAAACTATCATACCGCCACATAGAATATCCTTAAAAGAGAGGCATATAAAATCAAGTTGGTATAAAATCAATACTATTTCTGTTGCTCGAATTAACTCGGGTGTGAATATTTTCTCTACTATCTGTGGAGGTTATTCGGGTGCGCTCACGAATATTTTATCTTTAAATTAGGTATTAGGGATGACTGGCCATAAAAAATGCCGCACTTTTTGTGTGGTGGTGGGCGGGTGCGGCTCTACAGTAATTTATTTTCATCACTAATTTTTTCGAAATTTTAATTAGTGTTTTTTTAGTAGGAAAAATTCCTTTAAAATCATATTCTGTTCAGTTTTCTAATATTTTTTGTATTTTCTTCTTCTATCGAAAGAAAGTATGGTATTCATGACGGAAACCAACTCGAGAACGGGGGCATATAGAAAAGTTCGAAATCCGTTTCATACAAAATTATGAGGATTTCCGAACATCTAACATATCTATCAGTCTGTCAGTCTCTCTGTCTTTCGATCTGTTGGTCTATCGGTCTGCAGGTCTGTCGGGCTGTGGGTCTGTTTGTCTGCCTGCCTGTCGGTTCGTCGCTCTTTCAGGTTGTCAGTCTGTGAGTCTATTGGTCCGTCTATCTGGCTTTCTGTCAGGCTGTCGGGGTGTGGGTGTCTGTCCGTTTTATGTATCTTAAATAACTCGAAAACGCGTTGACCTAGCGACTTGAAATTTCGTGTAAATAAGTTTCACAAAAATCGTAGTATTATGTCAACTTTTGGAAAAGTAACGGTAGCTGTAACGGGTACTTCCCATACAGTTTTTTTGAAAGAAATACAGTTTTTTGAAAAATTGCTGAAACCTATGCGCTTTTGGGGAAAATGAATGGAACAAAATTTAAGGGATATAAAGTTTTCAATCTTTTTTGATTTAATTGTGTATACTTATCTCTAACGGTTATCAACATATTTCAAAATAATTAAGTTTTTTGAAAATTACTCTGAAACTATGGGCTGTTATGAAAAAATGCACCTCACTAAACTCAAAGGAAATAAAATTTTCTTCAATTTTTTATTTAACAGTTTTGATATATCTTAAACTTTTCTCCAGATATTTCTAAAAACTTTTATTTTTCACAGATTTTTCCCGATATTAAATATTGCAGAGGAAAGTTTTGTGGTCATCACAACTGACATATTTTTTTTTTCATTTTCATTATAATTTAACAATTTTAAATGAAATGTAAGAGAAACATTTACTATCCATTGTACAATTGGATGTCGGTTCTCCACTCAATTGAATTCTTAACGTCAAACATAAATCCTGAAATGTGTTTTGTACCAAGTCAATTTTCATTTCGCTTCAATTGAATTGAATTGTATTACCAGAGATTTTCCACTGTTGATAATAGTAAGAAGTACTGCATTTGTATCTAGACTTACATTTATTACTACAGTATGGTTAGATACTCTTAAGGGATCTGTATTTCTGTACGGTAGATGGAATTTTCGCTAAATTCAACGTATATGATTGTCAGTTGGTTTTAGACTCTCATGCTGATCGATCTCGTATTGGTTATCCTTTCAATTCACTAATATCCCGTATAGTGTTCACATTTTTAGCCTATATTCTCTAAGCGATGCCATTGTTTTGTCTGTTCGGTTCTACCTCCTGGCGACGTCTGCCAATGTGTCTATTTTAGCGCATATTTCGAAGAATATCCCCGACGGAATACTTCCCACACTTCCGTTCTAACACTTTTATTAACCAAAACGGATGTTGCCTCATACATTCATTCAATTTCTCTGATGCGTTTCTAGCAAAACCATCACAACAACAACAACAACAACACAAATCACTTCGTTTCGCTGATACTGTATAGCTATACGTAAATTCTAGTAAAGCAAATCATTTGAGAGTTATTGTGGTCCTTTAAGATTTCTCAATGAGACAAACTACCCTAGAAAAATATACGTAGAAAATAGCATTGTTCAAATAAAATAAGAAAAACATATGAAAGAAAAAAAAACACAGAAAAAATATTGGGAAAATGGAAAATGTGAGCGCAAGCAAACCAAACGAAAGCGCAATGGACTGGACGTATTAAAGAAGACGGACGGGCATTTCTAAGAACTTCTGCCAAGATCATATCAAAAAATACACTTTCTGGATAAGGAATGACTTTAATATGGGGGCTAGAAAGCAGGGAGGGACTTGTCTAAATGGTGGTGGTAAATGAGTGTGCTGGTTATCTGTCAAATTGAAAGGGATATTGATTTAGATGCTCTAATGGATGATAAATTTTGACATTTATTGGTATTTTGCGATCCTTCTACATTCTTTTATTTCATTTTATTCTTTTAGAATTCATCTTTCTACCACAAAAACTTGAAGCGTTTTCTGTAGTTGTTGTTGTTGTATGTGATTCAGTTCAGCTGTGGTAAATGGTGTTGTTGGTTATCTGATATCTATCAGTGATGGATTCAACCGTTTTGACTTCAAACTGCTCGCACAGTACCTAATAGTAACAGGCTATGAACGGAACCGAAAAAAAACCTTCCCCACTTCCCCCAAAAGAACCACCCATATTTTTTTTTACTGCAGGAGTATTACACAAAGTAGATAAAATTCTAGCTTTAGCATTTTGTAGGGGATGAATACTATATATGGAGATTGAAATTTTTCTCATCTTTGTTAAGATATTTTCGGTGGATGGATGGTATTTGATCCCGAATCGATATAGTGGCCGGTATAATATTACTTTGATTCGAATATAGATGGAATTAAAGACACCATATTAAATCACCATCCACTAGATATACGCTAGTATTTATAACGTTCATCTTACGAGTTATTTTCTTTGAGTGTAGTTATAGATCGATTCGATATTGTGTCTGGGGGTTTTTGTTTGATAGGACATTAAGTGGTGTATTTGATTAGCCATCAAGGAGCAAACCCAATAGCCAGTAACTGTGAGGCCAAAAAGGAACTATAGAAATACTTCTGCTATTGAATGTCTCAAGAGATTTGATATGTTTGATTTGACATCCAAGGAAAAATGTGTATGCGATTCGATTCTGGGTATAAATATTTTCGACCTCTCAAGGGCTAACTTTACCCCCATCAAATCTATCTATTGATGGGTACGTCTGAGTAGATTTGTTTGCTGTATTCATGTTCATATCAATAGTGCGGAGAATTGCAGACACTAATCTACTGGAAAGATGGTTTTTGTCTTAAGTGATTTTCGGATATGCTTAACGTCATATCATTTAGCATGATTTCTCCAGAGCATAACTTGATGTAAGTAAAAGTATTCGATTTTACTTAAAACGCAATACAATGAGGATAAGTGGAAATGAATTTCACCAGATGCCCAGATCCCTTTGTACGGAACTCTACATGTTATATTCTGCTGCCAGTTTTAACCATTATTTCGGATTTTAAAAACTTCTAGATTGTAAATTTCCATTCGATTGTTCAAAAGTTTTTGTGTGTTTTAATCTTCCCCATGTAGGAAAGCTTTAAAAAGTACACCCTTTGATTAGAAAATAAATTAGATAAAAATTTTAAGAAATACTTAACAGATTTTTGAAATATTTCTAGATTTTGTAAAAATGTTTAAAAAATCTATAACCGTATCATTGAATGATCTGTTTGACACGATGAAAATAGCTGCGTTCCCGATCCTACTGCGCATTACTGGACAGTACTGTGGAGTACTGCGCAGTAATAGTTAATAAGTGTGTTCCCAATACTGTTCAGTACTGCGCAGTAGGATCGGGAACACAGCTAATGTAAAATGCGCACTCGAAAAACTCCACGTGAATTCGAAAATTTATTCAAAAAAAAGTGCACTGAAAATTTTGCAAAATGCTAACACTGAAAATTGCTAACATCGAAAAATGTTCGCGTTTCACACTAAAAATATTTTATGTGAACAGCGATGTGAACAGAGCTGCTCTCCTAGCGCAGGACACTTAAACTTTTTGCATTTAGTTTGCTATGTTGATTTTTCTACCCCAGTTTTGCAGTGAATTTTTAATTAAACTCATTTTGCTCCTTAACCAACCCTTTTTGAAACAAGAAATCTGCCGAATTTTAATCCTCTAAACTTAATTTGTGAGTTTTTTTGCCAAATACTTGCAGATAAACCGATGTTTTTCGTCAATCTAAAGACGAAGTATTTTTTTTGTCCAGAAATAAGGTTTTTAGATTACAGATATTCATCCGAAATTTCAAAACTCATACAAAAGTTAAGGATATGGCAAGGGCGTGCGTTCGCATCATGCGTGAGGGAGTGGTTTAAGTGGACAAAAATTTTTCTCTACGATCAACCTGTTCAATACTGAAAACCGTAATAAAATCCATTTAGTAAATTAAAAAATAGTAGGAGAGGGGGTTCGTAAAATACGAGAGGGAGTAGTTTGAGTAGGCGAAAATTTTTATTTTGTGGTCTGCTTATCCAGCACTAAAAACCTTATCCAAATTGCTTTAACGCTTCAGAAGATAACAGGCGAGAGAGTTGGAAAAGAGCTATACAGCTAGTCTAGCATTATTGTGTCAACTTTCGGCTATATTCGGACAGCCTTTCAGCTGCGGTGCGGTCAATTGTTCCAAACCGGGAAAACGTTTGTATAAAAAGTTCTGGAGGGGCAAAAAGTTTGTATAAAAAGTTTCGAAGGGGGAAAACGGGTACGAGAAGCGAAACCACAAATAGCCTATAAACTTCCCAGACATCTAAACTATACCTAGCAAAAAACCGCATCAAAATCGGTAGAGTTTTTTGTCCATTCAAGAACTTAGCCTAGCCATTAACGAGAAACGTAGCTATACAAAATTTCAAGTCTCTAACTCAATAATTTCGAAAGTTATGGTGTTCACGGACGGACGGAAATGAAAATCTTTTGTCATCCCAAACACCCTGGTGTAGTTCATTTTTGTGTCCGATGATTGGTTAGATGCGTTACAAACGATATACTAAATCTAATATACTCCTGTATGATTTATCATATAGAGTATAAAAAATATATCGCAACAGAAGAAAATTTATCTGTTAACTAACGCACTGACAAAATCTTTTGATAAAATAGATAAAGCATATAACTAGAAAATAATTATATTTTTCCCTTCAACTTGCTTGGAATAGTCTTTCAAGGCGAATGCAATTCCCCCTATTTAATCTATAAAAATATATAAGGTTCGGAATTTTTCTTTACAAAGGATAATTAACGGTATAAACCCTATAGAAGACCCTAGAGGAAACTGTTTGAAGTTCTTATTGTTGTCAACCAACCGATGGAGTTCTCCCTGGTTGTCTAATTGAAACATCTCAGATTTCCCACTACATAACGTCTAAATTTACAGATTTTTTTTATGTTATCTGCTACATGATTACCCAGAATTATGTCCCTTTTCTGAGATTTCCATTGTAATATTTTCTGAAATGCCTGTAAAGTGACTATTGAAAATTTGCCATAAAAAAATTTCAATGTCTATTGCAAAAAACTAAAATTTTCGTGCAAATTTTCCATGGTTTTTGTATTTATTTTGTTAAAATAATAACTGCTAAAAATTTTTCTGCTTTATTGATTACCGGTAATGGACGTGGTAATGGATTCTCGCTAAAATTATATTTGAAATTATTTTTCCAAATGCAAAAGTTTATGTTTAAGACGACCACCACTAATGCATTAACGATACGCTCATTTAATAAAAAGTTTAATATCCCTATCCATTATCCAGATATTCTCTCTTCGAACCCTTGAAGCAAAGAAAAATATGGAAAATTCTCTTTGTTCTGCCATCATCGTCAATGTTGACGTCTTAAGACCCTATCGAAGGATCTCCCATCTCGACAATGAAGCTTCAGCTTTAGTCGTAGTAAATTCTGTAACCTGAGACCATCAACATTTGTTAGCAATCGCTCACGCAAGGAGACGGATATAAATTTTTAGCTCCATCGCAAAATTGTGATTGTGGAATCGTAAAAGAGCATTACTGTATTGGTAATAATCGGTAATTTATCATTTTTCCGCAAATCTCATAAAGCATCTTGAATGGAAAATATTTTGTACTTAATGCTTGTGCGGAGGTTAATACGTTTGATATGCCTGTCAAAAACTTTGTATTTTTGGATCATGGTATTTTCTCCCATTTGATGGAATTTTCATTCCATTTTGTCCCTGCCAATGTGATGAGACTGCGGGTGGATGGACTGATTCCAGGACTGGTGGCTAATTCAGTTATCTGTCATCCGCGAATTGAAAATATCGTCGATATTTCAAAAATGTCATTGATGCTCTGATAAATTCACGCAATCAGCCGCATCTCATTCCAGGATTCTAAAGTATTGCCATTTCGATGGGTATTAATCACCAGTTTCGAAACTTGAAGCCTAAAGGTAATCCTTCATTGACGTTCTAAGATGTTTCTTCGGAGATGCTGTACGATGAGAGTTTTCTTTCCCTTCGTCTTTCTTGCAACAAAAAAAAATTAACACCCTTGAGCCTTGGAAAGGTATAAACGAGAAAAACACATTTTTCCTATTTCGGGAGTACTTTGGGATCTAACATTTTGATATTTGCTTAAGGATCTGTATTGGACATCACTTAGAGGAGAAATGTTAAATGAAACTATTTTTAGAGTTAGATTGTTACTTGAGGGACTCTGTGTAACAAACTAAAAAGTCAAGCAAAAGGTTTTCAAGAGAATTAGACTTTCGCATTAAGTAAGAAATAAAATCTATGAACTTAAGTAAATTTATCACTTTTGTAAAAAAAAAACTTGTGTTTCTATATTTTACTTTTAATTTCTTAAGAACATTTTTTTTAGTGATTATCAAGGGGCAACTTAAAGCAAAACCTTTTTATGTTAAATAACCCAAGTAACAATTTGAGGTTACATTCCGGTTAAGAAACGTTATTGAAACCATGGTAACAAAACTCAAAAGTGTCACATTTGGTTTCTGTGACCTTTCAGAAACGTTTCAGAAACCCCCATTTAGAAGCTGGTTTCAAAATAACCGTTTTTGTGCGGGTTTATTCGAAAACCATCTAAAATGTAACCAAAATGTAACCTAAATTGAAGGGTTTTTTGTAACCACGGTTACAAATTGTTTCTTGGGAAGTTGTAAGTGTAAATTGTTTCGGTTTTGGTTTGTTTAAAATATTTCACAGGAAACCATGCCAAAATTCTGCTCGGTCAGTGCGGTGGAGTTTCAAAAAGTGCGTAGCAAAAAATCTATGTTGACCAGAAATGGGCAAGATTTGATTCTATAACAAGGTTGGGGGGGGGGGGGGTATAAGGTCTTAAGGAGGAGACCAGATACATTTAAATTGTGAGAATTTTTCTTTACGGTTTACGGCTCCATAACGAAAGTGTCAGGATATAGCTGGGAAGGGGAATTCACAAAAAAATTTGTCTTCAATTCGATACATAAAATTGTTTAACTTGTATGATAGTGAAAACCGGATCAAAATGTCCTCAGCGGTTTAAAAAGTAGCAGGAGAAGGGATGAAAAAGAAAGGGGTTTTTTAAGTTACTGGCTTTAATCCTTCTTGATGCTTCGGAATGAATCGAAAAGTACGCAACAAGGAAAAGTCCACACGCTGGAAAAGCTATATTTTGCGTGGCTCAGTTACAAAGAAATTGAACTTTTGTTTCTTCAGAAAACAACATAAATTGCGCCACAGGCAAATTTGTGAAGAAAAAATATCTCATATTCGATAAAAATTTATTATAAAATGAGCCAGACGCGAATTTCTTTTTGATAAAAAAAAACGCGCTCAAGGCAGAAACTCCTTCAAAACTGCGCCGCAGGCGAATATTTGTAGGTTTCAAAACCAAATTTAAAAATCCAGAACAATGGTTTAGTATCCGGGACAACATGGTTTATTCCGGGACTGTTCCGGGTAATCTAGAACGTATGGTCACTCGTATTTATGGTCACGTATAGCCATGAATGTCCCGGATTCACGCATGTCGGCATAATTGGCCTTATGGAATCTGGTGGCATGATTTTTTTATCGCTAAAACAAATTGACTTCGAACCCAAAAATTTTCACAGAAATTACTGTCTGTCTCCAGTGCATTTTTCTTAAAAAAAACATTCCTGCGGCGTATTTCATGAAATAATTGTAGGATGTATTTTTTTAAGTTTTGCCTGCGGCGCAATTTTGGGTTCTTTTGGAGAAATAACACACCCATAAATCATACTAATATATAAGAATGAGTTGGTGTCTGTCTGTCTGTCTGTTCCTCTTTCACGCAAAAACGGCTGAACCGATTGACTTGAAATTTGGCATGAGTGTCTGTGGTAGTTCTGGTTCCAACATAGGAATACGGAAAAGTAGCGCGAGGGGTGGGGGGAGTAAGGGGAGGGGGTAAAGTGATTTCGAAACTTAGTTTTTGCGCTATGTTACTCTTTCGCGGGGAAACTACTGAACCGATTGGCCTGAAGTTTAGCTTCAAGATAGACCATAAACAAAATTTGAAAAAACTTGACCCAGCAACGGCGGGTATGCAAGCTTAGTTTCTTTATATAATCACTAGCAAAACCAAAGATTCAAAAAAAGCCTCTCCCTCTGATCCAGCATTAAAAATTTCCTCACACTTCGCCCCCCTTCCCCACTCTTTTCCATAGAAATCTGTCGCAGATTTAAAAGAATTGTCTATCAAATAAGTCACGTCAATTTTATACTTTAAAAACCCTTTCCGCTCTCTTTGCATTTTCTTGCCCTTTTCTGTATGAAGTATAGTACTGCCCCAGTCACGGTACCGCAAATTCCTCACCCCACTCCATAAAAGTGTGATGTATTTTTAAAACCATGTCGGAGGGACAAACAGACGGACAATTCTCACCCCTATTCTTAAAAGTGTGACGTATTTTTACAACCGTTTTTTTAAATCGATTCAAACTCTCTTAAAATTTTCTTCTTTTTTGCTTCCACCAATTATAGTGAAGATTTTTTCAAATTGTCGTTAAATCATTTCACTGAATTCCAACTGACAAGCGAAAATGTGTATAAATAAATTGGTTAAATTTAGTTGAAAACTTTCAGTTTCTAAAAGAATTTTACTCTAAGAGATTATTATTCAAATTGATGACAACACAATCACAGTTTTAGCAATAATCAGACATAAAAACATAAAAAAAAATCCGATTTTTTCCAAATAACTTGACTAACAATCGTAAAATTTTTCCGTTGGGTTCAGATAAAAAGAAAAACTTTATCGCTTACACGGTCAAACAGTTTTTCTCTCATTCCATAAATATACAAGCAGAAAAAGTAAAGTTGCAGAAAACTTTTAAAAAAATAAAGCGAAAAAGAAGGGAAATTGCAAACATAATCCTTACGCTACTTTCTTTCTGGCATTTTTTTTCTTTCGTTATGAAACTTTTTTGTCATATGCCATTGAAAAACTTGTTCTTGTACTAACAATGTTTCCTGCATGCACATCTTTACGTCTGCTTTAAACTCGGAGGAAAATCCTGATGCGTTGCTAGCTTGAAAAATTCCAAAAAAAAAAAATTGTGACACTAGAACGAGAATCCTTGTAGTCATTCTAACACTTTTATATTGGTACGAAGTATTAGTCTCAAAAGATGTAGTAATCAGCAACAAAAAAAAATCTTTTTTTCTAGAGGAAAATAAAATAATATAATAAAAAACAAATTGAACGAAGCGAAAAAGACACCAAATCCCATACACTTGATATTGTCACAGGATTAAACTTTGTTGTGGCACTTTTGTGAACTTTTACACAACGCTTTCCGTGTATAATAATGGCGATGATAATGCTGATATTTTTGGCCGGTATGTGCCCTTTTAAACGTCATTCAACGTTACACATTCGATTCGTGTCGGTTTTCAGTAATTTTTTTTTTCGTACGAAACACGTGTAATCATAAGTGGTAAGGAGGAATTATTTTCTGCAAATTTTTACAAAGGACTCAAATATTCTGTGCTGTCATCGGAAATACCATGCTTTGTAAGAAGTTTTTTCATGTAATTCGTTTGATATTTAGTTATAAGAGCGACTAAAGGATTGTTGTTTGATAAAAACAGCATGATGGCAGTTTTTCGTTTATTCAAAGGTCAAAGGAACTTTGATTTTTTATTTAAAACTTCAGTTGCGATGTTGTCGTGTGTTGATGAAAATGAAAATTTAATAACAAAGTAAAAAAAGTTTTATAACATAACAGACAAATTTTCGCTAACATTTCAAAATCACTGTGGCTTAAAAAACACCAGACGAAAAGTTATCGGGTTCAATTTGTGCTATCAAAGGCCAATTGGAATCTTATTTTGACATTTCAAAAACCAATCACACAAAACACTATCGTGTTTTATATTCTATATAAAGGGTGTTTTTTAAGCCCGATAGAACTTCAAATTTTAAAAAGTAACACAAAAAATTAAATTTTAATCAATTTTTTTTATTTATTCGAAAGATTAATACATGGCACTAACATTTGAAAATGATTTCGGGCATATGGCCACCGCGGCTGTTCTTGACGAAGCGCATTCTGGACGTCCCATTTTGGGCCACTTTTTCGAGCACTGCTGGCCGTATGTCACGAATAACACGAACAATGTGGATCTCCAAGGCGTCAATTGTTGCTGGTTTATCAGCATAAACCAGTGACTTCACGTAGCCCCACAGGAAATAATCGAGAGGTGTCAAATCGCACGACCTTGGAGGCCAATTGACAGGTTCATTTCTCGAAATCAAGTTATCGCCAAATTTTGATTTCAATAAGTCCATGGTTGCGGTCATCGTATGGCACGTAGCGCCATCCTGTTGAAACCACAAGTCAGTAACACCAATATCTTGAATTTTTAGCAACAAAAATTTATTGATCATTGCTCTGTAGCGAGCTCCATTGACAGTAACACGCACTCCTTCCGCATTTTTAAAGAAATACGGTCCGATGATGCTACTGCAGCAATATTCTCATTACTACGGGCTGTACGCACTCTGGTTGATGCATGAATGTCTAATAGTGTAAAATTAGTTCGAAATTTTGTGATGGTTTCACGAATAGTGCGTTCAGTGGGACGATTATGACGACCAAAATGTGGACGAAGAGCTCTATAACAATTCCTAACTGAGCACTGATTTTGGAAATAAGTTTCCACAATTAGTAAACGTTGTGCACACATAAGTCTATTCATGACGATTTGCCAGAGTATACTGATCATAAATGTCAAAAAGTGAGCGCAGTATAACAGCTCGTTTGATAGTTAACCCTTTCGTAAGTTCTATCTAAGCAAGAAAAAACACCCTTTAGTTGGAATTTCATATTTTCTATTTTAAAATATTTTTCATTCTTTCATTTTTTTTTGTGTAGTAGTTGAATATTATTGGCTTAATTAAAAGCGATTCTAGAATATGTTTTTTTCAAAAAGAAAACCCCACTGCATCAAAGGCCTTGTAACTACCGGGGATTTTTCCTTGAATTTCTCTGTGAATTACGCATCTGTAAAAAGTTTCAAGTCTCTAGCTCAATTGCTTCGAAAGTTATGGTGTTCGGGGTCGGACGGACAAACACACAGGCAGACGGACGGATGGACAGACGGACAGATAGGCGGACAGACAGACGAACAGACGGACAGACAGATGAACAGACAGACGGACAGACGGACAGACAGACAGACAGACAGACAGACAGACAGACAGACAGACAGACAAACGGACAGACGGACAGACGGACAGACGGACAGACGGACAGACGGACAGACGGACAGACGGACAGACGGACAGACGGACGGACAGACAGGCAGACAAACAGACAGACAGACGGACAGACAGTCGGATAGACAGACAGTCGGATAGACAGACAGACAGGCAGGCAGACGGACAGACAGACGGAGAGACGGACGGACAGACAGACGGACAGACGGACAGACGGACAGACGGACAGACGGACAGACGGACAGACGGACAGACGGACAGACGAACAGACGAACAGACAGACAGACGGACAGACGGACAGACGGACAGACGGACAGACGGACAGACGGACAGACGGACAGACGGACAGACGAACAGACAGACAGACGGACAGACAGACAGACGAACAGACGGAGATACGGACAGACAGACAGATGGACAGACAGACGGACAGACAGACGGACAGACAGACAGAAGGACAGACAGACGGACAGACAGACAGACAGACAGACTGACGGACAAACGGACAGACAGATGGACAGGCAGACGGGCGGAGATGCGGAAATCAATATCTTTTGTCATCCCAAAGACCACCATTTTTTTATTCAACGATTGTTTCGAAACATTACAAACGGTATACTAAATCTAATATACTTCTATATGATTCTTATATAGAGTATACTAAAAGTTCCCAAATTTTTTGTTTCAGCGATATTTTTTTGTATCTCCAACGATTCTTTTAAAATGTTATTTCTTCCATATTTTACCGAAACTTTAAATATTGCGGAGAAAAGTTTTGTGTTGCCCACAAATGATATTTCAACAAGTTGAAAATTTAAAAAAAAATACAAAATAAACTGTAACTCATAAAGTTTTACAGATTCTTAATAGATTTCTAACTTAAATCACTGTCTAATCATTAATTTAAATGTAACACATAAGAAATAAGTCCCCACGCAGACATCTTATAGACACTTTTTTTATGTAATATAATTGAATTTCCTACAAAATTGCTAGTACCTTTTTACGATTGATATAAAAATTTCCTTCACAGTCGTATAATTTTAAGATGTATCCAAAACGTAAAGAATCTGTTGTAATTGAATTTCGAATAGCTCATCAAAAATCACGAAATGAATTCGTAAAATCCGATATTCGTACATTTTCGATACGGCGAAAAACCAGTCAAACATTCAAATTTAAGATGCCCAGAAGAACTGTTTCGATGTTTGACATTTTTCCATGTGAAAACGTCAACGTCTCTGGGAAAATTCCCAATTGAGTCTTACAAGTAGCGTTTAAAGTATACAACATTTTTTTTCCGTTAAAATAAAAATCAGTTGTGAGAAAAAAAACGCACAAATTTATATGTGTATAAACGGGGTGAAGGCAATCGAAAAAGGACTCTTACGGGTATATATGCGGTGCGATGGGAACTCTTAAGCAATGCATTTGTATTCAAAATGGTATTTGGCTTCTATCAATATCATTCAATTTGTTATCAATACAAAAGTTTCAACTATAAAATTTATTACAATACAAAGAAAGGTATACGAGGACACAAAAATCTCTCACAAAAAAACGAGTGAAAATTCCTTTTTTCGTGTTTGTATTTCTCACTCCGTGCAATTTGAAAAAAAAATTTCTTTTCGTTATTTTACCCCCTGACGGTATTCGCACTGATGTGATTTTCATTCAAAACTGACTTCCTTCTCCCATAAAATGGAAAAGAAGTCTACAATTGTTGTGTATATTATACACACACACACAATGCCAAAAAAGGACTCTTCGATGTCCTTTGAATGATATTCAGATTCAAACACGACTGTTATACTGCCACAAGTCTATATAAGTTTGTTACCTTTGGCATAAATATACGTTTATACACTTTCTTTTCCAATACCAAAATAACCTATTGATATCCAGAGTTTTTTTTATATCGCTATATCGCGTATCCTTTTGGCCCTGTCAGAGAAGTCCTGCACTACCTTTGGGAAAAAAATTCCGGTCACCTACACAAACTTTAAGTGGGCGACAGGAATTTATAACAATAACAACCAACACCAATGCCAAATTCAATTTCATAGGCTTTAAGTTTTGTTTCGTGTTTTCTTTTCTGATGCGTCCATTCTTCCTTTCTTCGATTGTTATTGTTTTCATTTCCATTTTTTCTAGTCCGAATGTTTTGTTATGCTGGCAACACCCTCGGTACGTTTTTTCTTGCAAAACACCGTCCTGCATCATCCCTGATGGTGCCGCGCCGGTGGTAAATTCCTGCCTTTTTTTTCTGGGCGGCTTTTCTTCCTTTTTTATTGTTTAAAGGACGCTGCCACAAGTTTCCAAATAACTGAAAAAATCCTCCAATTCTGATTCCTTGTCAACTACAAACAAACCATGATCGAAAACCATCCCCGATACCCGGCAACGACACTCAACAGGAAAAGTCTATATCTTGACTTTTGTGTGATGGTATTGATTGGTCAAAGGATGTCCTTGTAGATTTTAGCGAGGTGAATGTGAGTTGAAATGGAAGTGAATTTTTAGGTTTCTCCAAAAATACCTACCTTTGGTTTATCCGTTTTTTATTCGAAGTCGATTATGGCAGCAAGGAGCATCAAAAATTGTCTATATATATATATATATATATATACAGCCCATAGTATATCCAATTTCTTATGGCAGACCCGGGTCGATCTACCTTTAAACATCGACCCCGACGAATAACGTTGGGAATTCTATGCGATATCACAAAACTGTTCATGGACCGTTTTTGAAACGATTTTCGCATACAAATCGACTTTAAATGTGCGAAAAGGTGGTGGCGCTGGCACCTCTATAGATTTTTATTTCGTCTAATCTCCGTGTGATATCCTTTTGCCGCTTTAAGGAATAAGCGCTATAAAAGCTCAACTGAACGCGCTTTTATTTACACATTTCGTCCCTTTTTTGATAGCTTTCTTTCTTTATTTTTACTATTATTATTTTATTTTATACTCAATTTTAATATTTCTTCTTTTCTTTCTTGTTTTGCGTTTTCAAACAGCAAATAAGAATTTAAGTAGTTTTTTATTAGAAAATTGTCTCCGAGAGTTACAAACAATTTAGAATTTAATCGTTTTCGTTGGTATGAAATTTGATTCTACGATTACGATTACCCTAAGGTGTGTCTCGTATGGCGTAGATACAGAAAAAATGTGATCTGGCGGAAAATTAAATGTTGTGCCGCTTTGCGTTACGCTAAAACGACAAGTCGATGTCATTAGTAGGCTACAAGAATAACTTTGCCATATTTGTCTAATTGAGAACTCCGTTGTAAGGGCCTAAGTTATTTTTATATTCATATGTTTTGCTATTTGCTCCTCTCTTCCTTCGATACTTCTTCTATTTTGTTATCTATCTGTATGCCAATATTTCTGTCTTCCTCTTACACTATGGTGGGTTTTCAAAACTTTTCTGGGGGTATATCCCGACCCCCAGCAATTTTTTTATGAAATTTACGCATACAGTGGAAAATTTCATTGCAAATGTCAGTGCTTTTAAGCGGGTTATTCTTTGAAGCGGTGTTTTTAATTTCGAGGCACCTAAAGCTTCCCACAAGAAATCGTGCTTTTAAGCAGGATGTTGTTTTAAGCCTAGTGCTCTTAAGCGGATTCCACTGTATTTAAATGTGATTTGCAGAATCTTGCTTGGAGCGCATTCTCCTGAAAGAATTATGATTTTTATTGCATTTTTTTATGAAAAATTCGCCTGCGGCACAGTTGTATAATTTTAAATGCCGAAAAAGGGGTAATGAGAGGGAAAATTATTGGCAAGACTTGTATATGGATTTCAAAATATAATATTTTCCCACAAAATATCTTTTATTCACATTCTAATAAAAGTTTGTTTTCTTTCTTTACAGGTAAGTTTCTAATACTAAACAAAAGTTTTGTGTTATTAAAATGGATATGAAAGTTTTGAAAAATACCACATCCTGGTAAGTTGTTTTTTTTTCGAGAAAAACATAACAAAAAGGAGAAAATATTCGAACCTAAAACAACTCAGGTACAAAAAACAAATTATTTTTTCTGATGTCGTTTTAAAAATATGTTGAGAATCATCAAAGATCCATAAAAACCGTTAAAGCAAAAAATGTAGAAAATTTGATGTCCTATAAATCTTTATATATAAAATCGTTTAACCTGACTGAGTGACTGTCTCATCAACGCCCAGCCCAAACCCCTGAAGCTAGAAACTTGAAACTTTCACAGTATGTGAAACCAACCATCGCATAGGCGCTCACTAAGGCGGGGTTTTCCGAAATTTTACCACTAAGGAGGTGAACGGGGTGTAAAGAGGGTTTGGGTGTTTTTAAACCGTGGTTTTCGCCATGAATCCTGCTCAATAGGAGGCTGAAAAGTTTAACCCGGGGTTTTTGGGTTGCTGATCACGAATCTGGTGATGACATTGCTAACGGAAGCTCCTGTAAGGATAACCCAAATATCCTTTTTACCACTTTTCCTCCAAAAAACTGGCAACAAGGGGGTTTCGGAGCCACTAATCACGAATCTGGTGTTAGAATTTTAAAATTCGGAACGGGAGGTCCTGAAGGCATTACGATTTTTTCCAATAGTTTTTAAGCTATTTCTGGGTTTTTTTGTGCAAAAAACTTTTTTAAAAGCCCGGTAATGACGGGTATGCAAGCTAGTTTGATTATATGCCTTTTTCCACAAAAGTGCATAGTTTTCGGAAGATTTTCAAAAGACTGAACTTTTTCAAATATCTTGAGAACCGTTAGAGATACGTGAAAACCGCTCAAACAAAAAATGTAGAGAATTTGATATCCTTAAAATTTTGTTATATTCATTTTTTCCCAAAAACGCAAAATTTCGTATAAATTTTCAAAATACTGTATTTAAAAAACAATGTATGGAAGGTATCCATTATGGCTGAGGTTACTTTTCCAAAAGTTGATAGAAAGTTGCGGTTTTCGTAGAACTCATTTGCGAAAAATTTTAAGTCGCTACCTCAACGGGCTCTCGAGAAGATACGTAAAACGGAAAAATCGACAGACCGAAAGACAGATACACGAACATCCTCATAATTTTTCCTGAAAAGGATTTAGTACTGATCAAAAAGTTTCTTTCTGTCCCGGTTCTTGAGCCTCTCTTCATCCTGAATTCAATACTTTCCCTCTAGAGCAGAGGAAAGTAAAAAAAACACAAACACAAAACATTTTTTTCTACGTTCTTATACAAGTTTCATAAAATATCGCTCATCTTACGTTCTTTTGATAGGTTATAAAAGGAAATTAATTACTAAACGACTGTTTTACAAAATAATCAGTGTTTAAAATCAATTCGACTAAAACACTACATTCATATATTGTAGAAAACCTTGTGCAGTCCTTCTCCTGTTTTGAAGATAAAAAAATCATGCCAAGGGCCATTTGTGTACTAAAACCTATACAATGAGACTGCAATGAAGGTTTCAGAGATGTGCAAAGTTATGATTTTTTAATTTCATTTTTTTCGTCAACATCGTCTCATTTGTTATGTAAAAGTATGTCTGTGCCTTATACACATATTCATCTAACCAAATGAATCCACAGCACTGGCTTCGGAATCATAAAAAATCCATAAGTATATTTATTAGAAAAAAAGAATGAGTCTGGGGTGAAATATAAAAAAAAATAAATACGGTGGCAGCATGTGTATAAATGATGACAAGGTATTCAAGACGATGAGGAAATTTTTAAAAAGTGACTTTAAAAAAATGGCGGTTCAGATCGCATTGTTCGCACACGACTGGTTAACAGATTTAAAACGTTGCAAATACATCACATGAAAAAGACGTCAAGGACCACCCAATCAGGGTATAGGGTAAAATTACCTAAATTACTCATTTTAGAGGAGAATTTCTCAAAGTTTACCACATTTTAAGGAATTTTTCAAGCAGACAAACGGACTGATAACCAGAGAAGAACCCGATCTTCTATTTTTCATTTCCGAATAAACGCTGATTAAAAACGCTTTGAAGAATATATTATATTTATAAAAACAGTGCAGAAATTCTCACATTTCACTTGAATTTAAGTATTTTTACCCTACAACCCCTTTAAAATATGGAATGCAAGCGTTCTTTATATTTTTGCAACCACTTTTTTTTTTATTTTTCGTTTCCTTGTTCACAGGATTTCATAAATGCACCACCCTCAGGTTCACTTTCCTGCTTTCCTCAGACCGACCTGCATATTGCAAGCGGAACACATGTTTGCACACACACTTGAAATTAATGAGAAAGTTGTTGTCGGTCTGGTGAATTTGTTTGCATCCCCATCTCCTTCCAAGTACAATTCAAGGGTGAGAAATGGGGCCAACAATATGAATGAATGCTTCTCAAGTGAAATGTTTTTCAGCTGTGCATATCAATATATGGATATGTTGCACTTGAATACATGCACGTACACACCAATATGATATTATGAGTATGAAGCGTAATTCAGGCAATGTATGTGTTTCTCATACAAATCATTATATATAATACCTATTCACGCGTATCCTTTTTTAGGCTTCAATGTCACATTTTGTTGAACAAAATGGGCTCATTTTATTGCATCGCACCAGGATACCATCCAATGAGCCATCATTTCGTGCTTTTCTGATCTGCTCCTGCCGCGTGCATCCTGTTTTCTGCACAGTACTCGGTAATACTGATAAAATATTTGCATGGTGCATTCAAGGCTTTCTATTTCCCTTTCTCCCCTGCCTGTGGAAGGCTTCACTTATCCTTCAAACTGGGGATGTGGGAAGCCCTTTAAACTTCGTCTGTATTAACCGTCACGACAGAGAGTTGCAAAAATGATTCATTTTTAATGTTTTTCGCTCATTTTTCCCACTTTTTCGCATTGTGTGAAACATCTGGGGTGGAAAATACGGGCAAGGATAATGGAATGGAAAGGATTAAAAAGGCAATACTACATAATAAAACGTGATGCGCTTTGCTTCTAGATAGAATGCAAATATGAAAGTGATATCTTTTCAAGAAAAAATAAAACTCTCGCTGTATGTCCCTGAAACATTTTTTTGTTACTGATTTTTTCTCTATATTTAAGTTTGTTACTTAAATATATTTTCTTTTTCAATCCTCTAAAGTTTGCACAGCACAGGGTTTCTAAATAAATACCTTTCAAGTTGTATTTTCCAAATTGTCAATTTTTTCTGATTATGGTGATGATTATTTACCAGAGATGCAAACGAAAAGTTTTCTGAATCTTGTTCAGTTTTGGTTCAATTTCTGGGTTTTGGTTTTGGTACCTTAAATTTTGAAAATTTGGTTCTGGTTTTGGTTTGTGTTTCCAAAAATTTCAAAAATTTGGTTCTCGTTTTGTTGCCTCAAATTTGAAAGTTTGGTTCTAGTTTTGGTTTTTGTTTCCAAAAATTTCAAAAATTTGGTTCTCGTTTTGTTTCTTCAAATTTCAAAGTTTGGTTCTGGTTTTGGTTTTTGTTTCCAAAAATTTCAAAAATTTGGTTCTGGTTTTGTTTCCTCAAATTTCAAAGTTTGGTTCTAAATTTGGTTTTCCTTTCCAAAAATTTCAAAAATTTGATTCTCGTTTTGTTGCCTCAAATTTCAAAGTTTGGTTCTGGCTTTGGTGTCTAGAATTTCAAAAATTTGGTTCTGGTTTTGGTTTCTAGATTTGAAAAATTTGGTATTGGTTCCCTAAAACTTCAATGGTTCAGTGGTTTTGGGTTTTTTTACGATACCGTGAATATCCCTATTAAAAACAGATTTGAAGAATTATTTTGTCGCTTCTTTAGCGGTCTTTATAGTTTTTCTTTAAAAAAAAAGATTCATTTCATGAATCCCCCTATTTAAAAAAAAACATTTGAAAAATTATCTTTTTTTGTTTCTTCAGCGGTATTTAGTTTTAATTTAAATAAGACAAGATCTTAGCATTTTCAATAAATGTCTCAAATTTATTCTTGAAAAGACGCCACCTATTTATCAGTTTCTTCTTTTATCCCTTAAATAATCTT
Organism: Chrysopilus asiliformis; assembly: GCA_964034945.1. NCBI lineage: Eukaryota > Metazoa > Arthropoda > Insecta > Diptera > Rhagionidae > Chrysopilus > Chrysopilus asiliformis. The sequence continues at coordinate 5,801,696 of OZ035962.1, read as the reverse complement.
TCAGTATTGCAGTTTTAAAGAACATCAACCCCTAAGTAAATTTAAATACAAACAGACAAACCGTCTCAAGTATCCAATTTACTACATTTTTCTTTAGTACTTTTTTTTCTCAATGTCATCCTTCACTGACAATTTCATCCCCATACTTGTCCCATTAGAAATGGGGAAAAAAAATCTGAATTCAAATATCGAATGGTTTCAGCTCCATCGCTAACTTTGTGTATATGTGGGTACGTCTTTTAGTACGCGCCAAATGAAATCCGAAAACGATCAGAAAGCAGCCAATTAGACAAATTGTCCAAGCAAATATCTATCACACGAACGTATAAAGGGGAATCAATAGAGAAATACGAGAATATCAAGCATAATGTGTGTGACGAAAAAAAAATTCCTCGATAAACGCCAAAGAGCATCACAGTGACAACGCAACCCCAAATTCTCACCCCAAGTTTTATCCAGCTGGCTTCCAACCACTTAGCGCGTATCCTTGTGGGAAAGTATCTTAAGAGATAGGAACTTTTCTGTGCATCATGGTTTGTTTAGGGATGAGAAGTGAGGGAGCGGAACCCCCATAAGAAAATAATTAACCTACGAGATTTGCAAGAAGAAACGTTGAGAAAAGGGAAAAATGAACGAGAACGTGATTAAGTGTTCAATACTATTTGTGGGGTGACTCATGAAATTGCCAATCGCTTTTCCTCAACATTTTGTGTCGTCTGTCTATCCTGTCTCACAGATCCGGACGTTTTGCTATACTTTACTTTAACCAAATCTGATACACAAATACTTAATTGAACAGTTGAACCCGTTTGGAGTTATCCTTCGTCACACGGGAGAATTATTTGCAAGAATTGGATTTCTGCCACCACCTGGTGCCATAGAGGAGATTTAGAATACCACAGGAAATCACAAATTAATCTGAATAGTCCCGTGTTATTAAAAAAAATAGTTTAAAAAAATAAATAAAAAATTAATGCGCCATTAGGAGCAAACAAGATATTTTTTCGCTTTTTTTCCCACTATTCAGGGTTTGTCTGTTTCTGCCGGGAAATTTTTTCCAGGAGTTTTGTTAAATTAGAGGACATGCATGACATGTCCATCGATCGGTGATGTGAATACTGTAGTCGTTAGTCCTTCTGAAACGGTACTCAGGACATTTTGAAAGTACGACAATATAGAAAAAAAAAATTGTAACAAGAAGAAAATACCCAAAATCTACTTGAATTCCAATTCCTTATTCAGCAATATTGTATTTATTGCACATTTGTCCTTTGTGTCGTCCCCTATACAAACCCCTCGACAATGTGGGCGCATTTATTGTACCTGTTCGTTCCTTTTCTCTTAGATTTTCTTAAAACCAGAATTATGAGGTTCTGAACTTTAATACACACGTACGAATAGTCCTTCACTCTGCTTAATATTACTTTCCATAGATCCTTTTTGGTGTTTTTTTCGTTCTCTCCTTTTTATATATACATATATCTATTTGCAGGTTCTTATTGTTCCAAATTATTCAAGACATTGTTTTTTTTTATTTCTTAGCCAATTCTATTCTACTAGAATTATTTTATTCATGTCGTGACTCAGAACTTTCTTGCAATGTTGTGCAAAACGACGTAAAAAACAGTTTTTTACATTTTCTACGTAAAAATCCTAAAAAATAAACTGATAAAAAAACTAACAGAGACGTTAAAAAATTGGGAAAAACGTAAAAATCTGGTAAAATCTTAAAAAAAAAACTGCGGAAACCCTTAAAAAATGTGGCTCGCATTCAATTAGGCGCAACGCTAATATCAAAATATTCAAAGAAAAAATTTCAGCTTGAATATAGAATTTGGATTTAAATTTCATGTCTTTAAAATAAGTCACTTTATGTTTAAAAACGAGTTTTTGAAAAGAAAAAAAAAGCTTAACGCTCACGCTGGTTACTGCCAGAATTAGTCCACATATGTTTCTTTAGAATAGTTTTTTTGTCGCAAATTCCTCCGCATCGTTCATATCCATTATCGTCATACGAGGATATAATGAAGTCTATAAACAGCTTATGAACTCCGAACTGAAAATTATTTTCACTTTCAATAGTAAAAACTTATATGGAAATGCTTTTGAATACTTTCCAGTGTTTGTCAATTTCTTCCGAAGGGGTTCACATTTTTATTGCTCTAAAATCATTTAATTGCAGATAATTATTAAATTTAGTGAATCACATCTTATTAAATTTTGTATTAGTGATTTTTAGTGTTTTTAAGAGTGGTTGGGGGGGGGGGATGTGTGGATATTTGAAGTACAACAGCAACGTAACAATAGACTTTGTATAGTAGATAAAACACAATTGGAACAAAAAACAAGGAATCAAAGGCGACGAAACCGAATTAACATATGTATTTGCGCCATATGACTTATTTTTTCAAACACCATGATTTAAATGAGGAGCTAAACAGTCCCAGGCAAAAATTAAGTCAATGAATAAATGCAATTGAAACTTTAAAAACCCCAATAGCGAGAAATGCGCCACAGGCAAAAACTTTTCAATGCGACTTAGATGTTGAATTGTTGAAAAAAGCGCTGCAACCGGAATCGGCTATGCTTTGCATCAAAAACCGGGACAGTCCTGCCTAATTCGGAAGGTATGGTCACCCTAATTTTGGTACAAAATCACTATTTTTATAAATCGGTTTTTGTAAAATTTTACTTTGCTATATTTTCCCGTTTTTATATAAACCACTCTTATCTGGTTTTTAGCATCAAAATGCGTCAAAATGAACAAATGTAATGTGAATGTTTTTGAAAATACCCATACTTTTCGAACGACTCTAAATTTACAAACACTGATTACTGTCTCATCGGAAAATCACTTAAATTTTGAGAATTTTTTCAGACTTTTCTGTTAAATCCATTTCTCTTATTCCCACACCATAATTTCGATACATTTGTTACATGGCTTTGAAAAATTGTATCAACTTTTACGTCATCAATTCAGATTGCGTGACGTTTTTTTTTTCGTTAGGGAATATTCAATATCTTTGACAAAGGTAAGGATATTACCCTGCGAAAATCGTTGTATTAGTACTCAAAGCTTGTTTTGCTTTTTTTTGTTATTTTTTACTTTATTAGGAAAAAAATACGGTTTAGGTTTTTACTGTATACAAAAGGAACAAAAGCTCAACACATCTGGCGAAAATGTGCCTCAAACCTGGAATTAGGTTTTTTCCCTCCTCATAGCCAAACGAGCCTGGTAACCATACACGTTGAATACCCAAAAGCAAAAACTCAAGGCGTTCTTTTCTTGGAACAGAGACGACGTTTCTCCACTTGGCGTGGCGCGCACCCTTGGCAAATTTCTCTAAAGACATCGAGAACGGGAAACAAAGAAAACAAAAAGAAAAACAATAAGCACTGGGTAATGAACGACAATTTTAACATTTTCTTTTTTCTCATATATATATATATATATATATATTTTATAAAATTTCATCCTTAGTTTTTTCATTCATCTAGAATTTTCTTGTTCGCAGAATAATTCCTTTTAATAAAAACCAATTGGGTGGTATAGAAAAATCAACCCCGCACAGAATTTTCAATTTTTTTATCATTCCCGTTTGCTGGTTACCCCGATAATAATATTCCACTACCAACGTTTTGGAATACGACGACCTACATTATGGATATCTAATGGGTTTTTGTATTTTTGTTAAAGGAATTTTACTAAGATCTAAGGAGAATCTATTCAGAAATAATGACAGGATAAGGAGATAGGGAGCTTTAATTTTTTCCTATCATTTCTTTTTCCATTATTGTCCTGAAGATGTGCACGAGGAGAAAATTTAATCTTCGAAAGAATATGATATTCTCATTTAAATATTCAAAATTAAAGAGATTTTTTTTTCTTTGACAACTTATAGAAACGATGTCATCTTTCTCATAAGAAAATCTATAGTTAAAGAATATCTGATTGACTTCAGTTACCTCCACATTTCAGCCGTTATAGTGGAAATCGCTCCCCTCACCTATCCATATTGTATTTCACCCTCTATGGGCAACAACTGGTATTCATCCACTTTAGATCCAACTTATCGGGGATGTATTTCTTTACTTTCAAAGAATTTTCCCTCGAATTTGCTTCGATATTAACTTAATTTTCGATTTTTTACCTTTCCGCTTTGATTTGATTGTGTACACAAAAAATATATGAAATACTGTTTGTGGAAGGAATTCAACTTTTTTTTTAAATGAAAGAACTTTTTACAGAGAGTGGAAGACATGCAAAAAAAAATCATTAATAAAATCAGAACGATGAGACACGTGTTTTGAGTGGGAAACATTTGACTTCTTGATTAAAGGACAAATAAAAAAAAACTTTTTATAATTTTCGGTTTTTTACATTTTGAAATATAAAGTCCTTTGGAATGTATCTATCGTTGTTAGTCTTTGATAAGAGTAATTTATTAAGAATTTCGAGTACTTTTCTTCTTCTGAGGTCATTATTTACGCTAATAAGTTCCACGAAATTTTTGGAATTATTTTCTTTATATTTTTCCTTTTTTATTGATCTGTAAAATAATTTTTAACACAAAAATTTTGATTTGAATTTTTAGAACTTATACCGGAAAATGATTTCCCAAGAGTTAGAAAAAAGTTTTCTCAAATCAGGAAAATCAATTGTTGAGTATGAAATAATTAAATTCAACTTAATAAAAAAAATACACGTCATGGTAATTTTCGGGTTTGTGGACCTCCTCCCAACCCCTCATCACATTTTATCGCGATTATTTGTTGTATACAGATTAGCGCCGCCGTCACATTAGTGCATACTCCTCCCCCTAAAGGTGTAAGTATTTTATGAACAGCCACTAAATTGACTCAATTATGAGAATTGATAACTGAAACCAAAAAAAAAAAACTACTAACGCCGAGTCAATTGAATCCACGTAATTTAATAAAATTTCAAACGAGAAATAATTTAAAAAAAAAAGAAATAAAGAGAGCTTTATTTAAAAAAATATTACTAAAAAGGATTAAAGATAAATTTCTGGAAGAGATAAAAGCGAGATAAAAGCGAGATAAACGACTTTTTTATGGTTTTATCTCGCTTTTATTTCTGATACACAAAGCCCAAAAAAAATTTCCCTTTATAGCACATTTTTTTTTAAATAAAAGCTTTATTTAAAATTATAATTAGGACCCGGCTTCACCCCACTCAAAGCGTGAGTAGAACAGAACCTAGGAAAACAAAATTGAGTTCGATATAAATTCGATAGCCCAGAGTAGGGTGGTCCGTGCTTTTCTTTAAAGTTTTTTTTCTTCGGAAAATGCTTTTCAAAAATTAACACAAAGACAAAAAATTCCAGCATTCGGATTCGGATTCACTTCACCCTTCCCCCCTCCACCTTACTTCTTCCACCGCACTTGCTACTTTTCTATTGATCTATGTTATAGCTGGACCCCCGGCGAGCATCGATGACGAATTTAATGCCAATCGGTTCAGTAGTTTTCCTGTTACAGGCTTTGGACTCACTTTACCACTCCTGTTACTTTCCCCCAACTCGGGCTAAATTCCAATAGGCTTAAATTAGGCTTACGAACAATAGGCTTACGAACATCTATGCCAAATTTCAAGCCAATCGGTTTAGTAGTTTCCCCGCGAAAGAGTAACATAGCGCAAAAACTAAGTTTCGAAATCACTTTACCCCCTCCCCTTACTCTCCCCACCCGTCGCGCTACTTTTCCGTATGCCTATGTTGGAACCAGAACTACCACAGACACTCATGCCAAATTTCAAGTCAATCGGTTCAGCCGTTTTTGCGTGAAAGAGGAACAGACGGACAGACAGACAGACAGACAGACAGACAGATGCCGCTTGACAGCCGTCATTTCGTTTTCTGATTCTGCCGTATTTACATATTATATTATCACGGGAGTATTTTAAAAAAAAATAAGTTACAAAATTTTACCCTAACAAACAGGCAAGCAAATAAACAAACGGACAAAAAAGCAAGCTAAATCAAAAAGCCCGTTTGCGTCAACTATTTTTAAAAAATTAAATCATATTTAGCCTACTGAAACCATAGAAAATTTTAGGATTCAAATAATTTAAGTTCAACTTAAGTTGCTAAGTTACGTTGTTGCAAACGACCACAAATGGCCTAAATTTAAGAAAAAATTTAACACAAATGGTTTAAGCACTTTAATATTTGATAAAATTTAATATCTTATTAAAATCATAACAGGAATCTTACACAATATTATGGTCTAAATAGAGATTAAATCCAAAATATAGAAGTGAATAATTGGAATACCAATACAATGGATAAGAAGCAATTAAAGTCAATATCGTTGTGAGGATAAATCGTTATTGAAACAAGAAATTTCCGTTCAAGAAACCTCTCTTTAAATGGACGTCGGCCAGAAATATAATGACGCTTTAAAAAAGGATTCATTGCGAATACTAAAATTCCCTTTTCTATGGCTTTCAATAGAAAATAATGGGGTAAACTGAGTCCGAGCTTGTAGTGAAATTATAGCCGGGAATACTATGGAAAAGCTGGATAATGTCTTAAACAGAAAGTCCTTAAAGTTTCCGCCCCATAGTCGAATCTACACGTCGAGCCAATTCGCCCGTACCCCACCAAAATAAACGCAAGAAGCATCCACTTTGCCAGGATTCACTTCTGGATTTTTTTTATGTTGTTGTCGGTTTTTGCCATCAATGTTGCCGCCAAGCCATCGATGTTGATGCTATTTAGCAGAAACAATCTCTTGATATCGAAATGGCATTGCTGAGATACCCGATCCTTAGTCTTGTTGTTTTTCCGCTTATTTGCCCTTCGAGTGAGATATACGAATACTTTGTGCAGAGTTTAGTCCTTTTATCTTTTGTTGTAGTCGCCAGGCAATGTATACCCACGAAGACATTCCCGATATCCAAGGATCTGTATAGGGACGTTTTGCAAATCGAAGAAGGCTATCTTAGCTGTTGTCTCAAGCAAATGGAAACACTAGTTGAAAGTGATATTAATTTTAAAATCAAATTGAGTGTGAACGGATAATGACTTTTTAAAAAGAAAATATTCGCAATTTATCTTGCAGCTACTATGAGGCTTAAATCAAATAAACATTGGATAATTGGCTTGTCGGCTATCAACTTTAATGATAATAAGATATTTTTTACAACGAATTATGTTTGCTTTTAAATAGTAATATCGAAACATTTGATGACCGATTTACAATTTAGTTTAAAACTCAGCTGTGATATTTTCGCAAAAAATTCTTGAAAAAATTGAAATACCTTTGCAAAAATACTTTAAAAAATGTAGTATCAGTGATTATAGTACTGATATTGCTATTTTGTATACTAAAAACCTAAAACGCCGAAAACCAGACATTTTTTCTAAAAAACACTAAAAATTATGCAATATTGTATCTAAAAAGCCTAAAAGCAGGCAATTTTTTTCTAAAATGTTTGAAAAAAGGCGGTTGAACGCCATAATCTAAATATGAGAAGAATAATATTTGTATTTAAACAAAATTAATAAAACAGCTTTACTATTTCGTCAAGTATATATTGTAGCTTTACTCTCAATCGCTTCAATGAAACATTCATTAACATTGTTTTCAACATATTTTATTCAAAAATATTTTATTGCATTAACCGGTAACGATGTTAACAAAAGTCCATTTGGAATTTTTTAATTGGAGTCCTATCAATTTTTTCATTCATCTTTTTAAGCTTATTTAAATTAACCGCATGGCAAATACGATAATCCCATTTTATTGAATTTTTCATTCAGATAAATAAAATTTCATACAAAATTTAATTTCATTTAAAAGTAATAAGTTGCTTCGGATAAATCAAAATTAAGGTAATAAAAAATAAAATTGTTTTATAATTTAATTAATCAAATTCCATTGAAAAACTGTATATTTTTTTCACACGAAACATGTGATTTTTGAAGGGGGTATTTTTTATCTGATATGCGAAAATTTCGAACATAATTGAAAAAAAAAACTATTTTTTTTATTAATCTTTTTTTTATGTTTATCCATCTTCTTGCTTCTCTGATTGTTTTTCTATCTATGAGTATGTCTATGGGTTGGTATATCTGTGCGTCTACAAATCTGTTTTTCTTTTCATTTCTCGCTGTATTTCCCAGTATTGTGTGAAATGATGTAAACAACAGTTTCTTACGTATTTTACGTAAAAAACGGGAGAAAGAGTAAACACGTAAAAAACTGGTAAAAACGTAAAAAAAACTAGTAAAAACCTAACAATTGGAGCATCGTATTCAATTACACCGTGTCTTCACTTGGGATTTTTCATCGCAGAGATTTTATGATTGACCAATCAGAGCCCGAGTTGACGGCGATATCGTTAGGCGCAGCGCTAGCAAATGTAATCAGCTTCTCTCATTAGAGACAAAGGTTATCGCATCACTAGCACCAGTTGCTAAAAATCGGAAAACCGCCACGGGCAAGTTGGCCTGGAGAGCCTGTAATCTATCCAGACATGTTTCTTTAGGATAGCCTTTCTGTCGTAAATTCCTCCGCATAATTCATATCAAAACGGCCAGGCAGACGTAATGAAAGGCTATAATAGTTTTTGAACTCTGAGCTTTATATTATTTTCATTTTCAATAGTAAAAAGTTATATGAAGATGCTTTTGAATTATTTCCAGTGTTTACCTATTTTTTCCAAAGATTATTGACATTTTTATTGCTGTAAGATCATTTAATTACAAATAATTACTAAATTATTATATTACTAATTATATTGAGGGTATTCACAATCCTCTTTTAATTTTCGGTAATATTAAAAGACTGAAAATATTCTGCTGTGAACATCCTACAGCACAGATTTGAGAACAGCGCTTTTATTTGATACGTGACCAAATCATGAACTGCGAATTTGATTGTAAAATATGTCACCTCCCTTGAAATCCATGTTTGATGTATTCTTTTGAATTTCTATTGTGGCAACGGCTATCAAAATTGAAAAAAATGGCATCAGTCCGATGAGATTAACAAAAAGCCAGCGAGAAAATTTGACAACTAAAAACATTACTAGCGCCACCCACGGTTGATTCTTGATACCGAATAACCGCGCCGGAAAACACGACTCAAGGCATGTATACAATTACCGAATCCGGTAATTCATTTTTACATGAACCAAATTACCGTCTCGGTAAAAATCTGTTAAATTTGACTGAATTACCGAGCGGTAAATTTACCCGCAATTTAAAAGACGACTGTGAATACCCTGATTACTTCTTGTTAAAAAAAATTGTCATCAATTTTTTAGGTATCTTGCGATTTTTAGGTTTTTTACGTTTCTTACATTTTTTACGTCACCGTTAAGGTTCTTTACGCGTAATTTTTTTCGTGTAAAAAATGCGTAAATTACTTTAAGTAAAGAGACAACACAACACTGGTGTTCCCAAAGAGAGAAAAAGTTTCTGAAGCGCCCAACTTTTTATTTTGGGGGGAAACCGGTGTCTGTTCCCAATATAATTGAATTCCCCCAAACGTATTATGTTGAATGCTTCAAAAATTATTTTTCTCAAACGGATTTGTCTCTACATTTATTTACATGTCTGTCTGTCTCTCCGTTTAGAGCACAAATTCCCAACCGATGAGTCTGAAGTTCCTGGCGGGACGTCAAACATTTTTAGGAAAGTCGCACTATGGGCTACGAATTACTTTCTTATACCACACTTGTAATACTAAGTACCTATAATACAATATTGTGACCGTAAAATGTTTCGACCTCTTTTTTTGCTTTTGACATTTTTGTGTTTTTTAGTAGGTACTACCTATCGAGCTATATTGTTATTTTAAAAAATTCAGAATTTTTGCGATTATCTCGGAAATTTTGAGTTTTTCGGTGATTAAATGTAAATATAAATTAAAGAGAATAGCATTTCTCCCAATTTTGACTTTGACCACTATCCGCTATCTTTTACCGTTATCGAGATATTAAAAAGTGAGAAATTAGATTTTTGCAGATTGCTTCTAGACTAACGGTTTTCTAAAAAACGATTAAAGGAATAATGAAAGGTAATAAAACTCTTTTAATTTTTTTTCATAAAAATCGATATACATATTTTACCGTTATCGAGATCTTTCAGATTTCGGAAAACTTTTTTTTTATCTTTTTGTGCAAACTAAAATTTTATTCTCCATGTTGTAGTGTAAGTTCCGCTTAGAGTTTCTTTTTAAATATACACAAAATTGTTTTGAAGTAAGAAAATTTTTAAAGTTCTGAAGAAGAAAAACCTTTAAAAAACTGAAGAAAAAAAACCTTTAAACGATCAATAGCAGCAGCGCGAAACACTAATACAACGAAAACTTGCCTTCTAGCTTGTTATTCCCAGCATGTCATAAAAACAAGTGATTATGCACATCAAATTGAACAAAAAGTAAGAGAAAAAAAACATTTTTTAACTCCAAGGTTTTAGAATTGTAAGCGAAAAATAAAATGACGGTAGATTTTGAAGAATAAAAAAAGTTTTCATTTTAAGTACTTCTTAAGAAATATTCATACATAAAAAAGGCGAATACGATTCTCATTCAGGCATTTATTTTTATTTTTTTTAAAACAGTATGAAAACTAAGAAAAGCCGGTAACCGTCCGTAAGGATCTTTCCCATCGGACAGAGTAGAAAGAATTTACTTGAATTTCCCCAAAAAAAACCTCCCTAGAACAAGAATGAAAACGAAAAACGAAAGAAAATGGCAACGAGTAAAACTTTTTCCAAGCGTACAAATACAGAAATAACTGAAAATGAATAATAGAGCAGTCAAAAGTGGATTTAAATAATTTAAGTTTAAGAGGATCGACGCCAATGTTTCTTTTCTAGTATTCCCCACCGTCAAAACTCTCTCATCCACACCTTCACCATCATACCGTAAGGAAAATTATGCTTTCTTTATGCCATTCGAAAAGTAAAAATCAAAGGTCTCCACCGTCTATTCTCTGGGCAAGAATGCATTTCGACTTTGGATTTAGTAAAAGGGGGGTGTGCAGAGGTTGATGATATATTTCTATCCATTTGTCCGTTTCACACTCTCACCTTCAACGCGCTACATTTTTCAAATTTAAAAATTTCAATTACTTTCGCGAATCGCCGAAAACTCACATTCGAATTTTCTATACTTTTTGTCAGATTTTCTACGTTTGGCATCAAAATAATGATGATTACAAGACAAAAGACGACACATCGTTTTGTTTCTTATTTCACAAACTTTGGAAAAGTAGCAACATAAGCAAAATTTCTGGTTTGTTGAGCCTCTTTTCAGCGGAACCGTCGAGCCATTCAGGACCTTTTATTTAGGACTTTTTATTTTAAACCTTGCAGACATTTTCTCATACTTTTGTTGTACTTGTAGGACTTTTCCCTTTTGCACTTTCACCCTACAAAGCCTTCCAGCATACAATTGTGAGTTTTTAAAAAACTGCAAAAAAGCTGAACTCTTGAAGGAAAAGTTTCGTCAATTTTGACGAGTTTCCCTGACTCTTTCATACCAGAGAAACAAGCAGAAGAAAAGGCAATTTTTGAATTGTGTTTTCCTCAAATTTTCCTTTCTGGAATGGTGGATTTTTGTGTATATTGCCCGTTTTCGGCTTTGAAAGCTGTTTTACTATAAAAAAATGTCTACAAAAGTAAGAGATGAAAAAAAAACTCTGCATTTTTTAAAAACGTTCCCTTAGTTGTTTTTCGGATTATATGAGGTGAAAACAATCTACAAGAAATCTTGAAGCGTCCATTGCACCCGCAAAGTATCACTATTTGGTGCGGATTGTAAGGTGGTGGAGTCATCAGACCCTACTTCTTCGACAACAATGAAGGCAGAGCTTTAACTGTTAATGAGGAGAAAAATCGGGCGATAATTAAGCAATTTTGTGGCCATGTTTTTTTTTTAAATTTGGATCTCCAAGATAAGTTTTTCCAACAAGATGGCGCTACGTGCCATCCAAGCCACGAAACAATCGCTTGAGCGTCCCAATTTACGAAACGGTTGCGTTAATTGGACGCCAAAATCGTGCTATTTGTTTTCTGGGGTTATGTCAAATTATTCATCTTTGCCAATAAAGCAAAATCGATTTGGGTGCTAAACCACAAAATACAACGCGAAATTGCCTCTCTGGAGCCTAATTTATGCCAAAGTGTCGTGGAAAATCGGATCTCTCGAATGCGCGCCACTCGGCGGTGCCGTGGGGGCCATTTGAGTGATATTTTTTTCCATTATTGTGTTTTCACCGATAATAAGAACTTTGTAGAAATTCCAGTCCGTTCGTTTGTTATAAGAGAAAATCCGAGCATTGTAAATGTTAATTAAATTACTTCGTTTTCCAACAAACCAAATCCAGGTGGCCAGTCACTTTTTAACATAAAATATTAAAAAAAAAATATAAACACCAAAATCAGTAATAAAGAAACAACAGAATTTTTCTCCCGTCTCATGTGCAACTTATCTCTAGTCATTGATTCGTAATTCTTCAAAAGAAATTATGGTTTAATCTACTTTCAGGCATCTCAGACCAAAAAAAAGAAGATATTGTCTACTTTCAGGCATTTTAGAAAAAAATTATACCTTCAAAAAAGTCGTATTTGGAAAAAAAAATTGACACTCAATCACTGCAAATTCAATACGAATCATGATTCATAAGACGAATTTGGATACAACAATTCAAAAATGCTTCCACTTCTTAAATTGCAAAAAAAAAATCCCCAATTTGACTATTCTCTCAAATATTGCTTTACTTTTTGTGAATGCAACCCTATCTTCAGAAGTGGTTTGTTTTAAAAATAATCTGATTAAATGGGAGATATAATTAAGATAACGAAAAAAAAATCTTATTTATGATTTTTTTTTGCTCCTAAGAACTGGTTAAAAGCAGTGACTTGTATGGGGGTGAATTTCATTGAAATGACGGTAAAGAAATGAGGTTATTTAACTCATTAATATAATAATAAATAGAACGAAAAGGGGCAACAGTTTTTATTAGATTATATTCTGTGGGTGAAAAGCCATTTTTTAAATCTGAAAAAAATCTCTTTGAAAAGTTATCAACTGATAAGGGTAAAAATTATCCAACTGAAAAATTTCCTTCTAGTTTATTATAAAGTTGCCTCGTTTTTAATTCAATAAATTCTAAGAATCTTTTATTAATTTGTGCACGCGAAGCGCAGATTTTCTCGTAACTAACTGAGAATTTTTATTTTAATCATTTAAAAAACTCGACATCTAAAATCAATTCACGTGTGGTTTAGAAAATAAAGATTTTACTGCTAGCAAAATCACCGAAAATTTTTTCGCCTTAAAATATTTCTGCGAATTTCATTCACTACTTCCTTCCTTGTACTTTTATTATCATAGCTTTTGGAAACTGGGGTTCAGAAGATAGAAAAACAGCAAGTTCAAAAAAGGGGATGGAGAAAATTTGTTGGGGGTTGTCCATAAAATATACGTAACTGTAAATGTAAAACGTATTTAATGAACAGCTCTTTAGCAAGAAAAGTTCGTCCGGAAAATTTCCAAGCCAACCAAAAGAAACCATAATCCAATTGATTGAATGGTCTAAGAATTAACTGGTATTTCATATTGTGAGTGGGAGGGAATAAGGTTTTTTTTTGCTGCAAAAACTCCTACCAGAGGGAAAAGCTATGAGCCTGAAAGGTAATTAAATATGCCGGATTCATCGTCTTCGTTCTGGCCTTTTTATTGTATACAAAATAAAATGTAATTTTAGCTCAATCGGTCGAGTGATTTTGAAGCGTTTTCCGCTCAATGACACTACATACATCTCGAGGCGGAACTGGACCGTTTCAATTCAGATTTCCCTACAATTTTTTATCCCTGCTGCGTGGACCTACAGTTTTACAAGGATTGGGAACGATTTGTTAAATTTTTAGACAATTTCAAGTCGCTAGCTCAATGCGTTTTCGAGTTATTTACGATCCGTGAAAGGATAGATCGACAGACAGATGCACGGACATGTTCATAATTTTGTCTGAAACGGATTTCGTACTGATCAGAAAGTTTCTATCTGCCCCCGTTCTCAAGTCTGTCTCCGTCATGAATACAATACTTGCCCTCTATAGCAGAGGAAAGTAAAAAAATTACCAGGCTCAAGAAAAACCAAACCATATCTAAAAAAAATGATCGACTTGAACCAAATTCAAACCAGTTTTTGAGACAAGTGCTGCAACCAAACCAAAAGCCAATTTTTTTTTTGGTTCGGTTGACTTTTGAGCTTTTAGGATTGAAAAAATCTTTTAACTTTATCTTGTCGACGAAATCTAGACTCTAGGGTTTTTCTCCGTTAATCTATACCCAATTGACCAAATTGGTTGGAAAACCAATTGGATTTCCAATCATCTTGTGCCAAGTACCGAAGGTACGATTTATGGAATTTTGACTGGAAATCTAAGATTTTTTCTTGTGAAAATGGTCCTTATTGTACCCTAAGGTCCATAATTCCAAATGTTCCCACAAATATTCTTAAACTTTATAAAGGAAAATTGCGTGGTACATTTGGGCACGGTACAAAAATTCCAACATTAGTCAATTGGGTAGTACCCCTAAAACCGTTTCCGTGTCCTGTATCTCAAGAAATATAACTAATATGACCAGGAAACGCAAAAATCGCTTAGCAGGAACTAAAAACCATTGAACCATTATAGTTTCGGGAAACCAAATCATTTCATTCTGTTAGATTTAAGAAATTTAAGAAAACCTCTCGACGAGTCCAATTTATTTTTTAAGATAAAATTATCATTCAACGTCATTTATTTTGACGAAAAAATATAGAAAATCACTTTATTCTCTCAATAGAAAATATATTTTCGCCCATAACCCGTATCAAATATTCTTTTAATTAAAAACTCTTCAATAACTTTTTAATAATTTCATTTAATCAAAAATTTAATTAGAAATTCATAAAAGATTTTCAATGTAATGGACCAGTTTTTGCTCAACCACAAGAAAAAGGGATTAAAAAAATCTCATTTTCAATGAACAAATGCTAATATGAACACGGAGAGACGTTTTACACAATAGTGGTTGAAACTGGAAGCCAAAAAGTTTATCAGACAAAAAAGATTAAGTTAAAGGGAGTATTTTGTTTCAGTTATTTTAGGGTGAAAATTTATTTACGAGTATATATCTATAAGTAACAGATTTTTCATATAATACCACTATAGTAAGAGAAAAGGCCTTTGCTTTTTATTATATATTGTATGTTTTTAATAAGCTCTAAACTTTTTTCCCCAATAGCTTTAATTATTACTCTTTCTTTGTGTGCCTTAATTTAAAGTTTTATGAATTAATTTAAACTTCTAGTATATATCACAAACTAGGAGTTGCGCCCGAACCGCTCTGCGGTTGGTCCCGCAACACACATGTCGGCCCTCGGCCGCCCCGTTTACGTCGGCCTACAGCCTCCCGTTAGGTCGTACTATTAAAAATCGAAGAAAATTTCAAAATCTTGAATCACTAAAATTTTTACACATAGTAAAGTTAAACAAAAATAGAAGCTTTGCTCCTGAACCATTATTAGACAATAATAGAGGTTGCGCCCCTGAACACCGCCCACGACCTCTGTAGTTACTCGGCTTTCGGCCTCGGATCCGACTTTCCACAGGATGAGTCTGCGATCAAAAAATTTCCTCAAAAACTGACGTCTGTAATGGTGAAACAAGGATCTAAATCCATTCAAGATTGCAGAAGATTGGAGGTGAGGCGATTTACAGAGAGCGGAGGGGGTAGATATTGGTGGGAGAAACTTTTTCTTGAGGGCTGAACTGCCTAATGGTGAAAACCGGATCCAAATCAATTCTGAATTGCAGAATATAGCAGGTGAGAGGTGTATCGAGAGGGAAGGGGGTAAATATTAGTGAGCGAAAAATCTTCCTGAGAGCTGACATCTCTAATCGTGAAAACCGGATCCAAATCCATTCAGCGGTTCAAGATATATCAGGCGAGGGAGTAAGAAGGAAGAGGAAATCTGGAAAACAGCATTATCTACTTTCGCTGCGCTGCACGAAGAAAAACGGTTAACTTTTGCAGCCGCTGTAGTTTTTCTTGCAGTTTTTCTGGCAGTTTTTCTTCGTGCAGCGCACCGAAAGCAGCCATGCCTGATCCAGGCATGAATGATACTCTAAATATAACTGAATCGGTTCAGCAGTTTTTTTTTTTAAATCCGGTCACAAAAAACCGAATTCCCTTTATAATACATATTAATATGGTTATTAACACAACTAGAAATTTTAAATTCCACATAAAATAAATTTAAAAACTCCTTTAGAAAATCAAAGTTTTCCAATAATTTCAAAAAGGTAAATCCTCTTGAAAATGTCTTGATGCTTGCTTCTCTTGATTTTCATTCCGCGTCGGTTGTACTTTACGAAAAACGAAAAGTTTCCTTAAAGACCACCCGCATCTGCTAACAACTTAACAACGCAGTTTGTCTAGAATTTTTTCTAATGTCCCTGCAGTAAACAGACACAGAAACCGATTCTCATCCATCTATCCCCTAAATAACCATTGTAAGAAAATTGCGAGGGATGTTCTTCATTTGCTTGCTCACTCTCTTACAGGGTAATTCCTTATTTAATTTAATTTCCACTCAAATTACTTTGAAATTTACATAAGAATATGTAAACTTGTGATTTTCTTTTTCCCAAAGCATACCTTCCCCACTCGTATTTACGAGTCGTCCTTACGATTCCAGTTGGAACCGCCAGTACAATTTTCGTTTCTTCAATCAGGATCTGCTCGTTCTTTTATTTTAACTCCATCACCTTTCAAATAACACTTTATACGACCTTACTTCAATCGTGCCCTATTTGGTGCGCATACACTGATAAGATGTGATTACTTTTTGCCGTTTAGTACTAAGTATTTTTAATTTATTTTGAATATTTTTGAAAATTCTTCAAAAGCTTTAATTTATTGAAAATAATCATTGAGTGTTGTATACAAAATACGTCACGCTGTGGCTTTTCGAAACCTTACCCCCCCCCCCCTTCCCCCTCTCATTTTTTCGCTTTTTTTGTAAGCAGTTTGGTACGGTAGTGTTACCTACCGCAGAACTCCATCCACCCAAAGCAGTGACGTATTTTATAGACCTCCCCTTATGCAAAAACAAAAAAAAACTGTTTTCAATGAATTTTTGAATTCAATTTACCTCTAGCTTGCGTAAAACTTTACCTTATTCTATCTTCTCCCGTCCCTTCTTGATTTGTGACCCCTCACCTGTTAACTTTTTTGCTGTTCAATTTATTTAGATCCGGTTTTCTGTATTTTATAAGGAATCTCTGAAGTCAGCTTTTGCCATTTAAGACGTTACCTTATTCTATTACTTTAAAACTAATTCCACGAAGCGCTTTTGTTTTCATTTTCTCCGGTATTTTATTTTAATTTGATGAGCTCTAAGATTTTTTTTTGTTTGCCAGAACCCTTTTTTCAGGCTACTCTAAACTGATTTTGGCCCGGTTATGCAGATAGTCTCTCAAACAAAAAAAAAAAAAATCGCCCATTTCTGAACAGCTCAAAGAATTTTTATCCACTTTTGTGAGAGTTGATAAAAACCGGATATTCTAATCTCACAAAAAAAACCTCTCTCGTAGAGGACAGGTGGTAGTTTGAAGAGATCAAAATCCATCATTACGAAAAATTATAATTTTTTACAATAGATTTGTGTGAATTTGTCAGAATTGAAGTCATATTTCCCAAAGTGTACACTAGTTAGAATGACAAAAGGGCAAAAATCCTGTAAAAGGCGAATATTTAAAAGAACTCAAAAGGACTCGATATTCCGAGGTTGTACAAAAGGATTTTACACGACTTAGAATATGAATCCCTAGTTTGTATTCGTGTATTGCTAAGGACTTACGTTTTTCTCCCAGCAAACGTGGAATTCCTCAACATCAATGACTCGATCCTTGTCTTTCCTTTCCTTAAACAGATGAGAAGTAAAAATACACGTTCCAGCTGTATCCTGTACGGCTGCCAGTCGATCGTTGTCACGAATTTCATCACGTACCAAATGAAGAGAAACTTTCGTTTGTTTCGTATTTTGTGTCCTTTCTCCAATCCTAATATTTATCTTAACTCGTCATCATCCCTTATTCCTCATCTTTCATATCCCGCCCTCATTCATTTCATTCCATGCCACAATCAGAAGAAATTCATCCCTTCGCGTTAGTAAAAAAAAACCTTAAAGACTTTCGTAAAAGGAAAATAAGCAAGCAAGAAAGGAAAATTAGGAAAAATCTGAAAGCAACAAGGACTAAATAAGGAATCCCATGTTTTTCGCTCACTTCTTGCCAAAACTGTAGGTAGAGTAAATTTCGGCGTTTAGATTGCTTTTAATTGAGTTGTGCCTAGCAAGGACACAAAATCCTTGTCATTGCCACCATTACTCCTTCGCGCGTTCAATTCAAAATTTTCCTGTAAATCTTTGACCATTTTTCGCAGTCGAATTTGACACCAACTCAAACCGTCCCCACCCCTCGAATTCTCGGCAATGTCAGCACTTTGTTGTTTCGGCATCGCTTGTTAGACGAGATGACCTCCAACCCTTTTTAACTTTTCCTTTAACTCTGATATACACTGAAAATTTGATTATTTCCACGCGACGAACGGGAAATTCCTTCCATCAGAAGGAAGGGTTATTGCCGTGCTTTAGGCGCATTAGGAAGTAACGTAATAACAAGCAGGAAGGGCATGAACTAAATGAAATCAAATAATCAGTTGATCTCTGTATATGCGAAGATTGCCGCGAGGTCTTTAAGGGTTAAATACGACCAATAAGTTCGAAAACATCTGTCGCCAAAAATTTCACCAGAGTATTTAAGTTGGAAAATGATGGTGAACTTTATTTAATTTTCTTTCATTTTAGATTCTTTGAAATGGGGATGATATGAAATTGTCTTTAATTTACGAGGCGGTGATAGGAATTTTTTTTACTCATTTAATCAGTAATTTTTTATTAAGATTTCCAAGAAATACAGAATTTTTTAAAGCATATAATAATCCCTTTAAATATTCGTTTTTTGACTGAAAAATATATATTTTCATGCCATCTTTACATTCAAAATAAGATAAAAATATTTTAAATGCTAATTCTCAAAGATCCGAATATCATATATGCATATGTGTTACATTTTATGAACTATTTTTGTGAATTCCTTCAAATTTATGAAGAAACAGGCAAATGAAGCCAACTTCTAAAAAGGATATTTTTAAACAAATAAAAATTCCATGTAGCAAATTTATGCTCTTTTTTCTATAAAAATTGAATAAATTTTTAGAATTTGTATATTTTAGTGAAAGAAGGGGCAAAGAAAAATAAATTTGTTTTCGTTTTTTTTTTCTTATTTCATTTGAATTGTAAATCGAATGAAGGTTGGTGGAAAAGTGTGTGATGTACATATTTTAAAGCAGAATTCTCTATATTTCATATCAAAATACATTCATCCGTATGCATATATGAATAGAAATGACAAACACAAAATGACTTTTCTCCCTTTGGAATTACTTTAGTAGCTCCTACCGAACGAAAAGGAAAGATTGAAGGAAAAATTTTGGT
Organism: Chrysopilus asiliformis; assembly: GCA_964034945.1. Classification (NCBI taxonomy): domain Eukaryota; kingdom Metazoa; phylum Arthropoda; class Insecta; order Diptera; family Rhagionidae; genus Chrysopilus; species Chrysopilus asiliformis. The sequence goes on along the minus strand of OZ035962.1, from coordinate 5,782,105 downwards.
GCCTAGTTGGGGCTCAAATTTCTTTGTAATTTTGCTTATTCGTTTCTATTATCACCATTTTAAATAATGATTTTCACAAAAATGCGCAGAAAAATTTACAAAAAAAAAAAGATAATATCATGATTTAATTTTGGATTTTTAGGATCTAGGCAGAAAATTTTAGAGATTTTGTTAAGATTTCTAACAACTTTCAAATATTGCATTCGCTGTTAAGTGGTTGTCTTGCTGTTGCAACCCTAAACGTTATATGCGGTATTTGCAAAACTATAGGTGCGGCCGGCGTCGAAAATCAAAATCTTAGTGAATCGAGTGCTGCCCTGGCATATCTTGCTAGGCAAGAAGAAGCGTTACCGAACTTTTTAATTGAGCAAAGTTTTTAAATAAAGCTCTGACCTTAAAATACGTCACACCCAGGATCGTACCGTAGCGGGGGAGGGGGTGTGGCGAAAGGCGCCCCTTTCGGAATAACCCAAAACCATCACTAACCCCATTAGATGATTCTAAAAATTTCAAACCTCATTAAAATTTTCCGCCATACTCTTGTTATTTACTTTAAAAAGCTAATCGACGATAAGCTGGGTTCTGACAAACAGGCATTCACCTAGGATGTCTTATTTCTGAGGTGGCGTTATAGGCGATCTTTTTAGAAATTTGGAAGTGCGCTGCATTAAAATCGGAATCTTACAAAGGAAGAAATATGGAGATACGCTTCTTTCCAAATTTTAGGTCAATTTAAGGGTGAACTTGCCCATGATATTCATAAGAATTCGCCCGCGGCGCAGTTTTTTTTTGTAAATTGCTGCTTATAAGCATTGTTTGTTACATTTTTTCTATACCTTTTTCAATATTACTCACCGTTTTCAAGAAAATTGCAAAAACCTGTTTCGTTTGTGTGAGGAAGAAGGGAAGGTAACTTAGAGACATTTACGAGAAACGGCACTGTACCAAATTTTAAGTCTCTAGCTCAATCCTCTCGAAAGTTATGGTGTTCACGGACTGACGGACAGACAGACGGATAGACAGACGGACACAGACGAACGGAAATCAAACTCTTTTGTCATCTCCAACACCCTGGTGTAGTTCAATTTCGCGTCCGATGATGCGTTACAAACGGTATACTAATTCTAATATACTTCTATATGATATTTCCGTCCTTTCAAACCCCCCCCCCTCCTCCTCCCCCCTCCTCCTCCCCCCTCCTCCTCCCACATCACACTCTCCCCACACTTGGTCATAGATGTTCACGATTTTTGGTGTCGCCATCACACTAACTGGCCTCCCCCAAAATCTGCGTACTTTATGGACAACCCCTAAAAAAATGTTTACATTTTCTGCAAATTTCGGTAGGAGAGTTTCAGATTTGTCTCTTTTGTACTCAGAAGTTAAAATTGGAAAACTCACACCGCAAAATTTTGTATTTATAAAAATATCTACAGAATCTTTGATATATCTTTTATTAATTACGTGTTATTTGATCGCTCACTAATATTTTTAAACTTATGCAAATTAAATGATTCAAATTTTCTTTTATAATTATAATTACTATTTTCCGCTTCCTTGAAAGTTTCAATTTCAGTAAAAATATTATAATCACTCACCAGTTCCTCAAAAAGTTTAAGGGCAAATTCACAAAATTGCCACAAAAATCTCAGTTACGCGAACCCATTTGACAGTCTCAGGTGTGCTATGACACTAACGCAAAACAACAACGCCAACGACTTTGGTGTAAAGTTGAAACTTTAAAGGAATTTTTGAGGAAGCGTTTGGAAATTGATCCAATGTAGCTCTAAATAACTACCTCAATCTAGAGTCTTATACCTTTCACCGATACTACTTTTCTGGCTGGCCTGTATATTACTCATAGGATATCTATTTCTTTAGTGTTTAAAACATTTTCATGTTGCCATTTTCCATATTCAAAGTTACGTACATAGTTTTTTTTTGTATTGGTGTCGGTGAACAATTTTCATCGTTATTTCATCTTGTCTTAAGAGAAAAGTTAAAGGGTGCTCTCCGCTTAAGTGTTTAATCTATATTCCAGTTAAGCCAGATTATGGCTAATTAAGTGGTGTGAATTATTTTTCCCTTGAGGGCATCAATATATTGCTGTCGTTTCTTGCGTATCTTGCATATAATTTCTCATACTGACAGAATAGAATATTTCGTAGATCTTTCCTTATTTATACCACTAATACTAGTGTGTATACATACATATATGATAATTCACTCATATTTTCTGTACATCTCGATGAATAAATGGATATCTATCTAGCTATTTACCATTCTGATGTGCAGTATATAAATATGTATGGAGATTATATAATTAACTTAAAATATGTACGTCAATGTACAAAATAAGGAAAAGGACCTTCCATTTTAACACTTCTTTGCACACTCTGATATACACTGAATATGGCACACAGCATCGAGATAAGCGAGTTGATTCAGATTAAAATTTGTTTCAAATGTATCTGTATATATATTTAAAACGCAACTTTGAAATCCTAATGGATAAATTTCCTATATACCATCACACTTTTATATACGGGATCAGTTTCTGGACAAGGATGAACAGCTCTTGCGGAAAAGGACTGATGACAACAAGTGCTCTTCATGGGTAACATCAAAAGTTGTTTAATCGAAAAAATTAAAGTGCAGGGTGGTGGATTTGTTGGCTCTTTCCGGACGAATAACGCCATCCCCTCGTACCCCTCAAGTGTCCGTAATATAGCTCCGCTGGAACAGCGTTGACTACGATGGCTCTCCCGAGAGATATTCCTATTAGGTTTTCCGTTGAGTGGCTAATAGTATGTGCTGTGCTTTGCCACTTTTCCTCGGGATTAGGTCAAGCTGTGCTCCAGCTCTTGTCAATTTGCAACTTTGGATGATCATCAGTTTGTCCATAGTAGATTAGTTGGCTTGTTAACCAGTTTTTTAAATGATGTACTTTTAATTTTAATGAAATAATATTGTATTTTGTTTTATTAACATGTGAACATTTTTCACTCCTTTATTTTAATCATTTTTATATGATTTTTCTATCAAACAAATTTGCAGTACGGTATGCTAAGAAAGTTTCGCATGATTGCGAAACATTAACATAACAAAAGCTATAATTGGCAATTTGGCAATCATTGAAAACCCATATGGTGATATGACATTGTTTGAAGTTTAAGTTGTATCAAAATTCCACTTTAAAGTCAAACTTTTCAATAAGATTTTTAAAAATTTATTACAATCGGATTTTATTGTATGGGAGTTTTATGTAGAATCATACCCTAAATAACTTTTGTTCTTGCACTTTTTTGATAAAATGCACTGCTTTTGAGATATTCGCAAAAAAAAACGTTTTCGTTCGTATGGGGGGTACCCCCTTTAATGGTCCATTTTTGCCCATTAACGAACTTAGTCTCGCATTTTACGAAAAACGAATCTGCGCAAAATTTCAAGACTTTAGCTTAATCCGTGCGCCCGCAATCCGCGCCACAGACAGACGGACGGACAGACAGACAGACGGATGGCCGGACATACTAAATTTAACTTTTTTTTATCATTCTAAACACACTGGTGTAATTCATTTTTGTGTGTGATGACGGGATCTTGGCGTTACAAACGGTAAGGCAAAGTTAATATACCCTTTGGTTTCAAATATTTCACTATTCTTGGACATACTTAGTCCGTACAAAGAAAATTTATATAATTCACAATTATAACCCCCTCCCCCCACTGTATCAAGACAAATGCTTTATCAAGAGAACAGTTTCACCGAATCGTGCATCTTCGGAATAGAAGGGCGCTCCGGATGAAATTAGCGGTCAAGAGGAGGGGCTATAAGAATAGCACAGTGGAACGATTTGCTGAAAAATTTCGCTAATTTGTGTCACTATGTTTATTGTGGCAAAATTGCACTATTTATTCCCCCTCTCCCAAAGAATTGAAAAAGTTGTTTGCGATTTCCTAAAAATCAGTGCGTCAAGTCAGAGGAAGTTCGTATATTGCAAGGGGGGGGTGATTTCAGTGAACGTTTTTCCTAACATACCACCTGCCAAACATTAAAAACTGTATCAAAATCCAGGTAGTAGTTTGGGAGATAGAAGGAGAGAGGGTTCGTATCATGTGGGGGGAGTCAAAAAAGTTTCAGAGGACTAAAAAAACTAAATTATTTTTGGTTTATTATTTTTGGATTGTAGAAAAAAATCTTAACTCGCTTAAGTTATTGATATTTCCGCTTTCAATTTTGGAAAAATAATATACATATGTATGTCGGAAATTTTCCAAAATACAGTAACAACATAAATGAGAATTACATTTCTGCAAAGTACTCATTACGGGTATAATATGGTAGTACAGTAATCCCTCCAACTGCGCGGTTTTAACTGCGCGGTTTTAACTGCACGATTTCGCAACTGCGCGGTTAAGTTTTTAATACCAAAATTTCGAACTGCGCGGTAAAAATTTTGCAGTTGCGAGGTTTTTTTTATAATTTTCGTTTAAAAAAACATGTTCCTAACCCCAAAATTTCATACAAAGTAGGGTTCACAGTGCGCGGTTACGGTTTGCGCGCTCTTTTTGTGGAACGTATCTACCGCGCAGTTGGAGGGATTACTGCAGTTGTTACCGTTTTTGTGAGATGGAGCTGATATTTTTCTAATGCATGAAAATTTCAAATATGTTTCAATGAAAACTGAATCTGGCAGGGGTTGTCTATCAAATATCTCATATTTTTTGGCGGAGGGGCTCTATGCAGATCGATTGCGAAACCAGACTTCATACCGAAAATCAAGAAAAAGTGTGATTACGAGGAAAATGGGCCCCAAAAGCCTAAAATTAGCATTGACTTATGCTGCGTTTACACGAATGACAAATTTGTCATTTTTTTTGTCATAAATTGTCATTATCGTGTAAATAGTATCATTTTTGTCATTATTTCTGTCAGAAAAACGACAATCTCTCATAAAAGAATGAACTTGACCATTCTTTGATGACAGCTATTGCCATTATCTGTCATTTGTGTAAACCCAGCATTATTATTTTTTCTTTCTCACAGCGTGTGTAAACGGTATTTTTTGGGACATTAGATTTTTGCGAGATTTTGTTGCGACATTAGATCAACGAACAATCTACCAAAAATCTACTCCCATGCATTTATACAACTTTAATTTTTTAAAGATTCTATTCGAACTTAATAGTAAACACAAACTCCATTGATAATGCAAAAATAATAAATCATCAGAGTAAAAAAAAATCTGTTCTGCATTTAATAGTAATCGGTATGCCCTTTGCTTGATTGCAGAAAAATCTATAAATAGAAGAGCCATTGACATGATGCAAAATACTGAAAAAAAGAATTATAAATACATGGCCATATAAATAAATAAAAAATGTATGCAGAGACAAGGATTGTGTAATTCATAAATTCTTATCTTTCTATCCTTAAGCTTTTTGAATGGATGCAATTTACTCAACTCAATCACGAAATGAATAAAACATTTCACCATAAGTAAGGATATCATTTATTCTTTCTACTTCTTCATCATATTTTTATCTTTTGCTGGTTATCTCTGTTAGTAATTTAGTGCAATCTATCCACTTCTGCGTTGGGTTTCTTCCGTATTTTCCTTGTTTCTTTCAATCCTAGATACGTACGTACTTATCCTACTGGAAGAGAAGTACACCAAAAGCCCCTGTCCGCCGGCTTACGACACATACAGAAGATACTTTAGCTTAATGCTCTGTCATATCCTTCTATGTGTTCAAAGAGTTCGTTGTTGTTGTCGCTACTGTTGTTACTGATGTTCCGGGACTTCCCGGACATTATCCCGGCAGCAGCTTAGCAAATGCTAGACGAGAATGTCATCTACATATTCGCCTAGTCATTAATCAATCAATGTTTGAAGACCATCCCTTAATGGAGGAGCATTTTGCTGGTGTGTACAGTACTACATATATATAGACGTTGTTTCTAATAGAATCCCTCATTTTTTTTCTATGTTTTTCCTTGAACATTTTTTTTTCGTGTTTCAGAGTTTTCCAAAGGAAAAAAATAAATAAAGAAATACGAGAGCTTATACCGTTCGTCTGAGCCAGCATCCTTATCTATTTAGCTGCTTTGTCCTGAATTCCAGGCTGTAGGAGACACAAAGGACTCCGCTTCAGTTGTTAAGAGATGAATTTCAAAAGCAACGTATACTAAATAACTGGTGGTTGATTGAACCTCAAATGCTGTTCAATTGAGTGAAGGGTGGATTTTTTTCGATCTTTTTGTTTTTTTGTGGACGGACCATTTTTGTTTCACTTTTTTCTACGAAAATGACGTAAATTATTGACAGATTCACAATAGCTCTAAATCCTTTGCCTGCAGTTCTGTTCAGTTATCAAAGGGACAAAATATTGGTAGCTGACTGTACATGAAGAATTCATGTGTGAATAATCCTTCATAGAGGAATATAAATTTTTGATGAATGTCCTTTTACGAAGAATTATTTTGTTAATACTTTAAGATATGAAAACTCGATAGATTAAAGTGAAAGGTTTTGCTTTTGAACCAAGATTATAAAAAGCTTTGCTTAATCTAATTTTCATCTTTCAATCAGGCATTTTTTTTAAATTCACGCGAATTTTATGTTTTTCTTGAATCCTTTATCTCTTTTTTCGCGACTTTTTGTATGCAGTTTCTACCGAAGATACCTTCCCCTCCCCCTAAAAGTGTGACGTATCCCCACTCAGAAAAATATTACAGCTAATCCAAGTCAACTTTTTGACAAGTCAACTCTGGCCTGACGCAGGCAGACGGAGTTATCCATCGAAATGCCTATCTCAGGTCAATCCGTGCACTTCCTTACACCCTGTTTTACGTGCTGCAGGTTTAATTTTTTGAATTTCTCCTGCCAGAGGTTAACACATTTGTACATTTCCTACAAGCCAATTACGCCGTGTGCCAGTCAACGACTTATTTCAAGGTTTCTTCGCAAATTTATCTTCCTTGGTTTTCTATCTTCATGAATGAGAGAATTTTTCCACAGTCGACTTTCCCAGCCTTCGGGAAACCAAAATCCAAATTTTTAACGACATGTCATAAAACTTGTCGTGCCATTCTAATATCCCAGGTTAAAAACAGTGATTTTTTGGGTGGCGACCATATTTTTTATGTGAATTCAGGACAAATGAACGGAATGGTAATTCTTTAATGCCTTGAAATTAATCTTGTATTTATTAAATTGATCAAAAATTAATCAATAATTTACTCAACAAGACAAAACGACGCCCGCAGCAAATCTCACTCTCCCTGTCCCATTGTTTTTGAAACAAGGTAAGTTTTTGTGCCGCAAAACAGTACAAATTGCGCCGAAGTCAAGTTTTTAAAAAAATGCAAATTAAAAAAAAAATATGTCAAAAGCTAACATTTTATAACAAACAGCACCGCAGAAATTTTTCTCCCAAAAGTCAAAAGGCAGAAATTAATAAAAAAAACTGCGCCGCATGCTCATAATGCTGCGAGCCGACGAGTGAGTAGACCAACTTTCGACTGTTAGCGGCGTCAGTGAATTTTTCTTACCTAATTTTTTTCTGTTTTAAATTCAAATTGTTTTTAAAAAAATTTCTAAACTACTTTAACAGCATAAATGCTTTTAAATTAAAGACATCCCTTTATATGATATTTTTTCCCCATTTTTTTGGACCGCCTCCTGGAAAATTTGCTGCGGTCCTGCTGTGTTTCTTGGCCGGATTTTATTTTACTATTTCATAACAGAGTTACAGATTTGCTTGGCTTTTGTTAAAATTTTCCAATATTCTTTTCTTAAATTTTACTACTTAACATGTTGCAAATACGCGATAAGACAAATTTCAAGGAATCGCTTGTCGTTAAATTTTACAATAAATAAATTTTTATGTCGAATTTTTTTTTGGTTATCAATAACTCTATATTTTCCCTGATTTTTCAGTTAGTGAGTAGATATTTTTCTCGCCATGTAAGCGAATCATTGGTGTGAATCTGATATTGTAGAATTCCAGTCTGCTAACATCACTTAACTCTTCCGTTTTACGACATGACTCTAGTAAAGTTCGCATATCTTTCATTATTCAGTAATTTTGGTCGTAAAAATCACGAACAGAATAAGGAAGCTACAGGATTTTTTCCCCGGGACACATTCGCTCAGAAAAGTGTGTAAAGAAATATTCGTTCAACCCAATTTTTCTACTGTTTCGACATCAATGTAAACTTTATCTGTTTGTTACATATCTTTGCATCTTGCTCACATAACATTTTTCCCATAATATGATTTTCTTGTTCTTTTTAGCCATTGTTGTTATATGACGAATTACTAGGGAAAAATCAAAAAGATTTAAAGCTCAAACCTTTACTTTTACACACCCGCAAATATTTCGATTCCTGATGCAATTTCTTACAATCTTAGTATTTGGTTTTCTTTCGTTTATACCATTTCGTTAGAAAAATCATCTGTGGGCCAGCTTCTTAACCTTAATGCTACTTTCCTACACTATTCACAGTTTTTATGTTGACCATCAAGTGATGTTTTGGTATAACCGTGAACGTGTTCTATGCATCGTATTATGATAAATTCACTTTACGATGGTCTCATCAATTTTATGCTGTAATATGAAAACATTCTACATACGCGCATAAATCATCGTTTAGGTATTCACATGTGCATTTTTATATGGAAAAAAGCAACTTAGAGAATAAGAAAAATTTTCCTCTTATTGATCGGTGAATACGAGTCTTAGACCGAGAATATCGACAAAATCTAACACATATAGTATCAAGGATGCTGGCAAAATCAGCAGTCAAACAGTCAAAGTAAAATAGATGTGTTGCTGATCTATTTTACTCAATTTCACTGCTTTCATTCACTCTCAATCGACGTTTTATGTATATCTTGAAGGTAATTTATCAAGAATTCGGTAAACATCATCATAAAATTTCGAAGAGATGATTTTCTGATTTTTCCATTTATTTTCTCAATCGCTCGTTAATGTATAGTATTAGGAAGAGGGAAAACGGCGACATCAAAATCCTCCTTTTGCTAATTTTTTGGAGGAAAAAATAGATTCTTTACAGTACCTTTCCTGCCAAAAACACCCTCAAGAAAAAAGGCAAGAAATGATATTTTTATACCCGTATGGTGAAACCAAAGGGTATATTAACTTTGCTTTCCCGTTTGTAACGCCAAGATCCCGTCATCACACACAAAAATGAATTGCACCAGTGTGTTTAGAATGATAAAAAAAATTGAATTTTGCATGTCCATCCGTCTGTCTGTCCGTCTGTCCGTCCGTCCGTCCGTCTGTGGCGCGGATTGCGACGCACGGATTGAGCTAGAGACTTAAAATTTTGCGTGGATCCATTTTTCGTAAAATGCGAGGCTAAGTTCGTTAACGGGCAAGAATGGACCATTAGGGGGGTACCCCCCATACAAACGAAAACGTTTTTTGTGAATACCTTAAAAACGGTGCATCTTATCTAAAAAGTCCAAGAACAAAAGTTGTTTAGGATTCTACATAAAACTCCCATACATCAAAATCCGATTGGAATAAATTTTAAAAAATCTTATTGGAAAGTTTGACTTCAAAGTGGAATTTTGGTACAAGTGCTCGAATTTTGATAACAATATCACCATACGGGTTTTCAATAATTGCCAGATTGGCAATTATAGCTTTTGTTATGTTTATTTTTGTAATTTTTGTTACTTTACGTTTCGAAAAGATCCTGTAGCTTTCTTAATCGTCAAATTCAGGATTAGTGACCTAGGAAAACCTTTTAACGTTATTTTACCCAAAAACATGGAAAACAGGATATTCACATTATCCTTTCAGCCCCTTTCGTGTTGAATTTTGAAATTTAAAAATCAGTTTCGTGATCAGCGATCCCAAAAGCCCCGATTTGCCAGTTTTCGCGAGAAAAATGGGAAAAAAGATATTCACGTTTTCCGCACAGGACCTATCCCTTCGAATTTTGAAATCCTAGGATTGTTACGAATTTTCACCAATAAATATATTTTTCTTTTTTTTTATCCATAACACACGTTGCAGTAATAGATGATGCCGACATTAACGACTTAATTAACGAATTTTTTTGTAGAAGGAAAATTTTTACGTTCTTATACATTCTTCAGCCTTTTAATTTATCCTAAAAATATTTCCCGAACTCTCCTGAGTCTATTAGAGCGTTATTACAAAAATGTCTTTCTGTCTCTTAGTCTGTTAGTCTGTATACCTACATGATTTTTCAAAAACTGATAGAGCCATGAAATTTTACAGGGATGTTTTGGTCCTGGATGGGATGATCTATCAACTTTTGGTGGAGATTTGTTAGCCGGAAGTAAACAAAACAGCGACTCTTCGCGAATCTGGTGTTGGAATTTCAAAAGTTGAAACGCAACGTCACCTCAAATATCCTTTTTCCATTTTCCCTTCAAAAAACTGGAGTTAGGGATTTTTTTAGAACCGCTTATCACGAATCTGGTGCTAGAATTTCGAAACGGGAGGTCCTGAACGCATAACGAAGGTTTTAAGTTATTTCTTTGTTTTTTGGTGCAAAAAAACTCACGCAAAAAAACTTTGACCAGGTAACAGCGGGTATGCACGCTAGTACTCTCACATAATTTTAATATAGAGTATAAAATAGTTAAAATCGGTTAAATCAATTTAACTGCTTAGTAGTATTATTTACTATTTTGTGGTTAAAATGACTATTTTTGTAGTTAAAATTAACTATTTTAGTTGTAGTCCCGATACCACATTATAGGTTTACTATTTTGTTTTCTCGGTGTGTAGCTTTGTGACTATTTCTAACTAAATCCCCCAATAAACAGTAATTTAAAAAATAAAAAAAAATTTTTTAAAAAAAGCTTTTATTAAAAAAAATGCACTAAAAAGAAAAAAATAATTTTCTGGACGCTGTGTATCACAAATATAAAAGCTTTTAAAAAGCGAGATAAATGTTTATTTTATTGTTTTATGCTTTATCTCGCTTTTTAAAAGCTTTTATATTTGTGATACACAGCGTCCAGAAAATTATTTTTTTCTTTTTAGTGCATTTTTTTTAATAAAAGCTTTTTTTAAAAAATTTTTTTTTATTTTTTTTTATTTTGTTCTTTTTAGTCTTCGAATATATAGCTTTACATTTGAGATGTCCTTACAGGCTTTTTAACTTGAGAATCGTATTCAGCGAACCCCAAAACCCGCAGAATATATTTTTTCCCGGAACAATTGAGAAAAAGGATAATCACGTTATCCTTACAGGACATTCCGTTATCCTTACAGACTTTTTAATGACAGATTCGGATTCAGCGATCCCAAAAACCCCAGAATAGATTTTTTTTCCGGAAAATTTGGAGAAAAGGATAATCACGTTATCCTTACAGGACCTTCCGTTATCCTTACAGACTTTTTAATGACAGATTCGGATTCAGCGACCCCAAAAACCCCCAGGATAGATTTTTTTCCGGAAAATTTGGAGAAAAGGATAATCACGTTATCCTTACAGGACCTTCCGTTATACTTACAGACTTTTTAATGACAGATTCGGATTCAGCGACCCCAAAAACCCCCAGGATAGATTTTTTTTCCGGAAAATTTGGAGAAAAGGATAATCACGTTATCCTTACAGGACCTTCCGTTATCCTTACTGACTTTTTAATGACAGATTCGGATTCAGCGACGCCAAAAACCCCCAGGATAGATTTTTTTCCGGAAAATTTGGAGAAAAGGATAATCACGTTATCCTTACAGGACCTTCCGTTATACTTACAGACTTTTTAATGACAGATTCGGATTCAGCGACCCCAAAAACCCCCAGGATAGATTTTTTTTCCGGAAAATTTGGAGAAAAGGATAATCACGTTATCCTTACAGGACCTTCCGTTATCCTTACTGACTTTTTAATGACAGATTCGGATTCAGCGACGCCAAAAACCCCCAGGATAGATTTTTTTCCGGAAAATTTGGAGAAAAGGATAATCACGTTATCCTTACAGGACCTTCCGTTATCCTTATAAGGACGAAGTAGTGAAAATATTGTATTGTCATCGGACTTATATAAGTGTGCAAAATTTCAAGTCAATCGGACAAGTGGAAGTGGGTCAAAATTGGGTTGCAAGATTTGATCTGACAAACAGACAAACAAACAAGATAGCGAGCTAAATAAAAGCTTTTAAATAACCCTTCTACTTACTCTCAATAAACATCAAGACTTAAAATTCAAGAATCAGCAACATAAATTCCATGCTAAGAAAATTCCAATTGAAATCAATGTATCATCAGTTGGAAATTCTTATTTTGTCACATTCGGATAATAAAACACAAAAAATGTCAACCTTTAAAAAGAACCAACGAACAAAACAACAATAAACTTTTTATTACTTTTATTACCTTTGAAAAATGGGACAAAATGTAAGGAGGAGAAGCAATGTTAAGAAAGAAAAAAACAAAAGTTAAAAAAAAGGACCGTCGCAAAAGAATCAAAAATGTTTCCATGAAGCAAACAGGAAATATAAATTCCAGTCACATACGAATTGTGACTTAAATTTTCAAAGTTTACCTTTAGTGTTAACACTATTGCACACACACGCTCACACACACACCTATCAAAATACCCACACAAATAAAGTGGAATGGTTTTCATTTGTTGCTTCTTCAATCTCGAAGTGATTCTTTAATATACTTCCAAAAGTAGACTCCCTTCTTCCCCGGCACTCTGGAAAACATATAAGCAATAGTACAACTAAAAGCTACAAAAATGAAAAAAAATAAAAAATAGAAATAAATGTTGGCCACGATTTTCCAACCGGTCTATAACACACGTTCACCTTATGACTGTGCACGAAATTCAGGTAAGTTCAGGTGATATGTTAGTCCTCTTTCAGGTATTCAGTGAAGTTTTACAGTGACTTTGGTCCTTTCGTCCACCAGAATCCTGATTCCTGCGTTCCACTGATGCCACCGCATCCACAATTCAGTGACTAAATGTGCGATAGAACAAGTTAAAAAGGAAGTAGTCCTCGTGGTCTTAGCAAGGATGAAAAAAAAGGATAAAATGAAATAAAAATAATAATAATATTTAATGAAATGTAATTGAGTATATGGTAGTGGCTTGTTTGTGCTACTGATTCCATTCATGGGGTTATAGGGTTAGAGTCAGTCTAAAGGCATCGTGCTGTACAGGAAAATATCGTTAAAGGGTGGTGGAATTTTGAAACGTGCAAGGGTTGTTTTGTAGCTATAGTTAGATTAGTTGGCCTTGGATTTCATTCCGTTACGTTTCATTCGCCTGGCGCACTTCTGTGCCAAGCTTAATTGGGATTTAGAGTAGACCACAATTGTGCGGTGCGGTGCTTCTTGTTCGTTAGGATTTCCTCCTTTCGTACTACTTGTCCGTTAGGATTTCCCAGCCATTGTTGAAATCGTTCGAGTGGAGTATAGTTGTTATTGCCACTTGTACCTTGGTATAAAACCAACGGTTTAATTATACTTGTACACCTGTTTTTAAAGTATAAATATGGGTTGAAAACGTATCCTAACTTTATACAGTCACCAATGCCAAAATTAAGAGAGAGAGAGAGAGGAAAAAAAATCCAAGATTTATCTACACGTGTGAAGGTGAAACTTTATACTTTGTAGATTTGTGCATAGCTACAATGATATGATAGTATACTATGTCGAAATACTAGCATTAGAAATATCATATCACTGTATATATGCTGTTTGAAAATGCTCATTTTGAGGTTAGGTAAACAGGTGTTGTTTTGCATGCTGTATTTTTAAATTGACTGCATCTCTTCTGATGCTGGAATTATTTTCTCTACACAAGATTCAAATATTGCAACAAAAGGATTAGGTTTTGTTGTAATTGTTATTATTATGATACCAATCATTTTCTACAATTTACCTTCTAAAAATGTACAGATTGTCTACATGTGTGCATTGCTAAGAAAATCTTGACATGTTGAAGCTAATTTAGACGTTTACTCATTTACCAAATATGTACACATTTGACAAGGACATTTCCTGTATCATATTTCCCGTTTGCTAACATTTTGTTTAATTTATTTTCCCCACTTTATTTATTCAATTTTTCAAGCATCAAATTCACAAATATAAATACACTTTAATTGTGAAGTATTAAAGTCTATATATTTTATTGAAGAGGATCTAATTTTGAATATCTTTCTGGAGGCGGTTAGGATAATATTTTATTTCGATTTGGTAACACTTTAGTAATTTACATAAATTTGAATATGGAGACGCTTGTTCAAACTTATGTAAATTATTAAAGTGCTACCAGATCGAAATAGAACCAGATTTGAACAAGGATTTCCAAAAAAAAGTACAGAAGAAGCAAGAAGCAAATCTATATATAAAAAGCCAAATACCACCAACTTATTCACACATTTAGCACAGTATCTCACAAAACACTAAACCGGTCTTCATGAAACTTTCAACACAGATTCGTTTTACGTCATAGGTGCTCGCCAAGGAACAGTTTTTCAAAATTCCACACTTTTTCAGATTTTCTCGAAAACGTTGAGTCGTATCGAAAATATGATTTCACATAACTCTTCTATACATCGAGCTAGAGACTTGAAGGCTTGTGTAGTTGCGTTTCTTGTAAATGGCAAGGCTAAATTCTTGAACGCGTAAAATCAGACCTTTCCTTCCCCCTTCCTCATGCAAACGAAACAGATTTTTGTAATTTTCTCGAAAACGGTGAGTCATATTGAAAAACTTAGAAAGGTAAAATGTATTTAGAATATGATTCTACATAACTCATCCATACATCAAAATCCAATTGCATCACTGCTTCCCCCCTCTCCTATACAAATCGAATACTTTTATCCTTTTTTCTCAAAAACTGTACATCTTATCGAAAAACTTATTAAGATAAAATGTGTTTAGAAAAAAAATCACATAACTTATCTGTTAATTAAAATCCAGTTGGACTAGTTTTTAAATTGAGTACTTTTTTCTATTTTCTGGGAAACGGTGAGTCGTATTAAAAAAAAAAATAAGGTAAAATTTGTTTAGAAAATGATTTTACATAACCGATCCATACATCAAAATCCAATCGGACCACCCCCTTCCGCCTCTCCTATACAAGTGGAGTTTTTTTTAAATAATCACTTTGTCTGTCATCCTATAGAGTATTTGACGATAGGTCCCAGGCAATTCTAGCTTTTCTCATGCTTTTTTTGTAAAGTTATGTTATGTTCTGGAAAGTCATGTTTTGAACTGTTGTCAAAATAGCAATGCTGCCAGCGTTTTTTGTTTTCCTCTGCTATAGAAGGAAAGTATTGTATTCATTACGGAAACCGACTCGAGAATGTAAAATCCTATCCTAAACGCATTTTATCTATATTAATTTTTCAATATGACTCACCGTTTTCGAAAAAAATGTAAAACACTGTTTCGTTTGGGGGATGAAATTGTCCAATCTTGCCCGTTTAAGATCTTAGCTTTGCTATTTATGAGAAACCCAACTACACTGTGTTAAGAAAGTTCGCACCATTACGAAAAAATCAACATTCAGAAAGTTTTGAATCATATTTCAATTTTTTGAAAGTTATAATAATATTGTGTCCTTACCAGGATTACTAATCATTTCTTTAATCCTTGTCTTAAGATAAGTTGATGATTTACAAAAGAAGTATAGTGGGAGGTGAGTTGAATTTTTATCAAACGCGTGGAATGGTGTGAAACTTTCTTAACACACTGTATACAAAATTTCAAGTCTCTAGCTCGATCCTCTCGAAAGTTCCGGTGTTCACGGTCGGACAGACGGGCGGATATACGGAAATCAAAATCTTTTGTCATCCCTAAGACCCTGGTGTAGTTCATTTTTGTGTCCGATGATTGGTTAAATGCGCTACAAACGATATACTAATTCTAATATACTTCTATATGATGTATCAAATAGAGTATAAACATAATAGACAAACATTGTAGCCTACCTGAATTTTTCTACAAAACTATTAATCCATAAAATCCTATCGATTTTTAAAGACAAGTTTTAAAATCAATAGATATTGTTTTAGTTTGCTTGAAATTCGTTTACAATGTCAAGTATTTATCACTGAATTAGCATACCTAAAGTGCAAGAAATACTTCCAATTTAATTCCATAGCATGCATACGATATAAGAAACCCGCCTAACTCTTAGAATTTATGAATTTTCTTTTCTTTCTGGTTTACGGTCACCATTGACTCCTACAGCTTCCGTGCTTAAACTATAAGAGTACGAGTTGAAAAATTTACTATTAGTACCATCACCAAACATCTAAAAACTTTTGTTGCTACCTCATATGTAACTGTGTACACTTTTCTTCACAAAATTTATGTATATATTTTTTTCTGTTCCCGGATCGCTTTTCGTATGTAATGTTTGCTGGTGGTACAGAACAACGGCCTCTGAAGGCCAACATTAGATGATGGTGAAAGTATTCCTTTAAAGAAACATTTAGCTGGATCCAGCAGGACCGACCCGACCACCACACTGTATAATACTTTTCGAGAGAAACTAACTTTGCCAACTAATAAAAGTTAAATTTACCATTAAGAAATTAACGTGTTGTATGCCTCGAGCTTCGAACAAACAAACAAACACTTGCCAACTAAAGCTAACGTGATGCGATGAGGGATCGGAATCCCTTGGAGCAGAAGTATACATCCCGTAACACCTTCTCGCCGATCCCTAGTCCAACAAACCTATCTCAAACAGTAGAAAACATTAAGTTGGACCCACATCCTGCGCCTGGGAACTTACGACAAAAGCCAAACAACACACCATCCTACAATCCTTTCTTGGCCAAGACCACAAAATAATTGCACCCAACCCCAATCAGATTCAATCCCATATCCTTTCACAGTCATATGTGATTGTGCCACTTTGGGAGTATTTGCTACAAATTTTTTTTTTCTTCAGTTCGGTTTACTCCTGGAGGCCTCCTTCAGGTCTTCCTGTTTGTCGACATGGTTGATGGTATTCGAGGTTGTTTTCCGTGCGCCACACTATTTCTTGGCCCATATATATAGTGAAGTGATCTATTCATGGGAAATGTGTGTTCGTCGAGTGTTTGTTCTACGTGGTTCGTGGCTATAATAAAAGAAGAAGAAGAACTTTGAGGCAACAATATTTAGTTGGAGGGTGAAATTGCTTGAGGACTCACTCTTTTCGCTGATGCTGCTGGAATGGGATAAGGCCTTGAAATTAATTTCGTATTCTAGTCCTGTTCCGTTTACACTTTTTTTTTGTGCTTTCGTACATCCCAGCTGTGGGTGGTTGCTGGTCGTACATTTCCTATACCGACCATTCTCAACGATTGTTATCCTTACTCTTCCATTAGAGCTCTTGTCCCCGGGGCAATAATCGTATGGCCAGAGCCTAGTTTTCTATCCTGATTACTACCACTTCCTCCACCGGCAATTTTCTCAACAAACTGTCGAGATGTCAGAACGAAAGGACAACAGCATTTTGTTTATATATGTGGAGAGTTTCGACATTTTCCAAATGAAAATTCTCTTTTCCAGGGAAAAAAAAACACTGGCGGAACACAGCATGGAACGAAATTAACTTCCCTATACGAAAACGGAATTTTCCCCAAGTTTTACGCTTTTAGTGGTTGGTTCGTGTCCTGATTTGATTTTAAATTGTCAGATCAAAATGCTCTCCGAAATTGTTTCCTCCGCCAATTGCTATTGTGCCTAATTTAAACCCATGTCCTCTTCGGTATAGGCTTTACATATTCTTAGACGATATATTTTCCGTAGGATCTCTAAGCTCGGGATTACATTGTCGTATTAGCCGGGAAGATATAATTTTGTAATTAAAGAAATCACGCAATCAGAAGGCGGTTAGTTGGCTGCTTGTTCGCTCCGATTCACAGTTATGTGCGTAACATATGTGATTTTAGGGATATTTTTTTCATTGGGGCTTGTTTTTTGGTTATTTGCTACAGATTCGTAATCATCAGAAGAGCTACAAACTCCTGGTTGGCTTTCCTTCAATAATTTCTTATATTCCTTAGCTAAATGGGTGGTTAGGTTAATTAGGTGTACCTTCTGTCACATAGTAAAATGGTTTTTACTTGGGAAATTCTTCTCCACATTAATATATATACATATATGTGGTAAAAACGACTATACGATTGTGAGAGGGACGAGGGACGAAGGACGAAACGGATGTTGGCGTAAGGATTAGATGATTATTTATTGTTGGCACGAGAATGGAATTACATTGTGGTAAAATACAACTTATTGGCATGAAATTAAGATCAAAATATAAATAAAACAAATTAAAATAGGCTTAGAACTGTAATTTGACAATATTCATGTTCTTGTGTTATACTAGTTTAGTAATTACTATAAATATAGCGATATATTCGCTACGTACGTAAAATATTGTATTTTTTTCATTGGAACGCATGTTCTGGTAATGATTTTTCAGAAAAATTTCATCTACTATTATTAAAGCAAAGCCAATTTTTAAATTAATTTCCATAAAATTTGTGAAAAAGATTTTTTTAATTAACATAATTTATAACATATTAAAAGAAATAAAATTCCTGAGTCAAAGATTTTCTTGATATTTCCATAAACTTCATCACTTTCTTATGCCTAAATTTCAAGTTCTATTTTCGACAAAATGACAATTCTTGCGACGGTAAACTTGGTTATATTTTACTGTGCCCGTTTGGACGTTGTCAGTGTTGACAGCATAATTTACATCGAATTAAAAGAGCAATTACCCGGCCCTTACACGCGACTGTAAAGTCTGTCAGTAGCACAGTCTTCAAATGTCAAATTACTGACAACGAATTAAAATACATTTAGCGAACTGGCAGTCAGTGCATTTTTGTACGAGACTGTGTCAGCGACTGTGTCAGCTCTACAGACACCTGTAAGGGCCGGGTTAGTTACGCGTAAACAATGTATGAAATATTCTCCGATTTCATGTGTAAATAATTTCAGCGTCATTAAATCACACTTAACGCTAATTTCCCGGGTGGCAGCATTTTTTTTAATTTCCCGATGTTGTAAGAGGGCCTGTACATGATGCCAATCAGTGTCTTATGATCATTGCGTAAGATGCAGACAAAAAATAATTTGAATTTGTACGTTGCAAGATGATGATTTTTTTCTATCACCTGATTGTGTCAACTATTTGTAGTTTTTTCCTGCATCACCAGTAACATTTTTTGACAAAAAGATTAAATTTTTCAATTTAATTACATTAGTTACAATGAAATACATTAATTACATTTATTACAATAAGTTAATTACGTGTAGTTAAAGAAAATCAGTTAATTGCGCGTAGCTTGTGAACAGTGCAAATAGATACACACTTTCTGATCAGTACGAAATCTGTTTCAGGCAAAATTATGAGGCGTCGGTCAGTAGATATGTCTGTCCGTCGATCTATCCGTTGTATATATCTTAAATATCTCGAGAACGCGTCGACCTAGTGACTTGAATTTCTTTGTGAATAAGTTTTACGAAAATTGTAGTTGTCTGTAAACTTTTAAAAAAGTAACGGTGACTATAACGGTACTTTCTACACTTTTTTTTTTGAAAGAACACCGCTTTTTTTAACTTCTCAAAACCTATGCGCTCTTGGAAAATTAGAGTATAATGAAAGTTAAGGGATATAAAATT
This sequence comes from Chrysopilus asiliformis, assembly GCA_964034945.1. NCBI lineage: Eukaryota > Metazoa > Arthropoda > Insecta > Diptera > Rhagionidae > Chrysopilus > Chrysopilus asiliformis. The sequence continues at coordinate 5,762,437 of OZ035962.1, read as the reverse complement.
TTAACTGTCTACGAATATCTAACGGCTCTCCACATTTTACAAAAAAAATTCTACATTTTTTCCATTAACGGTTTTTACTTATCTTTAACGGTTCTCAAGATATTTGAAAAAATATTGTTTTTAACTACTATTTCCGAAACTAAATATTGCAGAGGAAAGATTTGTGTTGATCACAACTGATATTTTCCCTTTCTTTAGGTTGGAACCGGAAAAGTTTCTATAATCCTATGGTCAACAACCTCCTCATTACCTTCCTGATGTATATTGTCTTTATTTCATAGTTTTTTCTTAGTTTATTCAGAAAATGTTTTTTTCTCTCTCTTCGAAAGTCAACTTTACCTGCACTTTAGTCTTATAATGAAAGTTCGAGTCGAAACACAAACAAAACGAAAATCTTTTGCACGTACTGTAGATATTTTTATTTTTACCTCTTTGAAGAGAAGTTAAAAGCTTCCTCCTCCACACTTAAAGTTTTAGTCGACCTAACCAGTATAGTAAAAGTCAGAATTCCCTTTTTAGGTCGATAAAATAAACTAGAAAACCAAAAAGTTGAACCAAGTGAAACTAAAATACCGCTTCAGGTTGTATTCGGTACATATATTGACCACATCATCCTAGTTAAGGATCTTTTGCGGACGAGAAGCACAGAACTAAGAAAGATTTTACCCAGAAAATTCTCAATCAACTTAAGGAAGATTGACGTTAGAAAATCATGAGGAAAAAAGAATTGGACAAGTGCATATTGGTTATTTGTGGGACATTGCGGAACACTTGAGAAAGTACGGGTAATTTGAAATTTGAAATCCATGATAGCTTAGTAGATGGTCGAAGTGGTAAGGACATTTGACATGACGATAATCACTAAAATTAACTTAATGAAAAGTTTTAGCTTCAATACAAATACAGGTGAAGTGTTCGTACACCTTGAAATAAGACTGAAATTTAATACAGTTGTTGTTGAAAAAAGATTTAAAATATCTCGACGAATTTATCTTAGTCGAAATAATTCTGTGAAAACAAGTCATAAAGGCATTAGTCTGTTTTTAGGCTAAGCCAAATTGCTCTGTCTATTAAAGTAAATACACTCTTTTTGATTTGATCTGAAAATCGACTTAGGTTCTTATGACTTGTTGCCACAGAATTAATGGCACATAATTCAAAAGCGGACTTTTAAACTTTAACGTCGTAATATGTATATTTTAACGTCGTAATATGTATTCGAATCTTTTTTTTTACTTTACGCAAAATATTATTTTGTGTTGCAGTTTTATAGAACTTTTTCAATTTTTTTAGAAAAAATTGCAAGAATTTATTTCCTTAAAAAATTATAAAAACATTTGAATATTTCATTAGCTGTGATTTTTTATACAAACAATGAACTGTCCTACAAATTTACCTTTTCCAAGACTATAACTGGATTAGCTTTCGAGTTGCCACCCCGTTCACAGTCTTGCAAGATGCCTTGTTATTTTTTGTAATCTTAATATTTATCCGGAAGATTCGACTGTGCCATGAAAAATGTTCGTTTTCTCCCAAGCAAAAAAATGATCAAATCACGGCTGCATCCACCTTATTGTCGGGATTTGTCACCACCTGACTTGTTCCGGAGTTCTTAATATTGAAAATTTCACTCTGGCCTTAAATTTTTTTGATTTTTCCGACAAATTAAAAACTGATAAACAAGTTTGGGCACAGAGCCGTGCCCAGACAAAGCTATCCCCCCCCCCCCCCATGGAAAACCAGTATTTGGCGCCCCATTCCTTAAAAAAAATTTGTTTGTGATTATCTTAGATAAAATTGGGGTGTTACTTCTTCGCCATGCAATAAAAACTCCACCGCAAGCAAAATTTTAATTGAAGGCAATTTCCATAGGTTAGGTTAGGTTAAGAAGACCGCGCGCGCCCAGGGGTGAGCACAGCGCTACACTCTGAGGCCTCGTGATGTCTTCAGTACTCATAAGACCTTTCATCAAACCAGCTGATCCTATTTGAACCAGCCCGACTTGTTGACGAAGCTCAGCATATCCTCGAGTGGATGGTTGCCAAGCTCCGTCAGGCCACTATAAAATCTGGCCCCAAGCGTCCCATATCGGCAGGCTCGCCGGGCTGGATACTCACAGAGTAAGTGTTTCACGGTTTCCGGCTCCTCTTCGTCACCACAACTGCTGCAAAAATCATTTGCGGCCGCGCCCCACCTTCTGGCAGGCAATTGCCATGGTCAAAAACACTCTGAGATTAACCTAAAAAAATGTTTTCCGGCGTATTTCTAGATCCGAATTTGACGCAGCGAACTTCCAAATGTCTCAAAGTTCACCTCAGAAATAGGACGCCCTACACTCAGAAAAATGGAGGCTAACTCGACGACCTACATACGGCGTAATTGGCCTCGGGCAGGCGCGCGTTCGCCTGCATGTGGGCAAGTAAAACTGAGTTGACCTGTGGTCGGAGAAATTCTGAAATTAAGCCACCAGCAGGTGAAGTAGGGCATTGGGAGCTGCACGAGTTGACCTTAGATAGGTTAATTCTGACTGCTAGCTGGCTTACAGACACCTCTGTAAGGTCAGAGTTAACCTGACAAAAAGTTGACCTGGACATTTTTCTGAGTGTAACTTTACTTATCGACCGCCAAAATTTTGCTGTAGTTGCGACTTAAATTCGCTTAAATTCTCCGGCTTTGTAGTCGCGTTGACCACTCGGCGAACTTTTATGTTTTTTTTCTCCAAACCAAATTGTAAAAAAATACAAAGTTTTAAAAAAAAATATATTATTCTTAATACGAAACATTTTAATAAATAATATTTTTTCTTCTCTTTTCAGGTAAGTTTTTAAAACTTAAATCCTTTGAAGAAACTTTTCAACTGCGGTAAGCTTGTAAAAAAAAACTTATCACTATCAGAAGTTCCACTTATTAATAATGAAAAATTTAAAGAACGAATAAACTCTACATAACAGTTACTGTATCGATTAATTTAAAACACCATATATTGTTTTAATTTATTTTTAAATTAATTACAATTGAAATACTAGTCGCAATGAATTAGATATACATATATCATCAATACCCACAATTTTCTAGGGAATTTGTACTTTATTGCAAACAGTTTAAACGGAGAGTCTAATGTTACACCGCATGTATCGCCACAATTATTTTAATATAAAATAATTACATTATTACCAGTAAATGTTTTTCATTTTTTGGAAAAAAAACAATTTGCGGTTATTGAAACAATTAATTTCAGTCTACTCCTATTGGAATGTGTGTCATTTACATAAAACTAGTATATTAACTATATTGAAAATTATCATAGAAGCCCTAGAAATTTTCCCGGTTTTATATCTGCGCGCATTCGCAACAAAATTCGGTTCATGTTTTTCTTCTGTTTTCGGTAAATTGGGAAAACCCGGAATTATTATTTTAACATTGTATCACACCACATTTGTGTTAAATATTTAAATAGCAAAAGTTATAAGTTTCGTTAGATATCAACATTCGTGTTAGAGCTATGTTGGTTATGTTTTATCTAGATAGGAAGGAAATGAGGAAATTTTTGGTAGATTCGGTTTACACAACTCCCTTTTTTTGGTGCATGTAAATTTTATAACCAACTGAATGTGACATGTAATCACGTTGCTAATTATCCTTTTCCATTAAATATGAAACAAATATCATCTGTCGTACATGTGAAAGCTACCCTAAAATATGGATTTTTATTAATTTGGGGCTTGCCAATATTTGCAAAACTATTGCGTATAATTTACCAGATTTTTTGTTTTTGATTTTAAGAAATTAGAAGAAAAACTTCAAATTGGTATGCAACCGCAGTAAGATTTTAGAATTGTGCCAAGAAGAAGTCTTGTCACATATAAATAGGGTGACCATATTTTCGAAATGGCCGGAAGATTCCCGGATTTAGGCTAGGCATTGTTGTGAATTACATTTTTTTCGCCAACGCCTCATTGTTTCAACGATTTTCCAAAAAAAAAAAAACTAATGTATCTGCGGCGCATTTCTCATTATTTGTATTTTTAGAGTTTGCGCTACGACAATTTATGGGACGTAAAGAGCGCAGAAAATTTAGTTGATTTTGTCTTGGCGCTGTATAGCTCTAGATTTAAATCATTGCATCGAACTCTATTTAAAGAATTCTGTCCTGCGGCGCATAGTTCTTGGTTGTTTTTCCTTGGTTCTCGTCCAAATCAAATTCTATTTTCCAAATCAAATTCTATTTTCTATATACAATTTGTTGTTTCGTTGGTGTTCCGTTTCAGAAATCGTTCCTCCTTCTCCTCCTCCCGCCACCCAATCTTATCCTCGGGTTTAAAACATAATTATTTGTCGAAGAATAAATAAAACGAAGAAATGAATAAATTTTTCCCTCAACGTAGATATTTGTACTTGCATTTCTACATTTTCCAATGAAAATTAAAAAATAAAGAAAGCGCTAGAGAGTTAAAAAAAAATATATCTACAAATATTCAAAGTATCTATTCTTGTTTGTATAGTATTGAACAGGTAAAAATCTTAAATATGTGTGGGAGCACTAAAGTTACAAAAGAAATCTCCCCATATAAATTGTACTTTCCAAGATTGTAAATCCCTAGCATAGAGTTCATGTGTGCATTACATTTATCGATTTCTCACATTTCAATTCCCAATAGAATTCAATTCAATTCCAATTGAACAAGCACTCGTACATTTTGTTCACCTTAAGAATTATTTGTCTGCTATGCTTTCGAATATATATGAACTTTTCAAAAATTTCGAATGAAGAAATCACTCCAAAAATATTTTAATGCTATTCTTTTTTTATTTTATTTTTTTTTCACAAAATGAATTCAATAAAATTCATGTAAATTCGAAGAAAACTCTGCATATAAGAACATACACGACTATATTAAATGGAAATTATTTTTAAAAAGAAAATCACAAATCAAATTGATACATTGGGAATGTTTAAGCAAATAAAATATACATTTTCCAATTAAATTTCACCATTAGATTTTTTTACCTCAGGGTTGTAAAAAAGTATTTTGGTTTTTTTGCCCTTCGTTTTTGATAATTGAAAATTCTATTTCAAGAGTGTAAATATGTCGATAGGACAAGGATTCGTAGAAGTCGTAGGAAATTCAATAATATTTTTGTTAATGCATTTCTAGGTCGTGATCCAATTGAACGAGTAAAAATTTAATTAAATCGTGGTTTCGTGTTGTTTGAGATCTATGAAGTTATCAATAAATTGATTTTTCTCGCACATGTTTCCCTGGATTATAAGAAGTAGCGAAAAGCGGAATTTTTCACAACTACAAAGTAATTTCCGGTTGCAGCGTTGCTTCGTGGGTAAAGCACTGAGGTTGTAAGATGTTAGAACCAGCTTGTAGAAAAGTTTCATCCTGAAATTAGTAGTGAAAGCTAAGTCAGTAATCGCCAAAGTGATCGATAGCCCATAGGGGTCGAGTAAATTTTTTTTGTGGAATAGTGGGCGAAGGTGAAGAACACCAAATTTACGCTATTGAGTTATTGCAGGGATTGTAAACGGCGAATTTGGGGACAAAAAATTATTCTAGTAGTTCCCTGGTCAGGCATTTCTTTTGCATAAAAAAAGCCATGATCCTTTTTGCATTTTCGCACCCGTCTCCTTCGTCACACTGTTTAGTTTCCTCTTTTATAGAAGGAAATTCTGGTATTTATGACGGAGACCGACACGAGAACGGGGTCAGATAGAAAATTTCTGATCAATACGACATCTGTTTCAAGCTAAATTATGAGGATTAATATCTGTCTGTCGTTCTATCGGTCTATTTGTCTGTCGATCTGTTTGTTGGTCTGTCTGTCGAAATATTACAGACTTTGTAAAAAAAAATTTAATTTGTCGGGTTAAGCCCAATTCAGACTAAAGCCCAATTCAGACTAAAGACCAATTCAGACTAAAGCCCAATTCAGACTAAAGCCCAATTCAGACTAAAGCCCAATTCAGACTAAAGCCCAATTCAGACTAAAGCCCAATTCAGACTAAAGCCCAATTCAGACTAAAGCCCAATTCAGACTAACGATTGCGATTACGCTTCTCGACCAATGAGATCAAATATTTTAACGATAGGGATATGAAAACCTTGATTTCATTGGTCAAGTAAGCTCAATCGTGATCGCAATCGTAATCGCTATCGTTAGTCTGAATTGGGCTTAAAGTGTTAATTGCGCACGAACGTAGATTTTCTACAAGAAAGTAATGTGCTGTTCACATCAGATATTTATCTGAAGTTCAGAGTCAATCAAACATGCTTATAGACCTGATAGAATAAATAAAACAATGACCCACCCACGCGCCGCGATATCATTCAGAATTATGACAAGCTCATAATATCAGGCCAGATAAACTCTGACTAGCATTTTGCTATTCATATTAGTTCAAACGAGCCAAATATTAGTTTTACACACCATCAAGATGAAAAAGTTACATTGTTTGTGGTATCATACAGATTTTTTCAATGAACCGATGCCATTTATGTTCAAATACAGAACCAAAAAGCTAAAAATGTTAGCATATAAACTGCTGGCAAATTGTGGCATTTCTTAAAGTGATAAAAGCTCGGCACCTACAAAGCAGAACAGAAACTCAAGTAAATTGATTTTTCGCAGCAAACATTGCCACATCAGATATTCTGAAGAAAACTACTTTTCGAGTGCAAAAAATTCTAGAGTGTGAAATTTTGCATATAGAAAGGATTTCGTCTTACTGTTAGTGGTATTTTTAAGTTTTCACTTTAATTTTGTCCTTTACCGTAGACGTGGTTAAAGTAGTTTTATTTCCGCTGAGTAACAAATTCAGCATAAACGAATTTTTTATGGCTATATGTGGTCGTCACCGTACTATGCACCTCCGAGTTATGCTTGTTGAAAAGCACGCATGTATTAGCTTGTAGTTTTTCTATGTTCATTGTGTCCTGTTATGTTTTCCAGTTTTCCTGTTTGCCATTTTCATGTCTAATATGCAGTACAATGTCATCGTTTGGTGGGTCTTTTTTTTGGGAAATTTTCATATAAAAGCGTCTACTTGAACACCTCGGGTGCTGCTGAATGTAAATCGATATGCATATGAAAATGTGTGCAATCAGACCACTTAGTCACTTAAACATTGTCCTACGTCTCCATTGGTTCATGCTATCACGGGCTGCAAGTGCTGCACTATCGGAATATCCTAAAGTATGGATTCTGAATTTTCCAGCAACAGAAAACTCTGTAAATACGATAGCCTTATGCTGATAGAAGAGTAGAACATTCGCCAAATCGATGGTGTTCCTTATATATATACACAATTGTAATGCTTTTGGCAATATACTAGAATGCAATATTTGTGCAACATGTTTGTCGCTGTGCATGTTTGGTGCCAAGGGACACCAAGTCAGGAAATGGCCATCCCGTGAATTGTTTGTCATTTATTTGGTCCTTTTTTGCCTGGGCAAATCGACGCATAGCCAAGTTAACCGAAACGAAACACCAGTCAGTCGACTATGACTGGCAGTTTCGGTTGAAAATATTTTTAGTGGAAAATCGGAAAAGTGTTCAGCTTTTCACGTTCTCTGTACAACAATTCCATTTCGAAGACGAAAAAATTTGCTATATGCTATTCCAAAGAAGGCAAATGGATGGAAATCGAGTTTCAAGTTATGGTCAACCTGATGGCATAGTTGAGAAGCCGTTCTCGTATACAGAAATTTTGTTGATGGTCGACACATAAAAACAAAGAAGGTGAGTAGATAAAAAAGGACTTATACGAAATTCACACAAGGATGGCCACAAAAGCATTCTCCAAAGAGTTGGTGGAGAGCATACTATTAGTAGGTACAGTCCTCATATAACCGAACATTTTGTTCACCTTTTGCATAAAATGCAATTTTCATATTGTTTTTGTGAGTCTCAGTTGTTTTATTTATTTTTATTTTGTATTTTTGTCGCCTTTTGTGATGTTTTAACCTCGTCGAGCCAGAGAACCACTAAAAAGAATTAAATAGAAAATGTTAGAGAATTCACTGAACAGGAAAAATTAATTATTTTGATATAAGTTGGGCACTTTGTATGTAAATTTTATCATTCTTTCTTTGTTTATTCGCTTGCATCCAAATTGATGACAATGAAAATTTAATCTGAATTTGAAGTGTTTTGAAACTTTGTCTTAGTAGAAAAAATAATTAGTTTTATTATTGGAATTTCAAAAAAAAAATGTCAAAAAAAATCTTGACAAAGTTGATAAGGTGGACACACAGACGGATCAAAATATTCACAAACGAGGCATTTGGCCAGGACCCTCGGCAGCTGAGATGTTTTGAAGTATATCAAAATTGAAATTTGAAGCTTTTTTTGGGTCTTCCAAGCAATGTGTACATTTGACCATTAACAGTCAAAATTTTTGCCTGCGGAGCTTTTTTTTAGATACACGGAGAGAAATTTCATTAATTGATTTTGCCTCAACTTCATTCGTGATTAATTCAACTAAGACCACATTGTCGTTTATCACAACGACACAATTTTCATTGTTTAATTCAACTATACATTGCGTGATTAAATAATATAGAAATTACATAAGATTGTGTCATCTGCTATCTCACATGGGACAATCAAATGTCACCAATTCCGAGTAAAGACGGGGACGAATCTATCCAGAAAAATTGAACGTTGAAAGAAGAATTTAAAAATTTGAAAATTTCCTTTATTTTCCCCTTTAACGGTTTTTACGTATCTTTAAAAGATATTTGCAAAAATATTATTTTTCACAAATTTTTTTTCGAAACTAAATATTGCATACGAAAATTTTGTGTTGATCACAACTGATATTTTTAAACGTATTTATATTGTTGGCAAAAATTGATTTTTTTTGTGACACAATTCCATAAACTCCGTAAAGTTAATAAATAATGAATAATGAATTTATAAAGAAATTTCACCTCATCATGTCGCATTTTATGACTTGATATGCATTTTAATTTCGGGAAATTTTCACTCACCGGCAAGTACCGCACTGACGATGAGGTGGAAAATATTTGTCACTCTCTTTATACAAAATTCCAAAATTATTACCGCCAATCCAATTCAGTCATCCTGAGTAAATAATTTACATAAACAAGCTCACCATATTCACAGTATTTCATCCACCATCTGCCAGTTTTTGACTTTCCACCTCTGGTTGATGATCATTACATGGTAAAGAGTGGTCATGAGAATAAAAAAAAATAGCTACAAAAAATTTATAATATTTTTCTATTTGCATAAAATAAAAAAAAGAAAATTGATGGGAAAAATTTGAATTTTTCGCAATATTTTTATACAAATGCCACCATTTTGGATGATGTGGTGACAAAAATGTTGACGTGGTGACAAGACTTTTTACTCCACATGTCGACTAATAAAGTTACATTTAGAATTATTATTTTATTTTATGATAATGTGATTCAATTCTTGCTTAATTAATCTACTATTTTTTTTTTGTTTCGCTGCATAGAATTTGCAAAAAACAATCTTTCAATTGCAATAACTTTTTTACGGATAAATTAAAAAACCAAAAACTTTTTTTTTTGTGTGTCATTGGATTTTGTTAATAGAACATTCAAATATATCTCAATAGCTAATATTGTTTAAAATAATTGGAACAAATAAATAATTTTTATTCACACTTCTAGTTGATTCTATTAATAATTACCTCCTGTTTCATCATTTTATTTTCTAGAAAAAAAAATCCACCTGCAATTTCTCTTTTGTTTTCACAAAACAAACTCGAATCCATAACGAATTTTCAGAATTTTAGTACAAAAATAACAAATAATTAGTACAAAATAACAATACGGGGAAAGAAAAACTCGAGATTGTTTAAAATTTAAACAATAACAAATTTGTAGATGAAATAGTTGAACAAAAATTTATCTTTCAACTTCTATGTGGTAAAGAAAATCTTTATATATGAGTTGAATTTTATGAATTTCATGCTACTGTACCGCAAAAACCGTGAATAGCTTTGCAATTTCGCACACAAGACTTCTTCTGAATGAGTGTCACGCTTTAATTCTTCCGACTTCACTGCACATAAATAAAAATATTAAATTTTGCATTTGTATGCAATGAATTCGACTTTTTCCCCAAAAACTATCTCCCAATAAAACAGCATAGAAAGTTCAGTTTTTCCGGCTACCTTCCAATTCAGCTTTATTCGAGTTTTTGCACAATTTTTTGCAATCCGAAAGTTTAGCATAGTTCACTACACCACCACATTTATATCGCAACCGATCTGTTGTCGAGCGTTTCTGAACAATCCCTTGTTCATTATCTGGTTTCGAGGTAATACTTTAAAATTACCATAAACTTAAAAGGTGGGAGAGTTGTTGTTAATATGTAGCCGAAAAAAATAAGGGAGTAAAAAATGGCAGAGTTGAGATTAGAGTAAGTTCGGGTATTGTGGTACACCTTCTTTTGTTTTCATAATAAATCACTCGTTTTAAAAGCAATCATGTTAGAATTTCGCATACGACACCTCCAGAGGCTTGCCTATAAAATTCCACAGCAATGTTACCAATCATAAACATAAAAGCAAAATTATGATCAAAAAAGTACACTAACTGAAAAAAAAGTGCTTCAAAAAATTGGCGGGTAATGTGGTATACTGTTTCTTCCATACAAATATTTAAGGCGGGTAATGTGGAATACTGTTTCATCCATTCAAATATTAAATATTTGTATGGAAAAAATAGTATGCCACATTAGCCGTTCTCACCATGACAAACCAAAAAAATGATTTCTTAGTCTAATTCGCTTGAATCCAAAAATTTTCTTTTCAAAAATTAAATGTGTTGTCTAAATAATCGTTCACTGATTCACAGTTAAAAAAACAACTTAAAATTGGCTTTCGAGATTCATTTGAATGTGGAGACAATAAAATGTTGATTGTGCTCAAAAACGTTTTTCAGAAAATTCCGATATAACCTGATAAACCATGGACTTGTCAACACCAACAATGGTTGCAGAATTTCACAAAAAACAGTATTATATGTTTGATCTTGCGATGCGGCATCTCATATCCGAGAAATGATGGGGTACCACATTACCCGCCTATACCACAATACCCGAACTTACTCTAATATGTTCAAATCTAACCGGAAAAAAATCCTTTGTGGCTTCGTTTCGCGATTTTTACTTTCAAAGTGGTCCCATATCGGCGAAAGAAACTGAAAGTCTGTATGAAAGAAGGATCTGCTTTACAAAAATAAGTAGGAGTTAATTGCGAGTATGTTATTTTTATTAAAATTTCAATCTTCAACTTCCTGTAATAAATTCTTTTGGTTAATTGCAAAAATCTTACTCTACTGCCACTTGATGGTGAACCGCCGACCACGCTCCCATCCTAGATGACACCTGAAGCCTAAGGCTGGGAATAACAAAATGTAGCGATGTCTTCGCTCCAGCGCTTCAGCTACCTCTAGTCGCGGTCGACGGCTACCGCACCGAGCAACTAATGTTGCCAGGCTGGCAGTTTTTGTTAGTAGGTCAGAAGATTTTCAATTTTAACTCTTACATTCCCAGATTAAAAAAAAGATGACACAAAATGGACGCCGCGACCACAAAGTCACGAAATTGATGCGAATTTAAGGCGCAAGTTACACTTAAGTCGTTTTCTGTTACTACCGAAGTGTGTACCGAACTACCAGGGTTGTGGAGTCGAATTTAGTCAATTTCTAGCAGAGAGCTTAAGTTCCGGAGTTGGAGAAAATTCGTCGACTCCAACTCCGAACCGGTTATTGTACTTCCATGGGCCACCAGAGCGTGTTGTCCATCTAATTTAGATTTGACCTCAACGTTTTGCAACCAAAAACTTGATTCGAGGTTTGAGATTACAAATTCGACATGGATATATGCCCGTGATTTTCTCGTGAACGGGTAGAGATAAAGAGTTAATTTTTTTTCGTCATGTGTTGTGTTCACACTAGAAAAGACCTCTTACATACCCCCCCCCCCCCCCACCCCCACCACCACCACCCACTGTTATCCTATCTCTTCAGATCTCACCCGTGCTAGATTCTTCATTGTTACATATATCGAGTTAAAACGTACTGTGTTATGTTCAGTATATCACCAAGATGGAGTTTTTACATATCTCCCCACTGTGGCTCTATCCCCTCAAATCCCCTCCTCTGCTAGATTCTACATCGTTTGAGATATCGAGTTGAAACTTTTTGTGTTGTGTTCAGCTTAATTACAGGTGAGACTTTTTGGATAACACACCTTTTGCGATATCCACTAAAGCCCCACCCCTACTATTTTCTAGGCCAACTGAATCGAAATTCTTTGCAGATACTAGTTCGAATTGTCCCTTTCCCTTAACAACCGGTTTTAGTATGCCACTTATGAAGGTTACAGCTGCGCTTGATCTTGATTTGGTGTAGTTAAACAATTGAATTAAATGCTTCTTCACGAAATATTTACTTTGCTTTTCCACTAAAAGATATGAAATATTTAAAAAAAACCGATTCGACTTCATATTTAAAAAACATAGGAATACCCTTTACATTAGTTTCTAAAAAGATTTTAAATTTTTGTGGGGCTTTGAGATCTAAAATTATAACTATTAAAAATTATGTTTTTATTTTTAGCGCTTCAATTTTATTTAAATCGATTCTTTCAAAACAAACGATTGGTTTGGTTTGCATGCCAAAAAAAAGTATCTTTGCAAGTTTTTTTTTTTGTTTGAAACATTTATTTCATTTTTGCTTCAACTTTAATATGCCTATAGATTTTTTTTTAAATAACAAACCAATAGCGTCTATTAAGTGCACTGAATATATAAATCCAATTTATAATACACCTCAATTTTATCGATTGTCGAATACAAAATGTAACTATTCCTGAAAATGAAAAAAAAATATCATGTTTAATTCTAGCAGAAACAAACCATAAAAATTGTAGAGATAAAATTCGTTCTGTATAAAAAAATAGGTATAAATTCAGGAAAGAGATTTTAAAATTCATTTTTATTATCAGTGAGTTTTATGGCTACATTCGACATTTTTTTTTTAAAGTACGGAAATGTATCAAATGCACGTGATGCACACACAAAAAACGATTGATTAGCAAACAATCGCATTTTCCGCTTGGATGGAATTATTTAATTATTTTTTATTTGATAGTGATGTATGAACAGTGTTTATTGAGCACACATTTTATCGTCGTTTCGTAATTTCATTTTATACAAATGGTCAATGAAGTATTTCCCCAAAAAAATGTTCATTTTTGCTAAGAGAGATAAATTTAAAATCCAACTTGATTGCCTATTATAAAAGTACTTACGTGTGCAAATTTTTTTTTATATTTTGAAATATGTGTTAAGGAGACTTTTTTTTAAACAAAAAATCTTTTTATAGAAGTATTGCGATTTAAAATAAACCAGCTGAAAGAAATTTTCAATACACATTTTTAATTTAATTTGATATTGAATCTTCATGGACTCAGAAGCAAAAGTTTATGTGCACAAGCATTCAAAAGCTTGGGTATTCAAAACCAAAATCTAATCTATATATTATTCCAAAAACCGTAGGATAGGATGATTGAATCGTAGTGAGGCGTCTTAGGTTTTGTTTACACCAGCGAACTTTCCTTGAATTTTTCCACGAATTTCATTCAAAATGTATTCAGCGAATATTATTAATATATTAGAGAAAAATTTGAGTTCGACGTTTTTCAGGAAAAAATTTCAGAGTTGTTAAAAATGTGGAGAATCTTATATTCTTTAAATTTTGTTATATTCATTTTTTCCCAAAAACGCATAAGTTTTAATAAATTTTAAAAATACTGTATTAAAAAAAATTGTATGTGAGGTACCTATTATGGCTGAGGTTACCTTTCCAAAAGTTGATAGAAAGCTACGATTTTCGTAGAAGTCATTTGCGAAAAATTTCAAGTCGCTAACTCAACGCGTTTTCTAGTTATTGAGGAAACGTAAAAAAGACAGACCAACAGATGTACGTCCTCATAACTTTACCTGAAACGGATTTCGTACTGATTAGAAACTTTCTGTCCACCGTCGGTCATTCTCGAGTCGGTTTCCGTCATGAATTCAATACTTTCCCTCTATAGCAGAGGAAAGTAATTGCATCTGATTCGTATTCTAGGAGCAGAATTTACTCTAAAAATTATTTACACGTTGGCTACCAGCCAAAAAAACGCTAGTATACACTGGGAAAAAACGCAAAAACCATTTCTGTACTTTGTGAGTCACCAGTGAACACAAGATCAATACAGACAAAAACGAACGAATCGAATAAAATATAACGGACAAAAAAAAACCCCCTTTGTACCGCACGAGCGACTGCACTCAACCATGGAACTTGAGAAACTAACGGTAATGACAATAGTGTGTGTACACCGGTGACTCACATGGTAGCCAACGTGTTAATTCACGAAAACAAAATCTACGCACTAGGGGTTTTATTGAATATCACAACTTTTAGACATAACAAAGAGAAAAAATTCCATCCAATTTTAATCAAATTTTTTCGCAAGTATAAATTGAATTCCAGCGTTATTATTTCAGATATAAAGGACAATTGACAAAAGGCAATAATCCATCGACAATACTTTCATAAAGTTAATAAACCTGATTCAAACGAACAAATTCATATATACGAGTATTATTTCATAGATATAAATGACAAATTGTATAATTTTTAGATGTTATAGCAGTTGGTTTGAAATCATCAATATTTTATATCTCTTAATATCTATAAGTTGTGATTTTCAGAATTCATACTAATTATATACAGAGTAGAATTAAATTAAAATAGTTTTCACATTTATGACATTCAATTGAATCCTTAACTGAGTCCAAAACTCATAAGTTTAAGCTTTGTACAGCATATACGGTTAAAATGAGCATAGAAATACGTGAATAGAAATTTTGTTTGAAAAGGAAAACAAATAATATGCGGATATTTCAAAGTATACACACATAGTAATGAAAATCTAAACCATACTATAAGAGACGAGACGAGTATATCCATACTGATGTTTTACTATAGTAGACTATCATCCAACCCTTAGCTAATCTATGTAAAAGGATATATGATGCAAACACGAATATTATAACTAAACTCTGTTTTATCTTCTTCCTTTTTGCATTTTCCATGGTTTTGTTCAATTTTGAAAAGCTTTTACTATGAAATTTTGCCCAAGTTTTCCCGTTGATATCAGATAATTAAATTCATTGTTATCAAACTGCAATAATTGGCCAACTTTGGTCTCTAAGTTAAGCCAAATGAACCTTTTAGTGTTGTCATCTCTTTAAATAAAACCAATGGCAACGTCATCGTCATCGTCATTTCTATACCCTTTTTGGAATAAACTTTAAACTTCGTTCTTTATACCCGACTATAATAGTATACGTTGCTAAATCTATGACTACTAGATATTTATTTATTGTGTTGAACACTTTGTGAATATTATATGGTTATAAATTCTCTGGATTTCAATAGATTTCCTGTAATCAAGTGGAAATATTTTGAGGATATATTCAATTTATAAGCAATAATATTTATTTAACTGAAATCTAAACCACATTTCAAAGTTGACACAAAATCGAATGAAATACATTTGCAGTGTGTAAAAGGTTTAACCAATAAAAAAAATGTTGATTTTTCAACACTTATAAATTTGTAAATTTATGATAAACTGTTTCTATTTCGAACCAAGAATTTGTAATAATTCCGTCAACTAAGAAAGTATTTTTCATAACACATGCATCGAAAATATGCCTTTCGATGCCTCCGTAGCGGGTCGAAAGTTGCGTTTTCGGCCCTAGGGGCGAAAGTGCGATTAGCAGGCCGAAACTGTGTTTTCGCGACGTAAACCGAAAATTTATGAATGAAACTGAACGAGTGAAGTTAGCTATACGAGCGCAGTGTGATTTACAATAGTTGCGCATTGTCGATTTCCATTTTTTGTTATGTTGATTTTTTATTTCAAAGGAAAGAAATTTAAAAATTGAAATCTGTTTTGACCAACATTTCTTAGTAATAAAACGAATTTATAGAATAAAGTTGTTTTGTTTCTTTTAAAACTTTACTTCTGTTGAAGTCAGGGGGCTTCGCCCCCCGAACCCCCTGACCGGGGCTCCGCCCCTGGACCCCGTATATGGGGCTTCTCCCCCCAAACCCCCGTTTGCATTACTTTGCAATACGAAAATCGCGTTTAAATGGCATCTCAAGTCATATTTTCAATGAATTTGTTATGAAAAATTGTATACGCAACTCGGAGCGAGTCAACGATTTCACTCGTGTGATATCTGCCCTCGCTTCGCTCGTGCAGCTAACTTCACACTCTTGAAATCGTTGACTTTCGCCCCTTGTTGCGTAATATACTATTGTGGGTCGAGCGTTCCGTTGATAAATTTTAATGAAAAACGCAGTGAAAGGAGGCAACAGGTGTAAGATAAAACCCCCAAAAATATTCATATGTATGTAAAAGTTTTCTATCTCTATAAAAATAGAGATATTTATGAAAAAAATAAATATCTCTATTTTTAAATTTTTATAGGGTGACCATACGTCTCAAAATGCCCAAGACAGTCTCGAATTTAGGCATGTGTGCACGGCATAACTAAACTTTTGCCTCAGAAGTATGCAATATAGTAATGTAATTTCTTATTCACTACAAAAATAGATATTGACTCCCAATGATTTTCGGTCTGTCTGTGTAGGTTTGGCTGTCAGTTTCGAGTGCCGGTTTATCTGTCGGTCTATCTATCTGCCGGTCTGTCTGTCTGCCGGTCTGTCTGTCTGCCGGTCTGTCTGTCTGCCGGTCTGTCTGTCGGTCTCTCTGTCGGTCTGTCTGTCTGTCTGTCTGTCTGTCTGTCGGTATGTGTGTCGGTCTGTCTGTCTGTCTGTCTGTCTGTCTGTCTGTCGGTATTTGTGTCGGTTTGGCTGTCTATTTGTCTGTCGGTATGTGTGTGGGTTTGTCTGTCGGTATGTGTGTGGGTTTGTCTGTCGGTCTGTCTGTCGGTCTGGCTATAGGTCTGTCTGTCGGTCTGTATGTCGGTCGGTCTGTCCGATATACGTATATTAAATATCTCGAGAACGCTCTGAGACAAAGCCTTGAATTTTTTTGTGTATGAGTAGTTTTCTATAAACCTTTTGAACAATAACGTTAACTATAACCAATCTTCTCACACAATTATGTTAGAAAATATACAGTTTTTTGAAAATTTCTCGAGAGCTATGCGCTTCTGGGAAAAACTCGAATTTAAATTTCCTACATTTTTTACTAACGTTTCTACCGTAACCCTAACGGTTCTTGAGTAATTTCGAGAAATGTTTTTTTTACATATTTTTTGACAAACAAAACACAAAATTTGAAACAAATTTTCTTCCCTCTAATCAGGCTTTCAAAATTTTCATGATTAATTTTGAAGTATTAAAAATTGCTGAACACTTACTCGCCTCCTCCCCCCCCCCTCCCCATTCCAACCCGCATCCCCTTCTGGCTCCATCGGGTTAACACAAAAATTTGGTTATTTTTATGACTTTTTTGATCAAGTCAACCGTTTTCGAGGATTTTGTTTCAAAAACATTTTTTTAAAAGACAAAAAGCGTTTCGACAACTGCCTTTATGCAAGTGCCCTTTTGTCACATCTTACGAAATAAGCGAAAATTCAGTTCTCTTTCAAACTTCTCAATTTTTCCCTCTATTAACACGTTCGCGGACGTAAATGCTTTAGCACTCATTTCCAGATAAATATGCGAGCTTGAAAAACGTGTTTAATAAAAATTTGAAAACTACGATTAGTTTAAAAGATAAATTTTAAAACATGTTTGCGCGCAATAAAACTGTTACTGTCGGTGAACGTGTTAATATCAGTTTCCCATATTTTCAACCAAAAAAAAAACATATCTTAACGTCCACTGCATTCACCTGATTTAGCACCAACGCAAATTTCCTCTCAATTAGCAAATCCTACTTGCCTAACTATAGTTTTAAGTTTGTGCCTTTGGTATTTTAATTGACCTTTTATCCATTCAATCCCTACTATTTTTAGAAACACTTTGTTTCCATCGACATAAAATTCCGATTTAATCGAATGAACTTTTAGGGAAAAATGGAAAATGCTTCTAATAAATAGGGATTTGAGACACATACAATCATGCCGATTTTGGCTATAAAATTCATCCAAAATAACTCTATCTATCCCCACACCCCTTTCTAATTTCATCTTTAAAATCCAATCCAGTCATACCCAATTCAAAAGTTTTCCCCCTTACCGAAAATACTTTTGTTTTTCATTCTGACAGAAAACCATACCGGGATGGGAATTTTTGAGGTTGAGTAACGTCTCATCCCCATTCGATTTCAATTTTCTGGGTTTCGAATACTTAAGGTTTAACTAGACATGAAAATGCTATTTCGACAGATAAACAAGGGCCACGAAAATGTGTATTAAGGCTGCCTAAGCTATCCACAGTGAATTCTCGATTTACAGTCATGCTGAAGTTTGTAGATTTTTGGGTTAGAAAGAACAACAGTTTTGGGAAAACTCTACCGTTTAAGGAAATTTACTAAGTGAGGGGTACAAGCATATTTTTCGATGATTATCCGATTGTTGGGTAAAACTTTTTGCAAAATAAAAGCTTCATAATAAATTCGATAGTGGTTAGTATTTAGTCAGTTTTTTCCGGAAAACTTCGGACCTTTTAAGGTATCTTCTGAAACATAAAAAAATCAGAAATTTTTATAATGTCTTAAATTTTACGATGTGGGAGGGAGATCTTCTCAGTCTGGTACAAATAAACTTACTGGGGGCAACATATTTTTCCTAGTTGCTTCGATATTTTTCCTCAAAAGCTAAAATTTCAGTACAATCGGTCGCTGAAGTTTGTTAGGATTGGTTCCAGAATTTTAGGTTTTGAAACCGACAAAATCAAGCTGATTTTCCCTGATATTTCTCGTTTAGTTCTCGTGTTTGAGAATTTTTTTTACCAACAGTTCAAGATCTCGGAAAACATTGCTGCACTTTGATGTTGGGAAAATCCGCTTATTTATTTTAGTAATTTTTTTTTACGAAATTTTTAGTTTTGTAATTATTTTTTAAAATTTTTGAGCGCTCTGCAGTGAGAAAAAAATTTCAGGCAAAATTATCAGGATGTCCGTGCATATGTCTGTCGTTCTGTCGGTCTGTTTGTCTGTCGGTCTGTTGCTCTGTCATTCTATCGGTCTGCCGATCTTCCGATCTGTCTGTTTTACATATTTTAAATAACTCGAGAACGCGTTGACTTGAAACAACTTTTACGAAAACCAAAACTCAAAAATAAGTTTTTTGAAGATTTCTTGTGCTTTTGGGAAAAAATGCTTTTAACCAAATTGAAAGAAAATAAAATTTTCTGAATTTTTTCGGTTACCGGGTTTTACGTATCCTTAATGGTTTACCAGATATTTGATAAAATATTATTTTTTACACATTTTTCTGAAACTAAATATTTCAGAGGAATGTTTTGCATCACAAATGATATTTTTAGATTGGAGACAATTAAATTTGTGCAACTCATTTTCTCACGCTTTTTCCAGAAAACCTTCCGCACAATAATTTTAAAAAGTCTTAAAAAGATAATCTCCAACATTTAATTTACTTAATACCAAAATCTGATGAAATATTCATCCAATGCAATGTTTGGCTAAATCGTGTGTGATTAGGGTTTTGCCCCTAAAGCACTCAATTCTAGTAAATCTGAATTTTGTCCTGGATACAAATACTAATACTTAATCTTAGTATATTGTCTACTATACAGTATACCTAAAACTCGGTATTTATTTCGATTTGTATGTCCGTTATACGGTGGATATTTTGAAACCTCATGTTATTTCTGCATTTGGGCACATATTGAACATTGTTTTAGGTAGAAATTGTCATTGATGGAATTTTCCAATGGAAATGGAAAACAAATCGGAGGGTAGATACACCATCTAGCCAGAGTTTATACGATTTTACACATGAACTGAGGTTACTACTATTTTATTTAGCATCTCTGTTAGCTTATGTTATCCCCGTTTTGTTATCGTTTTCATTTCAGAGTCCCTACGTTGTACTCAACGTAACTTCAATCCCATAAAGATCAATTTGAGTATATGAGGTCGGATCATCAGATTTGATAGTTTCACCATCCCTTTGCCAAGATCCAATCATCCCCGAAATTCATATACACACGTTCGCGTATAGTTTAAACCATAGATGTTGATGATAATGATACGAGTATGGAACAATTGGCATTGGTTTTGGTCGAGTTGCTCAAAGGTGTCAGTGAGGCTTTTCCGATGCTGTTTAAATGTAAGTTCGTAAGCACTTAATATGGTAATTTTGTATCGACTTTCACAATTCGTTATGCTATCCCAGCCTGTCTGTATTTAAGGCGAAATTGTATCCATATTTATGTTGGTAGTCGCTTCGTATAAAATTCAAAAATAAACAGAGGTGATCGTTGTATGTGTTAAAATACACACGTGGAAACATACTAAATAAAATCAGTCGTCTACACATGTGTCGATTTATTCATGCAGAATTTCGTTGATTTTCTGATATACGATTTATGTGTTTCGAATCTGAAGCTTAATCCCGAATGTGATTGATTTGTTAAGTAGCACTGTTTTTCGCAATATGTATATAGTGTATATCCTGACAGCTTTTTACCATCCCTCCACACTTGCCATCCTCCGTGATATTCACTCCCTAATACCCACTCGTACCCGAAACACATTGAATTAAGTATTCCCTGGGAGATGAGACCGGAAGACAGCAGGTATGGAATTTAAAGGGGGAGAGAGACAGGAAGTTCGAGCTAATTGAATTTCAAATGTGTTCATTTAGCTCTTAATTTGTCTAACATTGTGGGATATATGTTGGCTGAAGTTTTGATAGCAAATCGATTTCAATGTATTTGATTTCGTTGTTTAATTCAGTTTTTTGTCACCGAAAACAACAACGAAACTTAAACGATTCACAAAATCGTTATATATGTTTATCAGTTGTACGAAATTAGCATTGTATGCTTAATAGGCATGACTTTGAAAATTTTTTTTGATTTCTTTAATAAAATTGTAATTAAAATTTTGTAATTAACATTTGGAAATCTAATTTAATTTCATATGACGAGTAGTGTACTGTTTCTGGAGAATTAGATATTACGTAAAATTGACTCGTCGACGTGCCGCGATGTCATCCGAAATTATGTCAAACGACAAAAGGAGATTACATGCATTCGGTTGTAGCTATCAAAGAAGGATGTTCCCCTGTAACTTTTGAACCCCTCAACGGAGAACATTGAATCACATTATGTTGGATTGCTTGAGACGGATGGCGCTGTAATACTTAGTTTCATTTTTTCACAAGAGTGGATGCATTTTTTTTGTGTGCATTTTTTTTACAAGAGTGCTAGTTTTCGCAAAATTTTCAAAAAACTGATTTTTCTTCAAATATCTTTAGAACCGTTAGAGATACGTAAAAACCGTTAAAGCAAAAAATGTAGAAAATTTTATATCCTTTAAATTTTGTTATATTAGTTTTTTCCCAAAAGGGCCTAGGTTTTGGGAAAACTTTGAAAGAATGGTATTTTTTCAAAAAAATATATGTGAGATACCCGTTATAGCTAGCGGTATTTTTCAAAAGTTGATAGAAAACTAAGATTCTCATTCACGCAAAATTACAAGTCGCTAGCTCAACGCGTTCCCGAGTTATTTAACCCTTTTTTAGTCGCTCCTAGATGCGTTGAAATTTGTTCATGAAAATTTGTGTGGACGCCACTCTTGGGTCGAATATGATTTTCAAAAAGTTTCAGAATTTTGCGGTGAATAATTGTAGCAAAAAGCTAAGTGCTCGACCCCTTACCGCTTCGCGGTCCAATCCTTGAGAAAATAAAGAAAAATGTGAAAAATGTTTTGTGGTAAGAATTCTTAGCAACGGTGAAAAACAAGATCTTTAACGTTTCTGTGAAGGTTTTTTTATCTGTTTTGTGGCAAAAAATGAGAAAATCCAATCAACACGTTTTTCATTTTACAGTCAAACGTTTAAAGAATCTATATTAGCACTGCAATCAGTGAAAAGGTAATTTGCTGAATTTTAATGAACATTTAAAGTTGTGGCAAGAATTCTTACTGGGTGGCGAAAAATGGGTTAAGAGACATAAAACGGAGACACGGACAGACAAAAAGAGAGATAGATGCACGAACACCCTCATAATTTTGCCTGAAACGAATTTCGTACTGATCAGAAAGTGTCTATCTGCCTTTTCTTTTGAGTGCTCACTTGCGACAAATTGCATGTTTTTACAATTATTTATAGGGCGCAATTATCGCAATTTTTTTCTTGAAAAAATTCACATAAATTAATATTGCCTACCGAGTACTGTATTAAAAATCATTAAAAAACATTGTAAAACATGGAATAATTAAAACTGCAATTATTGCATTTTTCCATATAATCAAAAAAAAATCCCTTTTGAAATTTCAGAACCAAAATAAAACACTTATGCCTAGTGCTCTATATTCGTATCTACTGTGAATACATAAAAACTGTTTCAATTAAATTCTATATTGTGTTTGGCAAACAAATTCCCATTTTGCGTATCTCAGCAAAATAAAATCTCCACATATTGAAAATGTAAAAACCATGTTGAAAATATGTGAGTTTTGCTTTCCCATGGCATTGTGTGGATTCACGTCAATAATTATAATTTAAAAATACATTTGTTAATAAAAAAAAATCTGCATTACATTTTGTCAATTATGTTTTAAATTGTGATTTGAGTTACCTACCTACTATTAATATTAAGCTCATGATTGGGTATTACTATCAACTCTTCAGCGGGCGCGTAGTTTTTTGTAACGTAAGGGGGCTCTTGGGCTACGATTGTACCCCATTTTAATTATGTTTTCGTTAAATATTTTAAACGTCAATTTGTATTTAAGTATACTTATTTCACCAAATGGAGTCTTAAGGAATAAATTCCTGTAAACAAAACATTCTTGAGAAATCAAGGCGAAGGGATCCATTTATATTTGCGCTTTTTTCCTAAATTTCTCCGCGAATTTTATTCAGCATTTATTCTGTAAAATTTATTCAGAATAAATCACAAAGTTTTCCAGCGATTTTATATGAAAAAATTCAAGTTCCGACGTCTTTCAAGAATAAATTTCGGAATTTTGTTCCATAGTGTAAATGGCGGATTTCAAGTAAATGAAGAGCCTACTAATGTAAGGGCCACATCTATCAGTTTTCCATCAGTTTTTGGGAAACTGATTGGTGTGAACGTAAAATCAGACCGTTATATCCTTGAAAATACTTGCAGTACTAGATTCCAGATGTTTATGACGCATACGGTATATTCAAAAACTAAAAAAGTATATACATACAAGGTCTTTCATTAACCGCTTCCTATCTTTAAATTTATATCATCGAAATTTATCATTAATTTGAAAGGCCTATCGATGCCATTATGTATGGAATATAACATCCTGCAAATGTCCGCCGCGGCTTCGCTGGGTGTCGCGCATCCGAAATGTCCAATTTTCCATGACTGTGGCGCATAAATCAGGCTTAATTTGACCGATGGCATGGGTTATGTTGTCTTTGAGGGCCGCTGTGGTTTGTGGCTTATTCACATAGACCTGCGACTTAAGAAAACCCCACAAGAAAAAGTCTGACCCCGTTACTTTTTCGCACGATCTCGGTGGCCAGTTCACATCACCTCCACGTGCGATGACCATGTCCCCAAATCGCTCGTTCAGAATGTTCATCGTGGCATGCGCTGTGTGGCATGTAGCGCCGTCCTGTTGGAACCACATGTTGTCAGTATCCATATCATCCAGTTTAGGCCACAAGGACTTACTTATCATCGATCTGTAGCGCTCGCCGATGACGGTTATGGCAATTCCAGTGTCGTTTTGAAAAAAATAGGGACCGATGGTTTCGCTAGACCAAAATCTGCACCAAACAGCGACTTTCTCGGGATGCATTTGGTTCTGGTGTATCTCATGTGGATTGGTATCGCCCCAAATCCGATAATTTCGCTTGTTCACATATCCATTCAACCAAAACTAAGCCTCGCCGCTAAATATGATTTTTTACGCCCAACGCTACCTGAACGGAGTACTGATTTTTATGCCCGTATGGTGAAACCAAAGGGTATATTAACTTTGCTTTACCGTTTGTAACGCCAAGATCCCGTCATCACACACAAAAATGAATTACACCAGTGTGTTTAGAATGATAAAAAAAATTTAATTTTGCATGTCCGTCCATCTGTCCGTCTGTCTGTCCGTCTGTCCGTCTGTGGCGCGGATTGCGGGCGCACAGATTGAGCTACAGACTTGAAATTTTGCGCAGATCCGTTTTTTATAAAATGCGAAGCAAAGTTCGATCATGGACAAAAATGGACCATTAGGGGGGTACCCCCCATACAAATGAAAACGTTTTTTGCAAATATCTCAAAAACTATACATCCTATCAAAAAAGTGCAAGAACAAAAGTTATTTAGGATATGATTGTACATAAAACTCCCATACATCGAAATCCGATTGGAAAAAATTTTAAAAAATCTTTTTGGAAAGTTTGACTTCAAAGTGGAGTTTTGGTACAACTGTTCGAATTTTGATACGAATATCACCATACGGGTTTTCAATAATTGCCAGATTGGCAATTATAGCTTTTGTTATGTTCAGAATTTTTTCTTAACTCCCATAACACTCTTACTTTTCTTCTATGACAAACATTTTAAAATATTTACATAAAAGAAATTTTCTATCACAAAAATAACAACCAAATATAAAAACTTGAGTAAATGAAAAATTTCAATTAATATGATCTTAAATCAAAACAAATGCGTATGTTTTACTAGTCAAACTATACCAAATAAAAATAATAAACGTTCAATAACAAATTACCTTCACTGAAATACTGTTAATGATTAAAAGAAATTGTCAATAATTATGGATTAAACTGAATTTAATCCGTATCAATATTTTTATGAATAATTCCAGTCCTAATAATATTGAACGAACCAATTTGATTGTCCTTGCGGAAAAAAACTTATAAAAAAAATACAATTGAGGGAAATCCATGTACATGAAGCCACGCATGAACGTGTCTAAATGCTTGACATTTCTAAATATATTTAAGGCCTTCTATGTGTTTTTTTTCTTTCTTCTAACATTATACTCATATTAGGTGTGAATTACAATTCAACTGCCACGCAATGTCCAATTACTGTTTATTACTTTATTTATTCGATTTTCCTTCCTCTATTTTCATTTTATTCATATGTGAGTATTCTTTATGCGTTTATAATAATATATTTCTATGGTCGTCAATATTTCGTATTTATATCACCTAAAAACCATGATGATGATAATATGTATGGGTAAGGAGTTGCCATGTGGGTTGAATTTTTTCAATATTTGTGCGTTTAATATCACAATTGATAAAAGTACCAGACAATCTATAGAATGGTTGTATCCGAACTCATATCGTTTAGATGAAATATATGCGATATCGAATATAGACAGGTAAAATTCTGAATATGTCCTATAAAATAATGCCATTTGAATGACAGACAGGACACACTGTACTGTAGGACATTTATTTTGTCATTTTCGGAAACTATAGATTTTTCAAGTGTAACGCTTTCATTGGCTTTATGTGAATGGCTTTATTACAGGTCATGTCAAATTAACGAAACCAAGTTAGAACTATCAAGGGACAATGGAATAAAAATCAAGTGTCATAAAAATCGATCCGTTCTGGTTAAGAAATTCTACGCATTTTATTTCATTGTTTGTACTTTCTTATACGTAGTATAATAAAGTATTGTATTGCTGAAAAAAAAAACATTTCCCAAGCACTCCTCAGTCGATTCGAGGATCATTACAAAAACGTCTTTCTGTCTGTCAGTCTGTATGCAAGATTTCTCAAAAACTAATACAGCTTGAGCCATGAAATTTGACAGGCATGTTTGGTCCAAGAATGGAACAATCCAATCAACTTTTAATGGAAATCCATTAACCGGAAGTACCCAAAATGGCGGCTTTTTAAAAATTTCGGTTTTTGTTATTTACTCCGAAACTACGCGTTTCTCAGTAGTCTTATGTATAACAAAAGTTGGAGACAATAACATTTTCTACATTTTTGTGTCTAATAAGAACTCCATATCTCAAGCCGTTATCGAGATATACCGTTATTTTTTAAAAAAAATCAGTTTTTTTGAGATTATCTCAAAAAATAACCAGTTTTTGGTAGTTTAATGTGTGAGATCAATTGAAGAGAATAATGTTTTCCATAATTTTGTCTTTTACCGTTATCCGATATCTTTTACCGTTATCGAAATATTATCATTAAAAGTTCAAAAAAAAATATTTTTTCAAATTGCTTGCAAACTAAAGATTTTTTGAAAAAAAAAATAGTTAAAAGTAGAATTAAAGTTATTACATTTTGGTATTTTTTACCGTTATCGAGTTATTTCAGATTTTGTGAAAAAAAAATTCACATTTTTGTACACTTACATTTTATCCGTCAGGTAAATTGTGCAAAAACGTTGAATTTTGTATAAGAAAGTCATGTGCTGTTCTCACCAGATATTTTTTCGTCGTCTTCTTAAGAATTGAATAAAGGTCAAAAAACTCATTTGGTGGTTACGGTCGAAAGGGACCAATTAGCCATGTAGGTAATGTCAATAAAAAAGGACCTTTGACTATTATGATATTTATTTTTCTGATATTCTCATTTTCGCGTGATATTTGAATGGCACCATTAATTTTACCGTTGAATGCGTAATCTTTAAAAAATTATGTGTAGCTAGAAAGGTCTAAAAACTCACGCGACTATCAAATTTATTGACTCTTAAAATTTTGTTGATTCTTTGAATTTAATATAGTACCAGGAAGACCGAACCATGCTCGGAGACCTCAAAATCCTCCTTTTGCTGATTTTTTTTTGGAGAAAAAAGTAGATTCACGTTATCTTTATATTTAATTTGCTGAGATTGGAAATCCCCGATCCAAAAACACCTATCTGCTAATTTCCTCTAGAAAAAAATGAAAGAAAGGGTACTTTTGTTATCACTACAGGACCTTCCGTTTCGAATTTTCAAATTCTATTGTCCGATACAGGATTACTTTGATATTAATTTACTCGAAAACAGGATATTCGCGTCGTCTTAATAGGACCTTTAATCCCCTAAAAAACCACCAACGCCAATTTTTCCGCGAAAAAATGGGAAAAAGGCTATTCACGTTATCCTTACATTCGCCGGAACAGTCCCGGATTTATGCATAATTCGATTTAGTCTGTGACGGAGTTTCACTATAAGTTTCTACCTTCATCGTGTTTTCCTTCATTTTTTCCAAAAAAATCACCTGCGGCGCAACTTCTTCTTTTGCCTGCGGCGCATCGAAATCAAAATATCTAAAAAGTGATTGAAAATTCACTTATTTTAGAAAATACCTGGCGGGGGGTCTCAGGTTTGGGAAAAGTCAGGTTTGTAGTGGAAAAATCGAAAGCCCTTGGCTCCCTTAGTAATACTGTAAAGTTTCATTAAGATCGGACCACCCAATTCGAAGATACCAGGTGAGGGGTATCGAGGGGAATTTTCTCAGAGGGGAGACCTATCTAGATCGATTCCTTGTCCCCGAAAATCCCTAACCAACAAGTTTCGTTAAAATCGTTAGGCGGATTTTCGAGATCCTTTGTGCAGACAGACATTCCTCGTATTATATTATAAGACTTTTTAAAAGCTTTTATCTTGTTTTTTTTTTGTCGGTTTGCCTGTCAGGGTAAAATCTTGTAATCTAATTTAAACTCACTTTCACTCGTCCGATTGATTTGAAATTTTAAACACATACGTAACTGTCCAAAATAAAATGGTGGCCAGCAGACGCCATTTTGTTTAAAGCAATCAAACAAACGAAACACTATCCTGTGGGGTCTTAAATGCCGGTTTTCGCCTTATATGAACTCACATTCTTAATAGGTTTTTATTTAGAAAAAGTTTTTAAAACGCGTTTAAAAAAAAACTTTTCCATTAAATTAATTAAAAAACCAACAAGTCACAAAACTTCTTCACCGAAAAATATGATCTTTAACAAAATTTAACTTAATTCTGTAGGTAAAACTAATCATAAAGTAGAAAACTGACGACCCAATCGATTATTCAAAATGTTTATTTGACGTCTTTGCTCGTTTATCTTCAAGGGAAACAACTTTGAACACGACCAAAATTTAGTCCACAATATGGAAAATTCAGTGGCGTTCAGAATTCAAACTGACACTGCTTGTTACATGCAAAGTAACTTTCTTAATTAATTGCTAGGAAAATTTATGATATCTTATATGCACCATATATCCGTCGAGAAATAGCAGAACACAAGAAAATTAAGTGAAATTTTGTAGCGCTTAAGGAAATTTCTCAATTTAAGGAAATTGACTTGACACTTTAAAACTGTACAACGCTTCAAACTTGTTGGCCAATTTTCATTCTATCCATGGGTGGCTAATACGTGTGTATTATTAGTTCATATTCGAATGGATTTTAAGAATTTTTTATGCAATTTTGTTGCTTCTCACATCAGTCAGTAAATAAAAGTTGGGTGGTTTTGGAAACCTTAAGAGTTTTCTAGAAAAAGGATAAAAGAAATATGAATCCCAGAAATTATTTTCAATTTTTCATAATAGTTTTTTTAAAATATGAGTCATGTTTTTAGATGTCTTCAGACAGTCTAGCAAGCGCGTCCGAATGTTCAAAGTGTGATCCTTTTTGTAACAAATCGTATAATAAATGCGAATTGTATTAAATATCCTTAAAGTGCGACCAAACCTAATCGAATCTCACTGACTCGTGAAATTTGTTCCGTGAGTTTACTCGCTTTCAGTCCATGCCATCATCTCATCATCATCGTCCTATAATTTTCCCTCATACAGTCAGATACCTGGCTAAACATGAAGGAAAATCATTTTTTGCCTGCGTCTTTTCTCCCTTTGGACATCGTTTTCCCCAGTGGGCTGGTTTTTTTTTTCAATCTTTTTACTTTTTTATGACTTTGAGATTATTATATTATGAGAAGGTGGATGAGACTAATCACTTCTTCTTCTTCTTTGTTTGCTATTTTCCGTCCAGCCTGCCATCATTGCTACAAACTTAAAAAAAAAAGTGTAATAAAAAAATGAAATAAAACGAAGAAAAGTTTGTTGACTCAATCAAAATGAAAATTGAAAAAGTTTCCCTCAACAAAATAAGAGCGTTTAGTGCTGTTGTAAGGACTTTTACAAGATAAATGATCTCGTTAAACACTACAAAGGAAGCAAATGTTCACATTTTATTGATCCCCCCCCATAATGATTGAAAGCAAACTGACCCCATGAAATTGGTGGACTTTTTCATTTAGTTTACACTCACTATCTTTTGGTATCCTCTTCCACGCCAGCAGCACCCGAAAAATGCCAGAAAAAAAACATACAAGATATCCCTGTAAATGATATAAATTACTAACCGTCATGGTAAAGGTCCAAGTGCCAATTGCTCCTGTCATCCCGGAAAAAAATCATCGGAATCACTTTTTTTTTGTTTCGTTGGAAAACTTTTTCCAGGCTATAACTTTCGATACGTTTTCGTGATAGTAAATCGATGCATTTTGCCTTGCGGTGACTCCACCTAATTTTTGATATCGTTTGAGTGATTGTTGGTAACAAATTTGATAAATGACCGAGGCGGTGATATTTTTTTTTAAATTTTTTTTTTATATATTTGGTTGTTAGTTTTTCTATTGTTTTGCGACATCTAACATTATTCCAGAATGGCCAGGATATCTTCGACTATTGTTTCTATGTCTTTTAATAGATCTCACGTTTTTTTTAGATAATTTTCCTTTCTCGAGGACAAAGCAAGGACAATCGTTTTCATTTCATTTAAGAATGAAATATTTCTAATGGTCTGTCCATAAAACGCGTGACACATTTAGGCGAGTGAAAGGTGAAAGACTGGGGTAGTGACGGATTTTAAGGACTGTCCGTAATGCATTTTTTTATCTTAGTTTTTTTTTAAATCACAATAAAAATGTTTAATTACCACTCTTCCACAATAGCCATGAATTTAGGCGTTTATGATTTGTTGCTAATCACAAAATCGGATGTTCTCTCTGCAATGTGAGTCTGATTTGTGACTGGCAGCTTTCTGAATTGTGAATGGCATAAAAATCACAAGGGGCCAAATCTGGAGAATAAGAAGGATGCGGCAATTGGTTTAACCCCACTTACTGCAGTTTTGACAATGAGAAATTTAATTTATAGAATGATTTATCGTCTAGAATTGGGGTGACCATATTTATTTTGGGTCAATTCGAGACAAAATAAGCGGGTGAAGAGTTTGGAGGAGAAGATACCTGAAACTAAACAATGAAAAGCGGAACAACCAATTGAAACTACAACTAGAAAACAATACATTGACAAAAATCAAAAAATTATATCCGGAGTAAAACAGCTAGAAAATTTTACACGCCGCAGGTTAAAGTTTACACTGTCACAAGCAAAAATAGTTCAATTTTTCGCGCAGACAAACACATTTGCGATAAATGTGTTTTAGGTAAAAAAATCATTGAAAAAATGTGCCGCAGGCGAATATAAAATAATAGCCACCCACAGCCAAAGTGGATGATATTTTGCATGTTGAGGGATCGTGTTTTCTGACATTTGATAAACCTTAACACTAAATTGAATAATCGGGGACTTATACTTGCCATATCTACGATGGAAGTGTGCAACTGTTAAAGTAATGCGTCACTGATAAATACACCTCCGTAAGCTGCAGTTTCAACGAGAAAATTGTTTCATTGGAATGGGGGAGAGACGAAGGAATGGTCCTATTTTGCTTGTTCAAGAATTCAGTAGAGCTATTTATAAAAAAATACAACTATAAAAAATTTCAAGTCTCTAGCATAATTCTTTCGAAAGTTATGGTGTTCACGGACAGACGATGGACGAACAGGCGGAAATCAAAATTGTTATGTCATACCAAACACCCTGCTGTAGTCCATTTTTGTGTCCGACGATTGGTTCAATCCTTCAATTTTCCAGTGGTTCAATTCCCCTCAAAACTTATTTGTTCCCATTGACAATTTTTTTTGTGATTATACCCGTATGGTGAAACCAAAGGGTATATTAACTCTGCCTTACCGTTTGTAACGCCAAGATCCCGTCATTGCACAAAAAAATGAATTACACCAGTGTGTTTAGAATGATAAAAAAAATTGAATTTTGCATGTCCGTCTGTCCGTCTGTCCGTCTGTCCGTCTGTCTGTGGCGCGGATTGCGGGCGCACGGATTGAGCTAGAGACTTGAAATTTTGCGTGGATCCGTTTTTCGTAAAATGCGAGGCTAAGTTCGTTAATGGGCAAAAATGGACCATTAGGGGGGGTACCCCCCATACGAACGAAACCGGTTTTTGTGAATATCTCGAAAACGGTGCATCTTATCAAAAAAGTCTAAGAACAAAAGTTATTTAGGATATGATTCTACATAAAACTCCCATACATCAAAATCCGATTGGAATAAATTTTAAAAAATCTTATTGGAAAGTTTGACTTCAAAGTGGAATTTTGGTATAACTGTTCGAATTTTGATACGAATATCACCATACGGGTCTCCAATGATTGCCAGATTGGCAATTATAGCTTTTGTTATGTTTTTAACAAAAAAATTTGTTAATTTAGCAAGGATTTGACTCAAATAACCGATTTTTTCTCTGAGTTTATACTAAATCTAATATAAAAATCCCTCTCGCCTCGTAAATATCACTCTATTTTGTTACAAAGTTACGCCTCCAAAATCCCGGTGCATAGTGTGAGTAAGCACCATAAAAATTGGTTAGAGTTTGTGGAGCAAGTTCAAGAAGAAACTCAAAATCAGCTCGAGGCATTTTATGGACAACTCCGTGCCTGCATACTTCTTCCCTTTGACGAAATTAATGAAAATTTTAACTTAATCGGCCAATTGGTTTCCAAGACAAAGTTTTTGCAAACAAGTAGATCAACTAATAGTTTGATTTAGTTGTTCCACTTCCTTTCCTTTTTTCGAGGTTTTTCCCATTTTCAATGAATATTAATTTCGATTTCAAAAATCAGTCTTCAAAAATTTTATAAAACATGATGATTAGAATAAAAATCGATTTATGTACGTTTATTTGCGTACATCTAGTATAAGAAGATTTTCTTTGGACAAAAAATAGAAGAAAAATTAAGTGAAAAGTGTTACTTTCTCATAATAATTTCATAGGACATCAAACACATTAAACATAATCCACTTTGCTTACGCTTTACTTCTCTGATCTTAGTGTCATCCTTCAACCTTAAAATTACCACCTCACCCGCTTATTTACGGATGTATACAGAAACTCACCCCCGAATCGTTTTTAACCACCTTTTGGCCACCCTGCAGAGATAACCTTATGAACTGACTACGAGATTGTGTTAGCGGGACTGTCTTCACTTCTTTCAGCTGGCATCATCTGTCTTTGGATATTAAAATATTCTCAAGAAATAGCAATAAGGACGAACAAGAGCGGATTTCTTACAAAATAATTCAATTCAGTTTTCGCCTTTCTCAGTTTTTTTTATATATATATATATATTTTTATTCCTTACCCGTGCCCATGCCGATGTTTTGCTTGTTTCTATGAAGCTTGTCTATAAAATTTTCTCTATATATTTACACAAATGCAAAATAGATTTATATTCCAGAGAAGATACTTAAGAAATGATCATCATCATCATTTTTTATATAAAAATTCGCCTGTCTTTTGTTTTATTCCTGATGATATCCCAACAATGGAAAAATGAAGGAAAATCTGATGCTTTACTCCAAAACAGTAACGTTGTAAGAGTGGATTGGAAGAAAAAAAAATGATAGACGTTGGTTGGTTTGATACCACCCCACCTATTCAAGTTCATATAAGCTATATATGGGTATGTTGAAGGAAATTTTCACATCTATACGAGATCGTTTGACAGTATCTGAGCTATTTAATTCAACGTTTACCCTCTAAATACTGTTTACATATCTATAATAAAAATATACAATGGAAATTTCACTAGATATATACATTATTACAAGGACAATAAGATGAGACAAAAGCACTCTTAATCTTCTGTCTTAGATATTTTAATGAAGGCTTATACAAATACTATAACGCATCACCTATATATGTATATATTTGTATAAAATAAAATTACTATATTATCGTTTGATATATAACGGTTGTGTATTTCGTTAGTCTCGTTTGTATGACAGAAAATAGGATGAGCGGCGAGATTTTATCGGATAGAAAATGGGGGGCAAAAATAGGAGTTATCCGCTACAGTAACAGCAACAAACAATGAAAGAAAAATAAATTAGCATCAGATCAGAGCCAAAGGACATCATAAGGAAAAAAAAGTATTCCAAGAATAATGGTAAGAATGAAGACAACGATGATGACAGTATGAACCAAAGTCGAAGAGAATATAGTTGAAAAAAAAAATTTCGTGTAAAAAAAACTACAGAAATAACAGTGAGCTTGGCAGGAGGACACCAGATGGCATTTCCACAAGTCCGTTTTAATATACATCAGCATAACTCCTCGAAGCACCTACACATCTTGAAATTCAACCAATACAAGGATACAATTTCAAGTGTACCGAAATAAGGAAAACTTATACAGCAAATCTCTGAAAGCAACACGCAAAAATATGTGTATACTTATACGAGTAGAAATAAATGAAAAAGAAGAACTTCATATCACAAAAAGGACGAGAAACTTTGCTATTAACTTATCATAAAGTCCTTTCGATTGCCATTCCTCCTTCTTCTGGGGTTTTCTTCCTTTAGTAATTTTCCCAAGCAACAAATTATAATTCTTACCGCAAACTTACAACATAACCTCAATGTGTTACCTGTTTGTTTTATTTGAATTAAAAAAAAATCGCAGGGTAACTCACATTCCCAAAAAGAAAACTGGGAAAATAAGTAATTAAATATGTTTTCAACCTTCCTTGAAATACCTATTTATTTTATGAATAAAATCATAAAACATTTCGCTCATTTGCGGAAACATTGTTACTCAAAAAACGTAATTTTTCAGGAGACATTTTTTAAGATTTTGGATTACATGATTTTGTACTAAATTCTGTCACTACAAACATGTTACAAATGCTTTTCAATGGCGAGTATTTATTGAAAAGCTAAGACGTTTTGTTTAGAATCAAGAACAAGGCAAAAAGGAGCCATTCTGTATCATTAACTTAAAACGGTTCATTGTTAAGTTATGATACTGTTGTCTCAAATAAGCGATTTTTTCATGAATTGGGCGATTTTTTTATCAATTTGGTTTAAAAGAATTATTTTGTCTCACAAGCCATGTGTTTAGTTTTCTACCAAATGTGAAAGGTAGAGCAAGGGGACGGTCGGAGGCGGGGGAAGGGGAAGGAAATCATTTTTAACACTCACTGTCTCAGGTGTTGGTTCACAATAAAACCGTTCTTAATTGTATCCTACAAAAAATTGGTCATATGGATAAAATCATTGTTAAATTTACCAAATTTTTATTCAAATCACAAAAAAATTATCAATTGGAATAAATATTTTTGGTGGGAAAACTTTTTTCAACAACAAATAGTTGTTTTAACAAAAATAAACTTACAAATGATTTTTAGTTACATCAATAAAACAATTGTGATATTGGCAATGTCTGATTTGTTAAAATAACAAAAAAATTGTTATATTTACCTACAAATTTTTGTTTTTCAAATTATTGAATTGACTTCAAACAGCCAAAAGAAAAGGAAATAAAATGAAATAAAGTAAAAAAAATTGAAAATAAATAAAATAAATGCGGTTTTGAAACAGCGGACTTGTGACATATACCCGTCGTTGCCGGGTCAAGTTTTTTCAAATTTTTACTTTTTTTTTTTTGATGGTCTATGTTGGAGCTAAACTTCAGGCCAATCGGCTCGGTAGTTTCCCCGCGAAAGGGTAACATAGAGTGAAAACTAAGTTTAGAGATTACTTTACTCCCTCCCCTTACTCCCCCACCTCTCGGGCTACTTTTTAATGGGTCTATGATGGGGCTGGACTTCCGACGAACATCTATGCCAAATTTCAGGGCAGTGGGTTCAGTAGTTTCCCCGCGAAAGAGTAACATAGCCCAAAAACTATGTTTCGAAATCACTTTACCCTCTACCCTTACCCCCCTCCCCCACCCCGCGCGCTACTTTTCAGTATGCCTATGTTGGAACCAGAACTACCACAGACGCTCTTGCCAAATTTCAAGTCCATCGGTTCAGCCGTTTTTGCGTTAAAGAGGAACAGACAGACAGACACCAACTCATTTTTATATATTAGTATGATTACAACAAGAGTATAAATTTTTACTATACTGGAGAGCCTGGATTTTTGACATCCTGTTTTTTCTAAAATTTACTTTTTGTGAAAAACAGTCAATTTTTCCATTCACTGTTTTTACAAAAATCTGAGTTTGAAAAAAAAACGAAAAAAATTTTTTTTTGTGATAATAATGATTTTTTTTTAGTTTATTATTTTTATAAACCCATTTTCTGTTATTATGGTTACCCTTAAATTAATTTTGAATCGTTTTAATATTAAATTTTATTGCCTAAATAATACTTATAGCGAGTTTGAATCACAGATTTAGAACATGCTCTATTCTAAAGTCAAAAAGTGCCTAATTTATCCTATACCATTTTTCTAGAAAAAATCGTCAAAATTTTCTTTGCAAGCAATTCTTATTCGCCGTTAATTTGCTCTAAAATAAGCTTTAAGAAAAACAATTGGTAAACTTCAAATCCATTTACCTGAAAAACTTTATTCATTATTCTAGTGTTCCACTAAAGAATTTTAATATGTTGTACTAAATATGTAAATGAGTTGATTGTTATATTAAAAACTTGCAAAGGTCTTACAACCACCTGACGTTAAATGTCAAAACAAAACATTTTCTTGTTATATTTCTTCATCATGAAACATATCGTTATCACTGCAAAAAAAATTTTAGATAACTTGAAAATAGCTTCCGTTTTCCGTTTGTAGCCAAACCTATTAAGAGTGTTGAGGACTTTGACAACAAAAGAAAATAGACTTTTATACTTTCCCTTTCAGTATCCGCATTTAACGTCCTTTCGCGCGGACATCCCTTTGCGGTCACTTATACCCTAAAATTCTATTCGGCACATATTTTTTTATGATTTTTTTTTTTCGGTATTCTTTCGCTTTTTTTTAATACCTCCGCCACGAGTGTCGTTAATGACCCAATTGAGTTAAATGTCAGACTGTAGAAGGGCTCAATAAATAGCACAAAACAAAAGAAAAAATCTACCCCCAGCCCCGCATAGAGTGGGGATGAAAGAAAAACTCCAATTCAAGACATGCGAAAGGTCACGGGGATCCCTTTCCGGGTGCCTATACCAAGAAAATGAATGGGAAAAGACGAAAATTCTATAGACGTCAGTTTTCTTTTTTGTATTTCTGGACGATCGAGGCTATACAACTACCAGAATGTTTAACGAGAAATAAAAAAATTAAATTTACTGACCAGAGGGCGACCGTGGTCGGCTCCTGTGTTCGTTCCTTACATTTTCGTTTCCTTCTGCCTTTGATGGTTAAATACAAGTCTTTATAACTAAGTCCCTTTACAGGATGGGTTTTTTTTTCCTTCTACTCGACTTGCCCTTCAACCATCAGTTGGTGTTGTTGTCGTTTCTGCTGTTAGAACTGAAGAAGTCATTCGGGAGTAAGGGTAAGAAAATTTACTTGAGAAAATTTACGCAGCACACACAAATTACGTCCTTAGCCGCTGGCCAAGGGAAATTGGGTGGCCAAGACGGTGTAAGTCAGCCCTAAGATAGCTTCACTGATGACTATAGACCTATCGTCGCTTTTAATGTTAGGGACACGCAGATACTCTATCGGTTTTAATTAAGTCAAATTAGTTTTTATTTATAGAATTACATTTTGGCCTAAGGACTTTTCCCCCATATTAGATCCAAATGTTATTCAGTCAAGTGATGAAGGAATTATAAAATCCTACTTCCATCTATTCGCTGTGTTTCGTTTTCTAGGCTTATTCAATTCGATTTATGAAAGCGAAAAATCGAAAAAAAAATCCGAAAAGCAACGAGAAGATTTCTTAGATCAAATTGAATTAGAAAAAAAAATCTTTCGCTTTAAAAATTGCCAAAAATTTATAAAATCGTCCTTTTTCAATTCTATTTGAAACAATTTTCTATTTGGTAGTTACTTGAGCTTGAATATTCCATTGGCTTCATTGCAAAAAAAAAAAAAAATACGCATTTTTCGTGCATGCCACCATCACATTTTCTTCTGATTTCTTTTATCCTATATCAGCGATGACTACGGGCTCCAATCCCAAGAACCAATTTTTTTTTGTTTTTCCACAAGGAAAACATGAGGCTGACGAAACGCTAGCAGGAGAATGAGAACAATTTCAAGGACTTGCTGCGTGAGTCGGTACTCAAACACGCAACGGGTATTGTGAAATAAGGACATTTACGGTTTAAAGTAAACCATCCCATAGTCTACTATCCACAATCCTTCACCAATACTTGTGCAATGAAGTTCATTTGTTTACTGTGCTATTGCTGATGGTATTTTCATTTTTATTTATGTTTTTTAGTTCTCCATTTCGGTTTAATTTCGGGAAACAGTGAATCTCAAGCGTGGAGCACGATTTTTTTTAATGTGTCGTGTCTATGTCTCAAGTATTTTTAAATACGTACAAAAACGCTATTTACTTGCAAAGTTGCACAGTTTTGGAATAAATTCAAGTCAAATCCTTACAAAGTTTTCAATTTAGAGAGGTTGAAAATTTTTTAAGTCGCGATTTTCAAGAATAAAATCGCTTCAAAACTTGAAAAAGATTTTTTTTTGTGAAAAAGTGAAAAAGTCTTTTGACCCAATAGGTTTACGAATTGGATTGTTAGGTATGGAAAAATCATATGAAAACACTTTTCTAAAGATTTAGTTATTAAATCTGTACTTTGTAAATTCTAGGTAGCTTCAAATATAAATACAGGGATG
This sequence comes from Chrysopilus asiliformis, assembly GCA_964034945.1. Lineage (NCBI taxonomy): Eukaryota > Metazoa > Arthropoda > Insecta > Diptera > Rhagionidae > Chrysopilus > Chrysopilus asiliformis. The sequence goes on along the minus strand of OZ035962.1, from coordinate 5,724,303 downwards.
AGCATTAGCGCCATATTGTGTAAATTAATTGTTCTAAGGCCCCGTTTATACTTACGATTTTTTCATGAATTTCTCCGCAAATTTCATTTAGAAATTTCTCCGCGAATTTTATTCATCTAAAGCAAAATAAATTCACTTTTAGCAAAAGTTGTCAAAATTTGAATTTATACAGACAGTTTTATTTGAAAAAAAATTAGTTCGGGCTTATATCTAAAATAAATTTCTGAATTTTGTTTCGTAGTATAAACCGTTGTGCAACATGAATATTGTGTCGCAGAATAAAGTGTAGGCAGGAAACGTCACCTAAATAATCCATCGTATGGAGTCTCAAATGGAAGTGCCTCAAAAACAATCATAAATTTGTTTTCCGAATCTCCTGAGAAATAAAATGGTCGACGCACGACGCTATTTTGTCGCAATAGTACAAACGAAGCACTTACCGAGTGGGATCTTAACTGACAGAGCTTCGCAAAATATTCATAAATTTGTTATTCGAACATAAAAAAAAAACACGAAAAAAAATTAAAAAAAGTTTATTAAAACGGAAAAAAACAAATTTTTGGTCACTGTATATTAAAAATAATACTGAGATAAAAGCATAAAAAAATAAAAAAAAATATTTATTTCGATTCTATTTCTGATACACAATTTAGTAAATTTTTTTCAATAAAAGATTTTTAAAAATATCAGTTGTGATCGATACAAAACTTTCCTCTGCAATATTTAGTTTCGGGAGAAATATGTGAAAAATAATATATTTTCAAATAACTCGAGAACCGCTAAAAGCACGTAAAACCCGTTAAAGGAAAATATACAGGAAATTTTATGTATGTAATTTTTCCCCCTTTAAATTTTGGTGTAGTTTTTTTCAAAAAAGCGGATAGTTTTCAGAAACATTTCCAAGAAACCTTATTTCTTAATAGGAGTGTGTGATAAGTGCTTTTTATATGTAACGTTACTTCTTGATAGAAAACTACGGTTTTTGTAAAACTGATTTACGAAAAATTTCAAGTCACTAGCTCATCCCGTTCTCCAGGTATTTAAGATATGTAAATCGGACAGAACGACGGACCTAGATACTGGCAGACAGACAGATTGACAGACCGGCAGACAGACAGACCGACAGACCTGCAGACCTACAGACCTGCAGACCTGCAGACCGGCAGACAGACAAACCTACAGACCGACAGACGGACAGAGCGGCAGACCGATAGCCTGACAGACCAACAGACCGACAGCCTGACAGACCGACAGACCCACAGCCTGACAGACCGACGGAACGACAGACAGATAGACCGACATACCGATAGATAGACAGTTGCAATTGTCAAACGGATTTCATTCTGATCAGAAAGTCTCTTATACGCTCCCTTTCTCGAGTCGGTCTCCGTCACACGGCAAAAAATATGGACCTATATGTAATTCAAATTAAAATCTAATCAAAAACAAGATTAGGTTTTAATCCAACGCATGGATTAGAAAATTTTCAAATATTTTTTTAATTGAATTTGATATTAAAGTCTACAATTTTTAACACGTTGGCTACCAGCCAAAAAAACGCTTACTCCGCTAGTATACACTGGGAAAAAACGCAAAAATCATTTCTGTACTTTGTGAGTCACCAGTGAATACAAGATCAATACAGACAAAAACGAACTCCATGCTCCACAAAAAAACCCCTTTGTACCGCACGAACGACTGCACTCAACCATGGAACTTGAGAAACTGACGGTAATGACAATAGTGTGTGTACACCGGTGACTCACATGGTAGCCAACGTATGAAATTACAGATTTTAATATTAAAAGTATTTAAGTTACAATAAATACAAAATTTTTAAAACTTAATAAAAATAAAAAAAAAACCGGAAGACAATTGAAATATTCTATGTTTTCTCGGGTTTGTCTGTATTTGCAAAAGCAAGTCTTTTCGTTAGTCGGTATCCAATTGGGAAAACCGTTTTTGTTTCTAATAATACTTCAGAAACGTGTATTTTTGTCTATTTTTCTGTGCGACGCTATCATTTTTCAAGGAATAACTAGGATTATGTGAGAAATGTCGGTATTTGGAATAAGATTACTGGGTTTTCAGACGACACACAATTTTCCTCTATTTCCCTTCCTTGATTTTCATTGCGTTCTCTTCTAACTTGGATTCACGCAGTTTATTCAGTCTGACTTCATTCCTCTTTAAAATTGATGCCATTTTGATGGCGTTTTATGAAAATTCGAGTGAATCATTAGCTTCGAAATTTATTAATGGCACGTGGTTAATGACGTTATTGAATTATGATATTAGGAAAAATCTCCATGGCGTTGGAGAAATAATTTCAGCAATTCAAGTTGTTCCCTAACCATCGCTGAAGGGCACGCAGTTAATACAAAATTAATGACTAGAAAAAAACTATAGTGGACAGAAAGGAAATCGTCAAGGACATTCATTTCCAATAAGCAATGTTTTGTATCTACAGCGATTAACATTTAATACCAAAGTTGATCAACTTTGAGTTGATATTTTTCTTTCTATTTCTATTTCTTTGTGGATTATTAAATGACGTAACATTACATCAAAGTGTGATAGCATGCTAAGTCCATATAATTTATCAATCTAAATTGACTGAAAATGAAACTTATTTTCGATCCATTACGCTTACAGCCACATTTATCCGTTTTTGACCTAAACATCAAGTGGATAAGATGAGATACACAACACATACAACACCATCATCATCATCAGCAACATTCAACATTTAGCATTTGAAGGAAAAGCTTTCCGATTTTTTACTATCCCGATATTTTCCCCCGTCACCTTCTCTTTATTACATTTCATTCGTTCGGTTTTTGTTGTGAGGATTTTCTTTTTTTGGCTGACTACTCAAACTTGACTGATCTTTCGGAAATTTCTTTAACAAGGATATACTTGCACGCACAAATATGAATCAACGCTGATACAAAATTTGTATACAAGAGATATACCTACACGTTGAACAAATCCTGTATATTTATATTCACGTCCAAAGAAATCAGAAACAATCTATTATTCCAGGCAGAAAAGTATAGCGAGAAGATGAAGAAGAAGAAAAAACGCCTGAACCGAAATGAAGCCTCTTCCTTAATTGGATCCCAATACTATATCTTGGTGTGGCTGCTGCTTTTAAACCTCTAGTGATGAACATACCGAGAAGGCCCAGGCGAAAATAACCCGGACTATAAGGGAAAAAAATCGACAACTGTACTAAATTTCACCCTTGGAACGATGACGCTAAAGGAGAGAGAAAAACAAAATGAAAAAGAATTTGAAGAAAACCAAACTCCACAGAGGAATCTTGTCTTGAATTTCCGGGATACGAGTATAACTCCCCATTCCCCCACGCCGCCGCCCGAGTATCTGTGCCTGCACTAGATAAACTACCATCGATATCTTTCAATATATCGTAAAAAGGAAATATTGCTGAACAGATCTAAGATGGAGATAGTATAGACATAGCAACAGAAATAAAAATCTAGGGCTCTCGACTGCCATCAGGATTTGGCAGCTACCAGTCAGGAATTGTCGGGATAGCCTGAACCTTCTGCCGAGTCGGTTTTCTGGAATTGGCTGGGAAAACATGTATCTACCGAAAAAAAAAGCGGAAAACGACTCAGAGTCCCGAGAGAGCCATCGTTTTACACGCACACTGTAGGCGATTTTTCTTTACCACTAGAGTCCCTGAAACTACCATCAAAGTCTGCTCTTATGACGTTATCCGATATTCAGCATCCAGCGACTAACTACCCTGGTTGGCCCTTAGTAGCCGGGAGGGCTTTTTTGTCATGCCTATCCCTGAAACAGCACTCTGGAGCTTTTCCATTTTATCCTTCCTAATCCCAAAGTGCTTTCAGTTACGTTTTACTCTTATTCCAGCCAAAGTTGGAGGTTTCGTGGCTATGCGTGTGAGCTGGAACACACTGAGATGCGCACACTGATAAAAAATTTGTGATTTCACAACGAATTTTTTTTCGGTATTTAACCTTTTTCTTAAAGCTTAATTTAGACTAGCGATTGCGATTACGATCACGATTGCAATTCCGATTACGATTGCGATTACGATAGAGCTTCCTCTACCAATGAGATCCATTCTGTTATGTCCCTATCGTTGAAAGCTGTGATCTTATTGGGCGAGAAGCTTCAATCGTAATCGCAATCGTTATTCTAAATTAGGCTTTAAGAAATAAACGTACATTTAAATCTTATGGCGCCTTTCTTTTAAAGACTTTCAACTTGTGTAGTTTTTTTTCACAATTTCACCTGCGGCGAATATATTTTTTTCAATTTTAGCCATTACATAAATTTATTGACCACCGTCGGAAAAGGAGATCACCGATCCTTGTGTAATTCTAAATTTCGAAAAATGGGGTCGAAATATAAAAAGGGTTGGAAAGTCTTAAATACAATATTTTATTTGAAAATGGCAGTTTTTTACACATAAACTGCCCATCTCATTGCAAAATTGTTCCGATTGATCTCTACAGAATGCTTAACTTTCAATATTTGTAAAATTGATAGAAATAAACAGAGTTATTAATTTGAATTTAGAAGCTGCCCATAAAACACGTCACACTTTTAGGGTGAAACGGCGATGTTGTGACCGCGGTACGAAACTCTATACAGAAAAAAAAACCTTAAAGGTTATGTCGAGGGGATTTAAAAAAACCGTGACGTATTTTGATGCAAAAAAATTCAATAATACAAAAAAAAATTAAAAGTGTATTTTTTAGCTGTTCCACATTCTGTAATATCCTAACTCTGCCTATTCTAAGCTTATGGAAACAGCAGCTCCTTTCCATATTAATTGTTTTTCTCACTAATTCTTCTAACCCACACACTAGGAAAATCTTATCGTACTTTTCTATACAATTATATACATAAGTTTCTCCTAACATATTATGGAGCGCTGGTAGCACCGATTTCTCCCTTAGAGATTTTAGTGGCCATCAAAACATTAAAAATATATTGATTTAGTGATTTCATTCAAAATGCGTACCCAGTAAGTGAAAAAAAGCAGCCAGGAATAGGAAGAAGGATCCTCGATGTGCGTATTGGGATTAGCAAATAGGATAAGGGTATTGAATTGTACGGCTTCCATTGAACTGTCATATTATCCTTTCTTTCGTAGATGGTTGAACATTCTTACACTGCAAGATTCGGTTAGACGGCAGGATTCTGTTGGATGGATCTCTGCATCCTTGGACTGCTTTTCGTGTCTTATCCGCATCGTTAGCTTTTTCTGACTGCTATCTTATGCCCATCGTCCCAAAACTTCGCTCCTTAGCCAAGAATATACACTGAACTCCTACACATACGATTCGCCTGATTGAGAGAGTGTATATTTAGGCATTGAGTGATGATTGCGTTTAAGGATAAAAATTTGAAGCGATTACCAAGTGAGTCAGTACTTTGTGCTAGATTAAGCTGATGGCATAAAATGGATAAGATGGGATTCAAAGATAAATTTTTTTATCCTTCGTTGCCAGTTTTTTTCCTTCTCTCTCAGTTTTCATCTCGAATATAACTTTTAATAGGTTTTTATATTCTTTGTAATCGTTTCAACGTAGACAAAGTGTTATTTTTGAATGTGTTATTCTGAACTGAACAGCATATGACTTTCTTAGACAAAATCTACGTACCCGCGCAATTTACACCAATAAAAATATTAGTTTACATAAAAACACAAAAAAAACTTACGCAATGTGAAATATCTCAATAAGAGTGAGAGATATTGATTTTCTATGAAAGGCAAAAATGTAGAGACATCTCATATGTTTAATTCTTCTCATAACTATTTTATCGAAAAACCGTTAATTTGTAAGAAATTTGTGAAAATGAAATTTTTTATTTCAACCAAAAATATATCGATAACGGTAAAAGATAACGGCTAATGAAAATGGCAAAATTGTGGGAAATCGCTTGAAAATGGGATTTTCAATCGTGAATCGCAATCGTAATAGGAATCCTTAGTCTAAATTGGGCTTTACCGGCTGCTCCAATCGGAGTTAATAGTGGGACAGTCTATTAAGAGCGATTGTCCACTGTTTAGATTATAGAATTTCTAATTCTGTTTAACGGATCTGCAAATAAAGTTTATAGGATCATTCGATTCCAGGACCAAACATCCCTGAAAAATTTCAGGACACTGGATTAAGTGGTTTTCGAGACATCTTGTAGGCAGACTAACAAACTAACAGACTAAGAGACTAACAGACTAACAGACTAACAGACTAACAGACTAACAGACTAACAGACTAACAGACTAACAGACTAACAGACTAACAGACTAACAGACTAACAGACTAACAGACTAACAGATTAACAGACTAACAGATTAACAGACTAACAGACTAACAGACTAACAGACTAACAGACTAACAGACTAACAGACTAACAGATTAACAGACTAACAGATTAACAGACTAACAGACTAACAGACTAACAGACTAACAGACTAACAGACTAACAGACTAACAGACTAACAGACTAACAGACTAACAGACTAACAGACTAACAGACTAACAGACTAACAGACTAACAGACTAACAGACTAACAGACTAACAGACTAACAGACTAACAGACTAACAGACTAACAGACTAACAGATTAACAGACTAACAGACTAACAGACTAACAGACTAACAGACTAACAGACTAACAGACTAACAGACTAACAGACTAACAGACTAACAGAGTAACAGACTAACAGACTAACCAAAAAATTTCCAAAAAAAATGTTGTCTTCGTGAAATTTTTCAGACTTTTTTTTACTTTAAATCTTGCTTAATTTAAAGTACAATTTGATTTTTTTCTCTTTGATGAATACTTTATGGCGCCAATAATAAATTTTCTCTGGTTCCTCTGACATAAAATAAAATTATACACTTGTTTAAATCCTATAACTTATTAATAATCTTCCATTACTTGCTTGTTTCCCACTTAATTCTTTAATGTCATGAATTGTAACAAGGAAATAATTGTATCTTGTTTTACATTCCCTGAAAATGTTCTACATATGTCTAACAAATGCAAAATTTAATAACCAATAATTAAAACATTTCACAAAATTTAAGTTTCAAACATTTAACACCAATCCCTCAAAATGCACAAAATTATACGAAAATCTTGGCACTGTCAGAAATGTAAAACGATCTTTCATATCCTTTTTAGATGATTTTCGTCTGTTTTATACTTTTTCATTTAATTTAAAAGCTGAATTAAGAAAATTTACATGTTGGCTGCTTAAGCACATGAAACTTAAATTGCGAATCGTGTTACGCCAGATTTAGAGTTTTGGAAAATCGTAAAACATTTATATGACAATTTTATAGCATTAAAACTGGAGTAAAAGAAGACCTCTAGCTAGAGTTAAACTCTACAGACACAGATAATCTGTTCGTATCTGCAATGATATTTCATTATACCATAGTATAGGTAATGGTATATAAGATACATAGATTTCATGTGATTATTCTATACCAGCAATATTTCGAAAGACCAGACAACATTATTAGGGTGTATAAAAATACAGATAGTATTGTTTTATATTACTATCTCTAACTACAATTACAAAAAGTATCTCCTATAGCACTTAGAATTTAACTACCGATTTTCAACTCAACTCAGCCCCTAAATTATCACAGCATCCCTTGATTGTACAGTAGTTTATGATTTTCCATGCAGTTCGGTGCGGGTCGAAATATATCTTTTAATATGTTTTTTTTCATTTATGCATTGTTTATTTTGTTGACGTAAAACTCTTTTTTGTGATGAAGGTTGCGTGGTGCATTTTTATTAGTGTCGGTACCGAAGCCACCGCAAAATGAGTGGTTGAAAACAACAACTTCTAGGATTCAGAATTAGTGTTTTTTTCGTATTTTAATGTAATTAAACTTCTCGGGAATTATTGATGGCATAGCGAGAATACTTGCATTTTATAAAATATGTTTGAAAAAAAAGTAGTTATTTAAAAAAAAAATTGTCTGCCAAGTAGTTTTCGAGTTCCAGAACCTTAAAAAGCTATTCGTGAGTCCTGTGAAGGCTTGCCCCGCCCTCTGCAAATAATGTTTGGAATGACGAAAAATAGCTAGCAGGAAAAAAATCACTTTGATGTTTTAAAATACAAAAGAAAGACTAAAAATTGGGACAAGAAACTTCGTCACAAATGCGCTGCAGACAAAAATTTAAAAAAAAGTCAAATTTGTAATTTTTGAAGTTATGTGAATCCCGGACGAAAATTTCCTGAAAAAATTTCCCGCTGTCGAAAGAAAAATTTAAACTACAATGCCCGTATCACTCTGACAACTGCGATTACGATTACGATTACGATTGCGATTACAATTGCGATTACGATTAGGATTACGATAGCGATTACAGTTGCGATTACAATTCCGATTACAATAGCGATTACAATTGGGATTACAATTGCGATTACAATTGCGCTTACGGTTAAGATTACGATAGCGATAGCGATAGCGATAGCGATAGCGATAGCGAATGCGAATGGGGTTACGATTGCGATTGCGATTATGATTGCGATTGGGATTGCGTTTAGGATTGCGATAACTATGGAAGCTTCTTGACCAACGAGATCAAAGCGTTCAACGCTAGGGACATGAAAGCTTTGATCTCATTAGTCAAGGAAGCTCAATCGCAATCGCAATCGTTCAACCATCAGACCAACGGCGAACATCCATAACAAATTTCAGGTCAATCGGGTGAGTCGTTTCCTCGTGAAATAGAGGGAAAGTATTGTTTTTATATATTAGTATAATATATTCAATAGCAAAATCTTGCGAAAAACTCCGAACCACTCATTTTTGAATAACTAATATTTAAAATTGCTCAAATTGACAGAAAATAAAGTTTTTTTTATTTATTTTTTATTTCAGATTGAGGACGCGATGCTGATGTTCGATAAACAAACAAATCGACACAGAGGTAAGTCAATTGAAACTTGTTAGATTCGTTTTCCTTTCCTGTTGTTATCAATTAAAGATACGCAAAAAGACCTTTTTTCGGTGTTTGCTGTTTTATTTTATGTTGAAGTTTTTTTTTTCACTTTATCGGAAGGACAATCAGATTTCTTCCCAATAATAACATCTTATTCGCCAACATCGATTTGATGTCCTTTAAACAAACATTCGTCCTTTTCCGCATCAATTTTGCTGCCTTTCTTGACTTTCACTTAATTTTTCGTTTATTCTCGTTCGATTTTTATTAAATTTCTCGCTACACATTTTACCATTTCTAAGAAATAGCGAATATTGGCTTTTTTTCGTTTTTCACCTTTTTTTTAATAAAACTGTCACAAGTGTTTATCAGGCGCACACCTTCTGTCAATGCTGTTCGCCTCGAAGACAATCAAACGTGAAATATTATTTCATTAAATAAATGGAAAAAAACCCTGGCTAGGGAAAAAGGAAACTTATGATTTCGTTTCAATGATAAAAAGGACATTTTAACTTTTCTTTCAATATTACGTTTTCTTGTTTTTTTTTAATATGATTTTTTTTTCTCTGGTCGTCACCGTCTTTGTCACCAACCAATTTTCATTCTTTTTCTCGGTTGACATTTTTTACATTGTCAATGGCAACTTCCAGTTTGTGTTTGATATTATGAAAAGATAAATGAAAATACTGAAAATTTTGCAAGAAACACTGATAGAAGCTTTTCCTGAAGAGAAGTGAATGGGGCAGAGCAAATCAACAGCCAACAAAACCAATAGATTGAATTCGAGTCACAAAGAAAAAACGAAGAAAGTTTTATTATGTGTCAGTGCAGAATGTCAAGGATATCACAGCTTCTATTTTATTGTACCAAAAGTAAAGTTATGCGAAAATTTTCATTCTCCCAAAGTCTTACATTTCAATAAATTCCCTTCGATTTCAGTGAGGGTTAATAATTTGTAATATTCATATTCAATATGAAAATTTTGACTTTGCACAGATGTTTCATAATTTTACTAAATAATGAAGACTCCAAACTGTGTTAGTTTTCAAATCATAAACGTAAGCTTTTGTATATTTTTCTTTTTCGGTTCTTGAAACAAATATGCAGTCACATTGGATGCTAAAATAGGAATCCTCACATTTTAAAATAGCTTACTTTAAATACCAAGTAGCATTTTTTCCATCAATTCATTATTTCAAAGATACCCTTGCTGATGGTAGCGGTCAGCTAATACTGCATCAGTCGGTTTAAGTTGCAAAAAAACAATTTTTTTCTGGTTGCAAGAAGTAAAAATCATTGCCTGGTCTACAGAATGTTACCTAATCGACATACCATTGCCTGATTTGCAGTGTATTGCCTGATCCATAAAGCATTACCTGATCTGTAGAGCATTACCTGACCTAACCAGAACTACCTGATCTACAAAGCACTACCTGATCTACAGAGCATTGCCTGATCTACAAAGCATTTCCTGATCTACAAAGCATTGTCTGGTCTACAAAGAATTTCTTGATATACAGAGTATTGCCTGATCTAAGCGAAATTGTCTAATCTACAGAGCATCGCCTGATCGACAGAGCATTACCTGATCTATAGAGCATTGCCCTATTTAACTAAAATTTCCTGATCTACAAAGCATTACCTGATCTAAAGAGAATCGCCTAATATACAGAGCATTGCCTGATCGACAAAGCATTGCCTGAATTTCAGGGAATTGCTTGATTTCAGGGCATTGCCTGATTTCAGGGCATTAACTGATCGACAAAGCATTGCCTGATTTCAGAGCATTGCCTGATTTCAGGGCATTGCCTGATCTACAACACATTAGCCTGACGACTTTGTGTTGATTTTCTTGGTTCAGCCAAAAATTTTATGCGATTAGTTCATTTTTCATCGTCGATGACAATTTATGAAAAAGACCCTGAAAATAGAAAAAAAACGTAAATCTCCAGAAAATGATAAAATGAAAAATATATATTTTTATTTGTTGAAATATTATCCTTTTTTCTGCATAGTGAAATATTTTATCAAGGATATAAAAATTCAGTTGTCATCCACTATCATCATCATCATGCCAGTTCTCATCATTGTCATCGTCATTGCCATCATCATCAACACAGCGAAATCCTTGTAAATTTGTAGCGCAATAATATCATGGCACGTAATCCATTTGATACACAAATGAGTGGCTGGACATTATCCATTTGCAATCTTCAGAGTCAGCTACCCCATCAGTGCAAACTGTAGAATAAAATGACAGAATTTTGTAACCAAATAAATGGTAATAAAATTTGGTAATTTGTTCAGTATTCATATCTCAATTCAATTCTATACGATTTCATATCAATATATTAATAGTACCAACATAAAAAAAACGGATCGGTCAGCCCTAAAATCACCCGCATATAGAGTTAACCCTTCAATTTCAATAAAACGCATAATAATTTTCTTGAATCAATTGGTTAATAAATTTCCGTTATCAATATAATTTATTAAAATGATATTCATGAAAATTACACTCAATTATTATATTTATTTCCAATTGCCTTAAAATACGATATTCCCAACTCACCTGTTTTCATATTTGCTGTGAGTATAGGTGAGTTCGGAATATTTACTAAAATTAATATGTAAATTTCATATTCACATGCAAACGAAAGGGCATTGAAATTCTATACTGGATTTTATAAAATTCACAATGAAAAACTTTTATTTTTTTTTTTGTTAATTTTTCGCAAAATTATACGTAGTGAAAATTTTTGTAATTTCGAGTGGGTGAAAATTGTGTTATGTTGTATTCGGACATTATTATGATTCTATGCGAATTTCGCTGTCTGTAAACTATTTACGCATTGCAACTAAATTCTATTTGGTTACGTGTCTTGAATGTTACAACTAAATTCGGTATTATTATTCAAATGTGTCAAATGTATAAGTAAAATCGAAATACAAATTTATTTGCCCATAAATACCTTCAATAAATAATTGATTAAATGCGGATATGTAAATATTTGAAAATTACAATGAAATTCAACGAATTGCTAAGCGATTTCCTGTGTTTGATTAATTTTATTTATGTGCAGTTTTACTATTAAACACTTACGTCTGGAAATTAAATTTATTACAGAGTTTTAATTTAGAATTACAAACATGATTGAATTTAGCTGATTTTATAAAGAAAACTTCACAGTTTTACAAAGATGACGAAATTTTTGAAAGTGCAAACAGTTTGTGACTAACCTTATTCGACATAAAATTTTAAGTAATTAATTTTGTAAAATTGTTCAAGGTATTTTAACGGGTTTTCAAATTTAAAACTTTGACTAAAATTTTTCTTTTCAAAAACGAATCCTTCAATAGAAACTTTCACAAAAAAATTCAAGTCTCTAGGTCAACGTGTTCTCGATATATTTAAGATACGTACGGATTTTGGAAAAAACTTTTAGTTTTTTATATTCCTTGAATGAAGATGAAATTAAATTGAAGAACCTTAACACGTTCGTGACATTTGCTTTTTCAATTTTTTTTACTTTTGGACATCGTGTACCACGGGTGGTACACTAGCGATTTGTTTTCTGGCGGTTGGGCGCCATCGGTGGTACACGGTGCGTGTTTTTATATTACTTCCACAAAAAAACTACTGCACTATTTACTCACGCGGTTTTAAAAACCTGTACATGTACCACCAGTGGTACACGATGTCACGAACGTGTTAAGGAATCAACCCTGTGAGTTTCATTGATCTACCATACAAAAAATGTTATCGGTAGGCAGGAGGTTAACCCATTTGGACTTTTTTCGGGTCTAAATGGGTTAAAAGTATTTAAATAAAAACCGCCCAGTGCATGATTTTTTTCCCCATAAATAGAGTGACTAAACATGCCGGAATCGCTGGGATAGACTCGGCTTTAGGCTTGTTGTCTCGGCGTACCGAAAACAAAACTTTTGTCCCGGATTTTTTAAGTTAGTTTTTCAAACACATGAAAAATTGATCATTAAACACGAAAAACGTCCTCTATTTCGACAGGAGACTGCTCCAAGGTACATTTTTTTCGCCTGCAGTACATTTTTTCCAAGAAAGATGCATTATCTAAAAAAAATGTAGCCTGCGGCGCATCTCTCTTTAATATTATTTTTATTTACAATTTCCGTTGCGACTATTCATACAACGTACAGAGCGCAAGAAATTAAGCTATTTTTTTTCCCTTGGGACTGTGTATCTCTGGATTAAAAGAACTGCGCCGCACTCTGCTTAAAAAAAATTTCGCCTGCGCCCCACATTCCTGATTTTTTTCTTTGGGTTTAATCTAAATCAAGTTTTATTTTCTATATAAAATTTGTTGCTCATCTCGTCCCAAACTGGCCGCAAAAAAAGTATGGTCACCCACCCATAAAAAAAAACTTTTGCCTCCCCCACCCTTTGAAAAACGCCTGCGGACGCCCATGTCTGCCCCCGTTCTCGAATCAGTCTCCGTAACGAATAAAATACTTTCCTTCTATAGAAGGGGAAAGTAATAAAAACAAAAAAAAAAAAAGAGAATTCATAGCAAAAGCTTAAGATAACACGAATTCTCATGTTTTGTTTATTTTGTCTTCGAGTTGGAATTGGTTCTTGGTTCCAGTAGTCGGAACCCGAACCGAGTTTCTTGAAGAAGTTTTCGGTTCTTGGACCCGGAACCGGGTATTCGTTTTATCCGTATACTCGGTTCTCTTCAAGAGCCGTGGATAGAACAGGACAGAACAGGACATGGACAGAAAAAAAGACAGAGAAGGGGATAATATATGTTAACCAAATGTTTATTTTGCTTCTCCATTTAAAATCCCCAAAAATTTAATTTCTAGTATCAATTTTTCACCACAATCCAAATTAAAAATGATATCTTTTTTTAGTCTCCAGGTTGAGAGTTTTATTTTCGTACGTGTATTATTGGAAAAAAGGCGAAAATCTCCTCAAACGAATAAACAAAAGAAAAACTCTAAAATTCATAACTCAACATACCCTTAAAGATATCCACTCGTGCCTCCATAAGTTTTGGACAAAAGTAGCCTCGGACCTTTTCCCTGTTATCGGTTTTTTAAACTGTTTTTCCAGTTCGTGTGTATTTTAAAAATGTAAAAGGAGAAGAAAAAGTAATAATAAATTGCTTTTTACCTAGAAATTTTTATGTTATACATAGGAAAAACAAATATAGACACGAGACTTTGATTTTACAGAAAACAGCTAACGGCGACAAAACTTTTGGATCCACTTTTATCCGCTCAATTGAATAAAAAATTGAATTTTTTACATGTGTGCAGATGTGTACGGTCGGTTGTTAGTATTTCATATAAGAGCCGGGTTAAATTTAACTTTTTTTTCTGGTGTTTCCTCAATTTTTTTCCATTTTATTTGCTTTGTGTCTCGATGTGTGCTAGGGGTGTGTTTTCCTTTCGCTTTTCTTTCAAAAATATCCATGTTTATAACCACTTTCAGCTCCATACCACTTCGATATGAATACCTCACTCCCGCATATAATTTCGTTTATTTTTTTTCTGCAGAAAGGTTTCCTTCGAAAAAAAAACTTTTCCTTTTCGCTTCCTTTGCGAAAGAGAAAAGGGATTATTTATGGGAATTACAAGATAAAAGTAAGAAAAAAAAGCTTTAGGAAAATTCGATTTGGATTTGAAATCAATTGTATTTATTATTGATTGGTGTTGGTCAAACGACGAATTGAAATCGATATTTCATTTTCGAAAAATTTATTTTGTATTGGATCAGTTGGCATCAATGGTCGAGAAAATTAGGGTTGATCAAAGTCACACCACTATTTCCGTTCATTCAATTTTTATTTTGTTTTGTTTTGAGAACAACACGTGGCTTCAGGGTGAAATCGTTTATATCTTATGATATGATTATAAAAGCCTTATCTAAAAGAATAATAAACGAAAATTGCTGGATTTGTTGTGAAGGTGTCGGTTGTATTAAGAAAAGTTTTGATTTAAAGGAAAGGAAAATTTCTAACCTTTCATCCACAGAAGAAAATTTATAAAAGTTGTGAAAAAGTTTTAGTTATTGGAAAGCTTTTTAATTTTATGATATCATATATTTTTATTCTTATTTTTTGTTCTATTAATAAATACGATTGCTTTGAAAGTTGGGTTTTGTTGAAATAATGCAAATCTACACTACTTAATTTTGGGGGAATGCAGAGAAGAAATTTTCATTTAATTTTTTTTCCATGTTTGTAAGCTTTCCGGTCACAACAAGACCGGAAAGCTTACACACAAACAAAAAATAATTTAAAAAAAAACGGTCGACCTAGACGTAATATTTTCAGTATATGTAAGATCAATCTTCCCCTCCACGCACGAAGACCCTCTCCTGCTAACCCCTCTCCTGCTAATGGTTGAACTGTTTCACTAATCTAAATGTGGTTTTGTAATTTCATTTGGTGGTAAGGTACTGTCCATAAAATACATCACATTCATTCTCGATTTTTCCTATTACCTTTAATACAGTTGTCACACTTCCGACGTTGACCACCATACATCCCAGAACTTTTTCGGATTTGGGCATATTGTCCCATAGTCCCGAAAACCAAATTTTTGTCCCGGCTTTTTCAATTTTATTTATCAAACGCTCCAAAACACGAACACTAAATACGAGTGTGGAAAAATACTCTAATTGGCCGAGGTAAATTACCGTTTTTCGCCAGCGGCACATTTTTCAACGATTTTCTACAAATAGCCCACGTATTTCAAAAGATTTTGCCTGCGGTGCTTTTGTCTTTATTGGTATTTTTACAGTATCTGTTGGCATTATTTCATAATTTATAGATAGAATGTAAAAAGCGCGAAAAACTAAGTTCATTCTCGCTAAGATTGTGCAGCTCTTGTTTTCAATCTTCGCTCGGAATTTTGTTTGAGAAATTTCATCTGCAACGCACACTTCTTAATTCTTTCTCGTCGAGAGCGACTATTTCATTTGCAGGGCAAGTTTTGCCATGCTGTTTGCAGGACAATCAATGATAGTGGGTTTTGATGAAAAAAAATTGTTGCTGTGTCATTTATTTCATTAATAATTTTTGAATTATCGCAAAACTATAACGAGCCTAATTTTTTTTTTTAAAGTCCCAGTTAAAAAACGAACGAACAACAAAGAGAATTCTAGTTGTTTTTCCAGTAATTTTTCAACTGAGACTTTTCTGTTTAAAAAAAAAGCTCGTCATAGTAAGTCCGATTCAGATTTTGTTAAATTTATTCCTTACCTGCCATATATAAAAAAATATATTTCGTTCCGTTTCAGCCATACCCAAACCCCCTCTCCCTCGTCTCCATCAGTCATGTTGTCCCAGATTGACAAAATAAATAATCACCCTGGTTAATCAACCTCCCAAAAACACAAGGAATATGGGGTGTTAAGAACCCCTAAAATGAGTTTCCCCCTTTCTCCCACGGTCATGTTGTCCCGAATTGACAAAAAAATCATTCTGGTTAATCAACGTCCGATAAAAACGAAGGGTAGGGTGGGTTAGAGAACCCTAAAATTAGGTTGGCGTATTTTTAGACTGTTTTTAAGAAATCGCAAAAGTTTTCTCCATTGACAAACTCGCAATTAAATTTGTTATTTTGTCCATTCGATTTTATAATAATTTATTATTCCTAATGTTTTCCTCCTTGACTAAATCACAAAAAATTCCAATAATATTTTCGTACCCAGAATTTATTGAATACAGTTAGAAGCATAAATTTCCCTTCAACCTAGCAGTTATCTAATTTATGGTTGGCAAATGAAAAATTGAAATGATTTCCCTTAGTGTCAGCAGCCTCACATATTAAATGAATAAAAGAATTTAATAAAATGCAACAATAAACTATTTGCAAAAAAAAAAATATATAATAAAAATAAACTATTTCTCGCATAAGATTCTTATAGGAAAATCCGTCGTATGTATGAAACAGGAAACTAAAACCAGAAATCGAACCTTGAGGAAAAACTGATGAAATCGGGGGAAAAAAAATCTCATACAGGAATTTCGTATAGTTTGTATGTGTGCGTCTGATGATGACGACGATGACAACCACGACGATTGTTCGGACGACAAAGGATAACAAATTATGTCCTTTTATTTTGGTTTTATTGCCACCCCAACCAACTATATATTTATTTGTCCACAAACCTTTCCGCACTATTTCAAATCAACTTGTCTATATAAAGTTATATAGACATGAAAGATCCACATGCCCGTCAACAACTACTAGATATCCATATTGGCTCGGCATTTTCTGTGATTCCTTTAGCCCCTTGCACGAACATCCAGTGTTACAATATTATATATGTAGGAAAATAGTGACATATAAAAATATGGCATATAGGCCGATATATGTGTATGTGGTATAGGGGTTCGTTGTCATTTTTATCTCTTCGATTAAGATAAAAGATGACCCACATATTGATTTTACCCTCATAAACCAGTTACTATCGAATGTGCCTTCGTCTTCAATATATCGAAGGAAGGAAGGATATATTCATCCGACCGTATCATCTCCAACCTACCGCCATGTCCAATCCGACCCCGGTTGACTGTTATATTTCTAGTAAAGTTTACAGAATGAAGCACCACCATTATGAACATCCATAGAAATATCATTCAGGAATCCTTTGCCATCTTTGTCAACGTGTACTGTTTTTTTCTATTTTTGTTTTTTTTTTTTGCAATTGTATGTGTGTATGAATTTTGCTAATGTAAAAGTTGTATGCGTTCAAATATTACTAAATTGAGAAAGTTTTCGGGAAAGGACAAAAGACATAAACAGCCTTTATGCCCGATTTGATGTATTTTCGCATCTTGATTGGAGTGAGTTATTCGGGTGTAACAGCATATACCCGTACCGTAAACAGATCCAGCCGAAATTCGATCCCTTACCACACAACACACTAAGGGGTAATATGGAACCATCACGGCTACGAACCTAAAAGGATATATCGCCTTCATTGTTTTTTTTTCTGCGTGTATCCTTTTATCGTTTTCCAGTGGCACGTACACTAATATGTCCTTATCTTTCGCCTTCTCCCCAAAAATAAAAAAAAAATGTCCGTCTATATCGCAGCTATGATCCTCAGCGTCGTATATGTTAAAAGCTAATAACATAGCAAAAATGTGGAAATGATAAAAAAGGGATTTTTTTACCGGGGATAATGGCTGTTGATTTTCCTTTCTGGCAGCTTTATTAAAAAGTCAAAATATTATCGCAGCTTTTAACCTTTTCCCAAGGATCAAGCAAGGATTTTGAAAAAAAAATTTTTTTTTCTTTGCAGAGACAAGCTTTGTTTACAAAGCAAACTCATCAGGGATGTTGGAACCCGTTTTGTGATTTTTCTAAATTTTTTTTAAACTTTTGCCATATGTGTAATTTTTCTAGTCGCTTTAATTTCGAAATGTTTACGGAATTTCAATCCCTATTACTTTAGGTCTCGATAAGTACTGTAAACCCTCGTATAACGCGGAACTTGTGACAAAAAAATGTAGCAAATTTTATTTCCTTTGAATTTGGTTATGCGCATTTTTTATAGTAGCGCATACTTTCAGAGAAATTTTCAAAAAGCATGATTTTTTGAAATATGTTGAGAGCTGTTAGAGATACATACATATAAACTATAAGAAATGTAGAGCTGTTAGAGATACGGATAAGAAATGTAGAAAATTTTATTTCTTTTAAGTTTGGTCATATACATATTTTCATAAAAGTGTATAGTTTTTTCGAGAGATTTTCAAAAAAAGGATTTTTTTTTAAATATCTTGAGAACCGTTAGAGATACAAAAAAAAACGAGAAAGGAAATGTACCCGTTGCCATTACTTTTCCAAAATTTGATAGAAAACTCTTAAGTCGCTACACTCAGAAAAATGGAGGCTAACTCGACGACCTACATACGGCGTAATTGGCCTCGGGCAGGGGCGCGTTCGCCTGCATGTGGGCAAGTAAAACTGAGTTGACCTGTGGTCGGAGAAATTCTGAAATTAAGCCACCAGCAGGTGAAGTAGGGCATTGGGAGCTGCACGAGTTGACCTTAGATAGGTTAACTCTGACCGCTGGCTGGCTTACAGACACCTCTGTAAGGTCAGAGTTAACCTGACAAAAAGTTGACCTGGACATTTTTCTGAGTGTAGGTCAACGCGTTGACGAGTTATTTAAGATACGTATAACGGGTAGACCGACAGACAGATGCATGGATATCCTCACAATTTTCAGAAATTTTCTCTCTCCTCCCATTATTGAGCCATGAATACAACACGTTCCCTCTATGGAAGAAGAAGATAAAAAAATATACGATTTCGTATTGAAAACAACATTTTTTTTTTCAAAATCCATAGTTTCCAGATTTTTAATTAGATAAAAAGAGAGAAAAATATATTAGCCAATATTAAAACCAACGTTTAAACGACACGATAGTATTTGACTTGATTTTCACTCCCCACATTTAAAAAATGAATTCCATTGAGCACACTTTTACGAGTCTGCCGATTACGAATCGGTTTTAGCGGGCAGAAAATAAAATTATGCCTAATCGAAGCCATAGAGCACCCCAAAGTCTATATAAAAATATAAAAAAAGTGCGGAAAATAAAGGAGTTCGAGCCCTAAACAAAATAACAGAAAATCGGTATGCGTGGCGCCATCATATCAAAGACTACACACAATTCAATGGCTACACGGCTAGACATCAGATTCTTCTTACATACCCCCAATCGAATAACATCCCCAATTCGCAATCTTCATTTGTATGTTTAGAATGAAATTCTCCCGTCTTATGTTCGACCGCTCCCGAAAGAAATAGAAAAACTCCCTAAAATTCCCCCATCAATCGACGACGGTGGCCAAGATTTTAGCCTTTTTCTTTTCGGTAGCTCTCAAGTGGCATCAAGGATCGCAAGAATGAATAACTCACAGCGACTCTGGTTATGATGCTTTTGTAAAACTACTGTATTTCTGTTATGATTGGGTAGGTGGCTTTAATCTTCAAGCGAAAGGGGATTGGAAAAATCGACTCAAGGATAGGGTGTGAGAAAATGTTATTTTTGTTATTCTTTCGGTTGACACAAACTCTTACTTTCATCCTTTTTCTGTATTTCTGAAGCTTTTTGGCGCGCTTTTTGTTTATTGTGACTGTATTTGGCACTGAAATTCTGTTTTGCTTTCTTGATAGTGCGATAGTGTGAAATCTTGTATTTATTTGTTGCTTCTTTCTGATCCCTTTCCGTCCATAATTATGCGAAAAGTGTTCGCCGTTGCGGCAGCATTTTTTTTCCTTTTTCATATTTTGCCAACTCTTTCTACGATGACGATTTTCCGACTTCTTATTATTTTTCCTGACTCCGTTTAGTAAACAAAACAATAGTAAAGCACACCAAGAAATCCGAAACAATCAAAATAAAACACATAGAAAGCTTGCAGGATAAATACTTCAAGTATAGCACGGCGGGCGTGGTGGCGGCGGCGTCGCGGCCCATGACGACGACGCGACGGTGGCGAAATTATCCTAGAAATCCTGTGAGGAGAGCTGAAGGTTAAAACATGGACAAAGTTATACGTTTCCCCAATCCACACATTTTAGTTCTGTTTGTTTGTTTTGCCAGTTTGTTGAGCTTAACTTACCACTCCATGAATAAGAAATATGAAGTTAGATAGCGAGTAAGTATTCGCAAGTCTATACATTTCATATATTTGGCGGTTGTAAAAGGATACGCCCGAGGGGGAAAAGCGGCAGTCCTTTTATACTCCTTTCGGAAAGGAATTTCTTCGGTTTCGCCCTCAATGTCGTCGCATACTCGCATATAAAATAAAATATACTCATCTTCTTATGTTCCGACGATGATGACTGCAGATTGTTTTCCTATTTGTTGTTTGCTATTTTTGTAGATTTTTTGTTTTCAGATTGTGTTTTTTTTCCGACCTTTCGTTTTTAGATTGAGAATTGTGCGTATTAGACAGGAATGTGTGGGGAGCCAGACGGCGGCGACAACGACGTCGACTATGACGACATTAATGTCGACATCGTTTTTAAGGGTGGCGTCGAGATATCATTATGGCGTAGGGGAAATTTTAATATTTGTTTATCTTTGTTGTTTCGCTATCAACCCCTGCAGTTTACTCTTTGCAAATTCGGATTTTCCTTCAATTCAGATTTTTTTACCTAGTTTTTGATGGTTTTGCAGATATTATTCACAAAGATCTAAGCCTCTTTGTGTATTTCTATAATAGCCAAATATGTAAAATGATGGTCAATTTATAAGCAAACCAGTAAGAAATTTTACACTGGTTTTTATCAGAGTTTTTGAAATTAAAGTAACATTGCCGTGACTCTCCATTCTTTCCATTCCACAGTCGAACCTCAATATTTCGAAAATCCTCGATAACTAGAGTTTTCATATGTTCCAGTCAGCGTCGGCTATCAAGGTTCGACTGTACCTGTGGATCCCGAGAACTCGGCATCGCTTCCTTGCTAGTTAGGGTAACCATATTTATTTTGGGTAAATCTGGAACACGATGAGTGTGCTGGCAGTGCAAGAAGCAGGAGGGGTGCAAGAAGCAGGATAGAGTTCGTTTTGCAATCATTAAAAAAATCAGCCGCAGGCGAAAAAAATGCGATTTGGAGCAATCTCCCGCCGAAGTAGAGATCGTTTTGCATATTTATTAGTCGTCTTTTTTAACTGTTTGACAAACTGTAACATTCAACTGAAAAATCCGTATCAAAAGAACAATTTCCGGGATACCGGGACAACATGCCTAAATCTTGGACTGTTTCGGCCATTTCGGGAATAATGGTCATTATATTTCGAACTAACGTCGTAGATTTCGTATAAGAAATTCATGTAGATTTGTATGTAGATTTCAAACATAACAAAAGCTATAATTGCCAATCTGGTAATTATTGAAAACCCGTATCGTGATATTCGTATCAAAATTCGAACAGTTATACCCAAATTCCACTTTGAAGTCATACTTTCCAATAAGATTTTTTAAAATTTATTCCAATCGGATTTTGATGTATGGAAGTTTTATGTAGAATCATATCCTAAATAACTTTAGACAGACGTACGGACAGACGGACGGACATGCAAAAATTAATTATTTTTGTCATTCTAAACACACTGGTGTAATTCATTTTTGTGTGATGACGGGATCTTGGCGTTACAAACGGTAAGGCAAAGTTAATATACCCTTTGGTTTCACCATACGGCTATACAAAACGAATGTAGGTTTCTTATAAGAAAATCATATGCTGTTCACATCAGATTTTTTTCTTAGTAACGAAGAGAGAGAGGAATAGTTTCGCATCTTGAATTTTTATGCATTGAAAAGTTCTATGAAATCAGAAACTAAAATCATAGTATTATTTTTTTAACCTTTTAATGCCCGATGTCGCTTATAAGAAACATTTTGTAACAGTTATTCATACAAAAGTAGAAATTTTAAAATTTGCATGGTGCGGCTCTGGTACTAAAGAATAACAACCGGCAAAAAAGATTTTTTTTTTCTAACTACGGGAAAAAAGTCGGGCATAGAAGGGTTAATTTTCATCAGCAATGGTGCCGTGTGAAATTTTCGTCAGCATCGAAACTTTTTTAGTTTTTCCTATATACCGATATTTTACTAGTATGTCGTTGGTCTTTAAATCCCCATCTTAAATATTAATTGCAATTCAACATGTATTACACCAGCAGTATTTAACATTACGTTCTTTTAATATTAAAGTTTTCATTTCATAAAAAGTTTTCCTTTTCATTCATTCTTAATCCTCTTGAAATAGTTTTCATTCTCTCAACTTTTTGGTTATTACGAAGCATAAGTGAACCACTTACTTTAGTAACTTAAAGAACTTTCATCGATGTTCGTCCTATGCGAACGATTCACTGTAAAACTTTCATAGAGTATTATGTCGTCTTAACTGGGTTTCCACATCGATATAATCTGAAAAACTTCTTTGACATATTCAACACATTAGCAATATATAAGTTTCACTAGTATTTTTTTTTTCATTTTATTTTGAAAAACATACCCGATCAAAGTATTACGAGCTCAACAATTATTGCGAAAACGAATTTGACGCTTAAGTAGACAAACCGCAGAGTATCGACAAGAACTTCAAGATTCGACACCATTTATTTAACATCAGCAAAAGCTTTCGGAGTAAGAGGATTTGAAACCGATGAACACAGAAAGTTTCGTATTGATTAAATGTAAATAGATTTTTAAATTACCCTTTAATTCCACATAGATATCCATCTAATAGATGTTTTTTCTCCATTGTGAATTTCTTCAAGGGTTGGAAAAACTGAAACCCTGTAAAACTTTTTGTTTTTTTTTTTCAACCCATTCTGGTGCTTTTTAATTCTACTCCAATTACCCCACACTATATTCTGGTAAAGAGCAATTTTGAAAGCTTTAACTGTCCTTTTAAGAAAATTAAACCTAAACAAAGGAAGATCCAGAAGCCTTTGCAAATGAAACAAAGACAACAGTCTAAAGAAAATTTCTACAAGACAAGTTCAAGTAGCAAAATAGAATGTAATTAAAAAAAAAACTCTATTCAATAAAATAGGTTACAAATTCCTACTAGAAGTATATTATTCGTAAAAGTAATTAAGTGCTAATGAGATGCAATATGGAATCATTTTCTGTTTTTTTGAATTGTCTGTTTGATTTTATTCACTCACCTGTAATTCGTATGTTTACTGATAAAATAACTTCTATAATTGGGTGCAAATAAGATACGTAAAATATAAGATACCTTTAGGGAAAGTGTGTGGCGTCAGCGTTGTTAACAACAAAATTTTGACCTGGATTATTCAACTTAGTGTCGTTTGTACCAATTCAACTTAGCAACTTATGTTCTACTGGAAATTTTTAAGGCCCGTTTGCACGTACAGTAATCCCTCCAACTGCGCGGTTTCTAACTGCGCGGTTTCGCAACTGCGCGGTTAAGTATTTAATACCAAAATTTCGAACTGCGCGGTAAAAATTTCGCAGCTGCGCGGTTTTTTGTTTTGGTGAATTCCCGACAAGAAGGAATCAGCTGGTCATTTGGTATCTTCGTACATATTTGGTAATTTCGTGCTTATATTTAGTGCGAAAAACTAGCAAATTTTTTAGTACTTGGCAGTCAATTTGAATAAGCAGCTCTTAATATGGACCCTGATATGGAGCGTGTATTAAAATTTCTGAGAAATTTGACAGCCGCTTTAGCCCCATAAGCAGAAATTCATAAAGGTACGCTCAAACGATATGATCATTGCTCAGTTTTATGAGAAAAAATATGTGCCAAACGGTATCATATCGTATGAACATCATATTGTTGTACTCAGTCGACTGAGCATCAGGCATTTAATTTAAACTGAGCAAGTCGTACTCAGACGTTTGAGCACGGCATTGCCATATTGTCTAAACACTGTCCAAAAGGTATATGAGCAGTTTTGGACATTTTAAAAACGAACTGAGCACTCTATGACAACTGAGCATGGGGAAAATTACAGAAGTGCTCAGTTGTCAAATTGTAACAAATACGTAAACAGTGCGAACAGCACGAAGTCAAACTGTCAATGATTTTGTTTTTATATGACGATGTGGATGCTCATATTTGTCAACTGATCACAGCCTTCATATCGTCTGAACACCCTTCCGTATGAGCATATGAGCAACTGAAGCCAAAAAGCATCATATTTGTATGTTCATAAAACTGAGCAGTGTTCATATCGTCTGACCGTAACTTAATGAAAAACAAAAATCGGGTAATCAATCACTAATAACAAGGTTTTTTCAAAAAAATTAGTAGTACATATCATATGTTTGTATTCATTTAAATATATGTCGTTAAATAAATTTTTTTTTCTTTTTTTTCTAGTATCTGGGACTTAACCCAAAAATTTCATACAAAGTAGGGTTCACAGTGCGCGGTTTCGGTTTGCGCGCTCTTTTTGTGGAACGTATTTGGAGGGATTATTCTTAAAAATTCTTAAAAAATCAAGTTGCGTTTAGCCTACTTAAATCGTAGAAATTCTTGAACTAAAATAATTTACGTCGTACATAAGTTGCTAAGTTTCGTTGGTGCAAACGGCACTAACACCGTGTCTTCACTTGGGATTTTTCATCGCAGAGATTTTATGATTGACCAATCAGAGCCCGAGTTGACGGCGATATCGTCATCAACTCGAGCTCTGATTGGTCAATCAAAAATCTCTGCGATGAAAAATCCCACGTGAAGACACGGTGTAAGACCCAGAATTTTTACGGTATAAGTAGACTAAGCACAACTTAATCTTTTAAGAATAGTTGGCGCAAGCGGACCTTATTCTTACAATTTGTTAAAAATATTATGAAAAAATTTTCTCAAATGTACCCATTAATTGAAGGCCCCACATTTTGTGTTCTTTGAAGTCTTGGTTTTATTATTTTGGTTTTATTAAGCAAACTTCTTAATTGGCTCGAACATGTTTGCATATTCCGGGCACATTCCAAAACCCTCACGCGTTTGGTTCGTTTTAAAACCTTGATTTTTGTCATTAATCCTGCCCTTTAGGAGGATGAAAAGTGTTATTCCGGGGGTTTCGGGGTCGCTGATCACGAATCCGGTGCTAAAATCTCAAAATTCGAAACCGAATTACCTGCAAGGATAACCAAATATCATTTTTCCCATTTTCTCTGGGAAAACGTGATATTTGTGGGTTTTTGGGATCGCTGATGACGAATCTGATGTTAGACTAATTCGAAACGGAAAGTCCTGCAAGGATAGCATTTTTCTCAAAAGTTTTAAAGTTCTTTCCGGATTTTTTCACATTCTAAAACTTATACAAAATCTTTAACCCGACATCGACGGGTATGCAAACTGGTTTATATAAGATTTGTCATTTACTTTTAACCGTCGTTCATAACTCATCCTCCTTCGACACCGCTCACCTTATCTAGGAATGAGGCAAACTAAATATGGTCACCCTTTCCTTTATTCCTTCACTTTGAACTAATTTGTACTTCAAATAAATGGATTTTCGTCAATACATACAAACATAAAATAGTAGAAAATAATATTAAATTGAATATCATAAAATAATTGCCCCATTTTAATGAAACCTTAAACCGTTTACAATTTAATTTAAATTGATTTAACCACAACAAATAAATTTAGTAATTTAATAAATCCACTTATCATTTCAATTGTAATCCACCTCAAAAATCTCCCATTAAGATATTGCTTTTACTGCACAAATCCAAAAATAGCAGTTAATTGAATATTCCATAGAAAACTTAATCCCTACAAATCTGCAAAGTATAAGATCTCACAGGGTATTAGATTTCATACGTAAAATAATAAAAAAAAAGATGTGATGAGACGAAAACATTCTAATTTGCATATACGTCTGCCTTGGAATTGATATTGAAATAATATATACACACATAAACACATACATTTATTAGCTTTATTACATTTCTATAGATTAAATCTACTTAATACTGATGTTTTGGTATCTATGAGAAGAGATTATATATTAGTTAAGAGTAAGTAATAAATGAATATTCTTACCACACTCATTTACCACCTTCTTACCACCTTGGTTATGTTATTTAAAATAACATTTTTCGAATGTCTGTAGTTAAACGGGAAATTTCATCAAGTTTTATATGAAGCTCAGAAGTTATTTAAAAGGATTTAAGAAAACTTATCAGTTTACTACTCTGTCCTTTCCAAGTTTTGTTCCACTCGATTATTGCAAAAGTTGAAAACGATGCAGAATAAAGGTTAATTCATATTAATGTGGCAACACTTGCATTTTGACATTTGAGAATTAAAGACGAGAAATTAAACTTTTCTTTGCTTAGTGCAATTCAAAGAGTTTCTATAGTAAAATAACATCATTCCAAATTATGTTTCAGTGTTACGAAATATTAATTTTGACGGAAAAACAATCAAATTTACCCACTCGAAATTTTGATCAAATTTTTCACATCAGGCAATTTTTAGCAAATAAATAAAAACTAAATAAATTATAGATCTGTAAAATAAAATTAACGCTATTTCACTAAAATTAAAGTTAGTCCTGTTTTTTTATGTCCGACACGCACACTAGTGACGTCCAGAAAGTGAAAAAATTAAATTAAAAACTTTGAAAAAACTAAAAAACTCCGAAATTAAAAAAAAAAAAACCCTGAATGTTTGCTTACGTATGTATGTAAAATTGTGGCCCAGATTTTCTTATTTCCCGAAAAAAAATTAACTTTTTTGGTCCTGTTTCTGGAATTTGGCTGTTCTATAAGATTCATTTTCGATTCCGGATTTGGTGTTTAATGATGTAAAAGGAGACCTCCTTAAAAAATAATTTCAAAAAATCACCGGGTATGAAAAATAACCAAAAAAATTATAGTAGAAGAAAAAAATTAATGAGAATTTTTTACTCATCATTATTGAAATAAAATTCTCTGCATATATGCGACACATACAACGATAAGGGCAAGTAATATGGATCACTTAATTCACCAGAAAACTGCTTGGGACACTGTTCGCTATATATGTACAGTTAATAAGCAAAAATTCCTGTGGGTACAATTACACAAATCATATCTTCATCGTTAACGTGGTTCCGCCTGGTGCGTGCGTACATATCCAGAATTCACCAGACAAATACATACAGTGTACGTGGACTAGGAATCTAAGGCATGGAAAATAGAAATTCGTTGTAATAGCATGGAAAATATATATTAGCGTAGAGAACCTACAACACTCTAGGCATATTAGGCACATTAGAACCGTAAGCAGAATATGTTGGTTAGTTAAGTGTACAGAAATAAAATACGAGAGGCTAGGTAGGCGATTATGGAACGCTTGGTTCGGTTTTCCTAGATAGATGGTCCTTTTTTGCTTTTTAATGTTCTCGCGCTGAATTTCTACATACATATTACATATGTACGTACGTACTTACGTTGTCTAATAGTCAGTGTGATGTTGAATCCATCTGTGAAAGAATTTCAGGATACTCTGGATATAAGATGTCATTTTGAAAACTGTGGCATCCGACCCATTCGTTCGTGGCACTCTCCATATATATGTTTACATAAGGATTTCGATGGTTAATATCCATATTCTTATCCCATACAGATCCTGTACCTAGTCATATAATCTAGAAATATTCAGATATATCCAGATAGATGCAAAAGCATATGTAGTTACATAAATGCCTATCACTTATGGAACGTGCTATCTGTACCCAAATAAGTGTGAGTTTTCGTTCACATGAGGTATTTTCAAGTGGCATTAAGGACATGCTTTTCCTTTCTAAATACCATCATGGCGTCAAATTAATTATTCCTTTAGTAATAAATTGAATTAAACGGAGTGATTAAGAGGGGCAAAAGGGCTTTCTTATTATCGTTTAACATTTTCCAAGGTATGTATACAGCTAGACAGTTATTCCATATCATAGAAAATGTTAGATATACTATTGTAAAAATGTGTATATATCCATAATACAGGCTAAAAGTTTGACTCCTAGGACATTTTATATCCATAACCTTTAATGTATATACAATTTTATGTTTGTTTCTACATATCGATTTAAATATTACATCGGTACAGATAATTTTTTTCATTATGATATTTACACTAATATCTGTATCTATATTTATTGTCGAGTCAACCGTTTTCCGAGGTAGATATTTAGCACATGAAAACATATATTTATGTAAAATGAATTTACTGATGCTCAGACACACAAAACAGATATCCAACTTTCTTAATATCTTATAGTAGGTTACATACAGCATTGCATAGAATATCTTACGATGTACAAAATTATTTCCATTTCTACTTTCTAGACTTGGGAAAATCCTAGCATTTATAATTGCGTTTAACTCACTTCTATTACAACACCAGCAATACCAGCAAATAGCAACAACAACAGCAACACAATCGCCAAGTAAAACCGACAAAATGACAACAGTCATAAATAAATATATATATATATATGTCTAAAAAGGGGCTTTACATATGGATATAGTGCTCAAGTTGTCGTTTTGTAGCCAAAGTTAATGTCATGAATGCTTGGTTTGATACCTTAAATACCTTTTAAATCTGGAAATTTAGGTTTCAAAGTTATGAACGCTAAATATTATTACACTCATTTCTCTTTTGTCGAAAATAGATAGCATGGATAAACCTCTGCATATGGGAATACATATCCATATATATATGACTATTTTATATAACATGTAATACTCATATAAACTCATTTAAGAAAATTAATTGATTAAATTATAGTTGTGGCAGATGAATTTAGTAATGTTAAACCAGAAAAGTATATTAAGTTTTTGGTTTATATCACACACATAGGGGAAAAGTTAATTAACAATTTCAGTTTCTTTTTTTTTCATCTCATATTCTTGTTACGTTACAATGTATCTTCTAGCGTTATTACTTGTGTGAGCTTAAGAAGAAGGAATTTCTTAAAAAGCAAACGAAAGTTATAAAATTCTGCTAGGAGAAAAAAAAATTAGATTTTGGCTAAAAAATTTTTAAAATCTGATGAAATCTGAGTAAAAAAAATTCTTTTTTGTTGTTTGAATGTTAAAAAAATTGAAATGAATTTTTACGGTCCCGTTAAAAAAAGCTTGCAATTAAAAATATGACTAAAAAGCCCAGGAAAGTCAAATCAGAATTTATGTCAACCGTGACATCATATGTCAACCGCTAACGTCGCGGTTCACTGTTTGAGTTTTGACATTTTCCTAACACGACATCCAGACCTGCCGGAAACATTGACAGAACTGTTAACAGAAATGTCATTAAAATTTTTGTTATGACGTAGATTAGCTGATTCTGGCATGACGTTTCAGTTTCAGAAATGCGTTGAGCAGTAAACAACTGAGAGTAGTAAATATGACGATCTCAGTGATTTCACTTTTTTCTTTAAAATTTCCGCACTCAAATGAAATTCGGCCTCCAGCTGCTCCCACGATGCGTTTTTCAAATAATTTCTTTGTAAAAATTACTTTTAAACAGTATTCGTTTATAGAACGGAGCGTCTCTGCGTGAAAAATTACAGTCCGCCATCTTAAATTCACGGATGTCGAATTTCCGTCACCATTTCTGTTAGCAAAGATGTCAACAAAAACTGTCTGACTTTTCTGTCGTAACAGCTGTCATTTCAATCTTCACTAGACGTAACATCAGATGTAACAGCGACAGTGACGGGATTCATGGCAGGTGTGAATTGCTAGTAAAAAAACGCTAAGGAGCCGTTTAGCCACAATTTTTATTTCTTAACGCTTAGTCACAATTTTTTTCCCGGAGTTAACGAAAAAACCATTAATTCTGAAGCTCCACAGAACTTTTTTTTGCTAAAGCACAGAAAAAATTATTGACTTTTCTGAACAGCTAAATTTTTTCACGTCTATTTCATACGCAGGGCAAGTTTTGCCATGCAGCTTGCAGATCAATCAAAAGCAGTGAAATTTGATGAAAAAATAAGAAACTCGTTGCTCTCCTGCTTTTAAAATTAGTAGTTTTTGAAACATCGTAAAACTGTATTTATTTATTTGTCCTATTCATACGATGCTAGTTTATTTTTCAAATGAGAGTTTCCTTTTAAAAATTGAGGCTCGTCATAGTAAGTCCGCTTCAGACATTTTTTTTTAAATTTATCGGTGACTAGCTTGCATACCCGTCATTGCCGGGTTAAGTTTATTTCAAATTTTTTTTTTTTTTGATGGTCTATGTTGGAGCTAAACTTCAGGCCAATCGGCTCGTTCCCCGCGAAAAGCTAACATAGCGCAAAAACTAAGTTTCAAAGTCACTTTACCCCCTCCCCTTACTCCCCCCAAACCTCACACTTCTTTTCCGTATGCCTATGTTGGAACCAGAACTACCACAGACACTCATGGCAAATTTCAAGTCAATCGGTTCAGCCGTTTTTGCGTGAAAGAGGAACAGACAGACAGACAGACACCAACTCATTTTTATATATTAGTATGATTGGGATAACAGGGCAGTAAAGATAGCTATATTGGGCTGTAAAATCAAATAATTCTGTGCCAAGCTGGAATATGAAACGCCCAGAAATCTGCCCTGTATATCAAATAGATGCGATTTTGTCCTGGAGAGCAAAAATGTTCGTAGAAAACATATGATTCAGTTGTTAAAAAAAATATGGTTTTCCACCTAGCGGTAAGATGATACCTTTCTTACGTACCTTTCCTAGACTGTGTTTACATTGGGATTCACTTTGAGGCGGCACGTCTTTCGTGAGGGTGAGGGACGCAGTGGGGAGGGAAACCAAAAAGAGCGAACGAAGTTTAGATTCACTTAAAATTATCGGTCACAAACCGGTTTAGCGAATGAAGATGAAGCTAACCGTGTGCACACGACAGAGAAATGAGGAATGACGTGCCGCCTCAAAATGAGTCCTAATGTAAACAGAACCTCATACGATAAAAAATTTGATATTTAATTGATGTAGGAAGTTAAAATTTGACGCAGATTAGGCTATTACCAAAAGTTAAACCTCGTTCAAAAATGACAAAGAATTGAACCACTCCTTTCCCCTCCCCAATTCAAATGGTCCGCAGATGTGTGACGGCGACGGTATTAAACCCCATAGAAAAAATGGCTAAAACTACTGTAGGGGGAGGGGGGATTCACAAAGGTGAACATTTCAATACGACTTGATTACCAAATTTAACAAGACAAGTTTTTTTTTGTTTTAAAAACCGTTTTTATAGGAAAATGTACAAAAAAAAATGTATCGAACATTTAGGCTTTTGGAAAACTGTATTTTCCATGTTTTAAATTATTCCAAATTGAATATATTTTTATTCTCACATCAATTACCTTGGCAAGATTAAATCAGCTAGCTTTCCTGATTTCCCATTTCGTACTGTGCACGCAAACTACATATAATTGGAAAATGATTACTGTGTGATAAAAAAAAAACTCACCAATTTATAGGAAATTTTCACATCTGACGTTATTCGCATATCAATTGAACGAATGAATATTTAATGGCATTAATATTTCAGTCATAGAGAGTCATTATTTTATCAGTGCTAAATTTCATAGAATCAAAGCAATGAGAAATCGTCAGATGCTAACGTTGACTCTTAATCAAAGGTATTAAATTTAAATGGTTTAATGGCTATTTTCAGGTTAATCATCGTTTATAGAAGCATATCGTCATTTAAGTGATGGATACAGCAACTAATCAATGACGAATTAAAGAACTAATTATTTGTCTAATTACAAGTCATCTCAGGTATTCGATTAGTCAATTTAAAGTGACTTTTATAGGTGCAAGGTAAGATTGATAGCCGGTAAAAATTTGATTTATTTGCCCAGAGGACGAAAGTTCACCATTATTTCCCAGAATTACGAAAATGTTGTTTAAATGCCAAAGAAAAGGTCCAGAAAAAAACGAAGGAGCAAATCAAGTTTACCTGGTAAATCGAAAATGGAAATGGAGAAACTTTTCCGGGAAATTCTTGTGAAATGGGACATCATGGACAGAATATAGAGGATAGGATACCAATCAACGTTGTTACACTGCTGGTTTAATTAAAGTTCGTTTATATTTTTCACGTTGATTTTCTTTATTTCGTCTCATTTCACTTTATTTCGTATTTCCGTATTTTGTTATACTGTCGATCTACTTTATTCCATTTGAAGATACTCCATATATCTTTAGATGTCATTGTCGATATGCTTTTTTGTTTCGTTTTAAAACTTGTAAAATAAATGAAACTCCAAAAACAGCTACATATTTTACGTACTGTCGAAACAAAATGGTGAATTAGACGATCGTTTTCTGCAGTGACGAGCAAGGATTTTCAATGAATACGAACACAAAAGTTAACATAAAAAGTTAGAATTAAATGGAAAATTTTATTACAACAATTTTTTTTTCTGAATTTTTTGTGTTGTTTTGTATGTGTTTGTATCACCATTTCACTATAAAGGAAAGAAAATGGGCCACTTTTAATTTATGTTATCGGCCATTAGCAATCAGTGTCACCGAGTGTAACCTTATTGCCTTGTTATAAAAATACAAACGACCTAAAAAAGGAAAAAAAACTTGAAAAATTTGTAGCGTGATAGACTATGAAGATTTCGGTGGAAATTTTCAATTGTAGCCACAATTTTCGGATTTTTTCCCCACAAAAATATGGTAGCTATATACTTTTTAAAATCATACTATTTTTCTAATAAGTTATCATTAGAAAAATAGTATGATTTTAAAAAGAATATAGCCACCAGATTTTTGTGGGGAAAATTTTGTGGGGATAGGTGTTCAAAAAAAAATTGGCAAGTTTAATAATTCTCACAATTAGTAGATTTTTTGAAATTCAAAAATATTTTTCGGAAAATACGGCGCACTACAGGTTTCTAGGACTAGCACTGAATATATATGGTGTTTTTCAAATTCTGCATGAAAAATTTCACTTCGATTTTCAGTATGAAATTCATAGCATGAATCAGAATTTTTTGATCAGTTTCATAAAGAAATCCCTGTTATGAAACATCGTTTTTTCCTTATAAATTTATGCGGGTTTGTCAGCTTGGGCCAGGCATTCCACGAAAGATTTTTTCTCAATTCGTCCAACGGCCAAAAAAAAAAATCAGCTCTTTTTTTGATAAAGATTTTGTAAATATATTTTTTTTTATTGCCGTCAAATATTTTGAAAATGAATGAAAGTATTAAAAAATATAATGAACGCAAATGCTTTTTCGCGTCCCAAAGAAATATTAAATTCCGATGAAATTTGTTAAATCTGGTAACACTAATAACGTACAATGTCTGCAATTTTCGGGTTTGTAGCTAGTGTAATATCGGCGGTTTGACTTTATCGTTCTCTTCCTCTCTCTCTCTTTTTCTCTTTCTTCCTCCCATTCGCTTTCTCTTCCCCCTCTCCCATTCCCCCCTCACTTCCAGTGTCCAGAAACTAAACTTTTCTCTGGAATTTTTAATGTTGGTGTTATAATTTATCAAACTCTAAAAAAAACTAAATATGTATGGAAATAAATAATCTAATTAGGCTGGCGCTTACCGCAAAATATATTTCTTTCGCCTGCGGCGCATTTTTTAAACGATTTTCCACAAACAACGTATGGATCTTAAAACATTTGCCCTGCGGCGTACTTCTCTGTATCGTTAGTTTTACAATTTCCATTCTGATTGTTTGTGGAACATAAAAAGCGCGAAAAATTTAGTTATAATTCGGAGCTTTTGATTTCAACCATTGCGCCGCATTCTGTTTACAAACTTTTGACTGCGGCGTACATTTCTTAATTATTTGTCATTGGTTTTCATCCAAATCAACATGAATTTCTGACATCAAATTTTGTTGTTTTGTTGATATGTTACGCCATCCTTCCACACCTCCCTCCGCTCTCCTCTTCCCCTCCACCGACAACACAATCATTTCGTCCCGGATTGATCTAAAAATAAATATGGTCACTCTACCTATAGAGCATTTGTAAGCGAAAAGTCACCAAACAATTGATGAAAAGTTATCAACAATTTATAAACAATATATTCATCGCAAATTGAAACTCCCCCGTTTTTGATTTGCAAATTTGATAGGTTTTCCGTTTTTGTTTCAGTCAGAATGGAAAATTTCCTACTAATGTGTGATTATTGAATTTTCGATATTTTCAACCATTCAGAAATTATGATTTGATGGTTTTATATATTCAATTATTCCTTGAATTCTAATCATCCCTAGCCAACATCTATCAATATAATTTCCAGTTCGAAACAATGCCTGTGACAGCAATGTTCTGTGGTCATCATAAATTATTTTGTTATGACTTTCCCTTAAATTAAACAGATATATTGATGTGCAATTTATGTCAGTCGCAAATGTTGCCATTCTCCCCATCGGACAAAGCAAAACTCCATGCGATATGATCAACTTAGTTAACTGAAAATGTCACAATAGGAGAACATAACATATTTTCCTGTACCAGCATAAAAACATGGAAAAAATGACCAGCCAAATCAACCATCATGGCAATGAGAGGGTGGCCAACCCTTGCCCACTGATGGTTAAATCTAGGGATTGTGTATACTATTTTACTATATTTCATGTGCAGTTACTACCTTTTCCATTTTCATTTTAATAAAAATGTATGTGTGTGTGTGGGTGTGTGCATGCTGCTAAAATGTCACCGAAAACTTTTATGGATGGAGGGATGAAAATTTCAGAGGGTTTTGTGCCCATGCTGGCTAACAGGAAAAACAGTAAAACTGAAAATAGCAAACATCACCATCAGTCATTTGGCAGGTTTTTATGTAACAAGATGATGTGTGTCTGTCACATACCAACTTTGGATGATGTATTTCCAAAAAATAAAACCCTTACTCAAGCTATCAAGTCTAGAAATCCCCTATGCTGATGACTTAGCACCGGATTCCTGTATTCTATCCTCTGTCTATCATCTGTCTGAGGGTTGAATTGCGGTGCAGTCCAATAGTAACCAGAAAAACACATAGAAACGTATTGCGAGTATAAACAATGGAGTTTGTGTATGACAGAAAATAGCAACAATAAATGTACACATATGCAGAATTCGTATTTATATATCGACTCAAACTAAACAAAACAATATACCTTTTGTACCATACAAATTCATATCATTAGTAAATATTGTTGTACTTCCTTCACCACTAGCGTCACCCCCGACCACCCTTAACTTATCCAAGCCAACCCCACGTTATAAAACACAGTGTACTGAAATTCTGACAGATGACAGACAAACTATCAACAGCAAATTGCACACGATGTATTTATTATCAGTCGTTGTTACTGTTTTTACTCATACTCTGTTTCGTTCCCCCTGCTTTAACCATCATCATAATTTTCACACGGAGGGTGGAAGGTCATAAGGGCTGGCGGCGCCTAAATGAAACTTGTGTCTTCCATACTTTCGTAACTAACTCCAAATTCCAGTTGGCTATATTACACTGACAGCTTTTCGTATTTAGCAAGTTTTTATTGGAATTTACTGTGTTTCGAGTGTGGATACATTTTACGTGTTATCTACGTTCAGTATTTCACATTCAAGAATGGCAGCAAAAACTGCAGACTGGATTTTAGCTTCTGTTGCAAGAACAAAAAAAAATCTTACATTGGTTTTTTGAAGGTAATTCATGGAAATGTGTTTCACAAGTTATGAATCGTAGCATTCTGTCATATTCCACTTTACAATGAGCTTAAAAAATCAAATCTTTCTAATGTTATGACAATGAATAATTTACGGACTAATAAATTGTAAAATTTTAACAGTAGGTTATCAAATTCCACAATACTGTCAGAGATTTTATGCTTTTAGTTGTTAATTGTTGGAAAAATGCTAAAAATTGATTACTGTTAAAGCGGTTATGTTTTCTTTAAAAATATGTTAGGGGTAATCGTCTGCCCCTAAAGCATGTTTAATGAAAGTTCCACAAAAAAGGCTAAAATTAGCGGAACTTTCTTAAAAAATTGTTCGCCTCCTCGAGGATCAGAATATTTCGAGATTTTTTTATCAAATTTCGTTCAACTACACCCCCCCCCCCCCCCCCCACCCCCCTCCACCCACCGTAGTTTCTGTGTGCAGTCCCACACAATGAATAAAATTTCCCAGTTTTTTCTCGACTTCACACGAAAATTATAGCGAAAATCAATGCGCTGTAGATTTAATCCTTAAGAAAAATTCACCGCAGGCGAAAATCTATCCATATACGTAAAAACTTTTGTCACGACCGACTGACTCATCGACGCGAAGTCTTAAAACTTGTACAGTCCATCACGTAGACGCTCACTCAGGCAGGGTTTTTCGATATTCCGCCCGTAAAAGGGTAAACTGGTGGTAGATCGGGGGCTGGTGTTTTAAAACATTGAAATGTCACTCGAGGGTTTTCGGGGACGCTGGTCACGAAACTAGAATTAGAATTTCAAAATTCGAAACGGGAAGTCCTGAAGAGATATTGATTTAAAAAAAAACTGGGCGATCCTCAAAAAATTATACCTTTTTAAGGTTTAAATCAACATAAGAGTCATTTGCTTTGTGTGGTCAAATTCATTGGAATAATGTCCTTTTAGTGATATTAATTCCAACGATTATGGCACACGTCTGTCGTTTTTTGCTACAACCCTTTTCATCTTTAAGCAACAGAAATCCGAAAAAAAAGTTCTTAGAGAAAATCACCCACTACTGAACTAAATACTGGTTTTGCTTGTGTTGAACATTAGATATAATACTTTTACCATGAAACAAATTTTATGAAATTGTGGCAGAATCTATCCCACATATTTTCAATAGGTAAATGTCCTTCGGATTAAGTTGTCTGTATTACAAGAGTTCTACAAAAATAAACACCAAAAAAAAGTTAGTTATTTTTGAGTGATTAAAACATCTATTTTCAGACCCCGATGATCCTAAAAAATTTTACTACTGTCCTGTCCACTCTATTTTGGTTTTTGTGATGTTATTTATTTTGAATGGATCCTTAACTAAAAGACTTTTACTAATAACATTATTTGTCAGGCCAGATTGGAGCAGTAGAAAAGGCTTTAAATTTGCTATTTCTATCGGTTCGTTGTTCGGTTCCTTTCTATATCCCTGGAAGGCAAAAACGAAGTAAAATTTTGTCTTGATGACTTTGTGGACATTGTGTGCGTAGATTCGATTACTTAACTTGCCTTTCTTTCAATAGAGTCTTCCTGTCTCACCACATTATTACGGTTAAATATAAATGTTTAATTAAATTAAAAGCCTGGCCTATCCCTGGAAATAAATCTAGCCAAAAAAAAAATAAATAAAGAGGTTCTGTTGAACGTAAAATCCTATCAAACTGCGTAAATCAACTTTTTTACTTGACCCCATTATTTATATAAAAGGTTGAGAAAACAAATTCTTGAAATCCTTACCTTAAAAGTTGATAACTGTAATATGTGCAGTTTTTTTTCCAACCGACTTCGAAAAAGAAGGAGGTTATGTGTTATTCGAAGTGCACATATGTTTTCTCGTGAACGGTTAGAGATAACGAGTTGAAATTTTGTGCGTTGTGTTTGGTTGTTGTGTTTACACTAGGAAGGACCTTTTATATATCCCCCCCCCCTACCTTTGTGGTCCTATTTCCTAAGACCCCCTTCTTGCTAGATTCTACATCGTTATAGATATCGAGCTGAATCTTTTTGTGTTGTGTTGTATTCAGTGTAGCATTTGGGAACACCTTTAATATATCCTCTCTCTGTGGCTCTACCCCCTCAAACCCCTTCCTCTGCTATATTCTTAGAGATATCGTTAGAGATATCGAGTTGCCATTTTTTGTGTCGTGTTCAGTATACCACCAGAAATGGCGCTATCCCCTCAAACCCTCTCCTGTGCTAGATTATACATCGTTAGAGATATGGAGTTGATTTTTTTTGTGTTGTGTTCAGCTCAATTTCAAGTAAGACTTTTTAGGTAACTCTCCCTAGCGTAATGAGTATTCTTTTTTTCAATATGAAGTCGAAGGCGCCATTTACATCTAGCGACTTTTATTTTGCGACAGTTAATTCACGTTTCATAACCATTTACATTACGACACAAAATTCTGAAATTATTTCCTGAAAGACTCCGGAGCTGGATATTTTTCGTGCAAAATTGCCAAAATAAATTTAAATTTTGACAGCTTTGGCTAAATGAATATATTTTGCGATATAGGCCAAAATACAATTGGCCCAACACAACATTTTCGGCGACATTTCAGATTTTAAACTCATAGGACTCTATGCTTCCATATGCAATCAATCCGACCAACTTTGCACCCTTAAAAAGTTGAATCGAATTTAACTTTTGTCGGCCAGCTCGCCCACAAAATTTAGTGGTTGATTCAAAATGAAATCTTATGGGGATGTCATAAAATCTAAATTTCGCCACCTAAGGAAAGTATTAGGAAATATAGTTCGTATGCTGTGTTGCTTACATTTACATTCCTATTTTTGTATGATAATTGGATTCAAAAAATGTTATATGTGGCTCACCGTCCCAGTGTCAAAATCAAATGAGAAACAAATAATGATTAGAACAACAAAGTGTGCGCAATTGTATATGGAGGGCGACATTGTCGCCATACGCTGTCGTCGTAAATGTTGTGTCGGGCCAATTGTATTTTGACCTTAAAATTCGCGGAGAAATTCAA
This sequence comes from Chrysopilus asiliformis, assembly GCA_964034945.1. Taxonomy (NCBI): domain Eukaryota; kingdom Metazoa; phylum Arthropoda; class Insecta; order Diptera; family Rhagionidae; genus Chrysopilus; species Chrysopilus asiliformis. Next base: position 5,685,142 of record OZ035962.1, on the reverse strand, counting down.
GAAAAATCGCAAGTGTGAACGGAGCCTTAGGATTGGGATAAATTCAAACTATACACATTTTTTTTTCTTTTTTCTGATAAATTTGGCCCTTATTTGGTCCATAAATTACGTCACATAATATTTAGGAGGGGCGAGGAGTACCTGCGCTAGTGTGACGACGATTTTAAGTTCTACAGTACGGTTTTTGATGCGTACTCATACTCGGCGATTATAGCGGTCAATTCGGAAAGGCTACGCGACTTTTGTCTGGTGGTCTTTGGTGTTTTCATCCGGAAAAAGTAGAATCTCATTGGCTATCTGATTATGCGAGTATACTCTACTAGAGGAATATTTGTCACAAAGGGTCACCGAAAACCTTCCAATTTTAAAAATAATTCAAATCAAATTCCGTTTTTGAAAATTAAGCTAAAAACCAGAATAACAACCAAATGAGAAAATTCATTTTTCCAACAATTGTGGAAAAATCCAACAATTATGGCCATCCATTAGACACGTTTCAGGATCAAATGAGCTCACAAATCGTTATCAAGTCTTATCATCATGTTTTCAAATATAAAAACGGATAAATAATAAATACAGGAAAAACCAGTAAAATAATTTTGAAAATGAAATCATATCAGCATAGAAACGAAAGAGATAAATGTTAAGGTTGGTGACAGAAAGCGCCTTTAGGCCAACAAAAGGACCAACAAACAATAAAATGCTTATAATGGTTGCTCCTTGGAAAAATTAAGGACACTTAAGTTGATTTGTAGCTCGTATTTAGTTTGAAATTATTGCTAACAATTATTATTAAGTGGCTGGCCATATATAGGTGAATCGAACATATACCAGTGAACAAATTCATTTATAACCGCAAAACACCTTTCGGACAAATCCAACGCACCCACCTACAAAATTCCCGACCGATAGACGTTCAGTTATACATACAAAGTGGAATTATAACGACCAAGAGGGAAACAAGAATATTGTTCACATGGTTGTCTAAATCACCATTTACGGATACCCACCACCAATATGCGCGTACGAAAGTCTAGTGAGTGCCCTTTGAATGTCCTTATTTCGGTTGGCGTTTCGGAACTCATCTTAATCTTTTTTTTACCTTTCCATACCGATGTATGCGAACAAAGCGAAGCTCAAATGTCTCAACATTCATTTAATATTATTAAAGGATATCAGTGCGTGTATTCCAAGTAATTCGCCTACATAAATACGAAAATAATAAAGGACTTGGTCGAACATGTCCTTAAATGCTATGAGATCAAATGGTTTTATTTATTTTTCCAATTCCTTCGTATTTTGTCTGTGCCTTTGATCCTTGAAAACGAAAGCATATAAGAGAGCTAAAGTGAGGCATTTAACTAAGGTATGTATGAGAATTGCGGTCGAAATATGCTTTTCGTTGGTGATTAATACAACAATTTCATGGGAAAATGTGAACATTTGCTCGTTCATAAAATGTCCTTTATCCACACAAATTGTTAGTTGGTCAATCATTTCGTGAGGTTTCGTAGATCTAGGTCTACAGGCCATTTAGGGGCACATAATGGTAGTCACTGGTGGTAGGGTGACTGTTTTTTTTTTTGCTTTTTTTTTTGGACAGGTTACCAAATAAATGCTTCAGAAACCTTCTTGCTGTGCCACTAATTTAAGAGGGTGGATATTAAACATATTGTCAGACTGGAAACACCTTGAACGTGACCTACTCGCAAAAGAAAAATAAATATTTGTTTGTGCTTAAATAGAGGGTGGTTTTGGGAAATGTCAAAAAATTGTCGTAAGAGGTTATGTCTACCTGTAAGGAAAAAAATCAAATATGCAAAAAATTGTATCCATTTTAAAGTAAAGTATCAATTTTTTGATGAAATTTTGCCTATTTTTTGAGTGTTAAGAACTAGTAAATTTAAAAAAAGCTTCGGTCCAGGACTAGATAAACTAACCTTTAACTGTGCAAAATTATAAAGAAATCTGTTGAGTGGTTATTGACTAATCAAAAATCTGAAATATCTCGATAACGGTAAAAGATATCGATTTATGGTAAATGGCCAAAGTGTAGAGAATTTTAATATCTTTAGTTCTCTCTTTAAATATTTTTCCGGGGAACCGTCAGTTTGCAAGCAATTCGCAAAATTCTATTTTCTTACATTTTGATGAAAATATCTCAATAACGGTATCAGATAACGGTATCAGATAACGGATAATAGCAAAAGACAGAATTGTGGAGAATGTCATTATTATCAATTTATACAACCAGCAAAAAATCGTTATTCTTCGAGATAATTGCAAAAAACTGATTTTTTTGAAATAACGATATATCTCGATAACGGCTTAAGATACGCAGCTCTATTGAAGGACAAAAGTGTAGGAAATTTTATTGTCTTCAACTCTTGTTATACTTAAGACTACTGAAAAATGAGCACTTTCAGAGTAAATCGGAAAAAAGAAGCTACAGTTTTTACAAAGCCGTCAGTTTGGTTACTTCCGGTTAACGGTATTTTCACCAAAAGTTGACAAGATCATCTCATTACAGGACCAAACACGCCTGTAAAATTTCATGGTTCTAGCTCCAGTAGTTTTCGAGAAATCGTGTACACAGACTAACAGACTAACAGACTAACAGACTAACAGACTAACAGACTAACAGACTAACAGACTAACAGACTAACAGACTAACAGACTAACAGACTAACAGACTAACAGACTAACAGACTAACAGACCAACAGACTAACAGACTAACAGACTAACAGACTAACAGACTAACAGACTAACAGACTAACAGACTAACAGACTAACAGACTAACAGACTGACCAACAGAAAGACATTTCTGTAATAATGCTCCAATTGACTCTGGAGTACTTGGGAAATGTTTTTAGGTAGAATAGAGAGGTCGAAATTTTTCATGAATACAATACTTTATTACACCACGTATAAGAAAGTAAAAATTATATAAATCGATCAATTATGAATACCAGACCACAAGCAATCTCAGAGCGTATTAAAAAAACACTTTCGTCCCATTATGGACGAAATCATTATAATAGAATTACTAAATATTTATTCTTAATTTACAAACAAGTTGTGATTTATATTTCTCGATTTTGTTTTCTCTCCGTTCTAGACAAAGAAAAAGCAGAAAAAAATAAGTAAACTGCTCTAAAAGTTATTCTTTCTGGATTTTCTCCGTATTCCAATGTGGGTTTTCTTTATATACCAAGTTTTTGTATTAATATAATTAATTAATAGTAACTGCATTAAGACATCTTTTGACAGAAATGAAATTATCTCAACTTTCGCAAAACACACACACACACACTCATACAAACAAGCAAACATAATACAACAAAATCTACACGTAAAAATATTGTTTTCTCATGTCTTTCCTCAGTTTCCTCTGTGGTTTCTTTAATTCTGTTGCTCACAAAAATCATATGAAAAAAAAGAAAGAAGAAATTTTCAAGTTAAACCTTACATAGACAAATCTATTCATCAAATGAACTAAAGGAAAATTCACTTTCACTTAAAGTCAAACCGAATGGTGGACTCCTGTCAACAAGAAAGGACTTTTTGCTCTTTTCAAATTTGTTTTCTATCCTTTTTGCCGCGTAAGCCATTCACTATTCCATTCTACTTTTACAAGTTTATCCGTAAAAAGGAAAGTTTTCCATGAATGGCACAAATACTTTCCTATTACGATTTTCTATATGACAGTAAACATACAGGCATATACGAGTATATGAAATTTGTATATATAAAAAAAAAGAAAGTTTGTTCATATATGAAATAATCATTAATCCACTAATATCTATCCGGAAGTCAAAATCTACACATTTATCTAACATATATATTAATATATACATAGAATTGTGTGGAAAAAACTCCATTAATAAAATTATGAAACTTTTCTTTGTCTCTTTTCGCCTTTAGCAAATGATTTTTCTTTTTACAAAAAAGTTTTCTTCCAACATCAATCCTTCCATATAGAAATTTCTGTGGTGTGGAATGCTGACATTCCTTCGGGAATAAAACTCTTTTAAATCATTAATTGCTTAATACAATTTGGATGCTCCTTTTATAATTCGATTAAATCAAAAAAAATATTTTTACTGTAATTTAAATTTTTACTGAAGATCTTTATTACACTTTAAGAAAATGCTTAAAATTAAATGTTAGGCATTTCAATTCATATTTACAAAAAATAATCAATTTCAACATTTTCCGAATTTTCCTGCAACCACAAAAAAAAAATAAGTGAAAAGGTTATCCAGGAAAAAATGTTTTAACATCTTCAAATCCTCAAATATATTAGTGTGCAAACGGCATTGACAAAACACGAAAAAGTCATGCGACGTGTATTCGCGAACACAGGATCGCCCACGTGCCGAGATTCAAATTATTAGGCCCTATCACAGAATCCGATACGAATGGTTCGAATCGTAAACTCAATGTTGTTGTTGGTATAAAACACTAACAACAATATTGAGTTTACGATTCGAACCATTCGTATCGGATTCTGTGATAGCGCCTGTTATCTCAAATTATATGTGCTTTAACTAGGGTAATAATTTTTTTTTCGTAAATTCGGGGGAAATTACCGGTGGTAATCAGGGAGGAGCAAAGTGTGAGGAAATTTCTAGTGATTCGAAATTAATCGTGAAAATTTTGAAAGCTCGATGAAACTTTAAGACCCAACATCTCACTATTAAAAACTATGTGATGAAATGCGCCGCAGGCAAAGTTTAAAAAATGCACTGGAGGAAGTAATTGTAGAGGAAACTGCGCCGCGGGCGAAAACTTTTGTGTTTCAAAGTGAATTTTTTTAGTGGTTAAAAATATACAACGCTAAATTATATAATACAGGGACAAAATTTTAGTTTCCGGAACGCCGAGACAACAATCTTAAATCCGAGATGTATGGTCACCCTAATCCTAGCTTTAACTCATCACCGAAATTTTTACCAAAAATATTAGCTGTTTTATTCCTTCTTCTTTTTTAATTTTTTTATTTCTTATTTACTGAATTTTCTTATATGTTTAATCTTGAATGAAAAAATATTTAATTTTAACACGCAGAACGGTTCGCATTCTTCTAAAAGACCAATAAAAAAATGAGAAAACTTTTTGGAATAAAAATCTTACCGAAATCATTTTTATAAATAATATCGAATTATAGGTTTTAAAATATTTCTGCATTGATTTCTTCTGCTTGAATATCGCATTAAGACGCATACAAAAAAAGTGAAATGAAATAAAAATGTGAACGGAATATTTTTCTTTTCTTCTTCAATTGTAGAGATTTTCTGAACTCGTTCAACGGACAAAAAAAAATTCGCCAACGTTTTTTATACAAAAAGAGGAATAAACTGCCGGGAAAAAGAACGATAAAAATGGGAAAAAAGAGGATCGAAATCCTGGTGCGAAAAAAGTTAAAATTAGAAAAGTTTTTTGTATTTTCCATATACACATACCTATACAGATATGATGGTGTATTTGTTTTTGTATGCATTTGTGATAACGTATCTGCCTGTAATAGACTTAACATAAGAGGTAAAAGGCAAGGCGATGGCAGAGGCTGGTATACAACAAAAAATACCTACAATAAAATGATTGAAGACGAAGGATAAATAAATCCTTTTGTATCCTTTTTGCTGCTTAAACTTGTGAGTGAAGATCTTTCGACCCCATATGGTACTCAAGAATCAACTCGACTAGCCTAACAAGTATCTAAAATCTTATATACATTTTTCTGCGTGTTTTTATACGCAATTTAAGATGGTTTCCATTGACGGTGGAAGGACTTCAGGTCGCGAAGTCTTCAAAACGTCGGCATCTTTGGCGAAATTTTCAGGAGTGATGGCATCACAGAATAGGGGAACATACACAATATACAGCCTTTGAATATTTTTTTTCTTGACTAAAAGTGAAGGAAAAAACAGAAAAGTATTTTTAAATTGTTGAATTCAGAGTGAATTTGTTGCTGTTTCAGTTTGGTGTATTAGGATTTCGTTTACCAAATTCTCTATCATGGAAATATAAATATCTGCAGAAACGGGAATAAAAGGAAGAAAAAGTTTTCACTTTTTTGTCTTTATATGTGGTGAATCGGTTGCTGGAATATCTTATTTGCCAATGAGTTCTTATGGATCTTCCCTATTGTTTAGCTTTATGCTTTTTTTACATACAAAAGGAAAAAGTAAAATTTCAGCATTTGTTCATACTTTTTCGTGTATAAATTAGAAAAGTTTTTTTTTATCTAATTTTACTTATTTATTTTTATCTCATTGTATATAATTTAAGGAGAACACTTTTATTTGATGAGATCTATATAGATAATATTTTAAAAATGGTTTTAAAAAACATAAAATCTACGCCTGCGTTAATCCGTTTTCTTATCATTCAAAACTGCTGATCCGATTTTTTCTAAAGTTTTAAATGCAATTCTTGGTCATAAAGCGATAACTGTAGAAAAAAAAGCCCTACCCCCTCCTCTGACATCTCCTTTTACCCCTCCTCTGACATCTCCTTTTACCTCCTCCTATGACATCTCCTTTTACCCCCTTCTCTGACATCTCCTTTTACCCCTCCTCTGACATCTCCTTTAACCCCCTTCTCCGACATCTCCTTTAACCCCCTCCTCTGACATCTCCTGCACTAATGATGCAATTTTTATCACCTAATCACCATTAGGTAAGCTGTTCCAAGAAGTAAATTTGTACAATAAAACACGAAGAGAAAAATCATTACTTCATTCAACTACGTTTTGTGATTAACTAACAACACAATGAACATAGTGAAATTAACTACGAACGTGATCTCTGCAGTGTGTTTAAATCAACTAACGATTCATCGCTAATTAAAATTTTAAAGTGCAGAAAAAAAATATTGCCTAGTTTTAGGCGTTTTAAAACCAGTTTATTTATTTTTTACTGACTTTTGCCACAAAAATATCTGGCATAAATTTTGGGAAAAATTTAATTGTTTAACTCAAAGCATATACACAATCATTAATCTTAATTTTTTGCCAGTTGTCGTGGGTTTTGTCTTTTGTGTTTTATATATAACTTGCAAAATGTCTACCTAATGATTTTAGGCGTAGTTATTCACTTGCAAGCATTTGTGTGGGAGGCAGTGGATTTGATATACCCCATCACAACTTAATTCACATACAAACATGATTACTCCGGCTAGGATTCAGAAAGGATACTCTGAAATGAGACGTAAAAAATGACATGAAAAGGGGCAAAAACATTTTTCGGTCATTCATTCATTGCTCGTTAATTAGTGTGGCTAGGCAATGTTTTCCATTTTTATTTATTGCTTTTATATCATTAATTTATCCATTTATTCACACAGTATCCATTGTATTGTACACGAATATGTAACTATGAATATGGGTTATGTTTATTTTCATATACCTCAAGGCGATTCAATAATTTTATGTTCACACCATTATTGAAATAAACTGTGAATATTTAGCTCGAAGTCAGTGTAAATTTTCACCCTTTTCACGTTTATCACATAAACATGAAATGTAAAAAGGGATCCAACAACCATCAAGAATGTAGGTTTAATTTTGCACACTGGAACATACGCAATACTTTTATTTTAGGTTCATATTTGGATGTGCTGACGTAAATAGAGTCAATTTGGAATGAAGGATAACAAAATATGAAAGAGCATATCTTGCGCTTTAGATAAACTATAGAAATCTACGAACATGATTTTCTTTTTTGATTAAGATAAATATACATTTTGATTGACGTCTGTTTCATGTTAGATACTAATGCAAAAATTCGAGGATAAACATAACAAAAGCTATAATTGCCAATCTGGCAATCATTGGAGACCCGTATGGTGATATTCGTATCAAAATTCGAACAGTTATACCAAAACTCCACTTTGAAATCAAACTTTCCAATAAGATTTTTTAAAATTTATTCCAATCGGATTTTGATGTATGGGAGTTTTATGTAGAATCATATCCTAAATAACTTTTGTTCTTGGACTTTTTTGATAAGATGCACCGTTTTTGAGATATTCACAAAAAACGATTTCGTTCGTATGGGGGGGGTACCCCCCCTAATGGTCCATTTTTGCCCATTAACGAACTTAGCCTCGCATTTTACGAAAAACGGATCTGTTCAAACTTTCAAGTCTCTAGCTCAATCCGTGCGCCCGCAATCCGCGCCACAGACAGACAGACAGACAGACAGACAGACAGACGGACAGACAGACAGACGGACAGACAGACGGACAGACGGACGGACATGCAAAATTCAATTTTTTTATCATTCTAAACACACTGGTGTAATTCATTTTTGTGTGTGATGACGGGATCTTGGCGTTACAAACGGTAAGGCAAAGTTAATATACCCTTTGGTTTCACCATACGGGTATAAAAATGAAACGAAAAATTCCACAGTTTTGTGTTAATAATAGTTTGATTTTATACACAAACTAAAAAATACTGGAATTTCATTCTCAAGTTTAAAAATTTGTGATTAGTTGAAGCAAAATTCTTGAAATATTTTAAATTTTTATTTTTATATTTCAATAGCAATTCATCAGACAAATATTAAGCCTAGATTAAAAATTTAGATATGGAGTGTCCATAAAAACGTCACACAAATTTTTGCCTTTTCAAATCCTCCCCTTGTCCGGCTTTGTTCACGATTTCTTATGTGGAAACTGAAATTGTCGTTTTCAGTAGACAACTCCCTTCCCACTTTTTTCATGGACAATTCCTTATATATTTTTTTTAAATACAGATTTTGTATATAAGCGCAACCCTACTGTAACAGCAAACACCAATTAATTTTTATTCCTGACTTCAAATTTTTTTAAATTGTATATCGAATATATCGTTTATAATTTGTTTTTCTTGTCTATTTACAGGTAAGCTAACATGAGTTAAAAATCACCAAATTAAATAATTTAATGACTACTAAAACTGTGAGTAAAACAACACTACAATCAGAAAAATTTATTAAAAGTCGTCAACTTGCGTACACTCAGAAAAATTGAGGCTAACTCGACGACCTACGGCGTAATTGGCCTCGGGCAGGCGCGCGTTCGCCTGCATGTGGGCAAGTAAAACTGAGTTGACCTGTGGTCGGAGAAATTCTGAAATTAAGCCACCAGCAGGTGAAGTAGGGCATTGGGAGCTGCACGAGTTGACCTTAGATAGGTTAACTCTGATCGCTAGCTGGCTTACAGACACCTCTGTAAGGTCAGAGTTAACCTAACAAAAAGTTGACCTGGATATTTTTCTGAGTGTGTATGCAAAATTTCAGGCAAATCTAAGACCCTTCGGTCTTGGGGAGAGGAATGCCCGTAGGCGGAGAATGTCGTGGCCAAGAGAAAACCTTGATCATAAGACAGGCGTGAATCTTTAATGAAGACGGATGCCAAGGATCAGATATCTGTCTTGCGATCAAGGTTTCCCCCTGACCTCGACAAGCCAATTTTGCTAGTAATAAAAAAAAATCTGTAATGTAAAAATACGTGATAGTTTTTTATTTGACCTAGTTATACACCACTTGGATTTCCTAACAAATCGCTTTTCTTGATTGGAAAGAATGTTGTATTTTCCCTATCTTTAAAGTTTTAGAAATTTAATCCCCTGTCAACAAAAATCAAATTACGTTTCCTTAAAATAATAAAAGGATTCTGTAAAAGAAAAAAACAATAATCTCTAATTAGCTACAATATTTAGTTCGTAACAAGGATTAAAAACTTTCCTCTCATCATTCATTTAGGTATTCTATAATCTTAGACTTTGTATACGAGTTTGTCTTAAGGTTTCTCATCAACGTTATAAAAAGCCATCGTCATTATGTTTTGTATTGTCCTTTCAGAATATTATTCAGAATTTAGATGATTATTCAAAAGATTTAAATTGAAAAACAAATTTCGAAAAGACTGTATATAAATATCATAGACTGAATACTAGTTTCGTTGTTAGATTTTTTTTAGTTTGAATTAGGACAGAAATATTATAAAAAAGATAACCCAAGCACCACTTACTATTCGAGAGAAAACCTTGTAGACGTGTTCTGCTTAAATCAAAACAAAAGGACTCTCCCTGCTTTTCAAAAAGGTATAAAAAACCAAGTTTTTCAGCAATCGCCCTAGAGTACTACTTCAACTGTTGGATTCCTATTTTTGCATATTGTCTCACAAGATCCTTTGATACTTGTCGTCGTCCTTCTGCATGTTTGAAACAAACAAAAAAATCCCCCCAACCGCAAGGAATGTTTCTGTTTATTGCAGTCTACCAATGGTTCGTTGTGGCAGAATTAAGCTGGGGTGAATTGTAAAGTTCTGCAAAATCCCAACAACCCTTTCAATCTTCTTTAAGATGTCAGCAAACGTACACACATAGCGATATGAATTTTCACCTTGCCGTCCACAGTTTAAGGTAGAAGCTCCTCTCAACAGATAATCAAAAAAGAAAGGAGTTGGTTAAAGAACGTTCCACTTTCCTTCCAATATGCATATGTGTAGTGATAGACGCATTGAATTTAAAATGAAAATCCACGAGGACACTTTCTATGTTCCAATTTTCAAGACATTTCATTCTTTCTTACTTTTATCGGGAGTTACACTCATCGCACTTAGACGTACTTGGTATATCTATTTGTGTTTTTTCTTCTTTTTTTTAATATTTTCTTCATTCATAAAAAAATTGAATACGTGTTAAAAATAATTTTAAATAGAAGTAATCCGCAGTAAGGGGTGGGTCATAAAATACCCCAACTATTAAGGAAGCGGTGGTGTGACGCTGCAGTATTAAATCCAGTGGCGTAACTAAGAATCACCCACCACTCGTCCCGCGAAAATCCCACTGAAGGCTCCTCTGATCGTGAAAACCATTTTTCTAGCAATAATGATAGAAAGTACTTATGCTAAGACGATACGATTCCACTTCTGTAGATTATACAAGTAAACATATATCAGAAAATCCCAATAAAATGCGCCGCAGGTGAATTAGATATCTTAATCGGATCTTAATCGGATCCTTAAAAAATAGATATTGTTTTAAAAAAAATCTACACCAGTCTAGGGCCCCTATCCGCGGCCCTTCTCGGACACCGAGAAGGACACCGCTCTCCGTCGGTGCCACTGCATCACGAAAGTTTGCTGCCCCTAGTTACGCCACTGTTAAAACTACATTTTAAAAAATCCGAAGAAGTGCAACGAATGGTCTGGAAGGACGGTGAGGAGGGAGGGGAGGAAGGGGAGGAAGGGGTGGAAGGGGAGGAAGGGGTGCAAAAATCCTAAAATTTGCATGACGTATTTATTCCCAACTTTAACGCATTAGCTTTCGTGCACGTAAAGAAGCTTTTTGCCAGTAAAGCTTCGACAAGAAAACTTGCATGAGCAGTAAAAAACACCTTCGAGCTTTTGTGCCAAAAATTTCAAATTACGATAGGCACCATCAAATTAAGATCTGAAACTGATGTCGTGATTTTAAAATAAGAAGGGAGATGTTGGTACAAAGAAACGATGGAGAGGGAAGCGGGATTTAACAAGGACTAAAATGAGAATATTTTAAAGGACTTTCTGCAGTTGCAAACCGGTTTTTTTTAAATTCCAAACTTCAAAGAGGATCAAAACAGATTAGTTTCACTCTCATTTTAAATATTTATACGTTGACAAAGTGATTTTTTTAGGAAAATCAGTAAAAAAATGTGTTAAAAACGAAACATTCCTACATGTAATCAATTATTTTCCATAAAAAACGCATATTGTTATAAATTTCAAAATGGAATTTCCCAGTTTGACGTCATCACAGAACATCGGATATAATTTAAGATAAGTAAATGGCAAAGCTTGACAAATCCATATATTTGTCTTACCCATCCACCACTAACTCTGCTGTTTTCCCAACGTTATTAAAATTTGTGTGCATAAAAAACTGATATTCTAAAAATAAAGTAATCCATGTAAACGTCTTTTGCAAGTCTCCAGAAATACTCTAATAATAAACGACCATACGCAATGGTTTTGATATTTCAAATAAACCAGTATTTTACACAGAATACTGTGTGGGCCCATTTAAAGTACAAAAAATATAAAAGAAAAACATACAAAAACATGAATAAAAGTAATTCTTTCTTAACGTTGAGTTATTTCATATTGAAGCTTTTATCGTTTTCCATCCTCATTTTGTTACCTTTTTTCCAAGGACAAAACGATTTTATTCTTACTACCTACAAAGGCGAACGAAAATAAACCGCTTTGATTTTAAAGGAAAGCACGTATATCGAAGGATTAAAAAGGATAATAACGGAATGTGAATTTTACTTTTCCATTTAAAAACCCTGTTCTACATTTTATTTGATCCTTTTTCTTTTAAGTTAACAATCCTGTGTAGTGAAAATAACAGAAAAGACTTCATTTCCGGGAAAAAAAGGTAAAAAAGAAGGAAATTTTCTTTCTCGCTAAAAACATGTGCACAGCATATGAGGAAATTGTCAAAAGGACAAAGATTCCAAAGCTAAAAACGGAAAAAAAAACGTCCCACACTATAACGCAATGGTTGATATGAACTGATGATAAAATATTACGAAAAAAAATTGTGAAGGTAGAGACACTAAAATGCTAGACGGCGAGGGAAAACATTCAAACTACTGTATCTGTTAAATGTCCTTAAATGACAATAAGAAAAGGAAGCAGAATGACAAAATGTCCCTAAACGTGCCCGTTTTAAACCTTTTCATTGACGGAGTCTCTTCCCATTTGAGTCCCATCTCATTTTCTTTTTAAATACAGAACGTGAAAATCACAAGAATATATCAAAGTGATGTTAGTAGGAACATTTCTTTTTTCCTTTTCTTCACAGGAAAAAAATTTTAAAAGTAACTTTTAATAAATTGTTCTTTTGCACTTAATGCCTGCCAAACACTAAAACGGAATCCATTAAATATCTCTTGATCTTTTCTAGAATCACATGAGATTTTTTTTTAAATTTTAGTTACAAAAGTTTTAGAAAATGAAAACAAAAATCTCCTCAGCATTACTTGGTAAAATCCATTTTCAAGTCTTTAACGCATTAATGCACATGAGAAAACCATTGAATATTTTTAACACAAAATCCAATTTATTCTTATAAATAAAATAAGCAAAATGAAAAGAAAATTCTGGGAAAAAAATGTTGTGCATTAATTACTTAAAGTAGCTTAAGTCGATTTTCAGGCGAAGCCAAAGTGATCTGTTTGTTAATGCAAATCAGTGTGGTTTCCCCACAAAATCGACTTACTGTCATTTGCACCAACAAAACTTAGCAACTTAACACGTTGGCTACCAGCCAAAAAAACGCTTACTCCGCTAGTATACACTGGAAAAAAACGCAAAAATCATTTCTGTACTTTGTGAGTCACCAGTGAACACAAAATCAATACAGACAAAAACGAACGAATCGAATAAAATATAACGGAAAAAACTTACCACAACAAATTTTTCACATGAAATATGCTCCACAAAAAAAACCCCCCTTTGTACCGCACGAGCGACTGCACTCAGCCATGGAACTTGAGAAACTGACGGTAATGACAATAGTGTGTGTACACCGGTGACTCACATTGTCCCTGTGGGTGACACGCTGCGATCACCGGTGACTCACATGGTAGCCAACGTGTTAAATCCAACTTAAATTGATTAAGTCTGCAATTAAAGTAGGTAAGCTAAGCACAACTTATTTTTTTACGAATAGTTGGCACAAACGGCCCTTAATCTACTTTAACTTATTACCACAGATATATCCGGTGTACGCGGTGCGCGTGAATGTGTTAAAAAGTCTCTTCTCTTTCAACCAAAACAACCATAAAAACAAAGGATTTATAAAAAAATTGAGTGATTTTGACAACATACAACACATTCGTGTGAATATGGAAACCATATTTGTGTCTTTTTTGGGTAGTCAGACGTATATTATTGATATAATTTTTACAAACCATGCCATTTTTCTATCTGCCGAAGATTTTGGGCGGTTTTTGCCTTCTACGTCAAGACTTCATATCACCCTGTTAAATTTCACTTTAATACTTACCCGGTCGAGGATGAGTCGAGAATTGGGAATACTTAAATTATGTGTTTTTAAACGCATTAAAGTAGGGTGACCATACATCTTGAAATGGCCGGAACAGTCCCAGTTTTGGGTATGTTGTCCCGGCGGCACGGGAGCTAACTTTTGTCCTGAAATTTGCAATGTAGTTAATCACAAAAAAATGACTTCGAAACCTAAACTTCGAAACCTAAAAATTTTCACCCCAGATATTACAGCCTCTTGCACATTTTTCTTTAAAATATTACCAGCAACGCAAATAGATTTTAACACTAGGTGGTAAAACTTACACAATTTCAAGGAAATTTCACAATTTCAAGGAAAAAACTTCATAATTTAAGCTCCGACTTTCGTAGAAAAATGTGGTTCGAATTCAACCGTGAAATAAATTAAAATGACATGCTATTAAAAGTATTGTTACAAATACAAATTCCTTGCAATCTCAAAAACTAATAAACAGCAACCATGAAATTCTTACTTTTAAATTATTTAAAAATTTAAGACAAATTTCCTAATGAATCCTGGGGACAAATTGTCTACTCCAGACGTAAATTTCACCCTCGTTTTAGTTTTTCCTTTGGTGAAAATTATTTCCCTTTCACTGAAATCATTCCCGTCATGAACAGCAGTCTATATAGTTTTCGTACATCCGCCACAGTATCATTCGTCTCTTCACAACCAGCAAACAAAAAAAAATCCATCGAATTAAGTTAAAGAGGTGGGGGATGATTAAACAAGGCGACTTCCCCTCCGAAAAAAAGCAATACTAAATTGCACAATTTCACTGAAAAGAGGATAACAAAACTTGATTCAAGTTTAAACCCAGGGAAAATAGCAAACGACGACGAAAAAAGATTGCGGCTGCACATAAAACGGATGAGAAACAAAATCCACTTCCGTTTCTGCATCCGACAAAGTCACGGATTCTTTTTAAGACACATTTCGGCACGGATTTCAACTGAAGAATTTCGTATCGTGTGTTGTATGCATTTCACTCATATACCCTCGCAATTTCTGCAACAATAAAATTTTCAGAGTTTTCTTCTGTTCAATTTTCGTCCTATTTAGTGTAGTTAAAATGATGAATCGGATTCCGTATCCCTATAAATGGTCTACAGAGCTTTCCAACTTCATTCGAAGGAACACAAACTCTTCTTGTATTGTGTATGCTTTTCTATGTGTAGTTGTGTGACTATGTTCTGGATTGGCATTTAAAAAGTAGTGGAAATACTTGGAAAACGTACAGAAAATGATGATGACTAAGAGTCCTGATGGTATAGCTCCGAGCTAAAGAAGTAAATGATTTCGGCGTTTGAATCCTTAAGGAAATCGCTGGTATTTTCTCCTGCTATACAGTCCATTGTTTTTCTGCTGCATCAAAAAGAGTAGTTATCGAAGCTAGGAGGAACCACCATATATAGTACTGCGCGAGATGAACAACATAAAACAGGAATTAAAGTTAAACTTTTTGAAGGGTGCTACAAACTTAAAAGTAAATGATTTCGCATTCATAATTTACTTCTGTTGTATTTTAAAAAAGTATTCGCTATATTCATATTTCGAATATTGTTTATCTGGAGTTTTGTTGGAAAATCTTTTTCCCTGTTTCTGCTTATGTTTCTTTGTTCGTTTCAAGGGCGAAATATTTAACTCCTTTTTACGATTGACTGTAATTATTACTGAAATTCGTGTCTGAAATCTAATCAAGTTAAACAGGTAAAAATGTCAAGCCAATATATAAAAATGGATGTTTGTTTGTTTGTTGGTCTGTTTGAGATTACAAAACTCAAAAACTACTGGACCGATTTTTACGCAAAATGATCTGCGTTGCCAGAAGCAGGTTTTTAGCTATGTTAGATTTTCGAACGAAACAGAAGATTCTGTAAGGATAATGCAAATGTCCTTCTTCCCGGGAAAAATCGGCATAAGGGGGTTTCCGGGATCGCTGATCGCGAATCCGGTGTTAGATTGTCAAAATTCTAAACGGAAGGTCCTGTAAGGATAACGTTTTTTCCCAAAAGTTTTAAAGTTATTTATTGTTTTTTGGCATTCTAAAATTTATACAAAAAACTTTAAGCTGGCAACGAAGAGTCTGCTAGTATTTTATAAATTGACACCTCTTGTTCACTACACGAAAACAACCCCTAATCACAAAACTTTTTTCAAAACTGTTCCATACATCACAAAGTTTTCAAACTGGCATCATACATAGCAATCCGATTTAGATTGTGTGTCTGTTCGTTTGTCTGGCCGTCTGCCAATCTAGCCGTCCATCGAGAACACCATAACTTTCGAAAGAATTGAGCTAAAGACTTGAAATTTTATATACGTGCGTTTCTCGTAAAAGCCAGACTAAGTTCTTGAATGGGCAAGATCGGAGCATTCGTTTCCTCCTTGCCCATGCCACTGAAACATTGTTTTGCAATTTTCTCGTAAACGGTGAGTCGTATTGAAAAACTCTAGGTAAAATGTGTTTATAATATGATTTTACAGAACTTATCTCTACATCAAAATCCAGTTGGACCACTCCACCCCCACCCATACAAATTGATTCGTTTTTTTTTTGTATTTTCTCGAAAATGTTGGAAAATTTACAAAGGTAAAACGTGTTTAGAATGTATTGAATAATTTATAACGGTATAACGTTTTTAGAATATGATTTTATATAACCGTTCCATACATCAAAATCCAATTGGACCAATCCTTCCCTTATCACCCAAACAGATGAATTTTTTTTAAATAAAATTTTTGTCTCTTCTCATGTCGAGTATTTTACGATTGGCAATTGTAGCTTTTCTAATGTTTTTACTTTAAAATTAAGCCAACGAGTTATTTGCTTGACAAAAAGAACTAAAATTGCGGCAACACTAGGAAATTATAAACCCCCGCAAAAGTTTCACATTTCTAATGTGTGATGTTTTGTAACATATAACAAACATGAAATATCCTTGTTCATTTCAAAGTTATTAAAGAATTCACAAAATACCCGATCCACATTTATGACTCTCAGTAAAATGCTTACGATATGCGATTCTATATTCTCATACCGATCCGTTCTATATTTTGCTGATTCTTATCACTTGTCTCATTCGATTCATAAGATTTTCAAAAGTCTTACCCTTGCTCTGCACTCTTTTCTTCATTTCACCGTGATTTATATTACAAATACGAAAAGGGTCTTCCGTTTCAACATTTCCGGGGAATTTTATTTTGTGGAACTTATATTTAACTATGCATCCTCATACCAACTCAGATTTCCCAAGTCTCCGCGGAAAATGTTTTGTGTATTTACTGGCTGAGTACTTAGAGATCTTATTATTATTTCACTTTTTATTTTATGATTACTTTACCTCAGAAATTCAACACCCCCCATCCCCCCCTCTCTCTTTAACCTGATTTCAAAGGGAGTCATGGCAAACATGCCATCCTATACCCTAATTTCCCTCCCATTTATTTCAAGTGCTGTTGTGCTGTCGTTGAATTTTCGTGTTATGTTGCCTGATTCTGATGTATTGTAATTAAGAAAAAGGATTAACTTGTTATGTTTGCTTGAGCTGATGCTTTCGTTATTGTTGTTACGTTAAATATTTCGTTCTCCTTTTGCCTGTTTAAAAGCGTTACTTTTACTCAAATTATACTTCTTTGGCTGGAATTGTGGGGGGCCACTTTTTGGTTTGATTCTACTCATCCTTAAATATGATGTTTTCATTCCGCTTATAAAACATAAAAGAGCCATGGTGTTATGTGAATGTTATGTAAAAAGGATGTAAAAAGCTCATCGTTTTAAGGGAGAAAGTTATAGCTTTTATGAGCCATTTCTTTGGCTATGGCCAAAATATTTAATCGTACGATTCCTGGGTGTAAATACGTGGTTAAAAAGGAATCTTTTTTTAAATGTTTTCTTCTTGATTTTTTAATGGGCGTTCCAGCGGGAAACGTTTATTACACAAAGCTCATCGTTACGATGCATTAAAAATCAGATGTTTCGGTCGATTTCCAGAGATATAAATATCTTGTACTTTTTGATGTTAATGAAGTCAGTCAGCAACCGAAAATATGAAATTCAACTAGGATAAAATTACGGCATTAAATTTATTAAGAAAAAAAACTTTAAAAACTGTTGCTGGTGAGCTTTTTTAAAAAAAAAATATTCAAAATATTCTCAAGACGACATAAAAGCGAATTAAAAATTTAATACACAACTAAACTAAGAGCACAAAAAATATAAAAATAGACCAAAAAAAAAAAATCTCCTCACATTTTCGAATCCTTTTTGTAGAATTATTATCCAATTATAATGATAATACACAAAATAGACGAGTCAAAATACATCCATTAACGAGACGACATCGAGACAAAATAAAGTCAATAAAATTTCCACTTTCATCAGTTGTAATAGGGATGGAAAAAATATCAGAAAGGAAAACGTACAAAAACAGAGAGAAATACATTTTCTTTTTGCCACCAGAGGAATTCCCTTTCAATAATAAAAAGAGGAAAAAATTGCTAGCAAACTTATAGAATAGCGAAATAGGAGCCGTGAGTTAAGGATGGCGGGGGTATTAGCTGTATACCAGACAAAATAGATTCAGTGAAATATAAAAATGTCCCCCTTATAAATACGCATCACACTGAAAAATGGAGTAAAGTCAGAAAACATAAAAAAAAAGAATATACAGAAGCAATTCGTAAGAAATATTCATTTTCACAGCCACTTTACATAATTGTGAGATTTTTTTATGCTAGGATAGTATCTTGAAGATAGCAGAGCATATTCGGGCGGCGAACAATTTCATTCAGGCGTACATTCAATTTTTATATCAGTAGATAAAAGTAGAACTTAAAGTGTTTAAAACGCAGAAAAAAACTGAAAAAATTGCTTGAAAAAATCTATGGTGACGAAAACAGACGGAGTTTTGCGGCGAATCTATTTTTGGGTTTATTTAAATGGTTTATTTAAATTTAAATACCACACGAAAGTGGCCAGAGTAGTAGGGCTGAGGTTTAGAAGGTAAGGGCAAAAGGGAGGAGAGGGAAAGAGATACGAAAATATTTTCCTAAAAATTGTTTAAAATACGGTGGTAAATCTTGGCTAAAAAATCTTTTTAAAACTTCTAACCTATTAGAATTTCTCGGTTTATACGGTCTGCAAAAACAAAAATAACACAACAAAATTATATTATTTTTGCGGATGTTTTCACATCCAAAAATTTCCCCCCAACAGGTCGGACCAGCCTGCGTGGAAGCTGGTAAAGCAGGCTCTGATGACGGTGAGCCAGCTTCCATACCAGAAACAGGCTCCTGATGGGTTTTCAGGGCAAACATGCCCGACCTGTTGGGGGGAAATTTTTGGATGTGAAAACATCCGCAAAAATAATATAATTTTGTTGTGTTATTTTTGTTTTTGCAGACCGTATAAGCCGAGAAATTCTAATAGGATTCAATGGTAAAAGGTCGAGTATAAACCATGAATCAGAAATGGTTCAATGGTTAAACACTAAACTTCTAACTCTCAAACTGCCCTGCCGATTAAGCTAAAATTTTGGGTTGTCGGAAAAGTAAAAAAAAAATGTCGCCAATCTTGAACTTTTTTTGCGCGAAAAATTTCACATAGTCTATCGTCTTAAAGTTATTTGCAAGGGAGTTCTATATTCGGAAAGGAGTTCCGTATATACTTCCCGGATTAGCAAGGATAGTCCCAGATTTAGGCATGTGGTCCCGTCGTCCCGGAAACAAAACTTTTGCTATAATTTATTAAACACTAAAAAAACCATCACTAAATATACAAAACTAACTAAATTTCAATTGAGTTTTTTTCGCCTGCGCCACATTTCTTCAACGAAATTCCACCTAATGTCTTTTTGGGATATAAAGTTTTCGTCTGCGGCGCATTTATCTTTACTAGGATTTCCACAATTTCAATTACTTTTATTTATGGAACGTGAAGAACATAAAAAGTTGAGGTAATTTTCGCTTGGGGTCGTGTTGCTCTTGGTTTAAATCATTGCGCCAAATTTTTTTTAAAGATTTCGACTGCAGCCATAGATATACTAGATCGCTCGATTTGCTGTCTCAAATGGTCCCATTTCAATACAGTTCAGTGAATCAAAACGAGTCAAATAAGAGCAAGATAACCGTATGAAAATAAATATAGTCCTCTCGTTTAAATCGTGAGCTGTCAAAGGAAAATAGACTTTCGGAATGGTGTTGGCGCCTAAAGTTATTTGTTTGCGCCTAAAGTTAGTTTCAAACTTGTGAAATTTGAATTTCGCGGCAAACTAAATTTGAATTTCGCGACCTTATACAGTTCAGTGGATGCGTTCAAGTACGATAAAGAGGGAAATACTTTTGGGACCATTTTTCAGCAGAGCTTTGTATGGTGACAGTTGTTCTATGTTATATAGTTCTGTGACTGCAGCTAAATGTGGGTTTCTTAGAATTTTTGCAAATAAAATTTAATGTTTCGTTATGGTTCGATTTTAGCGATGCTTCTTCACTCCCCTCCCACGTTCATCTTGTCACGAATTGACCAAAACAATATTTTTTAGCTATGTGTTAAAAGCTTTTATAGGACTAAGTTCTAGTCTCCTTTTTCTTCATGAATGCAGAAGAAAAAACATTTACATTTCATTCCAATTATTAATCAATCCTTTACCATGCTCGGATATTATGACTTCACCCAAGTAATTAAAAAAATTAAATTACCATGTTATCAAACAAAACTTTTTTTTCAATTTCCTGCCTTCAATTTTATTATTCAAAATTTACATCGCGAAAGACACGTTCCACACAATAAAACGCGATAAAATTAATTTTTAAAAATAAGAATCCTTTTAAAATTCTTAACAGCACTGCGAGTAACATTTGTTCCCAGTATCCAGTAGGTAAGTGTAACATCGCCTCCTTGTGCCTAAGAAAATTCTCCTCAAAACATGTGTGAGTGATGTGCGAATGGAAATTGTAGAACCTCAATAGGAATATTTTGAAGCTAAAGTTAGGGGTAAGAAATGCGGCCTTTAAACGAAAAAAAAAGAGTCAAGAAAGGAATTTCAATATAGAAGTGTACAGGTAGAGACTGCTTGAATGCTGCCAGGTGTCCCATTTACATTTATAAAACTTGTTAAATTTTTTAAACTCAGGAATTGAAGATTCTGTAATAGAAGACACACGTAAACTTTTTAAATGCAAAGTTGCCTTCTGGACTCTCTTCCCCGCAGCCGAAAACAAACCCAAAAACATTCTGGATTTGATTGCGAATCATGACCTGAAATAAACAAACGGCACCAAATACCAAAGGACATTTTCTATTCATACGCCATGTGGCAAATATAAAAAGGATAAAAAAAAATATAACAAGACTTCCGTAGGAGGCGTTAGTGGTTTGTATAAGTGATACCACTTTCACGTAGTTTTTACTTCTTTTAGTAAAATTTCACTTTATTTCGTTTTTAACGTTTTGAATGTTCTTTGTCCCATACACTTGTAAATATTGAGATTCACAATATTTTTTTTTGCTCAGCCTTGGCTTAAATCCTTACAGGATTACACGACGTGATAGTTATATTCATATGCAGCCCACGGGAAATTGCTTAGCATGAATTCTAAACTCTGTTATAGTGACTGTGAATTTTGACCTCAAGGTAAACATCCCCAGAGTTCTTTCTTCTGCCGTCGGTCACCCTCGCCATTAAACGCTTGTGCTTTGGTTATTTGCAGTTTGTTCCAACATACCCGTGCTCAGCCCTCGCTTTCTACATCATTGCCGTGTTTGATTTCATCCCCATAGCATTGAAACTCACCCCCGATGCTAACCATCCCCAGCATCATACCTTCAACGGACACGACACGTTTCATGCACACTTTACATTAAGGGCTACATTAAGGGAGCTGCACTGTGCAAACTTACATCCTACGCGACTTCTTATTTATGTATCTACATTATTCATACGAATTTCAATATTTACATAGGAAATAAAGTTTAAACACACTTGTGGCCTAACACAAGTTCTAAGGTAACATCTACTCATCACATACATCAATATATTTTCACCACCCTCTATAATTATAATTATTTTTGGCGAGTGCGATCATTTCCCGATGTATATACTCTAAAACACCTACGGCAGAGTAGCATAATTGCGATATCGATCTTTAAATAATTAACTTACTTAGAAATATGGTTATAGTTGACAGACTATCAATAATTCCTATATAATTCCATTATATGTGTGTCCGAAATACATAGTACGGATTATAGAGCCAACTTATATTTTTTGTTGTACATTCAATTTATAAGAAACGTCTAAAATAAATTAAAAAATAAATAAAAAAAGCTATTGAAGTGTACTAAAAAATTATATAGGGATTTGTCTTTAAAAATAACATCAAGATAAAAGCGTTGAAGGTTTTTACGTATTCAATTTTATTTGGCTTTCATTTTTGATGCAAAATCCTATATAAAATCATAAAAAAAACATTTTTTAGTACACTTTAAAAGATAGCTAGAGCTTTTTAGTACACTTTAAAAGATAGTTGGAGCTTTTTAGTACACTTTAAAAGATAGCTGGGGCTTTATAGTACACTTTAAAACATAGCTGGAGCTTTTTAGTACATTTTAAAACAGAGCTGGAGCTTTTTAGTACACTTTACAACAGAGCTGGAGCTTTTTAGTATACTTTAAAACAGAGATTATGTGTCCCAAATACCACGAAAGGTCGTAAAATGGTCATTGCGACCATAAAGTCACAAAATTAAAACCGCGACGACCGTTTCATGGCATTTTGTGCTTCTTACTAACACTCATAGAAATTTTGTCCCTTTTTACTTTCCTATTCTATAGAAGGAAAGTATTTTATTCATGGCGGAGACCGACTCGAGAACGGGGACAGATAGAAACATTCTGATCAGTAAGAAATCCGTTTCAGGCAAAATTATGAGCATGTCCGCGCATCTAATTGTCGATATGTCTGTCTGTTGGTCTATCCGTTTTACGTATCTTAAATAACTCAAGAACGTTTCAGCTAGAGACTTGAAATTTTTTGTGAATGAGTTTGACGAAAATCATAATTTTCTGCCAACTTTTGCTTTTGGAAAAGTAATAACGGGTCCTCCAAAACAATTTTTTTTTTCTTTGAAAAGTTTTTTTTGTCGAATTAATCAAAAGTTTTTTGAAAATTTCTCGAATTGTTAAATTAACCAAATTTTTGTTAAAATCACACAATAATTGTCAATTGGAACAAATATTTTTCGAGTGAAATCTTTGCTCAACAAAAAAATTGTTATTGTAACAAAAAAAAACTTACAAATGATTTTTTGTTAAATCAATAAAACAATTGTAAAATTAACAATGCCTAATTTGTAAAAATAATAAAAAATTGTTGTATTTACGATTTTTTGTTTCTCAAATAGTTCTTTTATGAAATTAACAAAATAAATTGTTCAAATTCAGCAAAACAAATTGTGTCAATAAGAACGAGGTTTTTGTTATTATTTTTTTGAATGTAGCAACTTTTCGACAAAAGTTCAAACAGTTTCAATTGCGTTAGGCAACATTTTTATAATTGCACATTAAAATAACTCGATGACAATATTTCATTAATTTAGTGACAAAAAAATTCATTTTTTTTTTCTGAAACACTGCTTGTTAATCGAACTTTTATCACTTCGATAGTCCAATTTGTTGGACTATATTGCAAAATATGTGAGGCCAAAGTTTTATAAAAAAAAACAATTTTTATAAAACGGAAAATCGCTCTTCAACAATTCGGTTGAATTTACTAATTAAATTTCCGCTCTTTTCAAAAGCACAAGCACTCAACAAACTCATCAGATGATGGAATAACTACTCGTATCGAATTTTTTTTTGAATGTCGTTTTTTGTACACTTTTATTTTATAAAATTATTTACCAAAAACTGCAAAAGTTTGCGAAAAGCCCTTCACCTGCATCAGAAGTCAACATAATCAGCGTAAAAACAATGTCGTCAACCCACCTTTTTACAATTTACCGCAAAAGTATTAAGTTATACATAATTTTTTTTTATAAGTGAAAAACCAACTAAAAAAACAAAAGTGGCATCAACAATAACAACTTTAACAAGGAAAACACAAACAGTGGACAGTAGAATCATAAAAAAAAACTTTTTTTCATATTTTTGTCTACCAGTTTACCATTAGCTAAAAAGTTTCCTTTGGAATTAAGCTTAACTATGTTTAAGTGGACATAAACAAGCAGAATAGCAAAAGACAAAAATTGTTTTTAAAAAATGAGGAAAATGATAGACCAAAAAAAAAACCTCGTAAAAGTGAAGGGAAAAATTATTATCCTTAAACAACGGCACTAAAAAAAATTTATGTTTGATCATAAACCACTTTCTACAATGAAAAAGGATATTCTGTTGCAAACACACTAAGGACGTACCAAACTTTAAATAAAAAGTTTTTAACAAAACTGGTCAGATACTCAATTATGGTAAAAGTTCACCGGGGAACAGGAAAAAAAAACTATAGTTTGGGAGTGATTATTCTCATTATTTTTCACGTATATGTCAGATTCAGAAATTTTTTTTTTCGATGGGATGGTATCAGAAAAAAGATTTGAATGTTTTTCTGTTTAAGATTGCGTACAGAGTGCTACACGGCCAACACAATCTTAAACGACTTGAAACAAGAACAGAATGGGAATTAAAAAGTAAAAACGAAGACAGAGCCCAAAGGAAAATCCAAAAGAGAGAAAAAAAAATTAATTACTCCTTAATAATTAATTAATTACACGCCATAATCGCGTATAAATATTATCCCTGTACAGCACCTCTGAGACGATATAAAATATAAGCAATGCCCAAAAGTATCTGCACGGAGCAGATGTAGATACACAGAAACGGAGAGAGTTATACAAGCAATATATTTAATACAACATTTATACTAACGTTTATTATTTCGACATACAAAGCTAAAGAATCCTTGCAAAAAGGATAATTTACGAAACGTTAATGGTTAAGTGAAAACAAGAGAAGCAGAATATTTTGTAAGAAGTGAGAAAGATTTGTCTGTTCTGCTTCTACATTTTTATTTTTATTTAGTTCATTTTTTTTCGTTTTGCTTGTATTCATTTTTGGTTTCCTTTTTCCGTTTTCTTGTTTACATTCCCCTTGATTCTTAATCTTTACCTTGTATTGCTTCTAACGAAAGGGACGGATTGGGGAATGATGATCGAAACCAAGCGGGTGGAATTAATATTATATAAAAGATAATAAGACGCTTATGGATTTCTTAGATAATTAATGCTAAACAGGTAATAAGAGCGTATACCAAGGGTGTTATAATTCACAAAATCATTTCTGTTTTATTTAAAGTTAAAGATTTAATGACTGAAAACGATTAAGAAAGAGTTTTTTTTTCAATTTCCATTATTTGCTCACTCTTTACTGGCTTTCATATTTTATAATCTCCCAAGTTTTGAGTTGTTCATTATTGTGAATTTGTTTCACAAATTATGAGTAATATTTGTATGAAGAATGTTAATCTATTTACGCCAATTTGAATAAAACATCTTATCGGCATTTTAAGTCACTGTACTTATATTTAACGTAAAGTTGCCACATAATAATTTTCTAGATATCTAAAGAAAAATTACTTGTTCTGCAATAAACCAAAGACAATTCTAGAAGCAAAATAATAGAAAACGACTTGGACTGGTTCACGTGCCGTGTTGCCATCATAAGCAAATTGGGCCAATGTGTCTCAGATTTTCCTAGATATCAACAAACCTAAAATTTCAAAAATTCTCTAGGTCAAAGATTTTCCGAGAAAAATCTAAATAATTGACCAAATTGGTTGGAAAACTAATTGGATTTCCAATCATCTTGTACCAAGTACCGAAGGTACGATTTATAGAATTTTGACTGGAAATTCCAGATCTTTTCCTGTGAAAATGGTCCTTTTTGTACCATAATTCCAAATGTTCCCACAAATATTCTTAAACTTTATAAAGGAAAATTGCGTGGTACATTTGGACGCGGTACAAAAATCCCAACATTGATCAATTGGGAATTTGCAGAATTTTCCAAAAACTCATTCGCTTCAAAAAAAAAACTGTACTTCGCGAATGGGTTGTCGTAGATACATGATCTTTATATCAAAATGCACTAAAATGGTCTGAGCTTTCTACAAAAAATATGACGAACAAAATTTTTCCCCAAACTTTTTCACAATAAAGGAAAGTGCCACGAAAAATCTTGTTTCTACTAGGGTTGTAATTATTATCCTGAGCTCAAAACTCACCCCTTTCCCCACCCCACAAAGTGTGACGTGTTTTTATGGACAGCCCATTAAGGAAAATTAATAAAAGTTCGGGAAAATTATTTTTCTATTAAGCCCCTAAGTACGACAACCCATTCATATAATAGGGGGATTCATGAAATCGCAAAGAATGCCTCGTGAGCCGCGTAAACTATATAAGTTTACCACCTCATAAACGAAGTGTGGAAATTTGTACAAAAACCTTTTACGCGGCCCTCGTAATATCACGCGACGATTTTAATATGCAAATAAATCTCGTCGCGCTTTTTCGCGATCTTTTAGAGTTTAGTACAGTTCTTACATTACCGCACACCTCTCACCCTACCCACCTTTTCCACACCCACCCCCACCCATTCCAACCTCACAAAGTGATGCTCAGCTCATTAAAAAAAATTCTTTAAAGTACGGGGGGAAAACTTTTTTTTCTACTGAGCTATTTTCCTGTAATTGTTTATTGCTTATTTCACAATTTTTTCCTGAATTTTTGAAGAAACTAATTTTGGTAAAATTCGGGACATTCACGTGAATCTAATAAATCTATAATTTTGTTTTTCGCTCATTAGCTCCAAAAGCGTGCCAAAACGCTCTTTGGATATTTTTGAAAATCAATCTTTACTCACTTATGTCACCTGCTCATTAGAGCCGTGACTACATATATCACCCAACCATCAACTGCGAAAAGCATAAATGGTAAACATTCATTCAGAATTCATTTATTCTAAAACTTCTTGTTTAATCTTGCAAAACATGAATTTTCTGCTACGGAATTATTAATAAATCAGCAACGTTGACATAGAAAAAAAATGCAAAAAACTGAATACTGCTAACCTAACAGAAAAATAACTAATAATAAAATTGAAGCATAAAAAAGTTGATATAATCCGCCTGAAAACGGAAGAAATGATACACGGCATATGGACTGTATGCTAGATACCCGCTCAACCTACTCAAATGATTAATTATGTAATATAATTTTTATTAATAACACTGTCATGACACAAACATAAAATTACCTGACCGTTCTACTGTTTATGATATATGCATGCATAGGTATATCTCAATAAACATATTCGAACCGAAACCACATACGAACAGACTAGAACATAATCTGCTCGTCCTTTTTACTGCCTATATATAGTAGTTGTTATGCTACCTAACATTACTCACGTTCATTTCAAACCACGATGAACTGACCAACGTAAGAACCATCAGCCATGTTGATGTACACGAAAACTAACAGGGTTAAAATAGGTGCGGATATATATGTGTTCTAGCATATGTTTGTATCCATAGATTTATGTCTTCTTCCGGCTGACCCATAATATTTCGTGCATGTCCTTAAAAAATGAAATAAAAAAGGCGAAAAAAAAACGACTTTTTTCACTCAACTCCCCAACTAGCTGACGAATGTCGGCCAGCATCATCTCTTAGGGAAAAAATTAAAGTCCGTGCTTGTAAAAAATGCATTCCATGCAATTTTAAAGATTGATATAAAATTTTTAGTAACTTCTTTTTTAATTTTTCATGACCGAAGAGAAAATTCGAATTATTCACCATGTCCCAGTAGGGTGAAATTTTTTTCATCAGTTGTGATCAACACAAAACTTCCCTCTGCAATATTTAGTTTCGAAAAAATATGTAAAAAATAATATTTCTTCAAATAGCTAGAGTACCTTCAAAAATACGTAAAAATGCAGGAAATTTTATTTTCTTTGAATGCATTTTTTCATAAAAGTGCATAGTTTCGAGAAATTTTCAAAAAACGATATTTTTTCAAAAAAAAAAAATTGTGTTGGAGATACCCGTTATAGCTACCGTTACTTTTCCAAAAGTTGACAGAAAACTACATTTTTCGTAAAACTTATTTATAAAACATTTCAAGTCACTAAATCAACGCGTTCTCGAGTTATTTAAGATATGAACAACGGACAGACCGACAGACAGATGCACGGACATTCTCATAATTTTACCTGAAACGGATTTCGCATTGTTTAGAAATTTTCTATCTGCCCCATTCTCGAGTCGGTTTCCGTCATGGATACAATACTTTTCTTCTATAGAGCCGGAAAGTAAAAAGCGGTTGCACTATCAATAGGGTGACCAAACATCTCGGAATGGTCAGGACAGTCCCGGATTCAGGCATGTCTCGGAAACCAAACTTTTTTTTTTATTTTTCACTGAAACAGTTTACTTTGAAAAGCAAAAAATGTTCGCCTGCGATCCAGTTTTCTCAGAAGTTACTGCCTCTAGCGCGTTTTTCATTTTAAAAAAATTCGCCTGCGGCGCATTTTATTGAAAACTTTTTGGTAGTGGGATATTTGTTTTTAAAACTTTTGCCAGCAGCACAATTTTTGTTGTATTTTAAAAACATAAAATACTCATAACACTTTTTAAACATCCGTAATATTTTTATGTAATCACAAACAAAAAAACATAAATTGAAGCAACATACGACTTGCTGTTTTAACTGTTCCGTTTGTGTAGTGGAGAGGTGGTCCAATTGTGTCCATTATCGAACTCGACCTCGCATTTTACGAAAAAAATTACCTGCAGTGCGAAATTCCAAGTCTCTAAGTAAAACAGACAGACAAACCTCTAATGTGTGACGTATTTTATGGATATCTTGGGCCATATCAGAAAAATTCTGACAAATTCTGTCTCCAAGAAATATTTCAATGGCAGCCCATGAAAAAAAATTGCTATTTTAAAATATTTTCGAGATCAACATAAATATTCCCAAAAATTTCCAAATAAAAATTTACTTTGGACAAAGCAAAAAATAATTTCCTCGTAATTTTAAACTAATGTTCCATGCGAATTAAGATTTTAATTCAGAGTTTCGAATATGAAAATCATATGAGAAAAACTTAATTCGGAATTAAACATTTAAAACCTCAGGTACGTTAAACTAATTAAAATGCATTTTCATAAATAATCGTCAGTATAAGAGCATCGGTTATTTAATGGTACTACATTTCAGCGTCTGGCCAACATCGTAATTGTAACTGAAAATCATTAAATTCGGTTGGAAAACTGAGCTTCGCTGTTTCATTAAATCATGAAACGGTGGCGAGGCTGAAAACTTCCTTGAAAAAAATGTGAAGTTCAAAAAAAAATATGAAGAACGGAACTGAAACTATTCAAAAACCGCTCATTTCCACCCGTAACGCTTTCCCTACCGACAGAAACGTTCATTCAACGCTCAAAGGACGAGGATTAACGGTTAAAGCTGTAGCATATGCAATATGACATACAGAATACACCATAAAGAAGTAAAGAAATCCTAACAGGAGGATAACAACTGTATCGGGTGGTTTCCATTTCACTAACTATATTACCACTGACTATTTCCTGTATATATAGAAAGCTATACAAAGGGGAATTCTACACGTGAAACAGAGATCTGATTGCACGTTCAGATGCCATGCCGGGAGTCTAGGAAAACCGGGATAAACCTCCATACATATCTTCGTTACTGGATACCTGGCTGAATAGATAAACCTAGATAGCCAGACTAAACAAGTAAAAATCCAGTCAAACATTGAAGAACAATGTCTGAGGATTGAACCATACACACACAAATACACAATAGTATACTGGAAGCGGGTAGCTAAATTTCAATTCGAGGATTTTCAAGGATGATAAAATGGATCAGGGTTACCAGATTGGGCTACAAGTAGCGATTTGTGCTACTACTAACAAGCCCTGCCTTACTTGATATTGAATTTCGCTAGTTACGACTTTTTTTTGGCTATTTTTTGAATTATCTGTGGTAATTCCGGCTACTATACTGTAAAGGTTTTAAGCCTGCTGCATGACTATTTTAGCTACCGCAGGTTAAGTTCCCCTATATGAGATGTATGTTTGCTTACCGATGGTATCTGTCCACTTGCTGTGGGTTAAGCGGTGAAAAAATTATTGGGAGCAAGTGAAGTTAGCTGGCAATAATAGGACATGTTTACCTGAGGCAGGTATTGTTACAATGTAAGGGATTGTAAATTTTAGCATGCCTATAACAGGTGTACAGTATTCTCAGGGCAGGTAAACTTTACTACTGCAAAAGGCAAACTAAAAAATTGGGCGAAAAATCAACCTCCCACAGGTGAACAAAAAATCTGTTCACTTGTAGCTCAAGTACGTGTAACGTATTTGCAGGTGAACTGAAAGGTTAGGGTAAGATTTTTACTGTATGCCTGCAGCAAATTTACAGTTAAGTTGTGGGAGTGAAAATTTCAACAGGAGAAATGTTAACTGTGCCAAAAAAACGACTCCAGTTGGTGAAGTTTTTTATCTCAGTGTAAATAATAAATGCCTGAGGCCTTATTACCGAACACGATACGATTAGTTCGTAAAAATATAAAATAGTTTTATTTACGATCTTTTCTCTGTGTGTATTCTATGGACCGTATGCATAGAAATGAGCATATGCTTATACTCCACTTTTTTTATGCAAATTTTCCAATTTGAGTTAACAAAAGTGAGCGAACTTCGTACTTCGGAAGCAGATGTTTATCTTCAAACCTTAAACAAGCATATTTGCCAACTTTTATTCATCAAAACTTGATAGTTTGCTCCAAAAAAGTAGAGTATAAGCATATGCTGAATGTCACATTCGGATATATCAACAATTTTTTATTAAGCGAAATTTAACCAGAATGGCGAAATGTACTGAAGAACAAATCTGAGCTACCCGAGGTACAAAGTCGTTACTTTCAGACTTTCGGCTCGCTATTTTTAAAGCTTCAGATCTGGCAACCCTGGAATGGCTATTCAACGGCAGTATATGCGAGTATATGGAGTCAATATACCATTGTATGATGGAGCATTGAAGTAACGTTAAAGGATTTTTGAATTTTTTATTTCAAGTAATTTTTCTTTTCCTTTTTTTCCAAGACAACATGAGATATTTGCCATGTAGTTAATTTTCTATAGCTAAGCCAGACTGTACACACAGTCTGTTCAACGTTTATCCTCTTCAGACGGTACTTACTCCATTACAAGTATATAAAAGTGGAAGTTAGTCTCACATACGTGCACTGCTGGATGTGTCCAGTTTTAAATAATTCAGAAATTGGTGTGGATTTGGTTCTCCATTCAAAAACCACAGATAAATGTTTGAATGGAAATTTTATCTCTCAAAGCACGTTTTTTAATTTTCTTTTGATTACTCAAATGTCGTTTCTTTTGATGTTTTAAAATAAATGATCACACTAGGAGTAATTTGTTAAAAATTTGTCACCAATGGAATATCGTTGTGAATCTTGAATATAAGAAGAAAAAATTATATGCATGTAAGAAAATCTGTAATTGGAAAGATATGATTTTTTAAATACGTCACATATTTAGTGAGTGGGTGGTTTACGATAGTGTAACTGCGGTGTTAAATCCTGCGGTGTTAAATCCTGCGGTGTTAAATCCTGCGGTGTTAAATCCTGCTCCTTGTAATATCTTTCCGTATATACAAAAAATGCCAAGGAGGGGAAAAGGGTTCCGAAAAAGCGGAAATCGGTATTTTATAACCCACGACCATAGAATACACCTAGATTCATCACTCCTAGATTCTGACGTCCGTCAGTGGAAAAATCTTTTGAAGGCGATTATAGTTCAAAGATGGAAACTTTCATGCATTAGCCCTCAAATCGTTTGTGAAAGAGGAACCAGCATCTCGTTCTAAGTGGTGCTTCTATTCATATTCTATTACTGTTATTCCCTTAAAAATTTGTTGCAATTTCGAAACCTAATAATCTCTTCGATAATTATATGCAAGATTTCGAACATTCCGAGAATTTGCACACCTCAAGCAATTATTTGCAATAAAATTCCGAAACATAAACTTCTCGCTTTCATCTTGTAGTGTTAAAATCAACACCTCGATGAAAAAATTCAATTTCGCTGGAGGATACATTACGCCACCTGTTGCGGCCAGCTTTTTTTTTCCAAGAGAAAAAAATAATCAAAAAGAAATCCAATTGGAATTTCACGCAACCAATTTTATTTTCCTTTTCTCATTATACCCGAGTCTCACCTATAAAAAAAATTTGCATATTCCCTTCGCGTTTCCCCGATAGCTCATTCGCTAAGTTTGCTTTTGTTTCAATTTGACCAAATCCGAATTCAATCAAATAGAAAAATAGTCCCTTTGAAAATCTAACTGTTGGTTCCTTTTGATACTTCGATCAATGCAAAGTGCTCAGAACCAATGAAACGCGCCTATTACGCTTTTGTTTCATCACTTTGTATGAGCCGCGTTGGCATCACTGTATTGTTCTTGGATTCAGACCGTTCTTAAAACCCGTTTTGATCAAAGCAAATTGACCATCGAACGATCGATTGCAAACAATAAATCTTCCTTTTTCGATTTGACCATCGGCTTAGAAGCAGCCAGTGAAAGTTTTAATTGCTGCCGTGAAAAAAAAAATATTTTTTTTCCTCCAAGTGGTTTTTTTTGATTGGAAAGCCTCGACGATCTTTATCGTTTTCCACGATTTCTGTTTAATCGCCGGTGTGCGATCGTCGAATTTTCATTCGGAAAAACAAGGATACCCCGAGAAGGTAAAATTTTGTTGAATTTTGCACGTGTTTTTCTGTGCTCCTGTTTTTTCACATCGCTAATTCCCTTTCTGTGCGGGATTTTAGGGGTTCCTGTAACACGTTAAAATCGATTCCAGTAACACGTTAAAATCGATTCCTGTAACACGTTAAAATCGATTCCTGTAACACGTAAAATCGATTCAAGTAAAACGTTTAAAATCGATTCAAGTAAAACGTTTAAAATCGATTCAAGTAAAACGTTTAAAATCGGTTCCAGTAAGAAGTTGAAAACCAATTTTGCTTTAAAACAACAATTGTGAATCCTGAATCATCGTAGAAGGGATAAAACCTCTAAACTTTATGCCCTTACATCCGGCTGAGTTTCTCCGGAAAAACGTGGTGGACTTCCTAGGCGGAAATGATCCATAAAATCCACGCTACCTTTCAACTTGTCGTTCCTGTTTTTTTCTATGTATTGCTGACCGCATGTGCTCATCAAATCTCGTTCATCCGTTTTGCTGCTTAAATTCTATAAAAATAATCATCTTTAGTCATCTCAATAATCATCTGTATAATGAACCAGAATCATCTTTATTTATGATCCCGCATCATCTTTATTTAAAATCATCCTAAAATAAGAAAACATAAAGTGTGAAAGAACGCATTAAAATTTTCATCTTTAGTTTTAAAGGAATTTCAGGAGAGTTGCTGCTGCGTCAGATCTGTCGTGGGAGACAACATGTATATCAGGTATTTTCTTAATGTATCAGTGATTTTAATGCGATCTTATTAATTTGAAAAACTAATTTAAAAAAGTAAATTTTTATATATATTTCTTTTTAAATGAATTGTTTCTACGCGTTGATTATTCAAGCGCTTTTTTTTATTAGATTCGTTTTTGAATTATTCAAAGATTTTGTTCTACTTTAAAATTTAAAATTCTGGCAATTATTGCCACTTTAATTTTCCAACCAAATTTTCTATTGCATTATATATGATCTTTCCTTGAAAATTTCGAATTATTTATTCAATTTCTGATGTATTTAGTTCTTAGAGTTTCGTTTTTGATTAAATTTGAAATAACTTGAAGATAATGTTTTGGTAATTTTCCTCTCCTAAGACCCCTCGGCCACACTAACATTATGGGAGCCTGAAAAAATTGTGATTTCGGTTTACAAGGGCTAAAGGAAGGGAAGGGCCGGCTCATTAAACACCATCGTAGTGAGTCAATCATTGTTCGTTAAATTTCGGTGTGATATCGCGTTCTTTTAGAGT
Organism: Chrysopilus asiliformis; assembly: GCA_964034945.1. Lineage (NCBI taxonomy): Eukaryota > Metazoa > Arthropoda > Insecta > Diptera > Rhagionidae > Chrysopilus > Chrysopilus asiliformis. The sequence continues at coordinate 5,650,970 of OZ035962.1, read as the reverse complement.
GTATAAAAATAATTTTGAAATTAAATTCCGTGCACACAAACTTTTTGGAAGGACCGATATGGTGGCTGGCATCACAAGATCCCACCCCCCTGACTTGAGCTAGCGGACGAGACTAGTTGTGTGCCGTGTACCAGCTTCCATAACCCACGTGTATTAAAATTCTAACCCTCGTGTCCTAAGAAAAATGGCGCCCATCGTGGGGCCACATGCTAAAGGCAACCGCCCAAAGCACGTGTCCTAACTAAAATGGCGTCCAACGTGGGACCCAAGGCTCGTGTCCTAACAAAAATGGCCAACCAACGTGGGGCTCGAAACACTGACAGTTCTTTTGAATTGGTTTCGGATGTTCCACGTAAAAATTCGTCAAGTAAATTCTATTTTTATTGAGTGGGAGAACCAGTATCTCAATTTTGCATTTTTTTATTTAATTGCCGCATTTGTAATTAAAGTTTTTGTAGTTTACATATCCGATTGTTTTGTTTGGATTGTTTTCGCGATTGAAGGATTAACTTCCTGGATATCTCATCTGGATATGTCATGCCGGATTGAGACCGTTGTGAACTCTTTTCTTTCGAGTAAATTGATCGGGATAAAATAAATTAGATATTCCATTTATTTATCTATTTGAGCTTAAGGCTTAGGGATTTACTGGATTTCATTCAATGATAACACAAGTCGTTGTAATGACCGTGAATTCTTTTGTCATTTGCTTTAAATATTCGTAGTTTTTTGTTGTTGTTGTACCATCCAAAATACACCCGAAAATGAAGCGAATATTGCATTGAAGTCGTCGAACTGAATTTGTTATTTGGTTAGTGTGGCGAGGAGTCAAGGAAATCATGAGTACAGTTTTTTCTTTGAAAGTATTAGTAAAAAATTTTTATACCGGGAGTCGTATAAAAGTTTGCTGAGCACATATAACTTTTCTTTTGTAAATCGAAAGTATTTATTTCGATTAAATTCCTTTTGAATTATTTTTTGGTTACGATTTAACCTAAGAATTTTGTCTTATATTCGTTGGTTTTTGCGACGATTAATTTTTTTTTTGAATTATTTTTTTTTAAATTGTATACACGGTATATACAATGACCTTGCATCATAGCATGGAAGATTTGACTAAGCAGGTTGAGCCTACTTGCTCAATTTGTTCCCAAATTCTTGTACCACCTGAAGAAATTGTTAAAACCCCCTGTAAACACCTTTTTCATAATCGTTGTATCAGAGGTTGGTTAAAAGAAAACAATACATGTCCACATTGTAGTGAAAAATGTAAAAATAAGGAACTTAGATTTGTCCATGGTGAATCGAGTCCAGATACTCGTCAAACTCGTAGTACAACTGCCAGACTTGCGATTAATCCAGATCCTCGATTCGCGTTACCCAAGAATCCGTCTTTAGAAACAACCAACGAGGCTGTTGCTATTGCCGGCAATGTACCTGCTGATAAAAATTTAATTGACCGTTCACTTTCTGTGAATATTCCAGAAAAACCTTCAGATGTTCAAGGAAATGCTGCCTCTGCTTTAGGGACAGTAGAACCCAATCATTCTGCTGAACTTAATTTGAATTTAGTCCGAGATATTATTCATCAAACCCAGACCGAGACTTTGCGTTTATTACGTTCCGAAATGATCCAATTGATCACTGAAGGAATGAAAAATTTGAATTTGCCCTCACAGCAAATTAATCAACCCCTTGATATGTCGAGTAGACCAGCTCAGAGTACACCTATGGTTGCAAACAATAATGCACCTGTGGCCCAATCTTCTTTGAATGTTGTTCAAGAGATTTCGAACTCTGATGGTTCTGTTAGAAATCCCAGAAGTAGATTATTACCGAATTTTGACCCAACAGTACCACCACCTCATGTACCTACTCGAAGTCGAGAATCACCTGCGACTGAAAGATCAGTAGTACCACCTACTTATCCCACGTCTACCTTGGAAGTACACAAGACTTACGCTATTATAAAATCTTGGAATTTGCGTTTTGACGGCAACATCACCATTTTGCCGATCGAAGAATTTATTTATCGTGCCGAAGTTCTCACAAGGCAAACGTTAAACAACGATTTCACGAAACTCGTAGACAATATGAATATTCTTTTGTCTGGAAATGCATTACGCTGGTTTTGGCATTTTCATAAGTTAGAACCCGAGCGAGAAATAAATTGGCCTAGTCTTCGTATCGCCTTGCTTATAAAATATCGCGACATTCGCAAGGACGACGACATTATCGACCTTATGAAGGCTCGTAAACAAAGAGAAACCGAGTCATTTGACCAGTTTTACGATGCGATCACCTCTTTTAGCGACCGGTTAAGAGAAAAATTAAGCGAGCGAGAGCTTTTGAAGATTCTACAAAAGAATTTAAGACCGGAAATTAAAGGCGATTTGCTTTATCAGTCCGTTTATAGTATTGATCACTTGCGTGAACTTTGCTTAAAGAAAGAGTATTATCTCGATGAAATTCGTGGTAAAACTCTATCTCAAAAAGTCGATCAAAATCGTTCAAGACCCTTTACTGCTTTTCCGAAGAGAAATGTATCGGAGCTTGAAGTTGTTGATAATCCACTGGCAGAAGAATGTCAACCAGAATATGACGGCGAAATTGCTGCTATGGCATTGCCCAAACGAGTCCTGAAATGCTGGAATTGTGAAGGTAATCATGTTTTCATGGATTGCGAGCAACCGCCAACTCTGTTTTGTTATGGTTGTGGGTTGAAAAACACCTACAAGCGACAGTGTCCGAAATGCACCCCAAAAAACGAAAGTGCGAGCGTGAGCAACGACAGCCGCCTCCGCTCAAAGTAATTTCAAAATCATCAGACTTATCTTTAACCTCAGACTTATCTTTAACCCCAGACTTATCTTTAACCTCAGACTTACAAAATAACTCAGACGTGTCAACAAACACATTTAAACCACTGCTTCGACCTCTAAAACCCTACCATCAACGTCTTCAGGAATATCGTCTTGCCCGATTCCGAATTTTTAATACACCACCCGTTATTGCTACGTTTCAGCGTTCGCAAGCTACTAGAATCCGTAAACATCCCAAACGATCCACCGTGAGATGGAGAAGCTTTCGAAATAAATACCACTTCATCAAGCGTGAACTATCTGCTATTGTATCCTTGAATGAGGATGACGTTCGTCCTTACGCTCAGGTACAGATAAATTCCACCCCTATGTTAGGATTGCTCGATAGTGGAGCATCTGTGAGTTGCGCAGGCAATGATTTCGCAGAAAAACTGTTGGAAGAAAATGACTGTTTGAAAAGTTATACAAATGTTCAAACAGCCGACGGAACTCTTCAAAAGATTTATGGTTGTCTTAACGTTCAGGTTACCTTTCGTAACCAAACGAAAGCTTTAAAATTGTTCTTAGTTCCCCAACTAAAGCAAAAATTATATCTTGGCATCGATTTCTGGTCCGCTTTTGATATAATTCCTAGTTGTATAAATGAAATCAAAATTTCCGAATTAGAATCTGAAAATTCAAATGCCATTACTTTAACTGCTATGCAGAGAGATCGATTAGAAACGGTCAAAAGTCTATTTCCTTCTTCCGTGAAGAATGGACTTGGCCGAACCACCCTTTGTCAACATATTATCGATGTTGGCGAAGCAAAACCTATCAAGCAGCGTCATTTTGCTGTCTCGCCTGCTGTAGAGAAACTTCTTTACAAAGAACTCGATCGTAGGTTGTCATTGGACATCATCGAAGAAAGCAAGAGTGACTGGAGTAGTCCTGTCGTTCTTATACGGAAGCCTGACCGCGTTCGACTCTGTCTTGACTCAAGGAAGCTGAATAAGCATACGAAAAAGGACGCATACCCCTTACCCTTGATCGATGGAATTCTTAGCAGACTGCCGAAAGCCAAAGTGATATCCAAATTGGATTTGAAAGAAGCTTTCTGGCAGATTCCGCTCGAACTATCTTCACACGAAAAAACAGCTTTCACTGTTCCAGGGAGACCCCTATATCAGTATAAAGTCATGCCATACGGTTTATGTAATGCCCCTCAAACCCTTTGTCGTTTAATGGATTGCGTAATACCACCCCATCTCAGAAATGAGGTATTTGTATACTTGGACGATCTTCTGATCATATCCGAAGATTTTCAAACACATTTACGAGTATTGAGAGAAGTAGCAGAACATCTTCATGATGCTGGTCTGACCCTCAACATGGAGAAAAGTCAGTTCTGTCTGAAGTCCGTTAAATACCTCGGTTTCATAGTTGGCGGCGGATGCATTAGTACTGATGTAGAAAAAATTTCCGCTATTGTTGAATATCCCCCTCCAAAAACAGTTAGAGAAGTTCGTCGATTCTTAGGTTTAGCAGGCTGGTATCGTCGTTTCATTGCGAATTTTTCCAGCTTAACTGCTCCGATCACAGACCTGCTGAAAAAAGGAAAAAGTTTTTCATGGACACCGGAGGCCCAAAAATCTTTCGACGAAATCAAAAAACAGTTGTCTTCGTCACCTGTCCTAATCAACCCTGATTACAACAAGCCATTCACAATTCAGTGTGACGCTTGTCATACTGGAATGGGTGCTGTGCTACTACAGGTAGATGAAGAAGGAATAGAACGTCCTGTTGCGTTTATGTCTCAGAAATTCAACAAAGCTCAACGGAATTATTCTGTTACAGAGCAAGAATGTTTTGCGGCAGTACTCGCAATAAAAAAGTTTCGAGGATATGTGGAAGGACATAAGTTCAAAGTTGTGACTGATCACGCGAGCTTAAAATGGTTGATGGCTCAAACTGACCTCAACGGCCGCCTCGCAAGGTGGAGTCTCAAGCTACAAGGGTTCAGTTTCGACATTGAGCATCGGAAAGGTAGTCTCAATGTTGTGCCCGATGTATTGTCCCGAATTCCATACGACGATTCCGAAATGGTAGTACATGCTCTGTCTGAAGTTCCTCTATCAATCGATCTATCTTCTCCTCATTTCCATAGCGAAAAATACAATCGTCTCAAAGATCAAATCACGAAAAACTCAGCAAATCTGCCAGATTTGAAAATAATAGACGATTATATTTATAAAAGAACGACATTTTCTACTGGAAATTTAGGATTTGATGAAAATGGTTGGAAGCTTTGGGTACCCGAAGAAATGACGGAAGTTTTGATTGATTCTGCTCATTCACGACCTATGTCTTCACACGGAGGCATTCGAAAGACATTAGAAAGACTTCGTGAACACTTTTATTGGCCTTTAATGGTAAAACAAGTCCGAAGTGTTGTTCTTCGTTGTGATGTTTGCAAACAGACAAAACCGCCCAACAAAATACTTAGACCACCAATGGGATCTTTGTATGAAACATCTAGACCTTTTCAAAAACTCTATATGGACCTATTAGGACCATATCCACGTTCCAAATCTGGAAATATTGGAATATTGATAATTCTAGATCATTTCTCGAAGTTTCCGTTTTTAAAACCATTGAAAAAGTTTTCGGCAAATCTCATATGCAAGTATTTAGAAAACGAAATTTTCTTAACATACGGTATTCCTGAGTCAATCATGACTGACAATGGTTCACAGTTCAAGTCGGTTATGTTTAACGAACTGCTAGGTAGCTATGGGATCAGACACACATATACCGCCATATATTCTCCGCAGGCGAATGCCTCAGAGCGGGTTAACCGGTCTATCCTGAATGGTATTCGCGCATACATAGACCAAGACCACACCCGTTGGGATGAAAAATTACCCCAGATAACATTTTCTTTGCGTAGTTCTGTACATCAAGCCACCGGATTTTCACCGTATCAGGTTCTATTTGGCCAAAACATGATTAGTCACGGATCCCTTTACAAGATCCTTAAAGATATCGACTCTTTGAGCGAGAATGACCTTGCCGTAGAACGTCCGGATAAACTGCAATTAGTGCGTCTGAAAACCAAAGAAAACATCGGAAAAGCGTATGAAAAAGCTTGTAAGATCTACAACACTCGCCAGAGAGATGTTTGTTACCATGTTGGACAAGAATTGTTTAGGCGAAACTTCACTTTGAGTAACGCTGGACAAAAATATAACCACAAATTCGCACCCTTATTCCTAAAGGCCAGAGTGAGAAAGAAAATTGGGAAAAGTCTATATGAGATAGAAGATCTGAATGGAAAGTTAGTAGGAATTTTCCACGCAAAGGACCTACACGCATGATAGCCGTTTTCAGCTTCTGCGATTGGATTTACACCTGCTCGCATAACCTGCCCTGTTGCGGCCAGCTTTTTTTTTCCAAGAGAAAAAAATAATCAAAAAGAAATCCAATTGGAATTTCACGCAACCAATTTTATTTTCCTTTTCTCATTATACCCGAGTCTCACCTATAAAAAAAATTTGCATATTCCCTTCGCGTTTCCCCGATAGCTCATTCGCTAAGTTTGCTTTTGTTTCAATTTGACCAAATCCGAATTCAATCAAATAGAAAAATAGTCCCTTTGAAAATCTAACTGTTGGTTCCTTTTGATACTTCGATCAATGCAAAGTGCTCAGAACCAATGAAACGCGCCTATTACGCTTTTGTTTCATCACTTTGTATGAGCCGCGTTGGCATCACTGTATTGTTCTTGGATTCAGACCGTTCTTAAAACCCGTTTTGATCAAAGCAAATTGACCATCGAACGATCGATTGCAAACAATAAATCTTCCTTTTTCGATTTGACCATCGGCTTAGAAGCAGCCAGTGAAAGTTTTAATTGCTGCCGTGAAAAAAAAAATATTTTTTTTCCTCCAAGTGGTTTTTTTTGATTGGAAAGCCTCGACGATCTTTATCGTTTTCCACGATTTCTGTTTAATCGCCGGTGTGCGATCGTCGAATTTTCATTCGGAAAAACAAGGATACCCCGAGAAGGTAAAATTTTGTTGAATTTTGCACGTGTTTTTCTGTGCTCCTGTTTTTTCACATCGCTAATTCCCTTTCTGTGCGGGATTTTAGGGGTTCCTGTAACACGTTAAAATCGATTCCAGTAACACGTTAAAATCGATTCCTGTAACACGTTAAAATCGATTCCTGTAACACGTAAAATCGATTCAAGTAAAACGTTTAAAATCGATTCAAGTAAAACGTTTAAAATCGATTCAAGTAAAACGTTTAAAATCGGTTCCAGTAAGAAGTTGAAAACCAATTTTGCTTTAAAACAACAATTGTGAATCCTGAATCATCGTAGAAGGGATAAAACCTCTAAACTTTATGCCCTTACATCCGGCTGAGTTTCTCCGGAAAAACGTGGTGGACTTCCTAGGCGGAAATGATCCATAAAATCCACGCTACCTTTCAACTTGTCGTTCCTGTTTTTTTCTATGTATTGCTGACCGCATGTGCTCATCAAATCTCGTTCATCCGTTTTGCTGCTTAAATTCTATAAAAATAATCATCTTTAGTCATCTCAATAATCATCTGTATAATGAACCAGAATCATCTTTATTTATGATCCCGCATCATCTTTATTTAAAATCATCCTAAAATAAGAAAACATAAAGTGTGAAAGAACGCATTAAAATTTTCATCTTTAGTTTTAAAGGAATTTCAGGAGAGTTGCTGCTGCGTCAGATCTGTCGTGGGAGACAACATGTATATCAGGTATTTTCTTAATGTATCAGTGATTTTAATGCGATCTTATTAATTTGAAAAACTAATTTAAAAAAGTAAATTTTTATATATATTTCTTTTTAAATGAATTGTTTCTACGCGTTGATTATTCAAGCGCTTTTTTTTATTAGATTCGTTTTTGAATTATTCAAAGATTTTGTTCTACTTTAAAATTTAAAATTCTGGCAATTATTGCCACTTTAATTTTCCAACCAAATTTTCTATTGCATTATATATGATCTTTCCTTGAAAATTTCGAATTATTTATTCAATTTCTGATGTATTTAGTTCTTAGAGTTTCGTTTTTGATTAAATTTGAAATAACTTGAAGATAATGTTTTGGTAATTTTCCTCTCCTAAGACCCCTCGGCCACACTAACATTATGGGAGCCTGAAAAAATTGTGATTTCGGTTTACAAGGGCTAAAGGAAGGGAAGGGCCGGCTCATTAAACACCATCGTAGTGAGTCATTAAACACCATCGAAGGAATAGACCAAATATGCCCGTTCAAGAACTCTGCCTAGCTATTTACAAAAAACGTAACTGTACAAAATTTCAAGTCTCTAGCTCTCAATCCTTTCGAAAGTTATGCTGTTCAGGGACAGACGGACAGACATGCAGAAATCAAAATTTTTTGTCGTCCCTAACATCCCGGTGTAGTTCATTTTTGTGACCAAAATTGGGGCTTTATAATGCTTCATCTCTATAGTGGAACTTTTAGTCGTTCGTTTCTGTGGTCACACTTATAAAGGGTCTTTCAATAAGGACATACCTAACACTTTTTGTATTTTAATAAAAACGCACCCTAAAACTTTTTTTATCATCTGGCAATGCTAAAACGTCAGTCAAGGTTTACATTTTTATCATGGTGAAGTTCACGAACGAGTAATGCCACACAGCGGGTCAAACAATTGATCTATTGAAGGAGAAGTTCGGTAATCGTGTAATCTCGAGAAATGGTCCGGTCGAATGGCCACCTCGCTCATGCGATTTAACGCTGTTGGATTTCTTTTTATGGGGTTATGTTAAGTCGTTGGTTTATGCCAACAAGCCAACAACGTTAGAGGAGCTCAGGAACAATATCGAACGCGAAATTGCCAACGTTCCGGCCGATATGTGTGGAAGAGTGGTGGAAAATTGGCTCCAAAGAATCAATCAGCAAACGTGCTCGCGGTGGCCACATGAACGACATCGAATTTCATGCTTAAATGTAACATGTCCACTACACCTGGAATAAATTTCAGCCCGATATCTCAATTATTCTATGTTTTATTTAAATACAAAATTGTTATGTCCTTATTGATACACCCGATAATTATGATCATAAATCAAGAGCAACACCCCCACCCCCTTTCCCAATTTTTGCCAAGATTAATCATTGGTAACTATATTATTCACTATTAACATTATTATAACTATTAACACTATTACTATTCCGTTTTAAAGTCAACCGTAATAACACTATTACTATTCCATTCTAAATTCGCTAAAACCTCAACCTTGATATCATTTTTATCTCGCTAACGACCTGTGAAAAGATTTTTACCAAATTCCCCAACACGATTTATAAAAGTTTATGAAAAACTTATGCTATGCCTTCAAACCACAGAACTATATAACATAGAACAACTGTCACCATACAAAGCTCTGCTGAAAAATGGTCCCAAAAATATTTCCCTCTTTATCGTACTTGAACGCATCCACTGAACTTTATAAGGTCGCGAAATTCAAATTTAGTTTGCCGCGAAATTCAAATTTCACAAGTTTGAGACTAACTTTAGGCGCCAACACCATTCAGAAAGTCTATTTTCCTTTGACAGCTCACGGTTTAAACGAGAGGACTATATTTATTTTCATACAGTTATCTCGCTCTTACTTGACTCGTTTTGATTCACTGAACTGTATTGAAATGGGACCATTTGAGACAGCAAATCGAGCGATCTAGTATATCTATGCTTCAAACGATGATCTAAAATCCCACACTTTTGAGTTATAAACACAAAATATTCTTGGTAGTTGTTCTCAAAACATAATTGAAATTGATTTTGGTTGATTGTTACTCGATCTTTAACCGTGGAAAACTTTGCGCGAAATTAGATTCAAAGAGAATTTTTCAAAAAGTCAATTTTGTCGTAAGGTGTTAAGGACTCGTTTGTCATGTTTCAACTTTTGGATTTCCGCAAAAAAAAGAGAACGAAATGAAAGCAAAACAAAATGGCTTAAATTCTGTAATAGGATTTCGATGTACCAAATCCAAAAGTATATAATTTATTCATTGGCTATGGAGGGCACAATAAAAAGGGATGAATTTTGTGTACCACACCAGCGCCATTTATTCCTATCATCATCGTCATTATCATCATCATGGCGAACGTCGCCACATCACCGTTCACACCACATCGTTATCCTTCGTACCACAGGATTCAGTGTATATATCTATAAGGATTCAACTACGTTGTGTGATGGCCACACAATTTAAGTCCTCTACCCATCATTGGTACATCATTTGAATGGACTAATAAAGTAGGCCAGGCCAGGCCAGGTCCGGCTAGCCAAAGCTAGATCTTCTAGAGTTCAGGAACTGAACTGAATTTTTGGGAGCTGGAGTTCGATTTGGAAGTGGTGTTGTGTAAGCCTAGAGAAGCATAAAACATTTGACGTACACACAGTCTAACCATTCCAATATTACACCATGGAAAGACGATAGATAGATTACTATTTCACTTCGGAAAATTTTCAAATTCCATTCAGCCAAGATGAGCTGTTTATAAACGGATTAGGGGGAAAATGGTTGATTGATGATGAGTGGGCATTTAATTCTCGTTGATTGAAAACAGCTGCTTTCAATGTTACTTTGCATACATTTTCGTTTTCGTTTACTTTTCCTTCGCTTCTTCCCTCCCGGCTGTATCATAAAAATTTATAACAACTCAACCAACCCTAGAAAATTGATTTTCAAAATTAATTTCACAGAGATTTTTTCATCGTTATCCCATGACAAATATTGTCAAACAATTAAATGACTTGATTATCAAATTCCACGAATTTTAATCCGTCAATGGAGTTTGCCTTTGGTCGAAATTAATCATAATAAAACTGAATTTATTAATTATGTTCTTTATTTTTTTTTTTTGTATTTTGTTCAGATGTGATTTTTTTTCACTTAATAATACAAACTTGAGAAGTTTAAATACGACTTTTTTAAAATTTGAGCTGGAGACTTGAAATTTGGAACTAAAGCGACCCCTACACGTTAAATCTTGCAGTCAATCATCGCATGCTGTGACAGCATTTTGAACGTCTATGGTGATGTTGTCATGCAAAATTCCATGATTGCCAGCATGCTGGCCAATATCAAAATCGTTTTGATATTTTTCAAGGGAGCTTTGTGAATGACAGCATGCTTGAACGTGTATGGCGAAGCTGTCAATCAATTCGTCATTTCAGCATAAGTTTTAGTAGTGAAAAGATGTCACATATAAAAGACAAAGTTTTTTTAGGAATCCTTTTTTGAGTTATACAGACAAAAAAGTGACACCGTGTCTTCACTTGGGATTTTTCATCGCAGAGATTTTTAATTGACCAATCAGAGCTCGAGTTGATGACCATATCGCCGTCAACTCGGGCTATGATTGCTCAATCATAAAATCTCTGCGATGAAAAATCCCAAGTGAAGACACGGTGTGAGTTGTGGATGACGAAAAGCGAAAAATATAACGACAAAAAATTTTTAAATTCATATTTGTGCTGTGTGCTGTCGGTTTGGCTGTTTCGAATTAACTGATGCTTGCGTGCATGATTGCGCGTCTAGTGCAAATCAGCTTTTTGCTGTGACAGCATGATTGACTGCAAGATTGAACGTGTAGGGACCGCTTTAGATATTTTTCTTCTTGCTTTTTTTTAATTCTTTTTTTTTATAATTACGCTAAGACTTCATACCAAATTCCTTTACCGAACTAGAAGATACACTTCTAGTATCGGAAATCACGTGCTACCTTCATTTTTTAAATAAAAATGGATGAAAAATAATTGCGCCTGAGAATGTTAAATAGACACCAAAATAATTTAAATTTTTGTTTATGATATTGCACTAAAATAGCGCCACAGGTAAATTTTTTAGAGAGCAGGAGTGGTATTTCGAAACTTGTCTCAACCGTTTGTTTCGAGTTAGAAGAAAAAGCGGTATTCGCTATCTCTGTTTCGCGTTGTCATTTATTTTAGTCGAAACAGAGGCAGCGAGTACTACTTTTTCTTCTAACTCGAAACAAGCGCTTGAAACAAATTACTTGTGACCACAGAATTTTTTCAGATCAAAAAATTATTTTGTATTGACAAAAATCAAAAAAAAATCCCCTTAAAAATCAATTTTTGTCTACAGAAATTCAATTACTATCAAAATTCCATTTTTATTAAAATGTAAAATCCAGCTTTCAACAATTTTTAAATCTTGTACAATAATAAATAAAAGTTATCGTGAAAAGCTTAAAAAGTCAAAATCAATTTTGTGTTTCAATCAAAAATTTAAGTGAATATCGATACGATGCTAGTTTCGAAGGCAAAACGTGAAAAAGTTTTAGTCATTTGCAATATTGAACACCTGGTAAGGGCACAAGTTGAATTACGATTATATATTGATAAATGAATTTTCAACCATATCACACTTTTATGCCTCCAGAATTCATTTTTTCATCATTCTCCCTACCAGTAATATTTTTTCTAATAAATGAAATTTTTTTTCACTTTATCCGGTTCTACGTACCGATGACAAAAAAAATTCTGCGAAAATTTCTTGCTTCGCGTAATTTTTATTCATTTAGCTATAAAAATTCAGGTGAATTTATGTCATAGACTGACAGCCGAAATTCCGGGATATTAAAATATCAAAATAGGTAAAATGCAACTGGATTTTCTTTTCACGTGCGGACGACATGGTCCTGTTTGTTGTGTATTAAAAAAAAACGATATTTTTATATAAAACTTTTTTTTATTGTTTATCATACGAAAAAAAACTAGATATAACACCTCGAAATAAATGCGCTTATGATTTCTGCGAACCTGGACGCTATCGAGTTGATAGTATCATAAATCATACGACCAAAAGGAATAAAATTTTAAATTTTCCTGTGTTCAAAACACAAGGTATATTACAATAGAAACTATACCTCAATCTATATGCATTGGCAGATTCGTATTTATTCATTTAAAAGTGGAAATTCACTGAGAAAGGATAATCGTGCTCAGCTTGGAGCACATTTTTCATACATTTACAAAAAATTTACCCCTTTGTGTACAAGAGAATTGCAAATATGTATTTGTGATACATAATTTTTTTTACGTTGAAAAAAAATTGTTTTTTTTTTTGTTCAGGTCAAATTATTTATTATTTTTCGATTTATTCAAATTTGATTTCTGTATACAGGCGGTCTACGATTTAAGAAAACTCGATTTGAAACGTTTCGATATGCAGCGCTCAAGGTTTTGTTCCCGGCATCGTTATTCAATATACAACCCTAATTTTCCAAGCATTTTTTTTTTTGAAATTTTTCATGAACCGAGGTTCCGCTGTTTTATGAAACTTTAGAAAAATTCCGAATTGTGTAGTAAAAAAAATTAACTGCCTCGTATTTTCAAAACATAAAATAAACACAACCAACAACAAAAAACTCAAGAAATAGTGGTCAACGTTGAACCACCCGCATTTTTTGAAATCCCCTTTTGGTCGTCCTCGTAGAAGTTGTTTCCTATTGAGTTAGCAAATGACACGTCCTAAATTTGTAAGAAAGAAACCAGCACCACTATTTGACAGACCTTTAACCTCTTTCCGCAAATATACTTTTACGGTTCTGTTCCCGTAGCACTCAAGGGGCAATAATGAGGTGAACATCTGGGTTCAGTGCCTTGCGGCAAAGTGTAGGTGGATTGGGGGTGATGAATTGTTGCAGGAAGTACTGATGTCATGTCGTCGTAGCCATCAAAGCATTTAGGACTGTAAAGTTTATAAGGTTGGTTGCCTTTCTAAATGCCCTGGATCTCTCCTTTTCGACTTTTCCAAGTTTTCGTTTCCCCGATTTTCTATTTTCTTTTTCTCTGCAAACAAGAATGGTGTATTTCCTTGTGTTCCAAACTGAAACAATAGAGAAAATGGCTTAAAGAATAAGAATGTCGATTCTATAACTATAGTGTAATAGTCGAAAAAGTTTCCAAAAATAGTTGAGGAAAATGTCTAACAAAAGTTTTCGCCCCTCCCCTGGAAAAGTGCTATCATTTTCAATGCAAAAAACTGCTTGAAATTTCATTCGTTCACCTCTAAGGATCTGTTGCACTTTAAATAGAAACTTTTTTTTACTTTTTTAAAATTCAGCTTTGTGTATCACATAATAAGCCTTATTCCAAATCTGTGTTTGTGAGTTTTTCATTTGATCTGAGGTTTCCCCCTGCGGTTAGGTTTTTCATCTCAACTTACCCGTTTGTGTTATTTGTTTAATGTAAACTTCAAGAGTCACGAAAAACTGACAAACTTGGAAAAACATTAACTAAGAAACTTGCAGATTGTTTGTGAAAACAAAAATCTAAAACGAGCTCAAAACAACAAAATAGAATTTATGCTCAGTCGGGGTTATAATAAACTATCCAATTTTTACTATTTATCAAAAAGCAAAGCAAGATAAAATCGCTTTTCTACGAAAAATGTTCCAGGCTAAAGCTGCATCTTAACTAAAAACAAGAAAAAATTTAAGACAGTGACTCCGTGAAGGAATAAAAAGAAATGTTTTTTTTCGTACTCTCGTAATTGCGGAAAAAAATTGTTATGATTGTTATTTCGCTTTGAATATCTTTAAGGAAAACAATTTCGTGAACCTTATTTAATTAGAAGACTAATTAAAAGGTGAATAGAAGAAAGTTTTATTTTTTCTCAGAGAAAACTGATACTCTTCTATTAGTTTTTGTTATATTGGCGTTAATTAAAAGAAGTCCGATTTTCTGAATGCTTTGTCGAAGTTTCAAACAGTTTTGAATTAACAGACATTTTCAAATCTTTAGTTGAAGAGAGTTTTTTTTAACATAAAAACTTATTTTTCAACCCTTTCATCGCCCGTGTTGCTATAAGTAGGGTGGCCATATTTTTTTTGTCAATCCGTAACAGATTTCCGGTGGGGAGCACGGAGGACGTGACGCAACTTCCAATGTTTCGGAAAAAATCGTGAAAATTTTAAATAAGAGGGAAAGGGTTTGTATCAATTTTTAGGGGTATTTTATATTTTCTAAATACAAGAAAAATCGCGCGTCATTCGCAAACCTTTTAAACACAAACATCCAACTATTCAAAATTATTTAATAAGATTCGGTACAGTCTACAGTCGAATTTTTTGAAGAAAAATGCGCTACAGGCACCGATATGTCCGAGGAAGATGCGCCGCAGGGCAAAATTTTTTTAGTGCCTAAGAAATTATATTATAACGGAACAAAAGTTCAGTTTCCCTGGCAGCAGTTTCCCCGGTGGTTTTCCCGGCACCCCGGAAACTGCACTTTTGTCCCGGTATTATACAACCTAGTGTTATAATTTCTTAGTCACTAAAAAAATCTACCTCGAAACTAAAGAATTAACGCCTGCAGCGTGAAAATTTCAAATTTTGCATGATTTTCTCAAGGACTTAAGAACAAACAAAACAAGAAATTCAACCACAGCGAAAAATTGTTATGGCCGTCTAGAAAATACGATACGCCAATTTTTGCTTTTTCTACCTCCCACCCGCCCCCTATACCAAGTTTTTCACGATTTGTTGCATGGGATTTTATACCGCTGACCCACTTCTCCCCAAATATGTGAGCAAAATCGTAAAGAATCTTTTAATTTGTGTGGTGGTAGTGGTGGGTGGAAGAGTGGGAGCGGGGAAAGAAAAAGCGAAGAATTCATACCTAATCGCGAAAACTAACTTATCTACTAAATCGACGAAAAAAATGGAAGAAAATTTTCAAATCGACATATTCAAATCACTCTCTTACTTGTATTTATCTAGAAGAAAAAAAATTAATAAAATATATGGGCCAAGGATATTCTCATCAAGACACTATAAAATCGATTTTAAATTGGAATTGAAAATTTGCAATTGACAGCCAAACTTTCTAAATATATATCCTGTTCCTTTATTTTCTCTCAATTTCGTATTTTTTGTGTTTGTTTCAAACAACAATAATTGGTAATTAACGCTTATTTTAGAAGCAGTTTGATTGTTTGAATAAATTATCCAGAATTACCAATCTTTTGTGACGAAAAAAAAACATTTTCTTATAAAGTCCAAGTCGAAAGTTTTTAGCGAAAAACCATTAACTGCAGAGAAATGAAAATAAACTTCAATTAGTCGCAAAAATATAAGAAGAGAAATCAAATAAAAACGGGGCAAATTATAATCTCGTTTATTCAGAGTGAATGTATCTGCAGAAGAAGCATTAAACGCGAAAAGAGTAATCCCTTTTACATCTTACCCCAGTGAAAAGGATAACTACAATGAATATAGAAGCACAATCTAATATGGGGTTTAAGGCGAAACTTTATAAAACTCCTTACTAACCGATATTCCAATAATACCCCATTATTCTGGATATTAACAGAATGGAATAGAAAAGAATATACCTTCTTATTTTTTTCGTATTTAGGGTGTATTGTAGGAAAACCATCGCGAACAGATGATAAAAAGAAGACGAGAACGTATCTATAAGTTGTAATATACTTATTCTGGTTTACACATACATAAAGAAATGTAACTTTAATAGGGAATAGAAAATTTCTATAGAAAATGCAATTACGTACCACTGAATTGTAAAACCATTAAAACAAAGCTAAGATTGTTTCCATCGCATTTTTAGCCAGAAAATACCCACGACGCAAGATTTTACAAACCATTCCCGAAATTCGGTGATACTTTCTACTTTTTTATGGGTTTTCATTTTGAATGCGAAGTGAAAATAGAAATTGAAAAGGGCGGAAAAAAGGAAATTTTCAGTTTCCTATGAGTTTAAATTTAAATCAATACTCGGGATTATTAAAACCTACGAATTCTTGCAGCACTCTTAGCTATTGAAAATGAGTGGGTATTTCTATCCAATGTGGGAAGTGAAGGACCGAAATTTAATGATATAAATGTAAATCAATTAATTTTTGTGTCCATACACTGGGAAAAAAATTTTTAATAAATTTTTTTGCGGAATTTAGGGAAATTTTTTCAATATCGAAAAATTGAATGACTGACTGACTGACTGACTGAATGAATGACTGACTTATTAACGCCCAGCCCGAACCCCTGAAGCTAGAGACTTGAAACTTTCACAGTATGTCCCAACCATCGCGTAGGCGCTCACTAAGGAGGGGATTTCCGAAACTTTACCCCTAAGGGGGTGAACGGGGGGTAAAGGGGGTTTGGGTGTTTTTAAACCGTGATTTTCGTCATGAATCCTGCTCAATAAAAGGCTGAAAAGTTTCACTCGGGGGTTTTTGGGGTCACTGACCCCGAATCCGGTGTTAGATTTTCAAAATTCAAAGCGGAAGGTCCTGTATGGATAAGGCAAATATCCTTTTCCCCATTTTTCCCGGAGAAAAATGGCATTAGGGGTGTTCGGGATCACTGACCACGAATCCGGTGTTAGAAATTCAAGACTTGCATTAGAAGGTCCTGCAAGAATAACGTAAATATCATTTTCCTGCTTTTCCCGGCAAAAATTTGCACTGGGGGGTTTTCAGGGTCGCTGGTCACGAATCTGATTAGACTAATACGCAACGGAGAGTCCTGCAAAGGTAAGATTTTTCTCAAAAGTTTTTAAGTTCTTTCCGGTTTTCTTCGTATTCTAAAACTTAGACAAAAAACTTTAACCCAGCAACGACGGGTATGCAAGCTAGTTTTACATATTTATAACTGGTTTGCGATTATATCAATAAAAAAAATATCAGTTGTGATCAATAGAACACATTTCTCTGCAATATTTGGTTTCCGAAAAAAATATGTAAAAAAAAATATTTTTCAAATATTTTGAAAATATATTTTTTTTCTCTTCGAGATGGTAGAAGGGTTTGCATTTCATCCCATACAAAAATCACGGAAAGCCCTAACAAAGGTGGAGAAGGGGTATAGAAGGGGGAGGGGCAAATGCGAAAATTAGCGAAGCAATCATAAAACTTTACTAACTTTTATTAGATTTAAAAAAACTCTCATATTTCTTTAAAAAAAAATCTTACGTGTATCATATCACAATAAAAAAATTCCACAATTTACATACCAACAATCATTTTTCAATTTATAATAGTAAAAATTCGAGTTTATGTTTTCTTTTTTTCTTATTTCAGGTTTCGGGTTCGTAACGTTTCAAAGTGAAGATGTCGTAGATAAAGTTTGTGAAATACACTTCCACGAAATAAATAATAAAATGGTAAGTAAATCCTTTTTGGCCCTGAATATAAGCAGTTTATTTATAGAAAGCATCTAATTTTAGCAAACAAAAAATTAATTGACCATAAAAAATTATTTATCTCGATCATAAAATTTTGTCAATAGTCATAGATTTTCCGCCGTCGCCAAATTCTACTAAAAATAGACTAAAATATTTTATCATCGTGAAAGGATAAACAATCTTAACCGAAAAATGTGAAAAATTTGGTAGGAATTCCAAAATCGTTTACCATTAGTATTGCTGTGTGTTTTCCATATGAACTTTTTTTTTTGTTTTTTTTTCTATTATAAAACTCGTCTACTAAATTTACAATGAAAATACCACCAAAACGAACGGGAGCTTTTCTTTTGATTTTCACTTTGACGAAAAATTCAGCTGTTCCGGCTATTTGCCATCACCATCCCCCGAACTGAAAAAATGTCGTGGCATCAAAACATGTACATTAACGTACACACTGTCCTTCTAGATTGTCGTTTGTCGTATCTGAAAGTCTTCCAAAAACACAGTGAAATTCTCAATGATTTTACATCCTACAACCCCCAAATTCAAAACCTACCGCCAACATTCACTTCCTTAACTTTGAAGAACAAGAAAAATGTGAAAGCCGCAGAGCACACATGCTCAAGATACCAAGAAAAATTGGGGAAACATTTGTCGGAGGCCTATAAACCCATTTGCATCCTTGCGGCTTCCGTTGAAAAAGCTTCCAGCATGCTTTTTGAAGTTTCAAAGTGATGTTCGCTTCATCTCCTACCCGGGAAGACTTCGAATCTGATGCTAACAAAAGCAGCCACCCCCAAAAAGTTGCCTTTTTTAAACTCCACGCTACAATCTCTAAATCCACGAGACGAAACCGGCAAAAATGAATACGTACTACTCGCAAGAATAAAAGATAAGAAAAAATGCTACTTTCAGTTAGGGTGAGTTTGGGGGGTTGGTTTGGAAGTGATTCGTTAGACTTTCGCTGTCAGTAGATTATAGTCTCGTGATATTAGAGTAACAGGAAGTCGGCATCTGAAGTCTCTTTCATTTCCCGAAGCGGTACATTTTTTTTTCTTCGAGTTTCTTCCACGCTAGGCAGAAAAAAAATACGAAAAATATATCAAACGTTGTAACATTTTTATCGTTTTAGTGTGGTACACGCAGGATACTTTGGTGTGGCACTCCTGCTGGATTTTTGGTAGGACTCCTCCCGACTGGTGTA
This sequence comes from Chrysopilus asiliformis, assembly GCA_964034945.1. Classification (NCBI taxonomy): domain Eukaryota; kingdom Metazoa; phylum Arthropoda; class Insecta; order Diptera; family Rhagionidae; genus Chrysopilus; species Chrysopilus asiliformis. The sequence goes on along the minus strand of OZ035962.1, from coordinate 5,631,719 downwards.
CTTTAAGTGTGACAGAAAATTTGGTGCTGTAATGTGATTTTCAGTGTGGAAGAAATTCGATCAATGTACTTAAGCTTGTCATTTCATAAACTTTTTTTTTCTGTTGCCTCTTGTCGTTTAATGGTTTGCCCTGAATTTACGTGAAGTGAAAGCTGAACTTTTTATGGGGGCGCACTGTTTGGTTGATTGCCATAGTCTGCAAACCACCCCCTGATTCAAGGTTCTTTTTTTCCAAGGACAGCCAAAAAAAATGTTAAACGACGCTTAAGATGACTCAAGCAATTGCGCGCGAATTGGATTTAAGAAAGATTTGATGAGAGATTTCGGTCTCACTTGAAGTAGATGAAATATCTGACGAGTTGGTTGGGGGCAATTCCCCATGTGACCCAAAATTTAAGCGCGGAATGATACCAGAAGACACACATTTACTTAAAGATTAGTATTGGAGGATAAAAAATTGGGTTCTCTCTGCAAATAACGTGATTTTTCTTTGATTGTTTGCTAGCAAGATTAATTTTTATACTTAATAATCGAGATCAAATCGGTACGGACGTATGACGTAATTCTGACACCAAATTTTAACCCACAACTTTTTCAGTTTCATACTTACGTTGTAATCGCTTCGTTTACGCGAGTACTGGGCGTCACACACTCGGAGCGTAAGTAGAAAGCACGTAAATGAAAAAAGTTTACAAGTGGCCATAGAAAGTATTTTGGTTAATCCTTTTTACTGACACAAGATGTCGCAAAGTGGTCGCCGAGACCACAAATTTCAAGAGTTGGTGCCAATTAAGACGCAATGCAAGCAGAGAAAAAAATTGTGAGTCTATGAAAAATCTGCGATTTTCGAGCGAGGGAATTTTTAAAATTTTTAGACGATCTTGATGTGACTCATCCCAAGTAACCTTATAGGTCGTAAAGTGGACACTTCGTCTTCAAAGGCGTCCCTATTGGTCGTAAGGCCCACGACTTTGTCGACTCTAGGTCGAACTATCGTCGACCTATCGTCGACAGTGGGGAAGGTCCGCCGGACCACGAAGTGCCCTATTTCACGCCCTATAAGGCTTCACGACTTTGAAGGCCAAAATAGGGCCTTGTTTTACAATGACGAAATATTTTTTTGACATTTCATCTGGCGACATTATTTGTCTTTCTCTATTCTATAGGCCGCATGAGGAGAGAAAGATAAGACAAGAATCATAAAGTTTAATGGATATATTTTGTGGAAAAAAACGTTCAAAATAATTTCATACGGTGATGTTAAGGTTTTTTGTGGATTTTATTGTCACAATTCACATGCGATTTAAAGTTTACGTAGGAAGTGGTTTTGCCAGGAGCTCTATTTACGTGGGCCGTAGCAATTCTCGATTTTAGTGATATAATTTGAAAATTATTTATTCAAAGAATTTTCTTTTTTATTCGATTTCAATAAAATTCTTGTAAAAATAAAGTTATGCTGTGTACCCAAACACCTAAAATTACTTTTTATTCGATGTTTTTCCATATTGTGCCTTAAAAACAGATTTTAAATTTTCAGTAGGAATGTTTTTTTTTTTCATTTCAATGAACGTCATGGCGGCTCGCGCCGTGAATGCTAGAAGCATATTCGAAGTATGCTAGAAATAAACTCGAAGCAGATATTCATCTGCGCATGCTCGAAGCATTCTCAAATAGGGCATTGGAGTGTTCTCAAAGGCATTATGCCCTATAAGACATTTCGTGGACGAAAGGTGGAAGGTTGGTCTTATAAGGCAGGATGACTATGAAGGCGTGTGGAGGACACTACGACCATGAAAGCCAAAACAAGGCATTCGAACATTAAGACTATCAGGGCATATATTTAGGTCACTCGGACCTCTTGACGACCACTGCAAAAGCCTTGAAAGGCATCACGCCTTATAAGGCGGATTCGCTGGTCTTGGTGTGGTCGTAACGACCAATTTTAAGACACCACGCCCTAATCCAAGTCATTATGCCTTATCTGGTTGCTTGGGATACGGTACCCAATTTATGGGAAGTCCCAGTAAAAATATGTATGGAATGTGCCCGTTATAACTACCGTTATTTTTACGAAAGTTGATAGAAAACCACGATTTTTGTAAAACTGGTTTTCAAAAAATTTTAAGTCGCTAGGTCAATGCGTTTCCAAGTTGCTTAAAATACGTAAAACGGACAAACAGACAAACAGATGCACTAGGTTCAAAATCCCAATTCCCCATCAATTTTCACTGCCAACGCTTAAATAAAGGGTTAAAACACTTTTGTCGATTGACATTTAGTTTGTCTATATTTAGTTTGTCTATTTTATTACCTGAATTTACAAATATTCATCTATTATTTAAATAGAAAATGCACGTGGCAGGTGTTAAAATATCTGAATTTGCCTTTTTATTGCTCCTTCCATAAGTAAAAAAAAAATAACAACCAATTTTAGCCAACTTTTTGGTGTTTTTTTTCGTTTACAAAGTCAATTCAAACAGAGCGACACGCAGAGCACTTTAAGTGGTCAAAAACGAAAAAAAAAATCCTTGTGACAGTTTTTTTTTTAATAAAAGAAAAAAAAAGTTACATCCACCTTAACATAAGCGTACATATGCATCCCATCCCAACACCGGTTTACAAAAAAAAACTATTCTTCTCCACGTGGTTTAAATATTCTTTTTCTGCGTTACTTTTTCAACGTTTATGGTGAATATTTTGTTTTTTGTTCTTTCAACTTCATTCAACCTAAAAACGTCAAAAGTTATTAAGTTGAAAATATAAACACGCAAGTACGCAATGGAAAAGAGGAAACTCCTTGCTTTCAACCGACTCCATTATTCATGGTTTGTCACAAAAATCTATTTAGTCCATTCATCTGTTACCATCGTTTGTACATACACAAATATAAATTCATCACTATATATATTTTATCTCAATTGAAGCAGACTTAATATTTGGTTGATGTACATATCGTTCCTATTACTCTATGGTTATATTTACGCTATAGTCTTATAGAATTTTATGAAAGTTGCAGAATATTGAGGCGATGCTAGTTCTTGACAAGATATCCTTTGGCTTTACCCCCTCCACCAAGAATAGCAACCACTATGTGACTTTCTTTTCATTTTTCATTATACTTTATTGCGACCTACAGTCGCTGGTTCAACAAATCTGGTTCTAAGGGGTAAATCGCCACTTTTAAACGTCTTAAACTCAAAGGAACGCAGAAAAACCACAGCAAAACTCGCAGATAGAATGAATATTTTAATTCTCCAACCCGATATTCTCCTAAAAGAGAAATTTCAAGCATTTTTATAAATATCTTCGCAAAAATATACCTTAAGTAGCTTATATACGATCTATTCTTTCAAGAAAAACTCTCGTACCACAGAATAGAACGTAGGCAGACTACCTACGACACATTTTTGCTAAGCCCAACAAAAATATCCTTCATATCAGTTTGTAGGCGTATATAAAATTCAATAATTCTTTTGGTGCTTCCATTTTTATACCAATTAAAATATGAAAACAAGCTAGAAATTTGAAATTTGATTTTTCCCATAAAAATGTAAGGTTATATTCATTCTTGTGCAAATTTGGGGTATTTTTTTCTGACATATAAATACAAGTGCGAAAGTGATCAGGACAGAACAATTTGAATCATTATTTTCTCTAAGGTGTTGTCTATAAAATACGTCACACTTTTGGGGAAGTGGGAAAGTGGAAAAGAGTGGTGGGGGGGGGGGGGGGGGGGTGGATAGATCTGCTATAGTGTGGCGGTGTTTCTAAATTCGATAGAAGAATCGTGAAAAAGTGTGATGAAGGAGAGGGAGGGTTCGAAAGACCGAAAATTAGTTTGACGAATTTTATGGACAGCCCCTAACTCTTACATACATAAAATTCCAATTATAATAAATCATATCGATCCTTCAATAACTTCTAGATAAATTTTCTTCTATAATACAAAAATGGCCACAAAAAAATGTTGAATTTACGATTCAAATGATAAAAAATAATAATTAATCCCCTCTAAAATGAACAAGTTTTCCCAACCGTGGGGTTTAAACTCATACTAGCCCGATTCCGTCTATCTCTTCATAATGTCATCCTCTCAAACAAAAAGGGATTGCCAAAAAGGAGCATAAAGAAAATAAACGAACGCACACTAAGCAAACAAAAAGGATAGAAAGACGTTGAAGGAAAATCGAAAGAGGCTTCTGGATGGAGCCCCGACTGTTTTGGAACTCATTAGGCAAGATGAATTTTCGTGTCATTAATGTTAGACTACCCGTGATATTTCACCCTAAACATTGTGATTAAAGATTTATAAATGCTTGAGTTAATTTATTATAATGTGGCGTAAGAGTTGATTGCATGCTCTTTTTGCTCAGAAGTCTTTTTTCTTGAAAATTTTTAAAGTAAAACTAGGTTTGAATGGAAATTTTTGTAAAATTCTTCTTAGATTTTGCTATCCTAATTTTTTAAAGTTTACAATTTTATGAATCAATTCATAGAAACCGATTCAGAACTAAATAATAATGGGCAGAACATAAAATACGTGCCATATTTAGAGAGAGGGATGTCATAGACGGTTTGACGGTGCGGCGTTATTAAATTTCAAACAAAATATCAGTTGTGATCAACACAAAACTTTCGTTTGCAATTTTAAAATTCGGATAAAACATGTAAAAAAAATATTTTCTTAAATATCTTGAGAACCGTTATAGATACATATAAACCGCTACAGAAAAAAATGTGGAAAATTTTATTTCCTGTAAATTTTATTAAATGCATTTGTTTTCAAAATATTTTCAAAAAACTGTTTTTTTTCGTTAGAAATACAAAAAAAACCGGTAAAACAAAAAATATGGAAGATTTTATGCCTTTTAAAATTGGTTATAGTAATTTTTTCCCAAAAGTGCACTTAGAAAAATTTTTAAAATCCTGTATTTAAAAAAAAGTGTGGGAGGTACCCATCATAGCTGCCGTTAGGTTAAGTTAAGTTCCGTGGCGGCCTGCTAGATTGCAGGGCCTCGCATAGACCGCTAGGCTCCATAGCGCTACCACAATGGATGCCTAAGTCCTACTTTTCGTTATGGCTATGTCCTTGTGAGTTCAAAGACTCCCGTAGCCAGCGCGAAGTTCAAGAGTTTTTTCAGGTCCAAATTGGAAGTCTAGGCTTCCAAGCGAGTGCCCGCCCAGATGCTGGAGCCTTGCTCTTGCCAACGCAGGGCATTCACATAATAAATGTTCTATGGTTTCTGCTGTTCCGGGCTCCTTGCAGCTCCTGCACAGGTTAGAGTCCACAAAAGTTGATAAAAATCTACGATTTTCGTAAAACTTATTTACAAAAAATTTCAAGTCGCTAGATCAACGCGTTCTCGAATTATGTAAGATACGTACAACGGACGGACAGACAGACAGACCGACATACCGACAGACCGACAGACCGACAGACAGATGCACGGACATCCTCATAATTTTGCCTGAAACGGATTTCGTACTGACCAGAAATTTTCTATTTTCCCCCATTCTCAAGTCGGTCTCCGTCATGATTCCGTCATGATGGAGTAGAATACTTACCCTCTATGGAAGAGACGGAAAGCGAGACGAAGGGATAGGAAACGGTAAAAATAAGCGACATAATTACAGGCAGCCTTTAAAGATTTTTCTTTCGTTTTGATTATGATGCTTTCGATACATAAAAAAAGCTTAAAAATTCTAAAACAAAACAATTTTCTAACATTATTTTTTGTTTGCTTATTTTTATTTCCAGGTTGAATGTAAGAAGGCACAACCAAAAGAAGTGATGCTACCGGCAAATTTAGCAAAAACACGTGCAGCGGGACGAACAGCATACGGTGAGTTGGTAGTATTGAGCGGTGGTAGCCATACCGGTACATTAGGGGCTGTTGGGCCACAAACGGCCTCAATACGCTATGCACCCTATCCGTTGCCGGCTAATTTAGCTAGCCAACAGCAACAACAACAACACCACCACCACCAACAACAGCAACATAATGCTGCTGCTGCTGCTGCAGCCGCTGCCGCAGCGGCTGCCACCACACATCACACAATTATACCATTGGCAACAGCGGCCGCTGCTGGTCCATCCCTGCTGCAATATGCAGCTGCGGCAGCCGCGGCCAATTCGCAACCCTTGTACGATGCAGCAGCCTTGGTCGGCTATAAGCGATTACTGGCCGCAGCAGCCGCATCCACGATCCGACCACAGGCGGCAGCTGTTGCCGCAGCTGCGGCAGCCACCCCACAGCATCATCCCCAACATCGGGCAACAGCCACCCTTACGTATCCATTAAATGAACTTTTGAGCGTTCAAGGACTTGATTTATCCGCCCTTTACCAGATTCCAGGGACTGCTACACTTGGTCTTTGACCATCAACCGCTACCGTGATCACACAAATTCCCAGACCACAGTAAACCGCTCAGATTAACACAACAGGTCGCAAAGTGGTCGTCGCGTCTTTAAATTGTCCTGAGAGCGTATCGGCGAACACGATACGATTGAATCGAGTCGTAAACTCCATGTTGTTGTTCGTGTAAAACACTAACAACAACATTAAATTTACGACTCGATTCAATCGTATCGTGTTCGCCGATAGGGCCTCAGATTTCTTGATTTTGTGGTCGCCGCGTCTATTTCGCGACCTATTTCGTTATGAAAGCGGAAACAAAAACTACTCCTCGATCCCAATTCATTATTTATTAGTTTTCCTTCCCTAAATAACAAACCGAAAACCGATGATGACTTGTAAGAATTGAAATCAATTTTCTAGCTAGAATCAATTAAAAAAATATTAAGATCAACATTAAAAAAAACTTACTTAAAAGTGAATGTAAATTTTCAAACCACTTGAAAACAACCAAAAATTTTACGATTTTAAAAATTAGTTAGTTCATCAAATATGTATGTAAAATTTACACAAACTACCCACACATGTACAACAAGTAAAGCTTAACCACATGAATATTTATAGAATTTTAGGATTTCATATCAAATACGACATTTACATTTTAGTTACCGGTGAATTGCAAGCGTAAAATATTCTGTCACTTGATATTTTCCCATTTGCAACTCTCTGTTTTTTAGTACATGTTGGTACCAACTAAAAACGATTCTTCAACGTACCAAATGTAGATAGAGTTGTGTAAAAGAAAATTCAAAAAACCATAACAGATTTTCATTTGAATATGTTAAAATTTTTAGTAAAGTACATATTCAGGTGAGAAAAGTTTGTTTTTTATAAATAAATGAATCTCAGTAGAATCATATTTTTTGGTGTGGCTATTTATAATTGACACGAAAAAATTGTTATATATTCAGGGAATTTGCAATTGTGATATTTTATTTTAGCTATCTGAAAGTAGTTTGATCTTTTTTGGATTTTTTAGGAACAGTAGAATCTTTTGAGATGAAAATTAAAATATTTACAATTACAATTAAGAATTGTTAGGTTCCTTAGTTTCACAAATAGATATCAGCCACAAATAAATATCAGCCAATAGTTTATCACAAAAATAGAATTTTTCGGACAAGTAAATTGGATCGAAGGATTTCATGGGATTTGTCTGAAAATTTGCATATAGGTAGGATTTCTATTAACAAAAATAAAATAAAAAAAATTCTAGCCCAAAGGTTTTCCGGAATAACTGTAAAACATGTTCCCGATTTTCCCGAAACTCGCTTATTTCGAAAAAAAACAAATTATGTCTCGCGAACGGTTAGTCATAGACAAATGATCTTTCTGTCAAAAAAAAAATCTGAGCTTTTTTAAATATATATTTATTTATATATAAAAATAACCGACAAAATTTTCCACACTACGAGAAAATTCCGGTAATTTTGTAGGTTCCACGAAAATTGCATCAACTACCTAACGATTTTTTTGAATTTTTATTTTTGGTTAGTTTTCAAATTTATTTACCTATTACTGGCAACGCCTCTTTTTTCTTAACCCATTTTGAGCCATCTGTTTTGAAACTTTTTTTTTATGAAAGTAGATTTGTCGTGTTTTGGGGCACTTAACAAGGCGGCTCTGATAAGGCGACGCACAGTGGATCGAAACGGAAATCCATCCGGCAAAAATTATATAACTTTTTGCCCAATAGATATTTTTGAATGCGGTTTTTTGTATTTGAAAGGTAGTGTTTTGAGTTTTATTTCTTTCAAATTTCATTAAACTCCGACCAATTTTTCCCCTTCCCCTACAGTTGAAGGGCCAGAGCACGGAAGAATGGTAGATTGTATCAATTTTCCTTGATTCATTTTCATTTACTCATTTTCCTTTACTCAGTTTCCTTTACTCAGTTTCCTTTACTCATTTTCTTTTACTCATTTTCCTTTACTCATTTTCCTTTACTCAGTTTCCTTTACTCATTTTCCTTTACTCATTTTCCTTTACTCAGTTTCCTTCACTCATTTTCCTTTACTCATTTTCCTTTACTCACTTTCCTTTACTCATTTTCCTTTACTTTTTAGGTATTTTTCTGAAATCGTTCTTTTCAGATGACAAATCAAATTTTCGGTTTCTCAAACGGTCTTTTATCACATTTTTATTAATTTTTACGAAACTAGTTTAGGGAAAAAAGTGTAAAATTCTTGTCCAGCGTACAATTATAGGTTAGTTTTTAGTCTATAGCTCTGAAATTGGTACAGTAACAAAAAACCGTGCTCATATATTTATTTAGGTTTAAAAAAATTTGTATGAATTACGTTATAACCAAAAAATATATTTTATTTGTAATTCATTGATCCTTATTTTGGTTCGCAAAAACACCCTTTCGAAGGAATTTTCACATTTGAATATCTCAGCCAGACGAAGATATCAATTCTAATTGAAGAAAAAAATGGATCGCCGTCACACACAATTTTCTATAAAGGTCAAAATTTCCATTAGAAAAATTCTCCATATCCATAAGATTTTTTCGTACGTACTCGTAGCCCACACATCATTACATGATACGTTTTTTAACCCTTTTCTGTAATTTTGTATGCTTCGCCGCTTTCCATCTAAAGGCAAGCGAATATTATGTGCTCACGTTAACTTTCATCTATTTAACGATGTAAGGCAACGAAAAGGAATGAAAGGAAAGTCCTTTGGAAGGCAAGAAGATGGCGGCGAATATATGAAAACTCTTTGAAAGTGGTCCAAAATTTACATCGTCTTATCCTCTAAATAACCAGAACTTAGCACTTTACACTTTAGAAAAGCAAGAAGAAAAAAAGCCGGATCCATCAGAAATAAAGCATTTGAAACGACATCGAAAGGAAAGCTAAAGATATTCGTACAGTTTTGAATGAAAAAAAACGCAATGCTTATATATTTCTTTCGAATAAAAAAAGGAGTGGAATTAGAAAAATCTTGCGATCGAAAAAAAGGGTTTGAAATACTTTCAAAGGCGAGTATAATTCGTAATCAACCTTCTTAGAATTTTTCAAACCCGACTTACATTCCACTAAAAGTAGATCACTTGTAAGTTGCCTATATCCCCGTAAAGGGTTTTCATTCCCAACCCACTAAATAATGAAAAAAACATCCACAGAGAATCAAAAAAAAAACCATCCCGAAATCAACATTGGAAAGAAATTTTATTCCTTGCAAAAGAAGTAAGCGGACGAACCGGACGAACGAAAGGGGTGCAAAAATCCTTTTTTTTATGCCCAACGTCTGCTTACATTCAGCCAGCAAATTTCCCAATAAAATTTATAACACGAAAATCTGATCAGTAAATCGTTTGGCTTAGGTGCCATGAGAGACGTATGACATTTGGGAAAGGGTGTGGTTCGGTTTTTCGGCTCGTTTCGTCCTTATGTGAATCTATGGATTTTGTACAAGCGGATTTCAACTTTTCTCCAAAGATTCGCTGAATTCTCTTTCATTCATTCACCCATTTTTTCAGGCGAACAATTTTTTTTTTTGCACATCCCTTTAAATTCACGGATTATAAATGGACGATTTGGCCAAACAGGAATGAGTGCGATAATTCTCATAGTTGCCTTCCAAAGGAACCGGCAAAAAAACGAATTTTCATTTTCCCAGAATTTCCTTTTTCCATATAATTTATGCATAACATACGATGATAATGTAATAGCAAAGTAATATTTAAAAAATGATTTTTCAATCGTTTTTTTTTCTTCTAACAAGTCTAAAGACATAATGTTACTATAAGGAGAGAAAAAATTCCAGAAAAATCCTTTATAGCGATAAATAAAATATTATTTTTGGCGATGATTCTTCTTCTCGAACATATCATAAAGTCATTCGTCTTGAGAAGATTTCCTTTTTAACAATTTTTCCAGTATTTGTATCTCAATGTTCAGGTATTTTTCTTTAGAAAGCTGTAAGAACGCTATAAAGTTAAACTGTTTCTTTAAAAAGGTGCACACACACACACACAAAAGTTTGCGTTGATAGGAAAATTTTTTGAAAATTTTCCTTTTCATTCTCTTGCAAAGAATAAAAATGATCGTCTGTACACGGCTGAACTAAGTGGATGAAAAATCGGTTTAATGGCAGGAATGGAAAATTTACCTTCTTAACCTTTTTCCCAGTTTTTCATTCAAGATTTTTTTTTCCTTGTCCAATTTCTTTCTGAAGATCTGAAAAGGTTTTACAGAATGGTATAGACGATAGAAAATATTATCAGGAGGTGTAAATTATGAAAATTCTCCCTAGTCGCCCAATTTTTTCTTTCGCCATTGTAAGAGATTTAAGGAAATGAAATTATAAAACTTTTATCCTTTCAAAATTTATTGAGATCATGGAGTGCTTTTTATTATAATTTTTCAATGTTATTTTTTCTCCACTCTTAGTTCATCCTCACTTAAATTCGCTGTCAGTTAGGGTTTTTATGGCATCGGCGGTAGTCTGGAAAACTTACTACCAAGTATTCTTGCAATTAAATTTAAGTCGTGCAATTTATTATTATCATTTCATATTGGAAAATCTGTAAATCACGAAATAACGTAAAATTTATAATAATATTGAAGTGTTAAAAGCGATTGCAAGTAGAGTTTTCTCTTAACTAAATCGTCGCTTGAATATTGTTTTGCTTGAATATTGTATATTGCGGGTAGTGTATCCGCCAAAAGTGATTTTTTTCGATTTTCGCGTTTTATATGTGTTTTGGTGGTCTATCGATTGATGAAATCCGCTATCAGTAACATGTTTTAGTTGCTTTGATACACTTAAGAAAATAATAAGGTTGAATCAAGTCAACTTTTTGACAAGTCCACTCTGGCCTGTACCAAGCAGACGGAGTTACCCATTACAGGATATGAATACCATCTCAGCTCAACCAGTGAAACTCGTTATGTCCTATTTTACTAGACGCAGGTTTAATTTTTGAATTTCTCCCGCCAAAGATTAACACATTTTTACTTTTGTGCGCCTAGCATAGGCTAATTTTTCCTGCAGGAAGCCAATTACGCCGTACCCAAGTCAAGAGAAATGTATGGCATTTGGGAAAAGGTTTGAATCGAGTGTATTCGCTTTGTTTCCCGTACATACCGAGTTTGGATACACAAACCAGAAAAATTCAAATCAATTTGTGAGTACTGTAACTTTATGGTTCAAAAACACTAACTTTAGAGGCCAAAAACACTAACTTTAGAGGCCAAAAACATAACTTTAGAGGTCAAAAATCGAAAAAAAAGTTCATACTGCAAGGCCATACTCATGCATTGTAGTAATTTTGGTGCTGACGCTATTTACGATTTTTCTAAAGTCTAAAAAATAAAATAATTGCGGTCGAGACTTAAAGAACAATGCACGATTTTGCCACCCTAAACTAACTTTTGAATCAGTACAGTTTTCACTTTGGTAGAGTACTTTTTGGAAAGGGCAGTCTCTAGTTTTATCCATATATGGCGTCAAGAGCCACCGGATTGCAGGAGGATGGGTTAACTAACTTTCTCGTGATTTTTCACAGAAATCATTGCAGAAATGGATGCCCCTCACCATCCCCCTGCAATACGGTGGCTCTTGACGCCATATTTGGATGAAACTAGAGACTGTGCCCTTTCCAAAAAGTACTTAACCTAAGAGAAAACTACATGGGTTCAAAAGTTGACGCAGGGTCACGAAAAACGCTATTTCTTGCATTGTTCTTTCTGTCTTGCTAAAAGTCAATTAACAAAACTAGTTTCCGATTTTTTTAACTTCTGTCTGCCAGATTTGACATAAATTACATTCAAATTCTAAACACGAACATCTCAGCTGTAGTAAAAAATTGTGTATACGTTAAAACAATACTCCAGCGACGAAATGTGGCTGATATTTATTTTAGGTAGTGTAGAAAAGATTTTTTGTTATGTTTTTAATTTACTGGCATTTTAGAGAATTTTGCCAACCACTCTTTAAAAATAGATTAAAACCTGAAATTAGTTTACTCAAATTCTCCGATATCCGCTCAGCAAAATCATTGGGCGCATTCAGTGAACTGAGCCGCTCTGGAGCAGCTCAGTAGTTGTTAAAAAAGCGCTCAGCTGAGCCGCTCAGCATGCCCTGAACGCACTGCTCAGTGCATGCTGATCGAAAACCATCAACTGTCAAATTGCCTTGAGTTTTAATAAAACGGGATAACATTTTTTGACGTCTGTCTGTCTGTCTATCTGTCTGTTCCTCTTTCACGCAAAAACGGCTGAACCGATTGACTTGAAATTTGGCATGAGTGTCTGTGGTAGTTCTGGTTCCAACATAGGCATACGGAAAAGTAGCGCGAGGGGTGGGAGAAGTAAGGGGAGGGAGTAAAGTGATTTCGAAACTTAGTTTTTGCGCTATGTTACTCTTTCGCGGGGAAACTACTGAACCGATTGGTTTGAAATTTGGCATAGATGTTCGTCGGAGTTCCAGCCCCAACATAGATCCATTAAAAAGTAGCCCGAGAGGTGGGGGAGTAAGGGGAATGGTTAAAGTGATTTCAAAACAAAGCTCTTCCAATGTTAAACGCGCGGCCGGAGGCCGCATATGATCCGAGGCTGAAGGCCGACGTGGACAGGGAGCCCGAAGGCCGACCTGTGGGTGGTGGGTGAACCGTGAAGCGGTTCGGGGCGCAGCCCCTAGTATCAAATATAAACCCCCCCTAACTTGCCAAGAAAAATCCCTCAATTTTGATCACACATTTTTAAATTAGAGTAGAGAGACTTTTTTTGTTTTTATCGGAATATTGCCAAATCTAAACATCTGTGATTTTTTCGATAGTGGGTAGAAATAAATAGTGAGATATTTTTATCAAAGTAATGAATTTTCTTTTGAAAATATAAAAATTTATCTGTAGATTCTATCACAACGAAATCGAATATCTTAGGTCAAGTGAGATTTAGTTTCATTTTTGAAAGAAAATTTGAACTACATTATTGTAAAATATTCAAATATTTAGCTTCACACACACACACACTATTAGTTTAAAATTTTAATCTAAAGAAACTGTTTTACGAATCGAATTCAAGTTTCACGGACAAAAAAACCTATGAAAAAGGTGTAAATTTTATGGTAGTTGAATTATTTCTGATTTTTTTAAAGAAAATTACTTCTGGCCGTTTGCACCAACAAAACTTAGCAACTTAGGACCAACTTAAATTAATAAAATCTCAGAATTGTTATGGTTTAAGTAAGTCAAACAACTTCATTTTTTAAGGGATGTTGGCGCAAACGACGTTAAAGAGCCAATATGACTCTTATTTTAAACTGCTGTAAAAAAATTTTGACGAAAATTTTATACAAGCACAAAATATAAACTAGTCATCATCGTTTATAAAACGTAATCATTTTGAACCCTACTATTATTAATCAAGTCCTTAACGCTCCTCTTTTCTCCTCAACGATATATAATCAATCATTACCAAACATGCTCAAATGGAACGTAAATATTTTCTGAAAGTTTTCCACTTATTGAAAATATACTCTTCGTTGCAAACTTTAAACAATTATGCACAATGAAATTTTCCTGACTCGTTAAGTGTCTAAACTGAATTAATAATTTTTCTCTGAATTATGAATCTGTTAGCAAATAATTGAGATAAACGGATTGAAACTTTTTTTTTTTTGAAATTTTATTACAAATCAATGATCATATTTTATGCAGAAAAAAAAAAGTATTATACTTTTTTTAAATTGACTTTTATGACATTTTAACATAATACTAATATAAAATTATGTGCTTTGTTATATTTATGGCACAAATTACCTTTTACCTAAACTAAGTATTATTCCAACATCGACATAACTATTTATAAATATATATATATACTTTTAGCTAATAACATCAGATAACAGTTTTGTAGAGTTTAATTAAATTTCGATAATTTCGTGTATTAGATACTCAACTCAGATAATAATTATTATTATTAATGAATTAATTTAAAATTGTGTTCCCAGTAATAATTTTTTATAGGTGAATTTAATCACATAATTAAAATGTTTTATATTAAATTAGGTATTTTCTATAGTTATAAACATTGATTAAATATAAACATCTATTTATATAATGAATTGATGTGCAATTTTATGTAAAACTCTGTGAAACACATCAAATTAATATAACGAAGATTTTTTTTTAAATTATAGCCAAGTGTCCTAAAATCTCTAAAGCTTTGGTCGTTAAATTAAACGTTAAGAAAATTTACCTGTTTCTCATGCTCAGGTAACATAATTTCTAAATTTACGCCTAAATTCATGAGTAACGAAAAAAATCATGTAATGAAAAAAATATTCGATTGATCAACTTGTTTTTAATGTGATGTAAACCAACCAGTATTAAGGATTGTGTTTCACAAAAAAATTTAACACATTTCATGAATTTGGGGGGAGTGGGGCATGAAAAAAAATGTTTTAATACCATGATAGAATGGATACCACGTTGTCTGAAAAGAGAAACACAAAATTGCGCTTTCAAAAGCTCTAACTTCAAAGCCACTCAACCGATTGGGCTAAAATTTCTTTTGCGAAAAGAAGAGTTCTCTTGGGTCCATTTTTTTAAAGAAACACGCTATAAATATTCGAATTTCCTGACCTCTAGCATTTTACTATTTAAGGTCCCATTCACACTTGCTATTTTTTCTTGAATTTCTCCGCAAATTTTATTCAGAATTTATTCCGCGGTTTTTTTATCTATCGCAGAATAAATTCACTTAGCAAAAGTTGTCTAAATTTAAATTTATTTCGGGGGTAAAAAATATACAAAATATTTAAAAAAATTTAAGTTTGGGCGTGTTTTATGAATAAATTTCCGGAACTTGTGTTCGTAGTATAAACGGTTGTGACAAAAGTCAGATGTAAATTGATCCTTAAATTCAGGGGAGTATAAGAGCCAGGAGGATTTGCAACCCCATAACATGGGTCTTTTTATAAGTAGGGTGACCATTTTTTTTTTGTTCGAATCTTGGTCAGAATACAGGTGAGGGGGAGGGGTGAAGAAAGGAAAAGTTTCAATACCTCAAAATAAATCCCAAATTACTAAACAAGGGGTGCTTTCGGGTGCTTAGTGGTGCCTTCGAAAAAACTACCTTGCGCCCCAACTTGTTTCTAAAAAAAAAGTGATATTTTTGTCGCTTTTTGTGTTTTTTTTTTCTTTAGAACTCCACACAAGTTACACCGCAGGAAAAAAATTTAGGAAGAAATATATGGCCCCTACCAATGAGCTGTAACTAAATTAGTAACAACTTTTGCCGTGTGCGAAACGGGCTAATTGCTTGCTAATTTCGGTTCAAATTCTAATTTTTATTGGAAAGCGAAAACTAAATTGAATAATCCGAGCCTCCGGGACGCCAAAACAACATGTCTTCCTTTTCATAAAGCAATTCTTTAAATTTTTCGTCTCAAAAAGAGGGTCTTTAAATATTCTGTCTTGAAAGGAAAAAAAATTCGATGGAGAACAGGGAGAGGGGGACGAAATGGGGGGGGGGGCCGGCTTTTTTAACGGTTTTCCAATTGGAGCTATTGAAAAACTATTTCTTTTAAACGAAGCGTGACTCGATTTCCACTTTCTAGGGCCTTTTTCGAGAAAAATGATATTTTGCGCGGCTAACCTCTGGAGCCCAATGAACGCAACGCGAACGCAACTGCAACGCTGTAAACTGTCACGCAGCGCAGCATTTCAGCGGCAGAGCTCAATGTAATCTCGTGAAGTAGTACAAGTGACATAATATAAAGTGGTATAAAGTTGGCAAAATTACAAAAATGGATAATTTTGAAGCGATAATTTGCTTTATTGGTCCTTATCTTTGTTATTTGTATGTTATTGCACTAAGGCTATCAATTTTTCCTCGAACGAGATTTTCCCAACCTCACTTTATGAACTGTCAACGCAGAATTCTGCGGCAAAGTTAGAAGTTTGCAAACTTTTGCGTTGTAGTAGCGTTCACTGTGCTCACTTCAAATGGTTTCTATGGAACAAACTTGTAAGTGACAGTTTGTGCGTTCGCGTTGCGTTCATTGGGCTCCAGGCATAAGAATCTTATCCAAACTTTTCTCTTCCTTAAAATGGTTTGTACTGAAGCTTAAGATATTTGATTTGGGAAACTTAATAATAGAAATTACTTTAGAATTTGTATAATTAAATACTGCAGGATTTAGAAGGAAACAAAACCTTTTTTTAAATTACAATAATTTTTAAATTACAATTCTAGTTTTTTTTTAGATTTCGTTTACAAACAAGAGGACTTAGAAAAAAGAAACATTTTTATTGTAAAGATTATTAAATTAATTGCAAAGAAAATCCAGTAGAGAGAAGTTATTTTCTGATTACTAATACTTTGCAATTTTTATTGATCTTAGTATTAAGAAATTGTTTAACAAAAATTATATATACCCAAATATAACCAGATAATACTTATTAACATTTAGAAAATAGGTAATCTTTAATGTATTTTTATAACAAAACAAAATTAGGTTATAATTATTTTATTGATTTTTTTTTTCAGTTAACTGTTAGTTAATTAAATTAGTTTAAAATATTTTGCTGAGAGAATAACTCAAAACGATTTAGAAAATTTAATTTTTTATATGGAAAATTTTATGAAATCATGTTTTTAGTGTGTTAATCATAAATTACGAGCAACAATTTAAAGGTTATTAATCATAGCGTAAGTTAAAACTTAATATTGATGTTAAAATTATATTTACAATCAAGTACGTGTACGAGATATTTACAGTGTATTGAAATCCCCTAAAATAGTATAAATTTTGCAATACAAAAATTAATATTCTTCTAATGTGTAACTAATATTACGCACAACGAGTAACAAACAAAAATTAAAACAAAAAAAAATACTCTTTTTAAAGTATTAAAAATATACTCAACAATTAATTAAATGATACGGGAGAGATAAATGAAGTTCAAAGAAATCGCGGTTTCCGGGAAATACGATATATAAATCTTGAAGTCAAAATGGATTGCGGAAAGAAGTAAATCAAAATATGGTTGCACAGTGGTGGACTTTAAATATTTTTTTCATTATATTTTTCATTACTTTTTTTCATTTCACAATTACTAGAAAATTGAAAATTTTCTTTTGTGTGGTGTGATTTTTTTTTTTGAATAAGTGTTAGTTAAAAAATCAACTTAAATCGACTAGAAAAGTGTCAAAGAACGTTTTCATAGTGATCCCCAGGAAGTATTCAAAACTTTTACATTTATAATCAACATTATATAATCAATTTTTGGTGTGCTTTTTAAATAATTAAACAAATATCTAGCGATTAGTGTCATTTAAACATTCTAGATCTAGTTTTAGGATATAAGAATATAATCAAAATATTTTTAAAAAAAACTATACATTTTTTTTTAGTTTTTAGAATTTTCTTAGAAATTTAGATGATTTTTAAGTTCAGCTTCAAATCAAGTGCAATGAATTTAGCTAGTTTTAAAATAAAGCTGAATCTTTTCAGATTTCAAATATTAAATTTACCACATTTACTATAGTCCTCGTTGCTCTAATATATATTTCCTAAATCCTTGTTGCCCTTATATATATTTAAATTGAACGAGGGGTGCCCATAAAGGGGATGCCCACAACAAAATTGTTGTATGCCCTGTCTGAATTTAAATTCATTTACAACTCGTGCATCATTCAGTCGATTGGTCCGAAATTTGCAGCAAGTTTTTATTCTTGTGAGTGAGGGAGAAGGAGGGAGTCCTTTTTGACATTCAAAGTTCCCTTTCCATTTTAATCGCTAGTCCGAAATTATTCAAAGAAAAATATTAGTCTAAAGTAGGCTACACACCTATCAGTTTTCGATCAGTCGCGACTGTTACGGCACTTGTCAGTTTTCCATAAGTTTCTTACATCTAGTTATGCGTTCACATCTATCAGTTACAAGTGACAGTTTTTTGTGAAAAGTATCCATTTATTTTGATTGCAGAATTCAAACAGTGAGGATGCATAATGAAGAGAGAGCGTGTTTATGCATTATTATTGCATTAAGTTCAAAAAATAAAATTTGGTTCTGTTCTGATGCGTTACGACTGGCGCGATTGACGGGAACGTTCACACCAATCAGTTGGCCATCCGTTTTCAAAAAAAAAACTGATTTGCCCACGAATTTTTTCGTAGTTGCCCATCAGTTGTCTGATTTTACGTTCACACCAATCAGTTTCCCATCAGTTTCCCAAAAACTGATGGAAAACTGATAGATGTGTAGCCTACTTAAACCAGAGCTGGCTCAGACGTCGACCGCGGGTGATATTTTAGGTAGCTCAAAAAAAAGGCCGAGTCATATGCGATACCAAAATTACAGTACCTTTAAGAGCCAGCCCCGTGATATCTTGTTAGAGTGGGGCACACAAACCACCCATCCCGAGATAACTCGGGGTAAAGTAATTTACAAAAAAGCCAGCATCACATATTTTTATGTAAAAAAAAT
Organism: Chrysopilus asiliformis; assembly: GCA_964034945.1. Taxonomy (NCBI): domain Eukaryota; kingdom Metazoa; phylum Arthropoda; class Insecta; order Diptera; family Rhagionidae; genus Chrysopilus; species Chrysopilus asiliformis. The sequence goes on along the minus strand of OZ035962.1, from coordinate 5,612,852 downwards.
AATTTTGGGAGCATCAATGCAAATATAATCCTTCAGACACAAAAACAAATTAAGACGCAGACATTTTTTTATCATTTTCAGACGTTTTATTTTATTTGTCAGGTTTGTAGTGAAAATTCAGGTTTGTAGTGGAAAAATCGAAAGCCCTTAGCCCCCTTAGTAATACTGTAAAGTTTCATTAAGATCGGACCACCCAATTCGAAGATATCAGGCGAGGGGTATCGAGGGGAACTTTCTCAGAGGTGAGACCTATCTAGATCGATTTATTGTCCCCGAAAATCCCTAACCCACAAGTTTCGTGATAATCGTTAGGCGGGTTTTTCGAGATCGTTGTGCAGGCAGACAAACATTCCTCGTATTATATTATAGGATTAAAAACTTTGTTGAAACAACAATTTTGCACCTCTATTTTATTTTTCAAAAAGCTGTTTAAATTATCTGGTCAACATAAGATACAAAACCCAAACTGAGAGACTCCTTGAAAAGCTAATCAAAATTCAGCTAAATTCATTCACAAATCTAGTCAATAAAATGACGAAAACTATATAAATGTAGTGGAAATTACATAATTAAAAAAAAAACTTTTTATTGAAAAAACAAAATAAAAAAATATTGTAGCAATTGTAGAATAGATCATAGCAAAAACGACTATTAATAATAATAAACATATCTATACTAGATAGATATAGTTTACAAATATTAGAAATGATCAATGAAAATGAATTTTTAGTTTTTGCCTTTGAATCCCAAAAAAAAGGATCAAATATATGAAATTTCTTTTTTGCAAAATATGAAAAAAAAGAAAAGAAAATTCAATTTAGAGAAAATTTATTTACAGTTTGGACACTGTTATAATTTTGTTTTCAAATATGAATCTTTACTTTGTTTCTTAGAAACAAATATTTCTATAAAAATTATAATTTCTTAGATGTCTATTCATTTTTAGTTGACTTTTATTACTTATTTTAATTAGAAACTAGCAAAAATCACAATTTTTTAAATGTTTGTGGCTCGTTCAATAAGGAATCTGACCAATCTTTTTTAAAAGCAATTCCGAAGATTTTTTTTTTTTTGAATTTCGGATAAGATAATTTATAATACAATATTATTCCTAATTAATTTATTTTCGTGCTTTATTATTTTGAATGCTAATTAATTTTTATTGTGATTTCTTGATGAATTGTTGATTATTTGGTTTTCTTTCTTTTCTCATTCCTCTAGATAATATTATGTGGGGGCTGGGGACCTTACCTGATGGTAAGTAAAATTTATTCTTTAAATCCTTTACTCTAGATTTTTTTTTGAAATGAGGTTGTATTATTAAGGCAGCAAGTGAACAAAATAAATATTCGGTGTTACCCTACTAGGATTTTTAGTGTGTGGCATGACCACCGTCATTTAGGCGGGTTTGCAACCGTCATTTAGACGGATTTGCAACCGTCACTTTGCGACCAGAGTGATATTGAAACGGCTGCTTGAGTATGGGTAGTAGAGTTAAAATTTTAATTTGAAAAATTAATAAAAACATTTATTATTACAAGAAATGCACAATATTTTCCGACATTTCTTGAATAACCACAAAAAAACTTAAAACCAATTCGAGATATGCGTTAATAAAAATCACTTTTCTACCAACATAATATAATTACAAAAATTCATTATTCATTTACAACCATCGAATCGAAAAATTAATCAAAATCGAATCGCATTTTTTCCATAATTACGTGCCACTTTTATATTTGTTCACTTTATGCCGCAATAAAATAATCAAGTAGGCGAAAAAAATCCAATAAATTTAAATAATAAAGCATCAAATTGATCTCAATGAAAAAAAAGGAATTTTTTGATTAAAATTTTTCACTAAATACAATATAAAGTTGCCTTTTGTTTAATGAATAATTGAATATTTCAACAGGTTTCCCAGCAGCAGCATATGCTGCATATGCAGCAGGTCGCGGTTATTCGGGATATCCTAGCTTTGGATTACCCTATCCTACAGGTAACCTTAGCATGCCCAATTAAATTGTGTACATTGATTTATTTAACGTTTTAACCCATACATACGTGCTAATAACTATAAAATACACCATATTTCTATTATAAAAAAAATTTAAAATTAACACAAGCTCAAACTCACAAAGACTAAAATATATAAACATATAGGCGAATTAATTATCACAATATTATCAATATGGTCACTATTAATATATAAAAAAAACACAAAAATTTATCCCACATACCAAATCAACATTATCATCTCCATTTCCTTTTGGAATCCCTTATTGGGATCCCTTTCAATTCACCAAACTCCCTTTCTCGCTACAGTATACGATTACGTATCATTAAATATTATACAAACTATCAGCATATCTATAATCGTTATAACAATGCGTTTGATAACAGTAGACATCTATCCAACACACCGATCCATTTCGATATCATCCCCTGAAAGCCGACCATCATCCCTTATCCCATGCCCATTGATTCAAATCCAATACGAATATCATAAACATAATCATCAGCCACACCAGATGCAGTGTCATCGTTATACCATCTGTAATTTCTACTTACAATCACCAACATTTAGTTACGAAAGATTTTTCACCATATCACTCCAAGAGATATGAATCCATCCATTTCTGTATCACACATCAACCGGTTTATCTATCATATATGCTATATTCATTCATTCATTCATTCATCCAGCTATTTATCAACATTTATCGATTAAACTAAGTGAATATTTTTAGTGCGTATTGAAGACCTAACTACATAAACATACAACTAACATTTTATGTAATCATATTTTCTCATTCCACAGAAAATATTTCCCAATATCCCTTAAATAACTTCCAGAATATATTTGTGAACAGCATCATAATTGTACTAAATATTCAATCCAATGCAATGCTAAATAAATGTGTTTTTCTTTATGTGCGGCCATTTTTTAATTTTTTATGGAGAATTTTTTTACATAAATCTGATGACTAGTAGAGGTACCATAGATACACACAAAAACAAAAATGTTTAAAATACGTAATGCGAAATTCTTAACTTCCAATCTCCTGAAAAATTTAGAAGTCTCCAAACAACATTCAGGTCGGTGGCTTTTTTAGTGGAAGAATATTTATTTTTTGGCCAGCCCCGTAAAAAACACGAAGCAAATTATGGCTGATTTTGAAAGCGAAACCGAAACCGAAACCGAAACCGAAACCCTAGTTTTTGGCCGAAACAAGCCGAAACCGAAACCCTAATATTCGGCCGATACCGAAATGGGACACTAATTATGGCCCATAGTTAGGGTTGCCATATTTTTTTTGTGTGAATTCAGTACAAATTCCCTATGAAGAACGGGGGATAATGGGGTAAGGGGAGAGGTTAGATGAATGAGGAGGAAGGTGGGGTTAAATTTCTAATGCTTCGAAATTAATTGTGAAAATCTTGAAAACTCGATCATAGAGAAGAGGTTCGTTTCAGATCTTGTTTTTTTTTTGTTTCCGATTATACTAAACGTGTTATGAGTATTTTACAATTACAAAATACAACAAAAATTGCGCCGCAGGCAAAACTTTTAGAAACACACATTCCACTCTTGAAAATTATTTAATAAAATGCACCGTACGCGAATTTTTATAAAAAAAAACTGCGTTAGAGGAAATAATTTCTGAGCAAATTGCGCCGCAGGCAAAAATGTTTCTGGTTTTGAGACCAATTTTTTTTAGTAATTAAGAAATCACAACACGACATCGCATATTTCTGGGGCAAAAGTTTACTTTCCGGGATGCCGCAACAAAAGTTTAGTTTCCGAGACGCCGGGACAACAAACCCTAATCCGGGACAGTACCGGCCGTTCTGGGTTTAATTTTCTATAAATTCCTCGTGTTCGCGGTATCAATTTCACGTACACTTGTGTTGCTTATATCTTATTAAAAATTTTTTTTAAACATTTTTTTAATGGAATTTTACTCACGCTTAGATGAGTTGTGCATGAAAAATAAGATTGTGCGGTGTGGCATTTTTGCTGCATTTTCTTATAAATACCTGAAAAGGAAAATAGATAAATATACGGATTTATTGGAAATTACATTAATTTGAACGTAATTTTGTCCCGACAATTTCTCGAAGTTTTTTTTGTATGACAATTGTCAAAAATTTCCATTTGAAATTTGATTTTTTTTACATCACCCTACATTAATTTGAAGAAAGTTAATTTTTATTGTCGTCTACTTGTTTCATTCTATACTCTTCACCTGCTTACTATATTTTTCTGTGTTTCGCAAAACTTTTTATCATACTTTTAATTCCCTACGTAGTAAATTCAACTTGTTTTCAATTTATTTCGAAAAGTTTATAAGTTGTTTGATGAGTTTTTACTTTCGCTCTTCGTCCTTTGGTATTCTGTCTAGTATTTCAATGTTTTGTTACTCATGATCTACTCCTATATAAGGAATACGACTGTGTATTCATAGTATTTTACAGTATTCTACATTTTTGCTCTTGATTTTTCCAATGTACGTATCTGTACAGTTGGTATACTTTTGTTTTTGCTCCTTAATTAACAAGCAAAAGGATATTTGAACCTTAGTTTCTGCTGGTTACGATTGCTAGCAAAAACTTAAAATTAAAGAAGGACTCGAAGGATAGATGAAGGGCCATTGAGTGCTTTAGAGCAAATATTGATACAATTCTACTTAAGAAAAGTTAAATAATTTCTTGCAATTTGACGACTCGTTCGGTTCCATTAGCTATGCGAGTTATTCAAAATTATGATGCAATTTTGACGACGTTTCTATTCAAGCGATTTAAATGTTTGTCTCCCCTTCACAGTAATATTATTTTACTCCATTAAATTATAGCAACTCGAAAGAATAAAATACTTTAGAAGCTGTCCCTAAAATACGTCGCACAATACAAAAAAAAATGCGAAAAAACTTGGTCGAGGAAGGGGGGTTTCCAAAAAGCGAAAAATCGAAGTGATGTCTTTTTCAAACCGTGCCTCTACACTTAAGATTTTTTATCCCAAGAAATTTTTTATCCCAAGAAATTTTTATCCCAATTTGACCAATCAGAGCTCGGGCTAGTGGCGAGAAAAAATTCCAGAGAGAAATTCTATAAAATATTTCAATGCTGACATCTTATGGATTTTTTTTTTGACATTTCCCAATTCCCAATTTAAGAATCCAAATTCACTCGACAAGAAGACGTGAAAGTAACTAGTTTTTACAAACAACACGATTGTAAAGGCTTTGGATGGGCATTTATACCTATAATATTAAGGCTTTTTTTCTCGCCTGCTTTTTCCCACTTCTTAAATTCCATATTTTTCACACTCAGAAACATGGAGTAAAAATCGCGTAATTAAGTTCCTGCAGGAAAATTTAACCCATGCTAGGTGCTCGCTCACCTGTATAAGGCACGGTAAAAAATGTGTTAACTTGTGACGGAAGAAATTAAAAAATGAAATCTGCAGCAAGTAAAGTTTCACTTGTTTACCTGAGATAGGTATACATCTAGGTATACATCGGTATACATCTTGCAATGACTTGCAATGACTTATAAGGTATGCTGCTGACTTACTAATGTAAAAATTAAAACTGTCTCAGATTTTTTTAGCCGTTGGTAGCTTAAATAGTCCTGTAGTTCTCACTCAACTGAGACTTAGACCTGAAGCAGGCTAAAACGATGTAACTTAATGAAACCTAGGTCTAATTGAACCAGGACAACTCCGTCTGCAAGCTACTAGCCAGAGTTGGCTTGTCAAAAAGTTGACTTCGGCTAACTTTATTATTTTTCTTGGTACCTGAATTTCAATAGTTGTGACGAGCTGTTATCATTTCGAAAGCATTTGAAGAAATAAAATTCCATGAAATTTTCTAGCCACCTAAATATAAAAAAAAATCTCATTGCGGTAAGATGTTTCTTGGGATTATAAATCATATGTGTTAGAGGCCCGGAAATAGCTTCAAATTATTGTTTGCCGGTATGTCTATTCATTTCAATATTTGCCCACGCACGCATCATGCGAAAAAATGCAATATATTTCAATGCAATGAACTATGTGAAAAATTTACTTGCAAAATAAAATATAGAATATTTTTTTACCCCCTCTTACTACGGAGCCCCTCATCTGATAATTTAATAACCGTTGAGTCGATTAAGATGCAGTTTTTTTAGTTAGATACAAAATTTCTCTGGCAAACTTCTGACACTCTACCACCCCCTACTCTTCATCCCCTTCCCTGGCATTTTTTGGATCGCTGATTGGATTTTGACCGCAGGTGTACCACCCCCTCCTCTAAACCCCCTTACCAATCATCCTTTGGATCGCTGATTGGTGTTTGACGATTGTAGAGGTCATGATCAATATCGATTCCCTGCCATTGTTCCTAAAACACGTCGCACCATACAAAAAAATGCGAAAAAATTGAGTGTAGAGAAAGAGGGGGCTCCAGATGGCGAAAAATCGACGTTATCTATCGACCGCAATTACAGAAAATTCTCATAACTCACGCACTTGTCATATGATTTAAAAAAACACCCAAAACTATTGGCCATAACCTCTTCAGTTTCTGTATTTCAATAAAATACAAGAGGTTTCTATTATCAATTCTATATGTTAACGTTAATAATTGGTCTAACAAACAAAACAGACGTAATCTGTAATTAAATTCCTATTACCCCAATCACATTTTCACATAAACTACTAACTGAAATTAAAGCTATTTCCCAATGCAAAATTAATGAATGCATGACACGCAGTTTTGTTCAAACAGAATACAAAAATTAAACCACAATGGAAAATTTATTTAAAAAGGAACAAAATTTTAAAACAAAAAAAAAACGATAAAATCATTTTAATAATTAATACTGACAGCAAAAAGTAAATGAATCCATTTTCCTTCTAATTAAAGCTTTTATTCAAATACAAATCGACTTAAGCTTCGGGAAATTGCTGAGCAAAAAGTTTGCAAATCGGAAAATTTAACTGAGTGCAGTTAATGTGGTCGTGTGTGTGTGTGTGTGTGTGTGTATGTGGAAAGTGGAAAGGAAATTTTGAACAAGCGGGAAACAACGAAATTAGTTGCATAACCGAAACCCCCCGGACTATATTATGGTCACCCATTATGTTACGCTTTTACTATACATGCACGTAATTGGACATCGTATAAATGATTTATATCCTGTGACCGGTGTTCCTAAGGACTAACTTCATATCTCATACCGCATACCGTAAATCCTTCATCACCATCAAGTGTTTGCCACTCTTTCGATCTACATATATAAAAGTTTATGGATAGTTTATGGCTATCCATAGATATATTGGCATAAACCACCCCTAAAATGTATACACATTTTGTACAAACCGTCTCTACAAAATCTTTCACGAACTCAACTCACATTTTATACTAGAAACGAATCCATATAAATTTATGTTAAATATACAAAGATCGCGTGGTATGTATAGTGCAATTGCATGATATATACATATATATATATATGCATATGTATAGATAGGTGTATTCAATTTAAAACGTCCCGACAATGTGCATAAATGGTCATGCATTTGTGAATTTAATTTTCCACACTGACATTGTTTTTAACCTTTTGCTCTTCATTTTTTTTTCCTAAATTCTCATATTCAACGTGCCATTTTACTTGAGTTTTAAATGCGCATAGAGTGCATACATTCTTACTAATATACGACAAAATGGAATATGTCATATCCTTTTGCTTAACAAATTCCTCCATGTAGCCATTAATATTTTTTAACTCACCGTTTCCATCGTCAGCCCCTGGTGGCCACACATAAAAATTATGATATTTATCCTGTTACGCTCCGCTATGACGAATTTGGGAAACATATGTTAGGTAAAAAATGTGGGAAAAAAAATGTTAACAAAGTAGGAAAATTTTAACGATTCTCGTATAACATATGTAGGTACAAAAGTCAAGAATTTCATATTTTAATGTGCAATCAACTTAATTATTAGGAAATATGGTTCCACCATCACTATAAATTCAAGTCGAAATTGAAAATAACGAATTTTCATTGAAATTAAACTATAAACGTGATATTTCTGCATTTTGTTTCCAGGTCGACATATTAAACCCGTGTGGTACTTACCTGTTCAATTAGAATTTGATTAAATTTATTAGACGATAATCAAAGTTTTATTAAACCGAAATCATGGATTTGTAAATGTGATAATTTCATACACACATACACTCAGAAAAATGGAGGCTAACTCGACGACCTACATACGGCGTAATTGGCCTCGGGCAGGCGCGCGTTCGCCTGCATGTGGGCAAGTAAAACTGAGTTGACCTGTGGTCGGAGAAATTCTGAAATTAAGCCACCAGCAGGTGAAGTAGGGCATTGGGAGCTGCACGAGTTGACCTTAGATAGGTTAACTCTGACCGCTAGCTGGCTTACAGACACCTCTGTAAGGTCAGAGTTAACCTGACAAAAAGTTGACCTGGACATTTTTCTGAGTGTAGAAATAATATTTTTGGCCGACCGAAATTGGTTTTGAGGGCAAAACCGAAACCGAAACTTTAATTTTTGGCCGAGACCGAAACCGAAATTCAAACTCTAATTTATGGTTGAAACCGAAACGCTAATTTTTGGCTGAAACTAAAACTCTAATTTTTAGCCGAAACCGAAACTTAAATTTTCGGCCGAGACCAAAACCGAAAGTCTAATTTTTGGCCGAGACCGAAACTCTAATTTTTGGCCAAGACCGAAACCGAAACTATAACTTTTGACCGAAACGCTCATTTTTGGCCGAAACCGAAACAGAATTTTCGGTTGAGTAATAAAAAAATATCTGATGTGAACCTCACATTACTTTCTTAAACAAAATCTACCCCCCATGCAATTTACACCCGATGAATGAAATTTTACTATATTTAAAAATACGAATTTTTATTTTACAAAATCTGAAATATCTCGATAACGGTAAAATATACTAATTTACGTTAAAATATGAAAATTTAGGTGCGAATTTTACTCTAAAAGTGTCTCAATAAGGTCCAACCGTTTAGATTATTCTAATTTTTATCCATTTAGAGAAACAGTAACAGATAAATAAAAGAGTCCATCAGGCGCTTTTCTAACTTCCACTTTAATGTGTAAATTTGGAGCATGTTGGGCCTAATAATTATGCATTTGGTGCTTATGAAGAGGAAAGTAAAAACATTTTTTGAAAAATGGCCAAGATCGACCCAGAAGTTCTCGGGAAGTGTGTGGGAAATGTGTTAAATACTGCTAAAAATAATCAACTGAATATCATAATATCTGAAAACAGAATTAATTGAAATTAACCACTAATATTTAATTGTGTCGCATTTGTAATGATTAGTAATAATATTTTACAGCATAGCCACACCTTTAAAATTTCAATTTCCTTTCAATAAAAACTTCGAATTATTTTTCAAATTTCACGATATTCATTTTCCCACCTCCTACTTTCGCATAACATTTTATTACCAATTAATGGTATTTGACTTTCTTCAATTGGCACCCGAATTTATCACAGGTACACGGAATTTTCGTCTTACAGATAAATGAAAGGATGTCAGTTTATCCAGCGATTTATCGTTTCTATATGTATATGGAGATTAATTGCTTCATATGTGAAACACCACCCCATCATACTTTCCAAATTTCGTGAATCGTTTTTCAACGCCCATCACATACATATATATTAACGATTCTTTCGTTTATGGCATTGAAAGGTGGTGCTCATATAAGAAAATGACTTCTTAAACTGTATAGGTTGTATAGGTGGAACAGGAAGGCACCTAAACCGTTTATATTTATTTCGGGGGTGTTATTTTTCTCACCGAAAATAAAATACTCCACTACAGACTATGTTGAAATTGTAGGGTTGAATAAGAGACAGTAGGGTTGAAAGCGACTAAAGCAAAAAAAAAACTGTGAGGTTAAAAGCACCCCACACTCGCCTAGTGCAGACTAAATACTTTCCGTATGCTTCCTCCGATCGACCTACACTAACACCAAAGACCGAATGGTTTTTGATTATGGAATTCTATGTATTTATACGGAATGACTGATTGAAGGCTCATGTCACGACGGTAATTAGAAACTTTGACATAAATGCCGTGGAAAATCAGCAATTTGAGCGATGGGCTTGGAATTGAATGGAAATTTCTATGGGGTGATGGTAGAATGAATAACCGTCTGCGATCGTATAATTTTGTTGTATTTTGGTACCTCCCCAATATATACATGCATGTACGAGTGTACGAATCTATAGTAAATTCATGATGGGAAATTCGTTTTGCCTTTAAATTTCAATATCTTTCTTCGAATTGGTGTGTCAAGGATGTAACTAATTGACGTCACAGTTTTATTTATCCAATAACTTACGGTAATATTTAATTTGTAGAAGGAAGTTTTATGCCTTACCTAAACCGGAGCCTAGTATTTAGGTATCTAGAGAAGAAAATTGTACGCAAAGTTTTTATTATTCAACCGTTTCTAATATTTATTTATGCTCTCTATTTACTGTACTTTATTGAAATGCACCATATGATTATGGTTATGACAGTATTTTTTCGAAATTTATGTGATTATTTCCTTGGAACGTTAATTTGTTTGATAATCTTAGGCATTTTCTTGTGGATTTCCTTCATGTGGTTCAGTTTATCACTTTCGATGGGTGGCGCGGGAGTAGGGAGAGAAAGGGGTTGGATATACATCATATGGCAACGAAATTGGTGTAATCAAATCCATTTATTTCTGCATACAAAAATATTTGACGTTATGATTTGACTCCGATTTCATCAAAGTATTGGCAAAGTTACATTAAAAATGAGCATGTCCTTATACTCCACTATTTTGGAGCAAACTTTCAAGTTTTTATTAATAAAAAGTGGACAAATACGCTTGTTTAAGGTTTGGCAATAAACACCTGCATTTGAAGTACAACATTTTCTCACTTTTGGTAACTAAAATTGGAGAATTTACACCAAAAAAGTATATGCTCATTTTTATGCATACGCACTCAGAAAAATGGAGGCTAACTCGACGACCTACATACGGCGTAATTGGCCTCGGGCAGGCGCGCGTTCGCCTGCATGTGGGCAAGTAAAACTGAGTGGACCTGTGGTCGGAGAAATTCTGAAATTAAGCCACCAGCAGGTGAAGTAGGGCATTGGGAGCTGCACGAGTTGACCTTAGATAGGTTAACTCTGACCGCTAGCTGGCTTACAGAAACCTCTGTAAGGTCAGAGTTAACCTGACAAAAAGTTGACCTGGACATTTTTCTGAGTGCGGGTCCAATGATTAACTTAGAGAACACACAATAGCTTTAATGAAGAAATTGGTGATCGACGGGTCGATTTTGGGTCGATTTTGGGTTAACTTTGGGTCGAACACTTTTACGAAACTTTTAAGCATTTGCAAAACCGGTTGGGCAAAAAGGTGTTAATCTCAAAAGGTCGTAAGCGACAAAATTTCATTAAATGAGTCATGAACATGACAGCACTCTTTACTTATTTATAAAACCAAAAAAACCCTCTATTATGGCGAAAAACGTTAATAATATTGCTTAATAATATAAAAAAAAGTTTGTTGTAAAAAGTGTTACCTATATGACTTTATTTCCTCTTCTACATCACCAACTTTTTATTATTTCTCTAAAAGAACATTGATATCGTGCTTGTAAAAGGTCGTATGTGCAGAAAAAAGCTTTTTCTCAAAAGCTCGTAGTATCGAAAAAAGCTTTGCAAACTTTGTAAAAGTCATAAAATGTTAGAAAGGCTTTTTCTCGAAACTTGCTTTTCCGCACCTTTGATGTTTTCACATGAAGGTATCGATTAAAAATTGTTATTGCAATCAACCGATATTTTCAGAATCGATAAAATAAATGTCTGACAAATCGTAATTACCAATTCTTCAATAAATTGTTCCCATCTTTGCTGATTAAAATCTTTTTCTATACAACCCACAATATTCTTCTTGTACATGACACTCACACGCACACAAATTCTTAAAATTTTTGTTTGTATTTCACAAAGAAAATGATTTGACCTTAACTGCGTTCAGTTTTAATTCTTTTTTGCATTTACCTACTTGTTTTTCTTACATTCTTTCCATTTATGTTTTGTTTTTTTTTCTTTGTTTTATTTTTTTATGTTGCTTCTCCCGCCAGGTGTAATGGGTGTTGTACCGGAGAACAGAATCATCGTAGGCGACTACTTAATGGCTCCATCGTCTTCGTCTTCCTGAGATTAATGAATGAAATTCGCTCTTAATACAAAACAGACAAAGAAATTTTCTAAATAAAGAAAAACAACAATCTAATCTTAAACACCACCAAACCAAAAGAAATTAATATTCTTATGAAGAAAAACGGCTATGACAACAACAACCAGTGGAAAAGTTAACAAAACAGGAGAAAAAAAAACATAAACAAATAATTATAAAAGCAACAATTTAAAAAAAAAAGAAATTCAAAAGAAAAATTTCCGTCATTATTATTTTTTTTCGAAATGAATTTGATTTATTCTTTTTGATACAAAAAATTTCTTTAATTCAACATTTTTTTGTTTTGTTTATAAAAATTTCAAAATGTTGATATTTTTACTTATGATTCAATTTTATAAATTGTATTATTACATATTATTAGACTTTAAATAACGTTTTTTTATTGAAGAAAAAAACAAAAATAAAATTAAACAGACAAACAAATGATACATAAAACATAAGTTAATAAAAAAACTTAAGTGAAGATTTAAGACAAAAATAAAATTGAATTTATTTAAAAAATGTTTATTATTTATTTATTTATTTATTTCTGCATACATCATTGTTAAATTGATTTCACCAGCATCTTAATTTTGAATAAAATCGCATTCCAAAGGTTTTGCATTAAGACTACTTAAAATGTGTGCTAGTGGCGTATATTTAGCTAGAAAAATTTGCTATCTAAGAAGTAATTTTCACTGACATGGTAGCAGGAAAGGGGTTAAATGGAAATGAAGGAGGATAGGAGAGCGAAAAATGAACTCCGTGACTATGAAGTGTAGAAATAGGTAAAAATTTAGACTACGACGGCCGCTTTGCGGTCCCTTTTGTTATTTTTCCGTCTCAAGCTTGACCAGAGTTCGTCTTAGACGGATTTCCCTGTATTGAGACCATTGATTTCTCTGTATTGGAGTAAAAAAAAATTGGAAATATATGTTGTTATATCTGTGGCAACAAGTCAGAAGAGCCTAAGTCGATTTTCAGATCAAATCAAAAAGATCTGTATTTACTTTAATAGACAGAGCAATTTGGCTTAGCCTAAAAACAGAGTTATGCCCTTATGACTTGTTGCCACAGATATAATCGTTAGTTATGGTAACCTTTTTTTGTCTAAATCAGGTTGCCACCGGCGATAGGGTGGCAGGGTAAGGGGAGCGACGAAGTATGGGGAAATTCTTAAACCTTCGAAATTAATTGTGAAAACTTTGAAAGCCCGATTAGATGGAAGAGAGTTCGTTTCAATTTTTTTTTTGTTCCTGATCATATAAAAAGTCTTATGGATGTTTAATGTTTTCAAAATACAACAAAAATTTCGCCGCAGTCAAAACTATTAGGAACAAACATCTCACTAATGAAAATTATTTAATGAAATGGACCGCAGGCGAATTTTTTTAAAAGAAATGCGATGCAGGCAGTTGCAGGCAAAATTTTTGGGTTTTAAGTTTAGTTTTTATTTGTGATTAAGTAATTACAACTCTAGATTGCATAATTGAGATACAAAAGTTTAGTTTCTGAAACGCTGGGACAACATGTCTAAATTCGGTGCTGTCTCGGCCATTACGGGACGTATGGTCACCACAACGATAGCTCATCATCCAGCTTCCGTCACAGATTGAAATGCACTGAATAAAATATAAAATATCATTTTCGCCTAATATATCTCTTAATTTGAATAGTGTTGAAAATTCTCCCATCCTTCCAAGTTAAAATTAACCCATTAATGCCCATGAAAAAACTACAGAATATTTTTAACACAAAAACCAATTTATGTTTATTAAATAAACAAAATAAAAACAAAATTGTGGGGAAAATGTGCTTTTATCTGTGGTAATAAGTTAAAGCAGCTTAAGTCGATTTTCAGGCGAAGCCAAAGTGATCTGTGTGTTAATGCAATTACAGGTCAGTTTGGTTTCGCCGGAAAATCGACTTGAGCTACTTTTATTACTACAGATAGATCCAGTGTACTCGCTTGAGTATGGCGGGCGTTAATGGGTTAAATCTTTCACGCCTATTTCATACGCAGGGCAAGTTTTGCCATGCTGCTTGCAGGTCAATCAAAAACAGTGGGTTTTGATGAAAAAATAAGAAATTCGTTGCCCTGCTATTTCTATAATTAATATTTTTTGAAATATCGTAAAATTATAACGAGCCTAAAAGGAAATTCCCAGTTGAAAAATTAATGGCCAACAAAGAGAACATTAGTTATTTTTCTCGACGTTATTTTATCTGGAATCAGCGACGTTTTTTTTATACTAAAAAGTTTTTTCTAGTCAATTTTCAACTGAGATTTTCCTTTTAAAAAGAAAGTTCGACGTAGCAAGTCCACCTCAGATTTTGTTAAAACTTACTATGACAAGTTTTATCGTCGTAGTAAGTCGAATTCTGTCCTGCAAAAGTGCCCTGCGTATGAAATAGACTAAAATCTTTTTGCAGAGAATTTTTATAAAACACTTACTTGCTTCTGTATACACGGTAAATCAGCTTTAAAATGTATTTACATCGCTATGCTGTTCACAAATAGCATTCATTTCAGCTCAATAATAACTCCCCACTAAATCCCTTCACATCGCATCCGAAATTCCCAAAAAAGCTAAACTCCAAATACAAAATACACAGTAATACAATGTATGATTTTGTTCTAAATAATTAAGTTTTGCACAAATAAAAATTTAGCACGTAAAAAGTAGAAGTTTTTTGAAATTAAAAATTTACTTTTATTTTAAAAATTTACAACCTTTATTTTGGTATTTCGAACATCTCTATTGAATTTTTATTCAACGACACATAAAAGTTCGTTTTCAAAAATCGGTGGTAAAAAAGTATTCTTTATCTCTCTCTCTCTCTCTCCTATTCGACATTTTTAACAAAAAAAAAATAAAAGAATTTTCTATTTTTTTACTTGCGCAATATGCATAAAATAAAATAACCTATTTTTGGATATATGAAATGAAAATACTTCGAAATTGTCCCATTACTGAAGTAAAGAAAAACAAAAGAATTCGTCCTTTATTAAAATTAAAAATTTATACTCTAAAATCAAATAAGTGCGACACGCCTGTAAAAAAAGTGTAAATATAATTTTTAATTTTAATTAAATTAAAAATAATATTGTAAAATTGTATAAAAGATAAGTAAATATCAGCAGGAAATCATATGGATATATGATCTATTCTACAAATTATGACAAAAAAATAATAACTTTACATAAAGATCTGCTTTAAATATTTAAAAAAAATATGTATCGACGCTCGTGCAATTTATAATACAAGTATTAACTGGATTTTATTGAAAAAATACAACTATATGCAAAAAAAAATTTTTTTTTTTGAATTATAAAAAATGTATTTGCTTGAAAGCGGTGTTTGTATTAAATTTTAATTTTTAAAACACAACAATTATTTTTGATTCCATTTAATGACCCATCAATTTTACGTTCTCTAATGTTGATTGTTTAGTTCTTTGAATTTCTGTTCATATTTATGTTTTTTTTTACAATATTCTTTTTTAAACAATTAAAATAAAGTATTATTTCATCTGACTCTTGAAAAACAAAACAGAAAAAATATAATAGTAAAATATATTATGAATTAGACGATTTTTTTTTTGAAAAAAAAAAACCAGAGAGATTTAAGAACAATAATTTTTAATCGAAAATTATTTAATTAAAATTTCGTATTGAATTACAATGAAAAAACCAAGTAAAATCGTATAATATTCTGTCTATGTGTAGGATTAACAATATGTGGAATCGGTAGAAGTTTTGGTATCGGACGAAGAGGTACACAGCCAGGATACCATCCATTGCCATTGCCACTAGCCGCTTTAACACGTACTGCAACCATCAAGTCACAATTTCTTGGAAACATCAGCTTTTAAATGAAAAATCTTTTATTTTCAATAATTTATTTATTTTTTAACTGAACAACAAAATAATATCGAAATATTTAAATATACAAAATAACAACAGATGATTTTAATTAATTAATTTTAATAAATATTTTTATTTATTTTATTTCTTTTATTTTTTTTTTATCCTTTGCGTTACTTAAACGATTTTAATTAAAAATAATTGAAAATATTCATATGAAATATTAAAATATTCATAGTAGTATCAATTAATATTCATTATTTTAATAATTATTTTCATTTGATTTAAAAAAACAAAAAAAAAATCGCGCGCGACAAAATTAAGTTTTCCATCATTTTAAATTAGTTATATTTCCATATATATTTTTAGTATGATTTTATAGTGTTTCTTGTTTTGTTTTTTGATAAAACTAACCAATACTGAGATGGAAATATGCTAAAAGAAAATTCCATTTCCATTTCAATGTTTAAATTTCATTATGTTGTTTCATTTTAAATAGATAGAGTTTTTTTTTTATCAATATTACTCGTATTTTTGAGAAATTGTGGCATGCAGTTACAAATTTTAATATTAGTTATTCAATAGATTAGACTGATTATTGGAAATTTTAAACTTTCCAAGTTAAATTACTAAATAAAAAATCTGCGTTTGAACATTCTTGTGGAAAATTCCTCGTCTTACAATTTTTTTTCCAATTTTCTTTTGAAAAAATTTACATTTCAAAGTGTAAATACCAAGAAAATCTTGCCATATTGACACAGAATAACGTCGAATTATGATTGGAACCTCAAATTATCAACTTAGACCATTCTTAAAGGTTGCTCATAAACCGAGATGTTCATAAACCGTAAAACCTTTTTCCAAAACAGATATTATAAAACAAATAATTCACTTCCTAATTCTCTTAACCCTTTGTCGACCGTCGGCACTTTTAAGTACCACCAACTTTAAATCTTTATATTTTTTGCTTATCCAATAGTATCAACATTCGATATACTTCTATGTACTTCTATATACCACAGGCGTAAATACCACCCCTCCATAAAATTAGTTTTAAAATGCTTTCTGGAACCATTTTCAACAAAAAAAATCATGGTTATTGATTTTTTGTTGTTCACTTCCTGATCCACAAAGGGTTAAGGTCCGATTTAGCCCTTATCATTGGGAGAGGGGGATGCATTTTTTTATGAACATATAAATGGTTGACAAGAAAGTGATTGTTTTTTTTTCAAATATGACAACCTTTTATATAAAATGTACCAATGCACGCACGATTTTGATTTTGCGTGTATTGGGACTTTTATATAAAATGTCCCAATACATGCAAGATTAAAAGCTACCACTTTACCAAAATAGTATGATCACAAAATTAGGCCGAAGTGTCTTCCACCATTCTAGAACGCTTTTTCAGTTTCGAAGCAAACGCGAGAATGCAAAGCTCACACACTTTTTTTTGGTGACAATTCAAAAAAAAAAGTTAGAAATCCTGACAGTTGAATTATACACTCAGAAAACGAATAAAGCTGATCCAAGTTAACTTTCTAACAAGTCAACTCTGGCCTGTAGCAGGCAAACGGAATCATCACTGACTTCGAAATACATACATACCTCAGGTCAACTCGTGCGGCTCCTGTCGCCCTACTATATTTGCTGCAAGTTCAATTTATGAATTTCTCCCTGCACAGGTTGACACATGTTTACTTTACCTAACGCAGGTGAACGCGCGCCTAGCATAGGCTAAATTTCCCTGCCGGAAGCCAATTAGCCTTGTACTCGCGCAAAAGTGACGGAAAATTGCCAAGAAACCTCAATAGAGAAGGTTTACTCCCACTTTAGGATGTTATCCTACAGAGAAGGTGATTTGGATGCATTCAATATTAGAGATTTTTCGAATAATTTAAATGCGATTCTGCCATTAGTTTGGCTGGGTCGGCTCTAGGTTTTGGTCTATAATGAGAGGCTCGAAAATTCGGTAAAAATTTTGTGAATATTTTTCAGTTGCGTTGCGAAGTATAAACTGTCTGCTAGAGTTATCGCACAAAACGCTGTTAGATTCTAAATCAGCAATGTCAAATTACAAAATAATAATAATAATAAATCCTCTAAAACCGCGTGCACTAAAAAAGTACATTTTTGTCGACCTGTTTTTGTAGGTTACGATTTAAAAAAAAACTTCTGTAATAGTGTCATAAGCAATTCTAAGTTTAAATAATATTTATTTATTTAATGTTTTAAAATAATTTACATGAGAAGATACTGATGAATTTTCCTTTAATTTAAATTCTACAAAAACTTTTTAAATATCAAACGAGAAATTTAAATGCAAATACCTGTCAATTCATAACTCAAACAATCCAATTGAAAATCATATTTACCTTAAATATTAAAGTTTTTTCCTCGTAAACATTTCTGGGAAGCCATTGAGGATCTCTTCTCCCATTACACAAATCAAGTCTCTAGTTTGGCATCGCAAATAAAGAATATTCGGTAAAAAAAAAATGGAAAATCTTGTCCAACAAAAACATTAACGTTTAATTATGGCACTCATTAAAAAATTCTCAACCTCAAAACCGAAAGAAAATCAAAAAGAATTTCGCCCGCCACAATTTGACCGCAGTCTGATTGTACTCTCCATAGACAAAGTATCAACGGAAAATTAAAGTAAATAAAATTTAAAATGGACGCTAGATAGTAACGAACTCCTTATTGTCGTTGCATCATTAACGATAAATTTTAAAATTGGAGGCCGTGCACAGGACTCAATTTCATAGTAAAACTTTATTAATAATTCAAAAACAATAATGATCGACTATTAAACGGCTATAGATACAAGTATCTAAAAACCATAATACTTATAATATAACGACTAGATAGAACAATCTATCGTTCTCTATTATTTAGATGGATAAAAAGATAAATAGACATCCAGATAAGACCGATATACCGATACACATAGATAAATGAATGTAGAATTTGTATTCCCTCAGGTGTGTAGGAGCCATAAATACACAGGAGATAGTACTTATATTGTAAACGTAGACCTTAGACAAACGCAAATACATTTTTCTTCCTTCATGAATGAATGAAAAGCACTCAATGGCAATTGAAATGAAATAGCAAGGGAAAATACGACAAAAAAAAACAAAAACGATTTTCCTTTATTTTCTATCATTTGTACATTATAAAGTACTTTTGATGATTTTCCCTCGTAAATGAAACAAAGTTAGAAAAAAAAATGAAATTACGCGAATGATAAACAGCCACAAATTTTTATGGGACTCAAGGACTTTAGATATAAATTATATCCTTTAATGACAAACAAAAGCAGCAGCAAAAAGTAAATAAATCGGAAAATACAATCTTCGATTCGGTATGGCACTGTTTTATAAACGATGAAAATCCTATGAGTTTTTACAATTTTTCCAATTTAAGTATGTGTGTTGTTGTTATTGTTGCAGATTTTTAATTCTTTTTTTCACCCGACTATGCTCGACTTAATGGGCCAGTTCTGTAACAACATCATAAATTATTGTAAAAACCGATTTCGAATTGTCTATGATAATGGCGAAAGATACTTAACAAAGCAAATAAGTAGAGTCGACGTTTTATCAACAAAAAAAATAGTAATAATAATTGTCTACCAGTAGGATTATTCGTCTAAAAGTGAATTTTAAATGATGATTGTCAAACAGTATTCTTTATTGATTGGCTTAGTTTTGAATAAATAACATTGCAGTTGGAATAGAAAATTTCCTTCTCAGGAAAATATTTGAAAAAAAACAATAAAAAAGGCGTTGTTATTGAAATTTACCTTTTTAGTTTATTGTTTCAAAAAGAAAATCAGTTAAATATTGCTTAAACTATTATTTAACCCTTTCGCGCCGGTAGTCGGCTAAGTCTGTTTTCGGCTAAGCGCCCTAGAGACGATCAATTTCAACGGTCAATAACATTGTCCATGTATACTCATTGATGTGACGTGTTGGCCGCGTCAACATTGACGTCATTGTCAATCGATTGATGGCAATTGATTTATTGGTGGAAGTGGAAGTTTTAATTGATGGCATTGACGATAAAGATTGACATGCTGCGATTGATGGCCTAACTGCGCAATTGACAATCATTCGGTCAATCTCACGCAATAAGGGAAGCATAACAGACGTCATGACAGCAGAAACTTCCACGGGAACGTTCACAGAGCAATTAAGAATTGACAAAAACATTGACGTATCGATTCAACATCCATCAATTGAAATCGTCAATGTTATTAACAATAATACCGATCGTCTCCGGGGCACTTTAAGTTGTATTGGATCAATGAGGCTAAAATAAAGAGAAAAGTGTACCCCACTTTTTTTATTTTTCGAATTTTTCACGGTTAAATCTCAAAAAAAAATACTCAAAATATACAAATTTTATTTTTGTTGCACAAAAATATACACAAGAAATTCTAACGGTTTTTAACAGAATTTTTCCCACTAAATTGGGGTAATTAAATTTTCTTGGGACAAATTTTATAGGCAGAAGCAATGTATTAGGACAGAAACCGTGGTAAAAAATGTGCCGCAGGCAATTCAAGGAAACTTTGTTGATTTACTTTTAAACACTTGAACCGATTGGCCTGAAATTTCAAAAGTAAATCAAGAAAGCTTTCTTGAATTAATGTAAAATGGTTACCGTCAGAAAAAATTAGGCGAAAGAAAACTCTCGAAATTAAAAGGCAAAAATATAGGTATAAGATATAAGAGACCCTCGATTTACGACGCTCTGACATAGAACGTTAATATTTTGTAACCGGTTTTGAAAAATGCACTCAATATTTAATAAGCAGTTTTGATCAACAAATATTTTGAAAACAATTTCCTTTTCTTGGAATATTTTAATCCAAATTTTGCCATTAAGTTTACATACTCAACTCTATATTATTTTTATGTTATATAAAAAAAATGACGAAATACACGCTTTTCCAAAAACGTCGTAAATTGAGAGATGCTTGTACACAGAAAACCAGTCTTAGTACTCTTTCTCCTAATTCACAGAATTTTATATTTAATCATACTAAAATTTTAGGTGAATTTTTTGAAACGTCCAATTACTGTTCATGTTAATCAGAAAAAAATAACTTTTAGCATTCAAAACGTATCTAACTAGTATCAACCTTAGAATTTATCTATTAAAACGTTTTAGTAAAAGTTGATTGTAGTTCTAAAAATATGACGTAGTACTCTCTTCTATAAGCGATTTAATCTTATATTGAAATTAAATGTAATGTAAATGTACTTGAAATATATAATCTTCTTTGTAGTGTTTTAGAAAAAAGTATTTAAAAACAAAACTGTTGTATTCGTAAATCGATATCATCCTCTATACGGGCATTTTTGGTATATGCCACTTATTTGCCACTATATCGGATACACGTCCATTTACAGATACGTGCCATACACCAAAAAATGCCAGTTCCTTCAGCTAATAGTAAAAGTTATAATCAAACACAAATGGTTTGAATTGTATTCAAAAATTCATTCTAGAAAATTTAGCAATAGCTTCGTAATTTTTATTTCTTTAGCTAATTTTTTTTAAATTATAATTTCGATTCTCTTACCTTTAAATTCGCTCAAATGCAAACAAAAAATAAATAATGATATGAGAAGCCAAACTTATTGCGATATATTTACAAACGAACGAAAAACAATGATAAAAAATTAAAATTATGATAAAAAAGAAAATATTATCCATCCATTTTATGACTTAAGAAACACGAGTTTTAAAACAAATCTTAAAAACACAATTTAAGAAAATTGCGGAAAACGAAACGTTTCATTTATTAACGAAACACAAAAAAAAACAACAAGAAAAAAAAATACAAACGCTTTTTAATGAATAAATGAAATTATTTATATTATTAATTAAATATAAAATGAATTGCTAAACGAAATAAAAAAAAATATTGTTAAAGCTTAATTAATTATAAATATAAAAATAATGAACATAACACATAAAAATATTATATATTGATATTATAATTATTATTATTATTCTGATAATTATCTGTGATTTTGAAGCAAATTTTCAATAAACAAATAAATTGCTGACAAAATATTAACACTTGATTTTAATGCAATGAAATACGAGTAGTTCACAAATATTTTTTAGTGATTTTTTTTAATTTTTTTTTTTTTGAATCTATTCCAGCATACGTTTTTGTTTTTGCAGTGTAACAACTTCGATAAGTCGAACGTCAATAGATTTAAATTAATTGAAAAGTCGTTTTTTTTTTCAATTCTTTCACGGAAGGAAATAATTTTATTCATGGTGAATGAATTTCGGTTAGGGCAACAAAATTTTGGTTGTAGCAAAAACATTGCATTTATCTCAAACAAAATATTCCGAGACCAAATATATCTGGGCAACAATCATGTATTCCGACGCGTCTCTGTTTTTCGACTTCGACGCAGCTTTTAACTCTTGACTTCGCCATATTAGAAGCTAAAAATTTCCTGGAGTAACAGTCAGAATCACGTTTCGATTCAAAGTGACGATTCCGCGAAATTTCAAGCTGCAGATATGGCGAAGTCAAGAGTTAAAAGCTGCGTCGAAGTCGAAAGACAGAGACGCGTCGGAATACATGATTGTTGCCCTGTTAAAGTTCATGGCCTAGCTCTATTAAATTTTGAGAAATCTTCAACAAAAATTATTTCTTTTCGTGTTTGGAGTGGATTTTCTTACTAAATAAAACTCGATTCGGTTATTTCAAGATATTCGATAAATAGATTTTATCCCCCATTCACATTCGACTTGCCGTGGTTCGACTGTATTTTCTGCATGAGTTTTTCTTCCATCATTAATTTTTTGCTGTTGTAAACTACTGCTTCCAGATAATTATTTTTGAACATTTTTATTCATTTTTATTCAACAATTACTTGTAATTTAATTTTTCAAATTCAAAAATCCTTAGAAAAACTCTAAATGCTGTGGACTCCCAATTTTCGTGGATAATCGGTTCCGCAAAAAACATCGCGTAGATCGAAACCGCATAAATCGAAACCGCATAAATCGAAACCGCATAAATCGAAACCGCATAAATCGAAACCGCATAAATCGAAACCGTATAAATCGAAGCCGCATAAATCGAAACCGCATAAATCGAAACCGCATAAATCGAAGCCGCATAAATCGAAACCGCATAAATCGAAACCGCATAAATCGAAACCGCATAAATCGAAACCGTATAAATCGAAACCACATAAATTGAAACCGCATAAATCGAAACCGCATAAATCGAAACCGCATAAATCGAAACCGCGTAGATCTAAAGCGCGGAAAATTGAGGTACGGAAAGCATGTAAAGCAGGGGGGTCGGTTCCGAAATCGCGAGCATTTCACGAAAATATCTAATGTGAACAGCACATAACTCTCTTATACAAAATTCACGTATCTGCACAATTTATAATAAAATATTCGTTTGTATAAAAATATGAATTTTTATTTTACAAAATCTGTAATATCTCGGTAACGATAAAAGATATCCATTTACGGTAAAAGGTAAAAATGTGAATAATTTTATTATCTTTAATTCTTTAGCAACTATTTTTTTTTCGAAAAACCATTAGTTTGCAAGCAATCCGCAAAAATCTTTTTTATACCTTGTAATGAAAATATCGGAATAACGGTAAAAGATAATGGATAAAGTCGAAAGACAAAATTGTGGAAAATATTCTTTTCTTCAATTTATCTCATGACATGAACCACCGAATACGTATTATTTGTCGAGATAATCGCAAAAAACTGATTTCCTTTTAAATAACGATATATCTTGATACTAATTAGAGAAATTGAATTCCAGGCAAAGACAAAATTGTAGGACATTTTAAACAGGCCCCTGAGGGGTTTTCAGGGCAGACATGCCTGAAACATCCACAAAAATAATATTATGTTTTTTGTTATCTTATTTTTTGTTTTTGCAGACCTATAAGCCGAGAAATTCCAATAGGATTAGACATTTTACTATGTTCAACTTTCGTGACATGTAAGACCACTGAAAAATGTGTAGTTTCGGAGTCAATCGCGAAAAACGAAATTGCCATTTTTAACACTCTAACTGCCACGTCAGTCAAAAAGACCTGACACCTAATTGTACACAACGGCCACAAAGAAAATTATTAAAGTGTTCGCTGCAACTGCAACGTTTTTTTTGTAGTTGCACACATTTTATGGCAATAAAATAACATTTAGGTATAATTTTGTTTCAATTTTTTTTTTCTTAGTGCCTTTTTGACTGACAACTAAATATTAGAAAAAGGTTTTAAACTGTCGTGGCAGTTAGAGTGTTAATAAGCCCCCATTTTGGTTACTTCCGGTTAACAGATTTTCACCAAAAGTTAATAGAATGGTTCCATTCCACGATCAAATATACCTATAACATTTCATCGCTCTAGCTCTATTAGTTTTTGAGAAATCTTATCTGACAGACTTACAGACAGACAGACATTTTTTCAACACTAGATTGCCCAAGCAAGTCATTTTGACTGCTTTTTAATTTCAATCAGAAAAACAATTATGTATAATGACACAATTTGTTAGAATTTTGTGACTTTTTGTACAACATACATATAAATGCGTTTATTAATAATTGTAGTTACCTCCCCCCTCCTTCATTTCCGGTATATATATATGTGTTATACCTATATTACCAAAAGCAGTCATTTTGACTGCTTGACTCCCTTGCGCAATCTAGTGTTAAATCAACTCAAAAGTGCTCGGGAAATGATTTTCAGGCAGAATTAAAATGTCTAAATTTTTCATCTACTTCTAAAAAGAATTCTTTATTATTCTTCATGTAAGAAAGTAAAAATCGGATTTAGCGACACCAATAACTCTAGATGAGATTTTTTTTCCCCCAAAAATTCGAGGAAAAGGATAGTTACGCTATCCTTACAGAACCTTTCATTATCCTTACAGAGACAAAATTGTTAAAATATTGTTATACCACCGAACTTACGTATGTGTGAATAATTCCAAGTCAATCGGACAGTGACAGTGGGTCAAAATCAAATTACAAAATTTGACCTTTTAGAAAAATAAACGAGTTTTAAAATTACTAGGACAATATCCTAACAGACTCCCCAACACAGAGCTTTGTAAAATCGCACGTAATGCTTATCAAAATCATAATTTGCATGCAATTTTTAATTTTGAACATTGTTTTTTTTGCTTCATTTATCAATAATACAAAACATATTATTTCATTTCGAAACGTACTATCCAGAATATAGAATAGTTAAGAAAAATAAAGAAATTTAGTTCCATATATGAATAAATATTTTTCTATATTTGAAAATTATTCAATTAATTATATAAAATTCGATTATGTAATTCATTTACTTGCCAAACTGTAATTTTTTACATAATTTTCCATAATATATTTTTAAACAACAGAGTCAGATGATATAATCTCTAGTTCATATTTAATGAAAATTCATAGTTAAACATTTAGTTATTAGTTATTATTTTTAAGGTAGCATGAGTAAAAATTTTCCCCATTCAAATTTCTCCAGTATTTTTCCTTTTGAATCCTTTTTAATTTTGTTGTCAAATTCCCGTAATTTGAAACATTTTTTCAAGATTTACTGGAAAAAAGATTTTCCAGTTGGATTTAGGTACAGATTTTTTAGAGATTTGGTCGAGAAAAATTTCGATCAAATTAGGAAAATCTTAGCGAAAGACTTTTGAAAATTAATAAATTGTTAAAACGAAACTTCTAAAAAGCAGTTATCAACGTTGGAATGCGATGGAATGGACTTCAAACGCCTGGGCGACAGCAAGGTCAGATCTTAATTACGGAATTTATCTTCATTATCTATAGTTTTAGCTACATAAAATCCTTAATGAAATTCAATTACTATATATTAAATTTTGTTCAATGTTTAATATTGTCTTTTTTATAGAACTAATATATAATCGAGCTTTAAAAAAAAATTTAGAATAGAACTACTAGTCTTTATAATCGTCACGTTTCAATATTTTTATTGAATTTTTTTTTTTCAAAAAATTGTGAACAGTAGAATGTAGAAAGAATAAAAATTTAAAACATTTATATTGGGTGAAAAAATATTTAAAAAATTTAAAAAAAAAATAGAATCATAGAAAAATTAATAAAATAAAAAAATATATGTATTTTCGTAGTAAACTTAGAATTTAGAAATAATTACACGTGAAATTTATAGAGTGAATTGTAAAAGCTTTTGAAAAATCAAGAAAAAAATTTCAGAAGTTTAAATTAAACAAGAGATAGAATTTTGAGTGAAAAGCTTTATAATTTTAGAAATACAAAAAAAGATATATTAGTTAGTAAAACAATTACAACAAAATATGTTTAGATACTAGCAAAAAGCGAAAATTTTTTGTACTTGTATAACTCTTAGAATAGAAATCTAGATTTTTCAAAAAAAAAAAATATATCTATGTGTGTCATAGGGCGTGAAATTTATTTGATCGGTGATAAACTTTTTTTTTTATTTTTATTTACAGAAAAATGAACACTAGTTCATTTGTGTGGTCTATACGATAGTTACGATTAACACTAATATGTCCGTAGAATAGACATTTTTCTATTTTTTATTTTATTTTTTTTTTACAAAATCTTTTTTCAAAATATTTACTTTAATTGAAATTCAAATCTCTTATTAGATGAAATTTTTTTTCAATTAGAGATAATCTTTAAATTTTATTAATAGCCTCAAAATGTATTTGTGTCGATTGAATAAAATGTAGGCAGGATATGCTAATTTTACTAGCCATTTATTACATTTTGGTACGAAAAATCCTAGAAATTTTGTGCAAAAATGTACTAAAATACCAGTAACAGCATTTGCCAAATTTTATTCTTTCGACCTATTATATCATATTTAAAAGATATTTAACTAGTCATTTTAAGAGCAATTGAGAAAAAAAACTGCCATTAATGTTCGCCTCTGAGGCACTTAAAAGCGCGATTTCTGTTTAACCCTTGAGCACTCGCGCTAATTCGTTCTTAACACTTGCAAATTTGAGGCATGAAGCTCTCAATAAGTGTGGGAGACATACAAATTGAGAACGGTTGTTGTCACTTAGAATTTCACAACACAAATTAAAATTGCCTAACTTGCTCCTAACGGTTAAAAACTCAGCTACTAGGAAAGTCCCGTTATATGCGATTCATTGAAGTGAAATATTCCAATATAAAGTTGTTTCGGGCATTTTTTACCCATGCGCGAGTGCTCAAGGGTTAATAAGACTATTTTTGTTAAAAATAACAATACTTTTTTGCCAGGTCTGTGGAGTCGGTAGCTGAACCTTCGACTTCGACTCCTGAAATTTTAGAATATCCGACTCCAATTCCGACACCGACTCCGGCTAAAAAATCAAACGTTGTTTTGGGTTGCAAAACATTGAGGTTAGACCTTAGATCAGGGGTAATCAAAGTAACTGTCGCTACGTTTGCAATCAAAATTTATAACCACTACAAATAAAAATACAGTTCAATGAAACACAACCTTCCACGGCAATGGCTTGACACGAACTGACTTAAAATGAAATGCGTCCTGCTAATAATGCCCCGATTCCAACTCAAAGCACGATTCGTTTTATTCCTGCGATCCGAAGCCGCAACACACAAGCATTAAGGTGTAAACAGAATTGCGGCTTTGTGGACTTCAGCTTCAGCTTCAGCTTTGACAGTTCTGTAGACTCAATGCTTTTCAACGTAATGGAACACAATAGCAAAGTTGCAAAGCCGGTGAAGCCGAAGTCGAAGTCGTAGTAGCTCTACTCTCTACTCTTGGTCGGCTTTGACAACTTTAACCTAACTTTTTTTGTAAGTAAATGATTGTCATTGAAAATGTTTGAAGAAAAGTTGATAAAAATAGTGCAAGAAAATGAAATTCTTTATAATAAAAAAAACCAGGAATACAGAAATGCGAAAAAGAAGAATTATCAAATAAATATAAATAAATATGAAGAATTATGAATTATTTGTCAAAGTTGCAATTGTGTTCGAATGAAAGTTGAAGCCGACGAAGCCAGCAAAGTCCAAAGCTGAAGCCGAAGCCCAAAGCCCAAAAAGCCGCAATTCTGTTTACACCTTTACAGCACACAATAAAATGTCGATTATACTGGCTACGCTGTTAAAGCCAATCTGTGTGATGAGCCACCCGAGCCACTAGCTGATAATGCCTGCCTTAGCGCCAGATTACACTTGGCTTATTTAAGCCGGCAACTTTTGGGCTTAATAAGCCAATGTGCTTACATTTGTGGCTTAAATAAGCCAATCCTGTTTGCATATGCTACACAAGTTTACATGGGTGTGTGTGAACTCAAACCATTGAAATTGCTGCTGCTCATATACTTCCCAAGATCTTTACCTGCTGACGGTCAGAACGAAAATGATTTCTGCCTACTACTTTTCCCAAACCGGTTCACACGCTTTGCATGTATGCAGATTGTCGATAAGCCATGATTTCGAGTGGCAACTTTTCCCTCCTCAGTCGTTTCTCCCGAAAATCGGCTTAAGTAAGCCCGAAAATTGCCGTGTGTAATATCGCGCTTAGATGGACAAGACTTTCTAGTGGCCATTGGAAGTAAAATAACCGGTTCGCAGTCGACGAATTTTCTCCGACTCCGATTCTTAAACTCTCTTCTGAAAATTGACCGAATAATTTTGTTCCGACTTCACAATCCTGGTTTTATCTTCGATTTTTTTTTTCTCGAAAAAAAAGCTATTCTTAATTTATTTAATCGGATTTTCGGTAAAGAAAAATATTTTATGAATCAAAAATCGCAATTTTTTACAGTAGTAGCCCCAGTCGTTTTTTGGGTTCTGTAAATCAGAAATAAAAGCGAGAGAAATATTTATTTTGATATGCAGCGCCAAAAAAATATTTTTTTCCGTTTTAGTTCGTTTTTTTCTAAATAAAAACTTTTTTTAAGAGTTTTTTTCCCGGAAAATTTGAGAAAAAGGATAATCACATTATCCTTACAGGACCTTCCGTTATTCTTACATACTTATTAATGCCAGAATTGAATTCAGCAACCCTTTGGGAAATGAGATTTTTACGGAAAATTTTAGAAAAGGATAATCACAATATCCTTACAGGACCTTCCGTTATCCTAACAGGCCTCTTAATTCCAGAATTGGATTCGGTGGCCCCAATAACCCACAAAAGAGATTTTTCCGTATAATTTCAGAAAAAGGATAATCACATTACAGGACCTTCCGTTATCCTTACAGGACGTTCCGTTATCCTTACAAGGACGAAGTAGTGATAATATCGTATTAACATCAAGTCAATCGGATGAGTGGAAATGGATCAAAATTAGATGGCGAGATTTGACCCCGACAGGCAAACAGACAGACAGACAGACAGACAGACAGACAGACAGACAGGCAAGCAGGCAGACAGATACCAAGGCAAAAAAAGCTTTTAAAAAAGAACAGCTTTCCGATTGGTCATAAAGTACCCGATTTGCACTCGGTTTTTCTGTGACCGGCCACAAAAATTGATTTCGCACCGCCACTTTGCGACCAGGGCACATAGTAGCTTACACAGGGACTACATTAGCTTTTATTTCTGGTATACCAGCAAAATTGCTCGCTAAAAAGCCTGAGTGGACCAATCTGTTTTACCAGTTTTTCTGGTAAGACAGTGCTGGTATACCATTTTCGTAGACAGCGCTGGTATACCAGAATTTGACACGCAACCAAATTAAAATGGCAGACACTAAATTTTCGAGAAAAGATATATGGGAGCTTATCATTATTTTACGAGAAAAGGAATTTTGAATGGAATGCACATTCTCGATATTACAAGAGAGTCGATTTGAGAGGGCAAAGGGTAGATTAGTTCTTTTCCAGACGTTTTAAAGCCAATATTTTGGCAATTTCTTGTTTCTTGCTCACTGACATTTCGCCTATTGAACTGTTTTACCAGAATTTGCCCACCAAACAAATTTGACAGATTGCGACTAAAAGGCTTACCCGCTGGTATACCAAAAATAAAAGTTAATGTAGTCCCTGTGTTAGAAACCCACCCAATTTTTCGAAATGTAAAATTCTAACAATTCAATAACGAAAAAACCAAATATTTGTTTCGGTTTTCGTTATGTTTACAACAAGGTTTTGCATCCCCTGGCAGATCCGAGAATTACATTTATAAAAGGTAATTTAACTCGTGTTTTTGCACGTGTCCAGATTACCGTTTTAATAATTTTTCAAGAAAATAAATTTGAATTCAAATTAGGACTGATTTTAAATCCAAAACTTATTTAACGAAACCTTTCAGATTTTGATCAAACTCTTCATATTCATAACAAACCCTTTTTCGTAAATTATATTACAATATTTACAAACTACTCAACAACCCAACCCCTCGAAAAATCAAACAAAATAAATCCTTATTATATTTCTCTTTCAGTTTTCTACTGAATTTTTGAATTTTTTTTTATCTTGCCTAAGTAAATAACATCAATGGATAAGAAAGTTAAAGTTTACTTATTTCTCCTTCTCTTCTGGTTTATTTTCAAAAGAAATGAACTTTTTTCCAAACATCGCGAAAAATATTTATACACGTAAACAAAATAGTGAAACGATCCATATGAGTCTATTTTATAAACGAGAAAATATTTTTCAAAGCAAGTTTTTTTAAAAAAAAGATTTTTGAGTATAACGAAAATATATGAGAATGTATGCATGGCAAACAAACATGGCCTCACGTGAATTTAAAGGGGTTGTAAGTTGTAAGCTAAAAAAAAAGTGACTTGAACGAAAAATATATTTTAAGGATAAGTGAAGACGAGAGAGATATGTTTGAATCTTGGCGCATAGACTGAGTTGAGATTCGGTGTTCACGAAGGAAAATATAAAAATTACCGAAAAAGTTTACCGGCGCCACAAATCTTTTTTTTTACTTAGTTTTTCGTCGTTGTTGTTATTGGTCACCCTTTCAAACCCCGCCCGTTAAAAACTTGCCATCTTTCCTAAAAACTTGCCACATTTAGTCTGCACGGTAGTAAAGTCTGAAGGATTCTAACCTAAAAATTACATTAAAAATAGACGGAGTTTGGGAATAAAGCATTCATCCGCAGGAGTAAAGAACGTTTTCACTCCACTCAAACCAACGGCCAATCAAAATGAAGAGGGTGAAACCGAAAAAGTATCTACTTTAGTAGTTTATGTCTGTTTGGTTAGTTTATCTGTTTGTTGTCAAAATACTAACTTCTGTCTTCCTAGCGAAGGAGAAAAGATTTATATTTTCGTCTTACAATCGGTGCTACCAAGTACCAAAACTTAAGTAAAATATTCCGCGGAGTGTGTGCGGATTCACGATGTCTTCAAGTCTTTTTTTTCCTTTTGAATATTCCAAACAAATAAAAATCCTCTTCACTTGATTTAAAAAAGGAACTTTTTATGTGATTAAGCAATTATGGTGAACGAAGAAAGAAAAACTATCTCTCTTGTGTCATTCGGATCAATGGGAATTTCGTCTTCTTCTTTTTTTGACATGTGGCCATGATAAATCTCCTTTTATTCCGCATCGATCCTTGCCCATTCTCTGGAACGGAAATTGTGGATGTCATCGACGTCGACCTTAGTCATCACATTTATTCTATACACACACAAGAAAATATTCAATCTTTGACGTAACAGTTAAGAATCCTTGCACAACACGGATAATATCATAGCTAGCATCTTATGATAGTCCTAGTAGTCCTTTTTTTGGGATTCCATCATTGTTTGTGTTTGGCCAATCCATAGCCATAGTGTTGCTGACGTTTTAAGACAACACAATCGATAAAAGAAAAACAGAAAATGATTAAGAGGATTGAGGAAAACCGATAAGGACAGAATGAAGAGGAAGGCGGAAAACCGTAGTCAATGGTGTTAACAATAAATACAAAAGTTGAACAAATAAGTAAACAACAAGAATAACAAGGACTTTGACATTCAAATCGCTTTTCATACCATTTAGTAAATATCTTTAATGTTCCAATTTTTGTTTTTAAAACAAATACGCTGTAAAAAAAAATTTGAAAGACATTTGAAAAGACGCACATACATTGTTTAATATAAATTCCTGCAGTTAAATTTGTCTAAGACGACCCTGGATAAGGCAGATAAATTTTCTAGCTCCGAGTGCCTTGGACTTTTCATTAAAAGTAATTTTTTTTATGTAATTTTGTAACGCTGATTCTGAATCTGGCAGTAGTTTGGTCGTATAAAATTTAGTTTTCAAGACATGCAGAACGATCCATAAAATTGCCTCATACATTTTTGGGTATTAATGGGTAACCTTCAGTATCTCGCAAACTAGAGCCGTCCCAGCCAAACTACTGCTAGATTCTGAATCAGTGATACCAAATTTGCAAAAAAAAAGACCAATAAAAGCTATATTTTTTTATTGAGCCGATTAACATATCTATTTGGATCATTAAAAAAACTTGAGTGAGTTTATTATGATTTTAAATTTTTAGGCTATGGTGACACGAATCGTGGCGTCATAATAACCCGTATAAAGACCTGCTTTTGATCGCATAAACTCTATTTTAATGCCACTAAATTTTTTTATATGGTCGGGTAGGGTGAAGTAGTCCGTAGGGAGAAGTGGTCCACCACCATTTTTTTAGTAATAGTGACATTAGAACAGAATATGCAACTCTCATCAGTTGCTCTTGATGACAGCTTGTTTTTTATTAGTCATTGAAGTGAGCAGACGTATATTTACTCACTCTGACAGACCAGTGCCAAAAAAATATTGTGAAAAGTTTTCGCAAGTATTCATATTCAACAACATTTTG
Organism: Chrysopilus asiliformis; assembly: GCA_964034945.1. Lineage (NCBI taxonomy): Eukaryota > Metazoa > Arthropoda > Insecta > Diptera > Rhagionidae > Chrysopilus > Chrysopilus asiliformis. Next base: position 5,579,886 of record OZ035962.1, on the reverse strand, counting down.
AAGAATTCTTCATCAATTTCAATAAACTAATTAATCTAAAATGTTGTTTATATTATGAACTTTGTAAATCCACCGAATTTCTGCACTTTTTTCCACAATTGTTGAAGCAGCGTCATTCCGCGCAAAATAGCGTCGGTAGAGAGAAGTGGTCCACGTTTGGTAGGGTGAAGTGGTCCACCCTGTCAATGTCATATTTCGTGTTTTTAAGTTTTTTTGAGTGTTTCAAATCCTGGCCGAAAATCGATGCGAAGCTCGATTATAACTTCTCCCGAAAATCGAGCTGAATTCGAGAAACCGGAAAAAGACACTTAACAATTACACCGAAGAAACCAACACCAAAACAGACCAAACGCTCATATGTTACTTTCAAATAAACCATATTTTTGATCAAACTTCATGATTATATTTTTATTTGTCATTTAATTTTATGTTTATGCGATTTCTGGAAAAATTTTGTGGGTGGACCACTTCTCCCTACCATTTTGAAAAAATCGAAAAATCAAAGTTTCCGATAAATGCCTCAAAATTAAATTTAATGTCAAAAAGTTGGCAATCTGTGAATGCAGAAAGTTAGCTTAGGTCCAGCGCTTGCGATTTGACTATCTTAGCATGCAATAATTCCAATTTTTGACCATTTTATGGCCAATAATAAAAACGTGGACCACTTCACCCTACCTGACCCTACATATATTGAATTAAACACAAAATTACTTTTAAAACGCGGCAACGCAACAAGAATTACGAAATTAAAAACAAAAAAAAACCTGCTTTTCCAGACAACCATCACGTATTTAGCCTTGATCCTAGAGAACGTGTACATGTTTTTCGAGCATAAACATATCGTGGTATTTTGGAAAATTCAGAAAATTGTTGATGTTTACATTCATGTCTGTCATATAAGGAGATTGAGAGTTTATACTCTGAGAGGTCGTCCGCCACCATGGATCGTGGATTGCCACCATCAGCCGAAATATTCCCTATATTCATGGTGTTTATAGGACTATTTCGCCCATTCAAAGTTCCATTCTATGTATTTTGTCTTTCAGCCTTTATACGTAACAAAAGATGTATGAAAATAAGCCGCCACACGAAGTTAAAGGATAACTGAATGTCGGTGAAATGAATAGATAGGCAGATAGATAGATAAATAGATAGATAGATGGATACTCATAAATGGATAGACAGATGACTTAGCTTCCGTTGTTTTTGCTATTAGTATTATTATCCTTGTTTTTCTAACTTACTATTATCGTTGTTGTTATTTTTGCCAAACTAAAAGGTCGAAAACTTACCAAAAACAGGATAAGACTTATTAAGATGGGGATACATAAGTCGGTCAAGCACGTGTTGTGACTGGTTGATCGATTTCCATCTACCACAGAAACAACGAAATGAAACTTTTGGCATTTTCCTGTGTATCACATTTGGTTTCCGTTTGCGAACATTGTTTGATAGTATTTGTTTCGCTTTTCCGTTTTTGTCACTCAACCCTAAAAATGCAATAATTTATAGTTTTAAACATCATAAAAATGTGTTTTCGTTTTACATCTTTGATGTGATTGTGTGTCTTTTGGGTAAAGTGGTTTGTCGCAATATTTAAAGCCTAACTCTAAAAACCTTAAAGCAGTTTCTAATAATTTTCGGCTGGTTATCTCTAGAATTATCTGCCATACCTAACTAGAAATTGCACAATATTAAACAATTTTAAAAAGGGGCCAAGTGATTGAAAATGCAAAAACTACCCAACAAAAAAATACCTTTTTTGTGTTGTCAAAGATTTTACAATATGTTTAGGATCATTTAACGTCGCTAATTTCGAATCTGCAAGTGGCTTCGCCAGACCATAAAGTACCACCTAATGCTCCTTTTCAACCCCCCCCCCCCCCCCCCCTTCCTCTTTCTTCTCATATGTTGCACTTTTTCGCCAAATTTTGTATGGCGTTTAATACCCCTATCACACTCGGTCAGATACCCTCTCCCCCTACATGTGTGTGGCGTGTTTTTATGAACAGCCCCTAAATTAAATGATCTTTTAGGGAAGTGAAATTTTTTCTCACAAATCATGCGTTTCCCTTGGCATTCCGATCAGTTTTCTACTTAGTCTCGGTAGCCCCAAAAATGTTTCCAAAAAGGCAACATCATTCAAAACCCGCAAAACTTAAATGAATTCAACATCCCAAAATAATAACTACAACCAACTTTTCTTAGAAAAATAGAACTTATTAGTGAAAAAAAATATTTTATATAGCCTAGAAACATTTTCTAAAAATTACATTAAAATTTAGCAAAAAAAAATAATTTTTAACAACATTTTTATACCCAATTTGTGTGACAATAAAAATCAACTAGATTTTTTTTACAACAACATAACTCTATAACAATTCTACATAGTTACAAGAATTTAGTACTTTGTAAACTTTTAGTTTAAACGAAAAAAAAAAAAACAATTACAATAAACTTTTTGAGTTGTAGTACTGTAGCTAAATGTTTTATTACTCGGTTTAAATTAGATAAATCGCCATAATTACGAACAAAAAAACAAGTAAATTGAAACAAATATTTCGAAAATATTCTATTTTCCAGTGGACTTGACAAATGGACAGCTGACCCCAAACAATAATACCCCATTACTGACACAAGCGCTCTCAGGTGAGGTGATGTTAGGTAGCTGTTTATTTCAATTTTTCTTTACTATTTATAAACACAAATAAGTAATAATTAATTCAGTACAAAAATTTTAATAGATGAATTAATTATCAATTATTTTAACGTAATAATTAGATGATTTTTTTGGCCATAAGCTAGTTTGAAGTTAATAGTTGTTCTGTTATATAATTTTTGCATTATTCGATGATTGCTAAAGTTAAAATCATACATTTTACTTAATGAAAATCTACAGAAAAAAATCATTCAATCATTACTAACACTACTAAAATATATATATATATAAATTAATAAATAAAATATATTTAAATTCAAACTCTATGTGATACACTGAATGCAGTGTTATTGAATTTTTACTAATAGAAAGGTATCCATTGCTACAAAAATCGACATACGGTGTGTCACATACCTTAAAGCAAATTTTAAAAAAAAACCAATGAGATTCTATTTTTTTTTTTTAATTATTTAATTTCAGTAATGAACAACTATCAAGCAGCGGCAGCAGCAGCCCAGGGTTTTGGACCTCCAGCATCTCCCCATACAACAACAACACGGCCTGGTTTTCCATCGGCTAATTCGCCAGGACCCACAATCGATATGTACAGTTCCAGTGGCGCCGATAGTGTTGGTTACGTACAGGCAGCCAGCCCACAGCCATCGGGTTTCCCGGCCATTGCAGTGAGTCGTGCCCCATTAAATTATAGTCCGGTAAGTTTAAAAAAAAATCTAGTGTAATCAAGGACGTACCAAAAAAGGGGCCAAGGGGGGAATTTGTTCCAGGTGGAGGAAATTAGAGAGGCGCCAAAATCACCGCTTTGCCAATTTTTGAATTGACACTTGAAACTTTTCCCCTGCGGCGCACTTTTTTTTCTCTGAAATTTTGCTTGCGGTGCATAGTTTTATAATCTACATTTTTTTGAATATTACATCATACTAATATATAAAAATGAGTTGGTGTCTGTCTGTCTGTCTGTTTCTCTTTCACGCAAAAACGGCTGAACCGATTGACTTGAAATTTGGCATGAGTGTCTGTGGTAGTTCTGGTTCCAACATAGGCATACGGAAAAGTATCGCGAGCGGTGGGGGGAGTAAGGGGAGTAAGGGGAGGGGGTAAAGTGATTTCAAAACTTAGTTTTTGCGTTATGTTACTCTTTCGCGGGGAAATTACGAACCGATTGGCCTGAAATTTGGCATAGATGTTCGTCGGGGGTCCAGCCCCAACATAGACCTATTAAAAAGTAGCCCGAGAGGTGGGGGAGTAAGGGGAGGGGGTAAAGAAAATGCGAATCTTTTAAAGAAAAGCACGGACAACTTTTTTTATCTAATTTATTGCCAATTGAATTTTGTTTTCTTAGATTTTGTTCTACTCAAGCTTTTAGCCGGGTGAAGCCGGGTCAAAATTCTAGTTTTTTTATATATCGCGAAGGGGTCAGGGGTGAAGCCCCAAGTTACAAACGATTTGTGACATGGTTTTAAAAGGTTTATGCTGTTATGCAAGTTGTTCTTAGAGGAGTGCGTCGGTATGAGTGTATTTTGTTCCGTTTAAAACAAAAATTGGAAAAAAATATTTTATTTAAGAACATTTAATTATACTTTCTTCGCTATTCACATTTTACTAGCCTAGTCATCGTTAAAAGTTTAGGCCTAGAAAATTCCTATTTCCGCGAAAACTCCTCTCATAAATTACTAAACAGACAATAAAGTTTTAGATCATAGCTGGATTCTCGATATGTTTTCGTTTTTTGTATAGTTGAAATGAAACTGAAAACGTTTTCGCCACGTGCTGCTGACCACCAGCATAATTAGGTCAACATTGTATGAATTTTTTGGACTGGTTTTTGTTAATTTATTCAACACTTCTAAATACAAAACAACAAAAATATCATAATTTAAAGCTCGAATAGTTTTTATCACCAAACAATTACCATAATAGCGATTCGCAGCATAAGTAAAAACTTTTATAATGCAAAAAAAACGGTGTGAATTTTTTAACATGGAATGTTGGCAATTATCAGAATCACTTGAACTGGACTCTGATTCTCTTACTTATGCGTTATTCAACAACATATAATCCACAAAATTTATGTGTTTATAGCATGAATCCAATATTTGAGTAGTGCTAAAGACCGCGCTAATTCTGCACAATACTATGTGGGGAACGATCATATAGCAGTTGCTTTATCCCATCCAGTGTCATATCAGATGCAATTTGATGGTGCAAAATTTATGAAATAACACTTTCGGGCTATAAAGCCATTTTTGTTGACAGCGAAATTCAAATATATTACATGCTAGCAAAATCAGAATCAGGCCCAGCAACAGCATAAGCAACAAAATTCTGCCCATCTACGAATACTGAATGGTTTTATCAGAACATACGCATGTAGGCGAATATTTTAGTGCTGTTTATGTTGATATGTGAATTTCGATATATACTCAAACCTATATGTTGACATTTCTGATGATTGCGAAATGTCCGCCTCATTTTTCGAAAGCCTTTAGGATCGTTCGAATGCACAAGGACTTAACGTATTAAAAGGGCTAGAAAGTGCAAATTATTTGAGAATTTTATGATACCAGTTAATCAAAAACAGAATATAGCCAGGGTGATCTACTGTTTTGAATTGTTGAGCCAAAGGACAAATAATTTTTTTGAATGTTATCTACAACAGTTTCGGGCAATTGGCAAATGGTTTTTTGTATAAAATAAATATTGTGGAGTTAAATTCAGTGATTCTTTTTTTAATGGAAAGCTACAATTTTGTAGGTTTGCACAAAAATATGACATTTTCAATTATTTCCTTTCAAAGACTCGAAGTGAAGTGAATCATAATATAACAACAATAATTGAGCTCACCAAATTAAATTATTTTCCACAGCTATTAATGAGCAGAGAACCTGTATATCAGAGATATTAAATGAGCCCCTAAACATAGGAAATGCTACAATTTCAAGGGGTTAATCGTCAAATAATTTATATCAGGACAGACAAAATTCTTATTTAAAACTTAAGAAAAACTGCAATTTCAATAGGCCAATCGTCAGATGCTCTATGTTGGGGCAGACAAAATTTTTATGAAAAAAGTCCATTTGAGGGAGAAAGGGTTGTTCCGATTGGATTGTGATGTGTGGAACGGTTCTGTAAAATCACATTCAAAACACATTTTATCTCTATAAATTTTTCGATTCGTTGCACCGTTTTCGAGAAAATAGGGAAAAAATATTCAATTTGTATGGTGAGGGGAATGAGTAGTCCAACTGAATTTTAATGTGTCGATAAGTCGATTTTGAGATGCACTGTTTTTGAGATATTCGCAAAAAACGTTTTCGTTCGTATGGGGGGTACTCCCCTAATGGTCCATTTTTGCCCATTAACGAACTTAGCCTCGCATTTAACGAAAAACGGACCTGTGCAAAATTTCAAGTCTGTATCTCAATCCGTGCGCCCGCAATCCGCGCCACAGACGGACGGACGGACAGACGGACAGACGGATAGACAGACGGACAGACGGACAGACGGACAGACGGACAGACGGACAGACGGACGGACAGACGGACAGATGGACAGACGGACAGACGGACAGACGGACAGACAGACGGACGGACGCACAGACGGACGGATATGCTAAATTCAAATTTTTTTATCATTCTAAACTCACTGGTGTAATTCATTTTTTTGTGTGATGACGGGATCTTGGCGTTACAAACGGTAAGGCAAATCTAATATACCCTGTGGTTTCACCATACGGGTATAAAAATCCAGGACTGTCCGGGTTATTCTGGGAGGTGTTGTCACCTTACCGATAGGTCCCGTGAATATATCAGTTTTTGTTGTTACCAACCCACACCCCTCCCCCGTTGGAATTTGGAAAAACCTAAACTTTTTGCTTCTCTTAAAATTTTGGATCTCCTATAAAAATCGTCAAATTTTTGATCGTCGAATAAAAAATTTACGAAAGTTTTGACTTTTTTGTCAAAATTGGATTGGTAAATTTTTAATTTCGTCACTGTGGCAACCGCCTATTTTACAAAGTAATGTATTGTAAAAACTTTTCCAAATATAAACGTACTCGAAATTTAATATTATTTTTAGTTATTTACTCTTCGAAACTTGAAGCTTGTTCTTAAGTCCAAACACTGTGCCGTTCGAGTATATATGCACAAATATTTGCATTCAATAATTTTTGCTCAAATGATTTTTGCTCCCAATCTAAAATTTTGAAAACTTTCAAATTTTTTCCTTTACATAATAACTTACCATAGATTTACAATCTTCCAGTTTTAGTACTTTGGCATTAAAAACTCTCAATAAATTATTAAAATTGTCCAAGTTGTTTTGTAAAGACAAACAGAAATTTCCATTTTGGACCCAATTAAAATCTCTTTACCCTTCTATTCCGTCTAAATATCGCTTAAAATAAATGAAAAAAATATACCTTAAAACTACATATCCTTCGGCTCACGTTTAGTATCAAATTACATAAACATAGTTTGCACGTTCGCCTCTCAATTGCGATAACGTGCCAGGCATTAAAGTTAAACTTCCAATAATAAACACATATACACAGGCCAAATGAGAAATAGGACAAAAGTCAGCAAAGGCCAGAATGTATCTGAATTACGGGTAATGCCCGCTCCAGTAAAATTGAAATAGCGCCCACGGGTAAATGAAACCCGATGTACACACATACGAAGCTTATGTTTGAACCAGTACAAAGAATCGACCTATATTATATATATTGTCCTGTAAATAAATATATGCTGACATTTATATCTATTGGCTAGTAGTTGGATGGTTGTACATATGAAATTGTCTGTAGTTAAACAGGCTAATAGCAACAATAACAAATTTACCGCTTTTATTCTCTCACCCTCGGCCACCACCAGTTTACCGAATACCGGAACCCATTTAACCACCACGGGCCCAATGTTGGCAGAAAGCACCAGAACGCCACTGGCAAGGATAACAATGGACTGAACAGCAACAAAAATATTTTTTTGTGTACAATATATATACATATATATAGGATTCGTTCGCTTCTCTGTATCAAAATTTTGATGACAACATTAAGTGGAACAAAGTCAATTTTGCAACAACATCTGTGGTTTTATTTATGGTCGCATTAAACTGAAGCACATTTTATTAGCTTATCGATCCACCGACGACGATGACGACAACGACGACATACATGACAGCTAGGCGACATCAACAACTTTGAAGACTTGAACAAACGGTGGCTCCATTCCTTCAGGATATTCTTTTTTAGTTTAAGTTCTACGATGCACTTCAACTAAAGTCGTCAAAAATGTCGATGAACAGAAGAGTCACCACGGATAAATTTGAAGTCAAAATACTCCTAAAATCCTGTCGCTGCTGCTATTTAACATCACCTGACGACATCACATCATTCTTGCGGGAATTATCGCTAAAGGATTTCGTCTTTTGTTGTACATGCATTGCATCTAAACGCATAATGGAACTATAAAGATGATTACTTTAGTGAGCGCAGTAGATAGGAGTAATGACTATCCCTAATTTGATTCTTTGTTCGTCATCAGTATTTAAGAACATAAAATAATCTACTTTACTACCAATCTTACTCACAATTTTATTCATTTGTGTTAAGTGTTTTGGGGCCGTGCTTTAAATTTTATACAACCTCAAAATATTCAAAAAAAAATTACCGAAAGTTACGATGGAAAACTAAATATTAAATTGGTATTGGGGGGAGGGGGGTGGGAGGTCTATCTGGATTTTGATGTATGGATAAGTTATGTAAAATCATATTCTTAACACATTTTACCTATATAAATTTTTCGATACGACTCACCGTTTTCGAAAAAATTGTGAAAAAAACTGTTTCGTTTGTATGGGAGAGGGGAGATGGAATGGTCCGGTTTTGTCCATTTTAAAACTTAGTTTTGCTATTTACTAGTAACGCAACTGTAAAACAATTTCAAGTCTTTAACTCAATCCTTTCAAAAGTTACGGACAGACCGATATACGGACAGACCGATATACGGACAGACCGATATACGGAAAGACCGATATACGGACAGACCGATATACGGACAGACCGATATACGGACAGACCGATATACGGACAGACCGATATACGGACAGACCGATATACGGACAGACCGATATACGGACAGACCGATATACGGACAGACCGATATACGGACACTGAAAGAAATCCGTCATCATATAGATGAATTTTTGCATTGGCCTGACGAAATAATTCGTCAATTTTGGTCCAATGAACGCGTGCATTGATTCAATGTAATCCTATTCATCAAGTGATGAACAGGTTCGTTCGATGATGAATTTTTCTTCATATTGATGAATAATATTTTAATGAAATTGTACGTAATTTGATGATTTTTTCCTCATATTGATGCACAATATTGATCAAAATTTTGATGAATTTGTACGTAATTTGATGATTTTTTCCTCATATTGATGAATAATGAAGAAAAAATTTTGATGAATTTGTACGTAATTTGATGATTTTTTTCTCATATTGATGAAAAATTACTATATATGAATATTGATGAATTCTAACATAGTTGAATTGTTTCTGCAACATGTTGGCAACCAATTATCCCACCTGAAAATCATTAACCGAATACATCGACCGATGAAGTTTTTATACTATGTATAACGATAAATTCAAACCAATGCATTATTTTTTAAAAGTTTATTAGAAAATATTTCTTTTTTTAAGTTCATTTAAAAATATAAAAAAAATTTTTTAGTTTGTTTTAATTTTTGGTGATTTTTTAACATTTTCCTTTGATATGTTATAAAAATATAATTCAATAAATACCCAAAATTGTTCACATGCTATTGGATATTCTAAATTAAAAAGATGGAATGACTTAAAACCTATATCAATATAACGCAACAAATTTGTAAATAGTAACTTTGTTCCATCTAAATACACCCAAAAGCTTTCAAAATTTGATAAATATTCATCACCGAGAGCCAAAATGAATGGCTGAATATTTTCTTGGCGTGATTTTATATAACCTAAGGGATCCTCCAGCTGTTGTGTTGATTTGCCCATGCATGCGCAGGCTTCCTGGGCGTAAAGACCAAAATATTTGAAAAATGAAAGTAGTAGAACCTAAATAATAAAGAGTAAATCTGCGGTTTCAGTTTCTTATTTACTTGTATGATGCAAGCATACCTGATTCAATTTCGGTCTCGGGGATTGAGTTTAAAACAGAGTTTATTGTGGAATCCTTAATGTGCTTATTGTCTTGTGAATCTGCGTTATAAAATTTAAAAATTTAAAAACCTATAATTTATTATTTGCATAATATAATATTTTGTGTCTTACCGTTTGACTTTATATACTCGGGAGACAGTTTCAATATTCCTGCTAAATTTGCGCAGTTATCCAGCTCATTGATTCTATATTGAGCACATCCTTGCCAAAGGCTTTCAAATTCTTCGTTGATAGGTTGTCAAATTTAAGGCTTCGAATAATCGCTTCTGCATCTTTTTCTGGAACTTAAAATGAAAAAATACTAATTATTTCTAAAGTATCGAATTTATGTAATATTATGATAGTTACCAATATTTGCTAGCTTTTGTTTTTGACCCTCGTTTTTGTCTTCGTTTTGTTTCGTTACATAGTTCCAAATACTTGAAAAATATTAAGTAATGGCTCAATTAATAGTTACATTACATGATCGTTAACTTCATATACATCTTTCCGAGAATAATTGTTATTTGCATGAAGAGCGACCAAAAATTTTAATGAATTTTCGAACAAATTTTCAATGGATTCGTTTAAATTATAATTATTTTTGTCAACATTATTTTGTTCTTCAATATTTTCTTTAACTTCGGAGATTGCAGAGCTACAGTCAGTAGAACAAATGGCAGTGCCAGAAACTTAACTTGTACAATCTTGTTCTTTGGTACTCGTATTCGAGTAGATGCTTTTTTTTATTTCTTACAGCGTCAGTATTTTTATGATCAACATTTGTATGTTTTTTTTAAAAATATGTTTCTTATAGGTAGAAACATTTTTAAAAATCTGATAACAACTAAAACACCGGTAACTGAGATGTTGGTTGATGGATTTTTTTGAGGTCTTTGTTCTCAAAACATCTATGTTCTCAAAACTGTCTTGGCAAACGAAGCAAAGCGTACCTACCGAATCAATTTTCCACTGAATTTATTATATTATTAACCCTCTAACCGGAATATTTCCGAGAAAAATTCACTAAAATATGACTTTCAACTTGCGACAGACCGTAACCATGACAACGTACAGGGCTAAATTTTTTCCAGCATGTAAAGCGATAACTTACAAAAGTCAGTGTAAGACGTTCCGGCGATTTCCGGCGATTAAAATTGTTACCCGTTATAAACAAGCGAATTCCTTGAAGCCCGCCTTAAGGCGGGCATTCCGGCTAGAGGGTTAAACATTTAAAGTTTTCTCACTCACTTAGATATATTATTCACACTTTTCACTGGACATAAACTCGCAGGTTTCACTTTTCAGGGCGAAGTTTTAAAAAATGATCCACTCGAACGAGATAAACAGCTGAATATGCCGCAATTCTGACAAGTCTCTTCCAAACTCACAGACAAATAACGGTATTATCATTGGCGCTTAGAATGACGAAATACTCAATGTTCTGGTAAAATGACGAAAGTTCATCAATTCGTTCATGAATTTGATGAAAGATTCATCAATGATGTAGGAGCATCATCAACTCGACGATTGTTTACATCAATTAATGAATTTTTCATAATTTTCCCGCGTTTCTCACTGACGCGCGAATTGTGAAATAGGAATTCATGGATGTAGAGTTCATCAAATGATGAAATTGGTTATTAAATCGCAACGCATGTGCGGATTTCCTACCGAATAGGTTGATGATTGTAATTTCCTCATTTAGAAGAATGGCTTCATCAAGTAATGCAGAAACATGATGTACCTTACATCAGAATAATGTATTTAACATCAAATCGATGAAATAAAGTTGACGAAAGGCGTTCATCAATATGACGTAGGACATTTTTTTCAGTGGACAGACCGATATACGGACAGACCGATATACGGACAGACCGATATACGGACAGACCGATATACGGACAGACCGATATACGGACAAACCGATATACGGACAGACCGATATACGGACAGACCGATATACGGACAGACCGATATACGGACAGACCGATATATTGACAGACCGATATACGGACAGACCGATATACGGACAAACGGACAGAGAGACGGACAGAGAGACCGACAGAGAGGCTGACAGACGAACAGGTGGACAGAAAGACAGACAGAAAGACAAACAGAAAGACAGACAGAGAGATAGACAAAAAGACAAACAGAAAGCCAGACAGAAAGACAAACAGAAAGACCGACAGAAAGATAGACAGAAAGACAAACAGAAAGACAGACAGAAAGACAGACAGAAAGACATACATTATGACAGAGAGACATACATTGTGACAGAGAGACGGACAGATTCCGCACGGCCATGCGGAAATCAAAATCTTTTGTCAGCCCTGGTGTAGTTCATTTTTATATCCGATGATTGGTTCGATGCATTACAAACGGTATACTAAATCTAGAGTATAGAAATTTTACAGCAGATAGAAATTGTGATTTTGACACTAATTTAACAAGAATTTATACAAAATCGCTTTCCAGGCAATGCCCGAACATAAATAAACGCACCAATACAGATAACTTTATTTTTTTTTAATAAAAACATCGAAAATGTAGCCTTTTCATAGCGCTTTTACTTGTCTTTAGAGTTACAGATGATTGGAATATACATATTCAGGGTATTCACAGTCCTCTTTTAAATTGCGGGTAAATTTAGCGCTCTGTAATTCAGTCAAATTTAACAGATTTTTACCGAGATGGTAACCTTGGTTCATGTAAAAATGAATTACCGGATTCAGTAATTGTAGACATCCCGTGAGTCGTGTTTTCCCGCCCGGTTATTCGGTATCAAGAATCAACCGCGAGTGGCGCTAGTAATGTTTTTAGTTGTCAAATTTTCTCGCTGGTTATCTCATCGGACTGCAATTTTTTTCAATTTTGATAGCCGTTGCCACAATAGAAATTCAAAAGAATACATCAAACATGGATTTAAAGGTATGTGACATATTTTACAATCAAATTCGCAGTTCATGATTTGGTCACGTATCAAATAAAAGCGCTGTTCTCAAATCTGTGCTGTGGGATGTCACAGCAGAATATTTTCAGTCTTTTAATATTACCGAAAACACCGAATACACAAAATTAAAAGAGGACTGTGAATACCCTGAATGTCAAAGTTAAATATAAAGAATACCAAAATGAGCTGGAGTCGTGAAACTAAAGATACAGATCGACTCTACAGAAGTAGAATAGGGATATATTATTCCATTACTAATCAACAAACTTTCAAAAATATTAAACTACGATTATTTTATAGCAACTTTATAAAGAAACCCGCCGATAGCCTAGTATTACTAAACTTTGTACACGATTTCTAAATTCATAGTCTAATTGACCACTTAACGTTAATTGCTGCAAAGTTGATGTCTTTTGTGGTATTATGCGAGGCAAGAAAAGTTTATAAACTAAACTATTCTCTGAATATTTAAGATTTCGATAAAAAAAACTGAACCAAACTTTTTAAAATACCTAAACCTTGATGCAAAACTTTTCTAACAAATGATAAAGTCATTTGTGACTTATTTTGCTTCCTTCCCATTAGATTCTTTTTACTTTTTGTGAGAATCCAAGCAAATTGCAGCAATATATGCAAAAAATCGTGCAAAGATGTACATGGCCTTAGTTGTTGAAAATATTAAAAAGGACTTCACAGGCAATTACACAAGGACGCCATCATAGCGCAACACTTGTCCCTTTACGCTGGGAAGAAAAAAGAAAACGCTTGTAAAAAGCGAATATGTTAAGCATGAAATTTTTAAACGCTCTGTCGTTCCAAAACACATATTCACAACGCACTTAAATAACGATACAGCAAAATGTCGTACATGTAAGTGTATATAATCATTAAGGACGAGATGGTAGGAAATGTGTACTTCTTAAAAGTCATGCAATCGTGCACAATTCCACCATAAACATGCAAAAGATCGTCTCATTTAGGACCATAAATTCTCATTTGATCCCGAGATTCCCATGAGTTTTGTTCAACTTCAGACCAAAGTGGTTCCTTGCAAACATTTCCTTCTGGACTGCACCGAAAAATTGCTTAAACATTTCCGCTTTACAAACTCACTTTGAGTCAAACATTTCTACTCCTAAAAGAAGCTTGCGTCTAGCATTTACAAATCTGAGCATATCGGAGACCAGCATTCACATGTACTGTACATAAATGGACGTCGTCCTTCGGTATAAAGCAGCAATCTCAAAAGTTTCATGTAATTCGTGCTCAACAAAACATAATGCATATATCCCGTAATGCTATGCGATGTGAAAGTTTCCCGTTGAATCCTAGGGATTTTATTTAACTTCACCCCATCCGTATCAAATGTATTGCTTTGCTTTTTCGTGTTATTTGATGCTTCTCCATACATGTGTGTAATTGTGATGCAATCAGTTTCTCATTTCAAATAATTTTCATATAAATCTTTTCTTGAGTACAGAATCTAGAAATTTCCTCCTGGCCAAGAGATAACTCTGTTACAAAAAGCTTCATTTCGTCATTCTACTATGCCATGATGACATCAAAGAAGACCTTTTAACATTTTACAGAATGAAAATGATGTGAATTGTGCAGAGACATATGTTTGTTTGCCTATAAAGTTTTGTAACGAACGTAAGATATCTCCACTTCTAGCACGCATCAGCCTGAATGAAATTTAAGCAAAATATGATTGTGTATTACTTTTATCCATCCCAGATATTCATTTTCATATCTTCGCCTCGCCTACATGTGCATGTGTCATTCTCAAGAGTTAGCATAAAATGCTGGTACATGAATGACGTTAAATTGTGGCTATTTAACAAGATTTATTCAAGTTCTCTTCTTTTTTCCAAACATAAACTTGTGTTTCACTAAAGTAACAAAAATGTTGTAACGATGATAACAGACATTCTTAGCCACATATAGTATATCTATATTTATAGTGGTATACATGAAAAATGTAACTCAACATGTAAAACTACAGTTTGAATTCACATCACCAGCAACACAATGCCATGGAACTTCGGACATGCTGCAAAAATAGTAACTACAAGATACTAAAGCAATACCCCTAAAGGGACAAAGATTAACTGACGACTGCCGACGACGTACGCAAAATAATACACCTACAATTTAAAATGCCATACCATAGGTGCAGTCATGGGTCTATGGTTCCTGCAAACAAGTCTAAAATGATGAATAACCTCAAACTTCCTTCCGGTTTTGATAAACGTTCACTTTTGGCTACCTTTATCGGAGTCAACGAACTGCAAACCAGTTGATATTTCGTTACTGGAATTTGTAGCATCAGAAATAAATCCTGTTTACGTTTTAAAACATAAATAAATCTGCAAAGTGAGAAAAATATTATTACGAGGTAGAAAACAAACTTTTTTGACAAAAAAAAAACAGTTTTTACTTTCTTATACGAAATATAATAAAGCATGGTATTGAGGAAAATCTTAATTTTGCCAAAAAAAAAACCAATTCCCGAGCATTTCCGCAAGTCGACTTTTTGTCGATGTGTTTCTGTTTATCAGTCTGTGTACAAGATTTCTCTAAAGTAATAGAGCTAGAGCCATGAAATTCTACAAGGATATGTGGTCGTGAAATCAGACGATCTTCTCAAATTCTGGTAGAAATCCATTGACCGGAAGTAACCGAATGTCGGATTTTTAAAAAATCCCAATGTCGTTTTTCACGATTTACTCCAAAACTACGCGTTTTTCACTATGCTTATGTTTGGCCTGGAATCGTGTCCTTTAGGAACCGTTTATCTCATATAAATATAACATTCAGTGAAACCTGTATAAGTCGGACACTAACCTGACCAGGAAGTTTGTTCGGCTTAGACAGGTTTCCGGCTTTTCCATGGTCAGCCGTCCGTCGGATTCTTTGCACACATAACGAAGTTTTTGGCTAACGAAATTCGCTATCTATAAATACGAACCAGAGCTTTTACGTTTGTGGTAGTGATACGAAATAGTGTAGTATTTGTTTCTCGCTCCCAACGCTTCTAATAAAATTACCCCACGACTTTAACTCTGAAACACTGGTCCTACCAAGACGATTTTTCATAGCGAATGGTATGAGAGGTGGTGATAAAAGCTAGTGTTTAAATTTTGTCCAGTTAAGAATGTAAAAATTAAATTATTTAATTATTGTTATGTTGACAGACACGATATAAAATTATCGTTTCGCTCGATTATATCATACTAATGCATAAAATTGAGTTGGTGTCTGTCTGTTCCTCTTTCACGCAAAAACGGCTGAACCGATTGACTTGAAATTTGGCATGAGTGTCTGTGGTAGTTCTGGCTCCAACATAGACTCATTAAAAAGTAGCCCGAGAGGTAGGGGGAGTAAGGGGAGGGGGTAAAGTGATCTCGAAACTTAGCTCTTCCTCTATGTTACCCTTTCGCGGGGAAACTACCGAGCCGATTGGCCTGAAGTTTAGCTCCAACATAGACCATAAAAAAAAATTGAAAAAACTTAACCCGGCAACGACGGGTATGCAAGCTAGTTATACATATAAAGAGTTTATCGCACTTTTTTTTCTTCTTTTTTTGTTACCGAAAGGTGGGGATAAATTACTTTGCCGAAATTACTTTCAAATCCGCATTATCCCATCGAACTTCACTTAAATTCTTTTCACAGTTAAATATTATACTTTTTCTGTCGAAAATTACTATTTATTTACTTGTCAAAGTATTCAAATTAAAAACGTCAAAAGCGTCGCCTGCGGTCAACAATAAGAGCAGTTCTATTTAAGTGCTCGCCACCAGATGGAAAATTACCCAACCCTAAAAACTTATAACCTTAGCGAATTTTCCACTTTTTTACTTATTAAAAGAATACGTCTGCAGGTTTTACTGTATATAAATGTTTCAATCAACTATTGTTTTGTGGTCAGAAGGTGATGAAATAATATTTCTTTCGAAATCTATCTAAAACTTCATTAGAACTTAAAATCATTTTAATTATAATCGGCTAAATTTTTGGAAAAACATTCAAGTACAAATCAAAATTTAATGTTGTAAAAAAATCTCCATCAACGCGAATGTAAAATATTAATAAATGTAGACGAGAAGAAAAGGGGCAATAAACAAAATTTCCAAGTACGCAAAACAGAACTCAAACAATAAATTATCCAAATAAACACATCGAAATGAGACATAATTATTTTTATTGAAACATCGATGAAGTGCTGTGTCTATAAATCAATATTAAAATAATTAAAATCAACCAAATCATGAATTAAATGAGAAAAAAGAAAGTAGTGATAATTTGCAACCAAATAATAACACAGGCCGACACACATTTTGGTGCAGGCGATATAGCGTCTATTTCATATGCAGGGCAAGCTTTGCCATGCCGCTTGCAGGTTAGTAAAAAAACAGTGGGTTTTGATGAAAAAATAAGAAATTCGTGCTCGTGCTCTTAAAAATAAGAAAATTCTCTTTCTATAATTAACAGTTTTTGAATTATCGTCAAAGTATAACGAGCCTCATTTTTTAAAAGGAAAGTTCCAGTTGAAAAATTAATGGCAAGAGAAAGAGAACACAAGTTATTTTTCTAGTTATTTTTCAACTGAGATTTTCCTTTTAAAAAATAAAGCTCGTCATCAGATTTTGTTAAATCTATTCATTGCCTGACCAGCAAAACTGCCCTGCGTATGAAATAGACGTTGCGATATATGAGCCTTGTTTTAAAATTTGGACTCGCTGGACTCGATTCTGGCCGTCGTTTTGCTGCATTGGCTCTACTTCTTGAAAAATGCTGCAAAAGTAAAACCTTTTTGATACTTTGTCCAAAACCTTTCGCATTTTAAAATTCAACGGTATTTTTCATAAGGCTTGTTTTTTTTTAGTAATTGATATAAAGTGTGCAATACACAATACAATTGTTGTACCGACATCGGTCCGATTTGCCAGTTGTATACAACCGTTGCATGGTGTGTGTTCAAAAATCATCGGTTGGGCCGATATCGCGCAGTTGGATGCTCGAAAGTAAAAACTTGCGGTTGCATGGTTAAATAATCTGATCGGAAGCAAATCGCATCGTGTGTTCGCTGCACACAACCGTTGGCCCAACATCGGGACAACTCAGGTTGGACCAACCGTCGCTTCGTGTATTGCCCCTTTAAGGGTCTTTTTTAGGTAGTTTGATGCTGCCGAATCCGAATCGGGCAGTAGTTTGGTGGCGTCACCTCTACTTTTTTAGAGAGGACAAAAAAAATATTATTGATTTCCAAATTTTAAATATTTGAACCAATTTTTGAGTCATCTCGCATATTTGAAAAACTAGAGCTGATGCAGCCAAACTACTGCCAGATTTGGATTCAGCAAAAAGGTTCTTATACGAGTGTAGCGTGCACCAAAAAACAAAAGTCTGTTTTTGTCGGGCTGTGTAATAAGTGCACACCTCTCTCACCTTTCGAATTCACCGGCTGGTATCGCCAAACAAATTATTATTTTTCCTGAATAAATATCGAAAAATCCTTTCAACATACAAAATTTTAAATTATTGAAATCATAATTAAGCGAAATGGATCATAATTGAAATAAATTTTCCTCATCAAATATATTTAAATTGCTTTTTGCCAATTTCACTCATTTCCGTTTTGTATTTAATTACAGGGTCCGCTAATTCCTGCAGCATTCACCAATGGGTATCACTGAGCTAACGTCGGTGATCAACTATACCAAAACCAAAATTCGTTGATGGGTTGGATAGTTGGCATCTAAACATAAACAAATTAATTAAACAAAAAAAAAATCTCTAATCTAAATAATATAATTATGAAAACAAAGAAAAGAAAATATGATAAAAAATAAATAAATTGAACATAAATTAATTAAATATGAAATCACAGCTGCAACAAGAAAGGATAAAGGAAGGATAACCACAAAACAACATCAATAAGAATAATTTGATTTTTCATTCTTTGAGTACACTTAAATGAATCAATTGAAAAATATATTAGTATATAATTAATTAAATAAAAACTTGTAATTAATTATAAAATAAAAGGAAATGACATCAAAATAATTAGATTGAGAGGATTTTAATATGAGAATCAATTCAGGAAAGTGTAAAATTTGAAAATAAAAGACATGTTTTTTTTAATTACTGATTTAATGTTGTTAATTATTTTATCAATTTGGCAAAACGCGTTGGATTTTCGTTTTGACAATTTTATTTCGAAAGAAACTCTTTGACTTGTTTTAAAAAACCAAAATGTATTGTTTTCTCCCCCAAAAACATTCATCCATAATATTATAATAAAAAAAAAACAAATTTTTAAATGAAAATGGAAAAAAAAATTACGACACAAAAACCCAGTGTTTTATTAGATAGAAAAATACTTTAATAAATAAAATAATAAAAGAATATAAAAATTAAGTCTATATGAAAAATATTAAGAAAATTAATAAATAAGTGGTGATGATAAGATATATATTATATAAATATTATTATTAAAAAAAAAAATAAAAGTAAATAAATACATATGTTACTGTTTTTCAAATTTTTATTATTTTTCACAAAACGTATTTTCTATTTCTTGAAAATATATATAAATATATATATTGAAATATATATTATATATGATTACATATTAACTTATTTAAAATACTAAAAAAAAATTAAATTAAATGAAAAGTTTTTTGTATGCATTAAACACTAAATACTTCATAATTTGACAAAATAAAATAAGTGAAAAGAAACCAACTTGTTAAAATTATTTAATATTGTATAAGCATAAAAAAATGGTATAACAAAATAAACAAAAAAAAAAAAATAATAATAATAATAAACAGACACAGTTTAAAACCAACAACGTAATTGTGCTTATTACAATTATATTAAGGCATTGTAAATTTATAAATATTATAAATACACAAAAACATTTATAAAATACATGGCAAAAAAAATTTAAAAACAATGAAAAAAAAATAATAAACAGGACTCTTCCTTTTCAAAAAAAAAAAATAATAATAAATAAATAAAAGGAAAATAAAAGATATTTTTTTATAATTTTGTTTATAATATTACGTAATTAAAATCAATAAACGAAAAAAAGAACTTTAGCAGTGAAAATATTTATATTTACAATTACAACAGGTGAAATACATTTAAAACATATTTGCATCACTTTTTACATAACCTTAATGCAAACAAAACAGAATTTAAACAAACTGCGATTGTAAAAATAAATAAATAAAATAAATATATTTAAATGAAAATAAAATAATTTACACACACATACACAAAACTGAACATAAGCAGGATAACATATATTTATTACTAAACATAATTTATATATAATAAAATATATCTCAAATTTATTAATGAAATGTGGAGGTCAATGTTTATGAAGCAAACAAGTTAGGCAAGCAAAATAAATACATATGTATATAAAAAAAATTTCTACAGATTATTATGATCGAAAACATTTACAAAGGAATAATAAATCGATACACCAATACATGAAATTAACTTAATACATGAAACAACTGAAAATTTTACACACACACACACACATAATTAATTAAAATACTGAATCTTTTTTCTATATCATGTCTTATAAATATGCCAGAAAATTAGTTCTTTATTAGCTCATTAAATTCTGTTTTCATTTACGTACTCTAGTTTACTTTTCTAATGAAAACAGTAGAATGGAAACTGTTTCCCACACCACTGTTTCCCATATAGGTCTAAATTTTGACGGTGAAAGTTTTCAGAAAATAAGAAAAATAGAAGCCGTATCCCTACTTGTATTTTTGCTGTAGGCAACGCGTCGGCCGCTTTAAAATATGTGCCGCCGTACATAAGGTGACCATAAAACCCTTTTTTTACATCAATCCAAGACAAGATGAGCGTGACACAAGGGCAGCTGCATGGCTGATACGGAACTAAACAACGAAATTACATAGAAAATAAATCTTTATTTGGACGAAAACCAAGAAAAAAGATTTAAAAAATGTCCTCTGCAAACGAAATCTCAGAAAAAACATCCGCCATATCTAGAAAAACTTTGCAAAAATGCACCGCAGGCAAAAACAAAATGTGATTTACAGCAACGCCCAGCTGAAGTAGAGTATTTGCGTGAATTCTAGCGTTATAACGGTAAATTGAAAAATCCAGGACACAGATTTAATTTCGGGGACACTGGAACACAATCCCGAAATACGGGACTGTCCTGGCTATTGCAGAACGTATGGTCCCGCATAGTGTCAAAATCCTAGTAGAGATTTTTTTTTTTTAAATGTGAATTACATCAAATGTGGACACATTCTTTTAAAAATATTTAAAATATGAAGTTCTTAAAAGTTTTTCAGTAACTAAAAAAAACTTCCTTCCCAAAAAATTTAAGGTTCTGTTGTTGTCAAAAAAGATTTATAAGTACTCTAAACCTAGTCTCGATTCGCCATAAGTTGCGATTTTTTTTCATTGCCTGTCATTGAAATGCTCCGAGGAAACAGAATTTGCCAGAATTTTTTTATTTCTTCGGAAAAATATGTCTGGATGTGTTATTTTATTGGCAGCCTATGAAAAAAAAAACATAATTTTCTTTAGAATTCAGTTTTAGACATAAGTGGCACAACTTTTAACAGACCAGACCTGCAAAAACCAGAACTGTTGTACTGAACGAAGAACTTCTGAAAATCCAATCTCATCTTAATACACCAAATTTCTAGTAATTTTTGTCCCCTGGGAAACAGTATCCTAGAATTTCATTTTTATTTAACGATCCCAAGTAACCAAATAGGGCGTAAAGTGGTCGTGGCGACCATAAAAATTCGATGTTAAAGTCGCCACGACCACTTTACGCCCTATTTGGTTACTTGGGATTCTAAAATGCGGTAAACCCATTGATCAGTCCCATCGATTAGTGACATTTCTGGAACGTCAAACTGCACACCTGTTTAAAAAAGAGCGTTTAAAAAACATGTTCGTGAACTGGAAATCAATAGAGATTTTTTGAAATTTACTCAAATTTAAAATAATTTTCCGGTCAATTGTTGTGGACATATAAATTAGGTGGATTTACTCTACTTTAGAGCAGAAAAAATTTACATCTATTCTTAATTTTCAGACTGTAAAAGTATAATAAAGAAAATAATAAAAAAAACGGCAACCAAAAATGGACTATTTTCAAAATGCAATAAAATTAATAAGTGAAAATTGCAGCGAAAAATAAAACTATAGATAGACCAAATGATAGCTAAGATGTAGATTTTTCACGACAAAACATAAATAATGTATTTGAAAGATGGCAAAATAAAATTATTTAAAACAATGATATAACTTTCATTTAGTTTTATTTATGTTTTGCAATAATCGTAATTTGTAAAAAAAAAATAATTAAACCGTGAAAGAGAGAAGCTATAACGCAAATTTAGTTAGGTAGCCAATAATTCCGACTGATGAGTATCAAAGAAAAATATTATTAACAAAAATGTATTGTTTGAAATTTTTTAATCAATAATACGAGTTTTTATATGATTAGATATTTTAGTTAAATTTTTTTTATATACCTAGTTTACACGTTTTTTATTTATAATTTTTAATTAATTTTTTTAACCAATGAATTGACTGATTTAGAAGAAATAATCTATATACATATTTGTGTTGGCGACCAAAGTCAAACAAATTAAAATAAAAATGAGATGAAATGAAATGTATTTAAAAAAACACAACAAATTTTAAATAAATTATGAAATCAATATTTTAAAAATTTAAAATTAAAAAAAAAAACTTGAAAGCAATAAACTTTTTTAAAAAAGTAATAATGAAAAGGTGTAATTTTTAAATCTAATTAATTATATGTGGCTAAATATAAGAACTACCAAATGGGGAAATAAGTAATAAAAATTAAAAATTCTTTCTAAGAATGATCAAAAGATGAACTAAGTCAAAGTGAAGAAATAAATTTTTAAAATTTAATCATATATGAAAATGGATTTTTTATATTTGTAAAGTACATAATTAGGAATTAATACTTCAATGTAAAGTCGAAATCAACAAAAGAAAAATAATAATTACAAAACTAACCAATAATACTTACTTTTTCACTTTTCTTTGACAATTTAAAAAAACACTTTTATTCTTTTACAAAGATTTTTTTTTTACAAATACGTTTCATCAATTGGCGTTAACTCCCCTCCGTGTTTTCAAAATTTTAAAAAATTATTGAATTTTCAAATAAAATAATAAGTATAGTATATCAAATTTCAATTTATAATTGTCAATTACCCGTAAAGAAAATAAAATACTTAATGGAAAATGAATACAATTTTTGTACTACACTAGATAAGAAATATAAAACTGATCAGACGGTAATATGTCGGTTTATCGGGAAAATGCAAAGAAAATATGAAAACAAATAATAAGAACAACTTCACTTTTAACATTTTGAATTATTTACTTTCAAGTTTGTGTTTGTTGGGGTCAGAAAAAAGCGAAAATTTTAAAAATTCAACAACTTTTATTAAATTTTTTACATAATTTTGTAATCGACTGTAATGAACTTTGAAAGCATTTATTTCCGAAATCATAGAAAAGACAAAAATTGAGCATAATTATAAATTCACCTCTATTCTTGAATACGGCGTTAAGAGCGATATCGTAACGCGTTCGATTCGATTCGCTACGCAATTGGTATTCGGGAATACTCCGGGAGCTTGGCGTTTGGTACATAAAGTATCGCATGGCAACGCCCTCTCAAACATCAGCTGATTTGATGGTTTGTTCTTAATTTTCAATAAAAGTGAAATGTTTGAAGTGATTTGCTTCATTAGCCATGGATTCTACGCTGATGTATCATTTATGGAGGCAAGAGGAGTTGAATTCGTTACGCCAGCAAAGAAATTTTCTAAGACGCTCTTCAGGTTTGATGAGCTTAACCGATGAAGCGTAAGTGCATACAAATACTGGGAATCTCGTAGATTTTTATTTGCAATTTTGTAGATTCAAAAAAGATTTCCGGTTCCGGTCGAATATATTGGGTTTCCTCCCACAGTAAATTCATCTCTATCGGCGACTTCCTCGTATATCCCTTGGCAATGTCCGGATTGTTTTTCATTTTTGAAATTAAAAATGCGAACTGGTCATTGTCTGTAGTGTTTTTCTTTGTACTCCTATTTTAAGAAATCACTGTTAAAATCTTTCATTTAAACATATATGTAATACCTTACATTTTTGCAAATACCGAACTCAAACGTCAATGAAACGCGAGAATTTTGAAGTGAGTGATTTAACCTCAAAAAAATGTTCCCGGCGTATTCAAGAATAACAAAAATCGAATGCGTTGCAATGCGTTATTCCAAATCGAACGTTGATAGATACTCCGTATTCAAGAATACCGATTGCTCACGATCGAACACTAATCCAGCAAATAAACGTAACGCCGTATTCAAGAATAGAGGTGATTATTTCCAAAAAAAATTATGTGACCGACATGCTAACTCCTCCTTTAAACATATAAGTTCCGTTAATATTTGCTTCGTATTTGGAGTCCTTATCACGTTTTAGTTATTTTTTTCAATTTTTTACATGTCGTTTACTTCTTCAGCCACTAATAAAATAGCTTATCAGTTTTTAAAGCAGCCAATGTTATAAATATTATGTTCACTATACCGAGAGTTCACTGTATTAGATATTTACAGCATGGACTGTATATAAATCGTCTGCCCATTTTGAAATTCTCAATTGGAAACGCTTTCAAGCCAGTTTTCGTTTGAACATTTATATATTTTGTAACCCACTGTTAGGGGTTTTAGAAAGTCCTTACAATATTGTAAGTTTCTTGCAATCTTACAAAGGCACAGTGCGTAAGTTCTCATTTGAACACAATTTACGATAATTTTTGAAAAATCCTTAAAAAAATTCGTTGGCAGCTTTGCATCTTTTGTAATCGCCTATACGGCATTTTTGGGAATTTTAGAGGTTTTCCAATTAGAGAAAGCACAATGCGTGATTTCTTAATCGACTACATTTGAAGCAAGTTTATGATTATTTAAAAACTTTTCATTGGTAGTTTTGTAAGCGACTGTAAGGAAACTTCAAAAATTTTTTTAGAATATTAAAAGTTCATTCCTTCAATGGTAAGAAAAAGTTTTTATGGTATTTTAAATTTGTTTATTATACACATGTAAGGACAGGACAGAGACGAGTATATTAGGGCTGCCATAATTTAACTGTTTTATGGCAACACCAAAATTTAGAGAGTTTCCAGTAAACCTACTGTCATTTTTATTATAAAATCTGAATAAAATTTTACTGAAATTTCTTTTAATCACAAAAAAATCTATCCTCGCATCCCACTTCTGACTCCGACTACCAGCTTTTGTATCACGTTATTGCTTTTAAATATTCTTCTAACTGAACACAGTTATAATTCTTATTATTATTAACAACCCTATAAGAGTCAATTTTTTCAATGGAAATTTAAAGTAAAACCACAAAATAAGAAATCTACTGTATCAAACGTAATCTATATTTTGATACAACACAATAAGAAAAGAATAAATTAACTAAAGTAAATTATTTACGATTTAAAAATTAAATAAATTTAAACAAGTAACGCCTCAAAAAGTTAGTAATATTCTTAATTAATTTTTCGAACATATCAACATTAATTTTTTGTTTTCATTTTCAAAATCGATGAATAATAATAAAAAAAATTCCTAAATTTAATAAATTTTAAAATAATAATACAAAAAGACATTCATGTTCCTCTAAATTTTGCGCGACTTTTTCAAAATTCTGAATTTTACAATTAAATAAGAAAATCAAATCACTAACGTAAAGATTTCTAGTTAGGTTTACTTTAAAAAAAAAATAATTAAAATAAAAGAAAGGAAAGTAAAATAAAATTAATTACTTATAATATTTGAAAAAAAGCAATTATTATTGATAAATAAATTGAGAAAAAATCAATTCCCTATACAGACTGCTTTTCGGACTATAAACAATTTCATTTCATTTTAATTCTTGAGTTACTTTTCATTTGCAATTTACATTTTTCGTAAGGGCAAACTTTACAACAATATAAAAAAAACTTGTATGAAATAACAAATTTGTGTAAAAAAAAATATGGTAAAAATTACAATTTAACTGACGATTTATGGAGAAAAAAAAATACTCTTTAAAAAACACATACACAAAAATTAAACTCGCTTCTTTCGATGTTCAGCTTAATGTGAATAACAGAAAATAAAATGGTGTAAAAAAATGAACTTTTCAAAATAGTCTAAAAATATGTATATGAATATAAATAAATAAATTATATATATATACACAATATATATATAAAAAAACTTAAAAGAGAAAATGAAAATGTGTATTTTTCGACTGGGAAATTGTTTTAAAAATTTTCACTTTAACATCAAAGCTCAAAAACCGAATCGATAACATCAAAAATACTCTATTAAATAAATAAAACATGAAAAACAAATAAATGAATTTCGTCTAGTTTTTTTTTTTTTTTTTTTGAGCTATCGAAACTTAAATTGAAAATTCTTTTAAAACATTTTAACATGTATTGACAATATAATATTTTACATAAATATATTATTAAAAATGATGAAATTATATGTATAAAATATTTAAAACGAAAAAAAAATCTATCTTAATATTTATATATAAAACAAGAAAAATTATATATATATGGATAAGAAAATCATTTCAATTTTAATCGGAAACCTCACTCTTTATATTTCTCTGTTCATTAAAAAAAAATACATACCTACATATTAAATTAGTCAAAATAAATAAATTTCAAAACAAAAAAAAACAACTGTGTGTGTCAATCATCTCATTGAAAATAATTCAAGAAAAATAATTTAAATAAAATTTATTAATTATTAAAAAAAAAGTAATAAAAAAACATAAAAAAATAAATTTTAAAAAAATGACACAAAACAAAAAAAAATTATCTTTGTATCATGGGCCTTACTATTATACCAGAAACACTAAAAAAATGTCTTTAAAAAAAATAACTTTAAAACGCAAAATAATATTAAATAATAAAATAATGATGATGTCATTTGGCATTATTGTTAAACTAAACTTAAATTAATTGACAATTTTTAAAAAATTGATACTTTTTTATATTCACTTCTGATTTTATTGAAGAATCTCGATTGAAACAACAAGATTGTTATCAATTTTTCAAAAGGGAAAATCGATCGTACTTTACTGTCAAATTGACAATATTTCACTTTTCATTTTCACATAAATTTTATTAAAACTTTCAAGAAAAGAAAATGGTAAACATCTAATTTCTAATTAAAAAATTAAAATCTATTAGAAATAAAAATTAAAAAATTTAAAAAAAAAGAAATAAAAAAGCAATAACCACACAAATTTTTAATATTATTAAGAAATTGACATTAATAAAAATTCGAAAAAAATACACAAAAAATTGTACAATTTAAATTTTATATTTAATGATCGTATTTTTAGATATTGAAAGATAAATTAACGGATGCTTTTTTGTTTCAATGAAATTAATTTAGATTTTTCAATAAAAAAAATATTTTATACATATTTGATATGTAGCTTTTATAATTTATGTAGACAAATTCAGACGTTTTTTTCAAATTTTTTTTAATGAAATTTTTGTTGAATTGATTTTTTTTTTGCTATTTAGCCGGGTTTAAACAAACGTATGACATAAAGACGGACTTGTATCAAATAAAAAATTTCAAGTCGTGAGCTTTTCGCCGCCCGAGAATTTATTTCTGGAATGTCATTATCTTTAACTTTTGGCAAATCGCGTGTTGAAAGTTAATATACAGAAAATGAGACAGTGTCTTTTCGAAACTTTTCGGAAATCGTTGTAATAGTATGTCAAGTGTAATATAGACGAATATTGTTACTGACTCGTCAACCAAAGCAATAATATTACTAAAAATATTCGGAAACGTGTGTAACGTTTTTGGCAAAAGGATTTCTGTACATGTATACACTCAGAAAAATGGAGGCTAACTCGACGACCTACATACGGCGTAATTGGCCTCGGGCAGGCGCGCGTTCGCCTGCATGTGGACAAGTAAAACTGAGTTGACCTGTGGTCGGAGAAATTCTGAAATTAAGCCACCAGCAGGTGAAGTAGGGCATTGGGAGCTGCACGAGTTGACCTTAGATAGGTTAACTCTGACCGCTAGCTGGCTTACAGACACCTCTGTAAGGTCAGAGTTAACCTGACAAAAAGTTGACCTGGACATTTTTCTGAGTGTAGATACGACAAAAACCGTACATATCTACAATCATTTAATGAGCATTCTTACAAAGTCAATGGGTGCATTCAGCGACCCGAGCCGCAGTATGTGTCAAAACACCGCTCATCTGAGCCGCTCAGAGTTTACTGAATGCACCGCTACTGAGCCGCGCACATAAAACTGTCAAAATATTCGGGGTTATAGTGAAAGAAAGACCGAGATATAATTATTTCCACAATATTTGGTATTTGCGTGTCAGATATGTTAAATTTGGAGCCCATCGCAATGTTGGTTCACGAATGTAATACTCATTTTGAAGTAACCTCAATTCGAAGTTTGAAGCCTGAAAGAAACCGGGATTATTTTGAGGTGACTATACCGAAGTACACTCCCGAACTCTTTCGCCAACCTTTTCCGCAACGCCGACTATTTCCATTCCTGTTTGCTCAGCAAGAAGTTCCATGACGCTTTCCGTATTATAAATAACATAAATAACTTTAAATATTATAAATGACACCATTTATTTCCGTCGTCATTTTTACACATGAATTGAGGTTATGTAATTCTTCATTTGACATTTGCTCAGCTACTGAGCGGAGTTCTTTTACGCTCAGAAAAAATGTGAGCTGCTCAGTTGAGCCGCTCTGTAGCGATTGCGTTCAGTAACTGCCCAGTGAACAAAAAATGTCTTATTAAGGCATTATAAAGGCATTATCTTAATGCATTGTCTTTACCTTATTGTTGCCTTATTTTTGTATAGGCCATTTCCGCTTATATAAGGCCTTACAACTAAGGCAACATTAATAGTAGATGTTTTTTCCCCGGTGATGGCGCTGATTGCTTAGATGGTAAAAATTTCTTTATTAAAACGGTCTTTAAGCCTTAATCTATTACTTTTTCTATAAAAATATGTACCGAGTCGTTTAAATTCTCCTGATAGCCAACACAAAACTTCAACAAAAAATAACTTTTTTAGTTCACTTTTCCAACACACGCATAAAAGGCGCGTTTTTCCTGAGATGAACTTCCATCTCATTTTAATTTGGAAGCTTTTATATTATTTGTCTCATGTCTTAAAGACACCTTAGCGATAATGCCTTAATAATTTTTCACTGGGTGAGCACCTTTTTCGCTCTAGAGCGATGCTGAGAGGTTCAGGTCGCTGAATGCACCCAATATTCAACTTTGTGACCCGGATAATGAAACTATTAAAGATCAAATGTGAACAGCACATGACTTTCCTCTGCAATATTTCAGAAAAAGTTCGGAAAAATATGTAAAAAAAATTTGGCGACAAAAATGTTGGAGTCATTTTTAAACAAAAGTGTTAAACAAAAGTTTAAACTGAAAGTTTTCTATGGTCTTCTGTCCGTTTAAACTCATATTTAACAAAACCTGTGCTTAAAAATGACTATGAATACGCGCCAATTTTTTTTTCAAATATCTCAAGAACCGCTAGAGATAATACGTAAAAGCAAAAAGGCAGGAAATTTTATTTCCTTTAAACTCAGTTACATGCATTTTTTCTCAAAAGGCCATAATTTTCGATAAATTTTCAAAAAACTGATTTTGTTTCTGACTCAAAAGACTCCGGTGGGCGGGTCATGTCACTCGAATGAGTGAAAGTGATCTGGCTCGGAGAGTCTTCTGCCGTAGGTTATTAACAAAAAGGCGATGAGGAAGACCCAACCTCAGATGGTAAGATGGTGTTGACCAGGACGCGAAGAGAATTGGATGCAAAACTGGAGGACATCGGCACATGACCGGGACCTCTGGCGAAAGACATTGCGGCAGGCCAAGACCGGAAACCGGTTGTAGTGCCGAGAGAGAGACAGTGAGAAAGGAAGAGAGATTTTGATCCGGCTCGGAGAGTCTTCTGCCGAAGGTTATTAACAAAAAGGCGATGAGGAAGACCCAACCTCAGATGGTAAGATGGCATTGACCAGGACCCGAAGAGAATTGGGATGCAAAACTGGAGGACATCGGCACATGACCGGGACCTCTGGCGAAAGACATTGCGGCAGGCCAAGACCGGAAACCGGTTGTAGTGCCGAGAGAGAGAGAGAGTGAGAAAGAGAGAGAGAGAGATTTTGTTACAAAATAATTGTATGGAAGCTAGGCGTTATAGTTAACGTTACTATTCAAAAAAAATTATGGAAAACTACGATTTTGATTAAACTCATCCACACAAAATTTCAAGTCGCTAGATCAACGCGTAAACGAGTTATTTAAGATATCTACATCGAACAAATGCACCCGGACATCTACAACAATTTTTGTGAAACGAAATTTCGTATCGACCAGAAAGTTTTTATGTGCCCACGTTCTCGAGTCGGTCACTGTCAAGAATACAATACTTTCCTTTAATAGCTACGCAGAGGAAAGTAAAAATGAAGGTGGCCAACACCTCCCCATTCTGCCTATCCAAATGCTGGCCATCAACTAACACTCAAGTGTCATAAGTCAATGAAATAGAAGAAAAGTGATATTTAACCCTTTCGAGACTGCTGGCAAAGTATGAAAAATTGTGAAAGCCGTCTCGAAAGGGTTAAGTAATAATCGTCACAAACGGAAACTACATAAAAAGGTAAAAAAAAGTACTTTTTATTTGGAAATTTGTCGTATGCACGAACTTTTGAATACATAAGAGAAAAAGACTAATCAAACCGATAAATTTCCCTTGCATACGACAAAATAATACTGAAGTTTCAGAATTTAAAGCAGATAGAAAAAAAACCGGTCGCACCATTAAAAAGATCTTCTCGAGAAACCTAGAGAACCTCCAATAACTCAAACCACCAAAAATAAAACATAAGACAAATAAATTCTCGGGCAACGTTTTGTCAACATAAAACACAGATTTTTGTCAAAATGTCAAATACCTACAAATATTTGAAACTCAAATTGCAAGCCTAAATGTCATTATGTTTAAACCCTTCTTTGAATACAAGAATCTTTTTTAATATATTTTGTTACGAAAACTATTTAAAAATATATACAAATAATGTAATGTACAGTAAATTTTTATTAAAGCAAATTTTCATTAAAATTGCATACAAAAATAATTAAATATACACCACAAATACATTGATAAGTAATTTGGCGTTGCGTTTTTGGATAATTTGGAATTTTTCACAAAAACAATTTAAAATTGGAGATAGTTTCTGTATTAGGATTTTTGATGTATGGCAAGTATCTGCCACTAGAAGTGTATGCTGTTTAGTGGCAAATATGCTCCAAACAACAAAGTTACTTGTAGGGTTTCTAATCATCAAAAAAAAACATTTTTGAAGCACTAGAAAAATATTTACAGCTAAAAAATTTAAAGGAAATACCAGGAAAATTTCAAATTTCCCAAAAATCGTAAATAGATAAAAGAAATTTACAGTAAAAACTAAAAAAAAATATTTATTTAATTAAAATTACGCATTTTTTTAAATTCTGGGCATCTCAATTTTTTCAATACTCAATGTTTCTTTGAACATTTTTGAATTTCGTTTTCTATTAGTTAAAAATTTTATACATGATTAAAGACAAAATACACGACCCGACTTTAAAAAAGGGTGGGTTGATTAAATACTAAAATATTTACAAAATATTTAATGAACCAAAAAAAATCATAATAATTTTTATTATTAATATATGTGATGTGAATAAATAAATAAAAATAATAATTAAGGATATAAAAACCATTTAAAATAAACAACACACACAAAAAAAAACTTCTTGTACAATGTACATAATATAAATACATATAAAAAAAATTGACAAAAAAATGTTTATAAACTAATTAATCAAAAAAGAGGAAAAAAACTGGAAAAGCAACAAAAAAAAATGATTACAAGTAAACTACTTTTAAATAATAAAAAAATTGAAGTCGAAATATTTGAAAAAAAAAATTACACATGTGCGCGATAAATAAAAATTTGATAAATTTTCAATCATTATAGCATAAATAAAAAAAAAACATAATTACAACAACAACACAAAGACACAAACAAATATGATTATAATTATTATTGTGGATTATTATTATTAATTATGGTTATGTACATTTAAGGAAAAACCACAGTTCACTTATAAATAAAATCACAGAATAAAACTACAACAGAAAAAAAAACTTGAAAAATAAACAATGATTTTAATTCAATGAAACCGAAATGATTCTTAAGAAATCAAAAAAAAAAAAACATTATATGAAAATAAAAAATTCCAAAAACTATAAATATATAAATAATATAAATAATACAAAAATCTAAGTAAATGAAATCTTGATTTATGATTATTAATATGTATTTAATGAAATCATAAGAAAAAGGAAAACCATGAGAAAATAAAGAAGCCGATGATGAAAAAGAATGATTATAATTAATATAATTAACTATAAATAAATTATGAAGAAAAACAACTCTATGATGATAAGAATGAACATTATGAAAAACAAATAAAAAAAAACCCAAAAAAAATTTAAAAAAAAAACATTATGAAAAAATATAATTACAAAAAAGGTTCACAACGTGCCGTGTGTATGTGGGAATTATAATTTAAAAATATATATAATATGGACATTGTTCAAATATTAGTGTGTTTTATTGGATTTTATTTTCTTCCCTACTTTCTTGTATCCTTATCTTTTCAGCATTCCCAACAGGTCTCAACGTTTTTCTAAAATCCTCAAATATTAGATTTGAAGGTTGCAGAGTACACAGATTGCTTTCTTACAATTTTTAATCCTGGAAACACTGCTCGTATACGCAACTCGTTGCTAAATAATACAGGAAAATTAGGCGAAAAAAAGCATGAACCTCTTAAAAAATCCTAGTTAACTGGATTTTTGCACAGACCTTTATTTTGGCATAACAAACAACGTCCCAAAAGTCCATTCCAAAATTGCGCCGGCGTCGTGCGTTATTCAAGGTCAAAGGTCCCGAAAATCAGTTTTTTACGTTTATCTCACTTTGTACGGGTTGTACGTCTTTTTGAGGTTCATATGAATTAATCACAATAAAATTCTCTACAAAAAAGGTAAAATACAATTTTCTTGTAGGACAAACAGTTTTTGAGATACAAGTCGTCAAACCATGCGTCGCACAGAGAAATTGCTATTATTCAAGGTCAAAAGTCAAATAAATCGTAAATATCTCGCTTTCTATGGCCTGTCCGAATTTTTTTGTTCAGATGAATTGCTCCTCCGCAAATTCTCTACAAAAAGGGTTAAATAAGGTTTTTTTGTAGGGGCAATAGTTTTCGAGATAGAAGTCCAGACACTGTGAACTGTACATTCG
The DNA here is from genome assembly GCA_964034945.1 of Chrysopilus asiliformis. Taxonomy (NCBI): domain Eukaryota; kingdom Metazoa; phylum Arthropoda; class Insecta; order Diptera; family Rhagionidae; genus Chrysopilus; species Chrysopilus asiliformis. Next base: position 5,546,519 of record OZ035962.1, on the reverse strand, counting down.
TTTCCCGACCACCATTGAGGTAGAATACAAGGCGCGTTTTTTACATGGTTTCCCCAGTAGGCCTAATCCATATTCTTTCCACCTTCATTCATTTATTCTTCTTCTGCTTCTGCTTCTTCTTCTCCTTCTTCTTGTTCTTGTTGCCCTTCATCTTCCATATAGGTATCACCTTCACTTACATTTAATGTTAAGGCACCAATAAGATCGAGTTCATCATCGACATCGTTTAAATTGTCAAAGGATTCAGTGATTAATTCTTGATTAATTCATCTGAACCTCAAAAAAAACGTACAACCCGTACAAAGTGAGATAAACGTAAAAAACTGTTTTTTTTTGGTCCTTTGACCTTGAATAACTCAAGACGCCGGCGCAATTTTGGAATGGACTTTTGGGACGTTATTTGTTATGCCAAAATAAAGGTCTGTGCAAAAATCCAGTTAACTAGGATTTTTTAAGAGGTTAAATCCTAATTTTCCTGGATTAAAAGTATTGTTTTGACGTATACGCCATTTACTATAACTGATATATTTGCATTTGAAGTTTGAATTTAATTTATGACAAATCTGACCGATAGATTTTTTTTAATTATCTCAAAATTTAACTCTCCGCAACAATTTTTCCTATGAATATTTTTAAGGTTTTAAAAACAAAGACAATAGCTTAGCGCCAAAATTACTACAATGCCTGAATATGGTTTTGCCATGGACTTTTTTTCCATTTTCGACTCATAAAACCATTTTTTTCTTCTTTAGAAAATATACCCAAGTCTCAATAAATAGATTTTGGCGGATACGTCAAAAAAGCAATATTCAAGCGCTCTAATGCCGCGGTCACACGACGCTGTTTTGCCAGCCGCGGGCTGCTGTTGGTTAGTAGCGCTGGCAAGTACCAACAGCAGCCAGCGTTCTGAGAGGGTTCATACGATTTATACTTTAGTAGCGCTGGCAATTAGCAAAACAGTGGTTTGACATTTGAATCTGGGAGATTTTCTAAATAATAAACGTTACACACAAATTTAAATAAATAAACGTGTAATAACGACTTACAATAAACAAACTTTACCACTTATTAGAGTTTTAACAGCTCAGAAACCATATGACAGGGTCACGTGATCCCCAGTAGCGCTGGCAAAGTAGAACCGTCTCTACTTCACTAGCGCTGCTAAAATTATCACGCTGCTGCTTGTAGTAGCAATGCACTAGGGTTCACATGGTGCTGCTGAAACGGCGTCGTGTGACCGCCGCATAAAGGATCGTTTATATGTAACACTTCATTCCCCGAATTTTATAATGTGACATTAAATTCATGTTGCACAACAGTTTACAGTCCCTACGGCACAAAATTCTGAAATTTATTCCTGGTAGACGCTGGAACTCAAATTTTTCCATAAATTCAAAATCTGAGAACTTTAGCTACGATAAATGAATTCTAAATAGAATTTGCGAGGAAATTCCATCAAAAATCTAATGTATACGACCTCTAAGGTCTAAATAAATCGCCACTGTACGTACCAGTTCGAGTTCTTTTAGTTATCATTCAGTTTAGTGATAGTTGAATAATAAAAACAGTGGACAATAAGGATGAATGCTTAATTACAATAATTAAAAGCAGGCAAAAATGTAGGTGGTAGGTATTTTCTCCCAATGGCTGTCCATAAAATAAAAGGTAAACATTTAACGCTTATTACGCCAATTTTCGCCATTTTGAATCTCCCCCCCCCCCCCCCTCTTATCTAGCTTTCTCAAAAATTTTTGTATAGACTTTAATACGCAGCAGAACCTCCTTTTCCCCAATTGTATGATTTATTTTATAAACAGCACCTAAACCATTTGAGTCAACTTTAATGAAAACTACCCCTTTTTTTGAAACCTCTATCCTTCTATCTACTAGAAATCTTAGATTTCTGAATAAAATTTTTCGCCCACTAAATTTAGCCCACCTCTAACCTAAAACCCAGTTTCTCTCTGAGGCCACTGTAGACATTTTTAATACGATTTTCACTAATAGATACAAATAGGTTTTTTTAGTTCAAGCTTAACGGCGGACCATAGGTTCCAGTTTTATATTGTAACGGGCACGGATGAGCTCGTTTGGATATTTGCAGAATAAAACACAAGAAAATTAACAAATGAATTTATGTATTCCAAATTCTTAAACAATCACAAACTCAAACTCTAAGTACTCTATTTCAATAATTCAATTTAAGACTTTAATTCAATAATTCACAATTTACAATACAAAATCGCTATTTTCTATTAGCCCTTATCTCTACACCATCATTGTATAATCAATTTCTCACTTGAGGTACTCTAGTAAATCCGATCGCTTCAGGTGCCGCGCCACATGAGAGTAAATACGCGAGTAACTCTCAAAAACTCTCGAGAGTTACTCGCAGGAGGTTGTCCATTTGAGAGTTAATCTCGGCGATTTTTCTCTTTTCAAGACCAATATCTTGATTTTTTTTGACATCTTGCTTTGGCGAGTTCTCTAGAGCTACTAGCGAAATTCAAACGCCGTTCGTATCTGGCGAGCAACTCTCCGAGAGTTCAGTGGGTGCGTGTTGATTAGAAAGTAGAGACAGCTCGCAGAAACTAGCTCGCGAGTTTTTGCGAGTTTCTACGAGCGACTCTCAGAGACGTGTCCATTTGCGAGTAGCTGCTAACGAGAATTCTCGAGAGGTTCTCGCCGGCATTTACTCTCATGTGGAGCGGCACCTTTAGGATACAAAATTCTGAATGAATGCTGATTGACTTAGGGGCTTTATTTATACGGGCACCGGGTACTCTAGAAGTTTTCCGATATGTTCAGAAGATCCTCGTGGCGCTAGAATCTTCGCCGTTTTTCGGGAAAGTTCTAATGAGTCGCGATTTTTCCGAATATTCACATGTTGCTGGTTCACCTGATAATTCGTGTTGTCGATTTGGTTTCCTATAACCGTGCTGCCGTTGGAATATATCACAATTCAAATGTAAATACAGTTTACTTAAAACTATTTAAAAAAATATATTATTTAAAAGTATTTGAATAGAAAAATCCGTGTGTGAAAAGACATTAAAATATATTACAAATTAATTACACTCGCTGGGTATCAAGACGATAGCAATAAGAAAATTTCTCATTTAAATGGAAAAAAGTTATAATTATTCAAATTAAACAATCTGCAAAATTCTAGAGAACAGTAAAATTGCATGAAACTTAAACATTAATTACAGTCAGTAAAACGTTTTTGAAAGCACTTGTTCTCTCTTGACTTTTTATTGATATTTGGGAAAGTTGAATTACACCAAAAAAGAATCGTGATAGTCCAGCTTGAATTTCCCGTTGTCAATGTGTGTGAAAATCTTTTTCTTAAAACAGTTTCTCCAACTCAACCAAAAACAACACAAATGAATAGAGGAAAACGAATGGAAAAAAACACAATAATAATAAAAGAAAAAGTGAAAAACACATTTTCTTCGGCTTTATTTTTTTGTATTTTATTTGATTTCTTCCCATGTTTTTTTTTATAGGAAAAATTTCAAAGGTTTTGAACTGGAGCACAGAAGAGGCCACTTTAAAATAAAATTTTAAAAAAAAACGGAGGAAAGATAATAAAATGAATGCTTCGCGGTAGTTGGGGCTCGTCTTAATTAATTGAGATAAAATGTTATTTGTTCTTGAGAACTTCACAAAGTAATTAGTTTATAACTGAAAGCTGTTTTTATTTTGTGCGTTTGTTCTTTGTGTGTTTTCCCTTTTAATACTCGCTTGCTTTTTCATCGTCAAAAAAAAGAAGAATTTTCCAAGTTTTCCATCCAAAGAATTTCCTTTTTGATTGTACTGTGGCCTAAATGAGCTTAAAAAAGAGTTTCATTAATTTTTAGTCGACTTCATATTTAAAGTTCATTTGACAGTGACGCTCTTTAATACAGTTTTTTTTAAAACATAATAAGGTGCTCATTATTTCATGAAAATTTTCAAACTTGGGAGGAAAAACACTTGAAAATTACTTTAGTGGTGACACAAATTTGATTTTATTTATTGTGTGGAAACAAAAAATTTTATATTTGTAAAACAATGTACACGAAACAGGTTCATCTACGGAAGACATAAGTGAAAATTTCAACTGAATCGGTTGAGGGGTTTCGAATTAAAACCTGGTCATACAGGAAAAAGTTTTAATTCGAAACGACTCAAGCGATTCAGTTGAAATTTTCACTCATGTCTGATTTTAGGATTGATTTATCGATGAGATATTTTATTATTAATTGTTTTTCTATAAGATATTCTTAGAAAAGCAAAAAATCAAAATAACAAATCCTGTCAATGAAGTTACCTTTGCTTTCCTACGAAACCCCCTCGCCAGCTAATTTCGGTACCATTCAACCAATGGGAATACCGTGTTCTGAATTATATATAGAATCTTCTTTCGTGTTTTTAAACCCCCCCCCTCTCCCACGTCTTCAACCTGGGTGGTGGTTGAAGTAATTTTTATCGGACTTTCACCCCTAGATCATGCCAAAATAGAACCCTCTCCTACCAAAATCTTGAAGGGTAAGAGCCAGTGGAGCGACCAGGTCCGGAGACACTATGTAATTTAGTACTCAAAACGTAAAATCCAGTAAATTTCTTTAAAAAAATAAATCACTACAGAGAATCACCTCCTCGTTTACTCCAAAGCCAGTAGCCGACCGTAAAAACCAAATTAAACTTCCTTCCATCCAATTTATCACTTAATTTTCGTTGGCTTCCATAATCGTGATATAATTTTAATTACATCAAATATGCACAATTGACCTTCGCCTCTTGCTTGCAAATTTACAAAATCTAATGATATCTTGTTATTAAATTCAAGTCATCCCTAATTAGAGGTAAATTTTCATTCCTCTGTGCATAAAAGAAAATTTTGTATAGGATCTCATTCTTAAAAACTCATGACCAATGGTGCTATTTTTGGAGAATCTCATCAGCAGCTTATCTAGGATTCGTCTAAATCCAGGAAATATGCAGATGATTCTTAACAAAAAAAAATCCGTGCTTCGTTGTACCACCGCAAACTCACTTTATCTCATATTGTTTCCTCTTTAAGCCACAGAGACTTGCAAATATAATGAGAGAATGTTGACGGTGGAGAGCCTATCCTTTGACCTACCCACTTACATTACCAACTTCTCAAAATTTGCCTGGACAAACCACTAGTCGTATACTAAATCCAGATTGGTTGCAGGATATTTCCTTGAGTCTGCTTGTATTTTTTCAGGACAATCTCATCTCTGTTGCATTCTCAGGGGGCTTTCAATTTATTTATGTAACATCCAACAATTCATCCATTCATGCGTCCAGTAAAAAAAATTTTCATTCGGCTGTGTTACGGAAAAGGACGATGATTCCACAGTAATATGAATAAGAAAAAAAATTATATTATACCTTTATGTATGCAAACCACGTACCGCAGTTGTTTTATTGTATTTGTTGGTATAGATATGTAAAACGCTAAATGAAGGCATGCTTACAGAAAATTTTTATAACACGTCAACGTTGAACACGGACTACCCAAGCAACAAGTTAGTAGGTATCAAAAATTCAGTGAGATGAAATATGATTTACAATGTTTCCATAACGTTTTTTAGCAAAACCTTACAAATTCTTGAAGCCCTTTTGTGTTATTGTTAACAATATTAATAAAACCTGAAAAAAAAATTGGAAAACATGATTTTTGTTGATTTTAAGAAAATTCTACAAATTTCAGAGTATTTTCATTGATTTTAAAACCATATTTATTTTTAAAAACCGTACAAAGTTTGGAAATCCCATTTGATTTTTAACAGAACCCTACAATTGTTACAATTCCTTAGATGCTGCTCTCCATAAAATGCGTCACTCTCATTTTGGACCGTCCGAACTCCCCTCCCCACCCTCTCATCCCGCTTTTTCCGAATTTTTTGTACGGAGTTTAGTGCCGTCTTCATAATGGTTGCAGGATATTTCCTTGAAGAGACAGACTCCCCTCCATTTAAAAATCTTATGAACAATCCCTTACTAAATTCCGACGGCTAGATATAGCTTCCAATTCTTCCAATTTAATTGAATCATAAGTAAATTAAATTTAAAATCAATTCTACTTACCGCTTTCGAGAAAAAACAAAAAACTGTTTCGTTTGAGGAAGGAGAAAAGGAATGGTCCGATTTTGCCCGTACAAGAACTTAGCTCTGGTATTTACGAGAAACGCAACCATAAAACATTTCAAGTCTCTAGCTCAATCATTTCGAGAGTTACTTTTAGGGAAAGTGGCCCTTAGTACCAAAAAAAAAGTTTTTGTTTAAATTTACGGGAAAAAACCACAATTTTTTTTTAAAATATCAGTTGTGCTCAACACAAAACTTTCCACCGCAATATTTAGTTTAAAAAAATGTGAAAAATATTTTTTCAAATATGTATCTCGAGAACTGTTAAAGATACGTGATAAGCGTTAAAGAAAAAATTGAGGAAATTTTATTTTCTTTGTATTTGGTTGTATGCATTTTTCCCCATAATATTCGAGGAATTTTCAAAAAAATTCAAAAAATTGTATGGGAAATTCTCGAGTTATTTAACATACGTAAAACGGACGATACTTTCCCTATAGCCGAGGAAAATGAAAAGTTTTTATTGAAAGTTACGGAAAACAACTTTATGGTAATCTTTAAAAAAAATCAAATTTACAGAGGCTGACACAAATTGTTGCTTGGTGTTATTTGCTGGTAACCAGATCAGAAATTCCAGCCACTGTTGAGCGGTTTTTGCGGCATCCGATGAATATGACGAACCTAAGTACCATTCAACCCCATTTTATTCACCCATCCTACAAATATCCTTTCAACTAAGCTCACGATCTCCTGTCCTCTTGCTATACTCACCATTATTTCCAACAAAAATAATTACTTGATGTAAAATTCTGGGATTTTACTGATGCATCCTAATGTCACGTTCCCGCACTTGTAAAACCACTTGGAAAATTCCTGTCAAAAACTTGCGACTTATGCTCAAGGTTTGTCCAACTTGTTACATTCAACGGTGTTATACAACACTATACTTATTTGCCAGAATCCAGCTAGTAAAACAGGCTGCTAGTTGCCGCTAGTTAGAAATAAATAAAGGAAGCGCCAATGTTACACTCCTTCGGGCATGCCACTCGTTTTGCGACAACAATGGCAAGGACCATCGTTATGCAAAAAAGGATAAACAACATTAGTCGCACAGGTAAGTACAAGAATGAGAAAAAGAAGAAGAAGAAATCATAAAAAAAAATCATGTTAAAGTTTTACGTGTCCTGGATGGATGATGATGGTGTAAGATGTGACCTGGCGGATGAAATGTTTTCTTGCACGTAAAATAAACCAGCGCTGCTGCTACTCTGGTGATGACAAAAACACCTAAGCAAGTGACCCTGGATTGGTGACGAATTCACCGTCAGGAATAGAGAGATACCGAATGAGGCTTAAATAAAAGTAGTGCGTTAAGAAAACAGCATAATATTTCTATATCATCACTATTTTGTTAGCTAAGTTCACCAACTACATATACCTATCTAAGAATGTAATACATTACTAAACTTCTTCACCTATTCTCAATGCTTATATATAGTTTGATGATGATGAGAATTATGTTGATGATGACAGGGATGATGTTGATGATTATCCATGCAAGTCCTTCGGTTAAACCTCTTGTAGCTTAAGTCCTGGTTGGTTAATCAACATTATGAATATACAATGAATCTGTGTTTTTGCTTAATTAGATGAATTGTATTACGGATAGATCGTGTACGGCATTCACTATGCCTTAACCAGCATATATTCTAAGTTTTCTAGATCGTTGACATACTTCCTGGAATCATTTTCTTTACTACGTAAATTAATGTACCTCTCATGTGCAAAGTTTGTTACTAGGGCAACTGGAAAAATATTCAGTTTCTGCAATATGAATTCTTATTCTCATTACAAAGAAATTTGAAAAAAAAAGAAATTTGATGTGAACAACACATGACTTTTTTATACAAAATCTACGTTTCTGCGCGATTTACACTATAACTAGGATGACCATATTTTTTTTTGTTCGGATTCGGATCGTTTTTTTTTAGAACACAGGAAAATGTGCGCCGCAGGCAAAATTTTATATATGTGAGAATAAAAAATTTCAAAATAAAATGTACCACAGGCAATACAGTAGAATCCCGATAATTCGTACCCCGATAATTCGTATATCCCGCTAATTCGTATGAATTTGCTGGTCCCTTGAAATACGAATTATCGGGATTCTACTGTATTTAAATAAATACACGATGGAGATATCGGGTCTTTCAACAAGGACATAACAATTTTGTATTTTAATAAAAACGCACCTTAAAACTTTTTTTTTATGATCGGGCAATGCCAAAACGTCAGTCAAGGTTTACATTTTTATCCTGGTGAAGTTCACGAACGGGCAACGTTTGGACATTATTAAAACTTACTACCGAAATTCTGAGTCCAATGAAATGATAATCAGCCCTATTCCCGTAACCGGCGGGACGTGTACGCCGCGGGATTTGGCGTTTCCCGCAGAAAATTTGCATTCTGCTAAACGCAATTGTCCCGGTGTGTGCCGTGGTGCTGAAAACGTTTTACTTTCGGTATTACACTAAACGCACCCGCGAATGTTTTGACTTTTCCATACATTTATTTCCCCCGAGTAAATCGTTGCGGGACCAATCAATTAAATAGAAAGTTTGAATAAAAATGTGAATTTTATTTATACATTCAATGAATTTTAACTAAATATAAGTTTTGAAGGTCAGGAAAAACTAACTAGACGCAGTACAATCATTTAATTGAACAAAGTAAAACTTCATGCGTATCAAATCAGCAAAACTGTCAAAATAGTCAGCGCGGGGCTGAATAAAACTGCGTTTCTACGTCTACTAGAATAAGAAAATTTCATTCGATCGAGATAAAACTTGCGTGGCGTATACACGTCCCGCCGGTTACGGGAATAGGGCTGAATGAAAATGATGAAATGAAATGATGTATGAAATGATGGTCCGGTCGAATGGCCACCTCGCTCATGCGATTTAACGCCGTTGGATTTATTTTTATGGGGTTATGTTAACTCGTTGGTTTATGCCAACAAGCCAACAACGTTAGAGGAGCTCAGGAACAATATCGAACGCGAAATGGCCAACGTTTCGGCCGATATGTGTGGAAGAGTGGTGGAAAATTGGCTCCAAAGATTCAATCAGTGCAATGCTCGCGGTGGCCATATGAACGACATCGAATTTCACACTTAAATGTAACATGTCCACTACACCTGGAATAAATTTCAGCCCGATATCTCAATTATTCTGTGTTTTATTTACATACAAAATTGTTATGTCCTTGTTGAAAGGCCCGCTATAAACTTAAGAAAAAACTGCGAACTTTTGCAAACATTTTTATACGCTTTTATTGAAAAAATCGTACAAAAAAGGCAAAAATAATTTGATGCACAGTGCCCCGATTTTTTTATCCTTTTGCGTCAATTCTAAAAATCCAAATATGTATATTTGCTTTTGAGATATCCTTTTTTTTTACTCCAGAATCGGATTCATGGACCCCAAAAACCCCCGAATGAGATTTTTTCCCGAAAGAGACATTTGATAAACAGGATAATCACGTTACACTAAAAAGACCTTTCATTATCCTTAAAAGGACGAAGTATTGAAAATACTGTATGTTTCATCGAACATACACATGCCAAATTTCAAGTCAATCGAATAAGTCAAAATTAGATAGCAAAATTCGACCCTGACGGACAGACAAACTGATACGAAGACAAACGGAATAAAAGATTCAAAAAAAATCATTTTGCCTTCAGGACCTCCCGTTTCGATTATTCGTAATGGAAGGTCCTGTGGTGATAAGAAAAATATCCTTTATTTCGTTCTTTTCTCGAGAAAATTAGCAGAGGGGGTTTTTGGATCAAGGATTTCAAACTTCAGTTAATCAGTGTAAAGATAACGTGAATCTACTTCTTTCTCCCAAAATATCATCAAAATGAGGATTTTGAGTTCGCCGAGCATTGTTCGGTCTTCCTAAACAACTCCCCCTCCCCCGTTCCAGTACCAGAGGAACTATATATTTCCAACTATGTTCTTTTTAATAATTTTCAAGATTGTAAGCAATTTTTTTTTGCATTATTCAAACAAATTTCATAATACTCATAGATAGGCTGACCATATTTTTAAAGGGGTGATTGAATGAATTGAGAAAGAAAATTTCTCACTAGAAAATTGTCCAACAAGATAAAAATTTGGACGGTCTTAGCGTCGCAAAATAAGTTCTTCCATTTTAATAATTGCATAAATCACAGGAAAATATGATTCAAATCCACAGTGAATTTCCAACCTGCATACTAATGAAAGAAGCGATATTGTAAAATTTTCTCCAATTTATTAATTCTATAATATGCAGAAAAATCACAATTTAAATTCCTAGTGAGTATAAACGAGTAAATTGACATATAAAATGACTCATCTAGTGTTTAATTAACCTACTTTACAAAAGGCGATCAAGTGTACAGTCTTTACTATCTTTAATAAAATCAAAGCGTCATCAATGTATTATATAAGAAATGCTATAATATTGTATACACTATTCTAACCTTAGATTGTGCTTACCATTGATTACATATCTCTCAGTACTCATCACACAGCAAGGATATAGTTTTCACCAGCGCGGGAATGGTAAGGACGAGATACCACAGGAGATATAGTTTGATACAAATCTAAAAGAAAACATATATGTATCTATGAGTATATTTTAACATGACAAGCGGAAATTTTACCATACATGAATGTACAAAATACCACCACAGATATATATAAATATCAGACAACCACATTCATTCTCGAACGTTTCTGGTAAATCTCCTTGGTTCATGTGGATCTTCTTTCTTTCAAAACCAATCGAATGATATGAGGAATCCCTCATTTAAGATTAATTCATGTAGATATGCAATTCACACCGAACAGCTACAATGGCTCTTAATGTTTTAGTATCAAATATCCTTTTATCGTCTTAATGTACATCAAATATAAGCAAAACTCCTCACTACGAAATTTTCGATTTCCCATTTTTCCAGTGATAAAACTAGAAAACTACAGGAAAGAAAAAACAAAAGCCAAAATAACAACAGAAAAACTAGTTATGAGGGAAATATCCATTTTCTTACTTAATTTTCCTATATCAATTCCAACCAATTGTGAACTATAGAAAACACGAGTAACTCATTTACTCAGTAGTAGATTGACAACATTTCGACTTTTATCCCTAGCAGCACTTTTGGTAAAGAAAAAATTTAAATTCCAATTTTTTTTAAATAACTTGGAGTACGGTGAAAACTTTGCAGTCTGGCAGCGGAATTGCATGCTTTGTAACAATTTTTTTCCGCTTTTTACCTTTCCTCAGAATACAACGATGGAAAATTCAGTCTAATCGGTCAATAGGATTACAAGTTCAATAGGATTACAAGTTTAGGATTACAAGCGTTTTCAAATAAAGGGCAATCTTCATTTTGGCTTGTGACTTCTTATTTTAATTTTTTGAGTTTTTGTGTTTTAACATATGCACAATTGCGATTTTTTTTTGACCTGCCATTAACACGTCCCATGCTGAATTTTTTCATATCATGGAAAAAAAATGCTCGGAAAAACTAGGCCAGCTAGTGTCATTTTAATGGCAGGCTCTGAAAAAGGTCGTAATTTATATCCAATCGAGACCTAAAATAATAAACGTTTTTCGCCTGAAGCACAGTCTTTTTCGTTTAACCGGTAGAGTCTACAGAAGCCCAAAATATTCGGTACAACAAAAGTTTTACTATGAAAAACAGATCCACAGAACTTTGAAAAACGTTCGGCTTACGAAGGTTTCCGACTTATCAAGAGTGTGGCTTAATCAGGTCTTACTGTATTGGTCTACAAGAAAAAAACGGCCTTACCCCCATCATAAAAATAATGTTGAAAACATTTATCTAGACTAGATATATCATCCTTTACCTCTCCTTTTGGCCTGTACTGCTAAATGGTAGAAAAACCTTACAAATGCAGGACTCCTATCAACGTTTTGCGATCCATGTAGAACTGCAAGTGCGATCGCAAAGAAGAGAAATTTATCGAAACGTAAAGACTGATGCACGATTTTGCCCCTCTAAACTAACTTTTGAACCCGTGTAGTTTTCACTTTGGTTGAGTACTTGTTGGAAAGGGCACAGTCTCTAGTTTTATCCATATATCGCTTCAAGAGCCACCGAATTGCAGGAGGATGGTGAGGGGTTAACGAACTCTCTCGTGATTTCTGCAATGATTTCTGTGAAAAATCACAAAAAAATTCGTTAACCCCTCACCATCCCCCTGCAATTCGGTGGCTCTTGAAGCCATGTATGGATAAAACTAGAGACTAAAAAGTACTCAACCAAAGTGAAAACTACACGGGTTCAAAAGTTAACCCAGGGGCACGAAAAACGCTTTTTCCTGCATGGTTCTTTGTTTGGACACAAATTATAGTGCTAAAAAAACTAAAAATCGAAGTTTTTTCTCGTCAATTGTTTTTTTTTAATTTTAGGAAAGATTTGCACACTCGAATATATTGTATTTTTTTTCAATTTTATACTCACGTTTTTTATAACACAAATTTCTTTGTATCGTACTTGTTTTCTTAAGTAGTAGGTACTCACGGCTTCATATTATATACCAATTTACCTCTGAAAATTATTAACTAAATTAGTGTCAGAAATAAATGTCTGCGGTTAAACGCGATCTTCAGCATTTTTTTTTTTTTTGTTTCTTTTAACATTTAAAGGGTTTTCAATGCCTTTCTTGATAAAATTTTACCCAAAATCTGCTTGTCGTGTGCTATTTAAGCGTTCATATCCAAGACTTCACATTCTATGGCCAACCATTGGAAACAACGTAAGTAAAATAACAACGCAAAAGATTGAAAGATAGAATGGATCAAGTGACAGATTTCCCCTTGAATCGCTTGTTTATTCCCTCGTTAAATGACTCAGCATTTGATTTTGTTTCTAAGGATGAAACGCACACACACACACACACCATGATACCACCACTATAAAGGATCAAGATGGACATGAACATCCTTACGAGTACTTAGTGATGGCTGTTGAAATTCCAAAGCAGAAATATCCCTTGTAGTTATTCCAGCCTCCACACAGTACTTTATTTTATCAGCAAAAGACTGATGTTGACTGTAATGATTGTATCGTTTCAAGGACGATGCTAGTAGAATTTTCCGGTTTAGATTCTTCGTGTTATATGGAGGTAATTTCATTACAGAACTGGTGTGTATTCGCTACAATTTCACATTATCCTCATCAACGCTACTGTTGTTTGTTTGTTGTTCTTGTTGTTTTTGCAAGTTTACCATGATCCTCATCGTCTACATCTTTACAAACACCAATGCCAATATGTTCTATTAGTGTCGATGTGCGTGTACTCCAATCGATGTTTGTATGTTTGTTCAACTAAAAGTTTACTATGGGTCCCTCTTATTTTGGATGATTGTCAAGTCCTTGTAAAGAGTCCCTGATACTCAATTAAGAGCTTATTGTTTTGACTCCTTTAACGATGACAAGTTTTTTTTTTCTGATTGAGAGAAAAAAAGGACCTTAGGGCTGTAAGTGAAGACGGCTTTGTGATTTATTGCCATATCATAAGTTCAAGTGAGTGGAAACTTCTTGCTGGAAGATGATTTAATAACGTTTCACACTACTTACATAGGAACATACCGATACCAGTAGCTAATAAAATTGAAAATCACTTGCGAAGTGTTAAAAAAAATATTGAATGTTTTTAATTAGAAAAAAAAACAAATGACAAGGTAGAGAGTTCCAAATTTGAACTGGAAAACAATAATTTTTCACAAATTTTGTCTTTTCTACAAGTAATTTTCTTAACCCATGGGATACTAATGAAGCTGCGTTTGCAAATCTACAAAAAAAAATCTGATTTTTTTTCAAGAAAAGTTTCTAAAGAAAATTTCAGAATTTTTTCCTTCAAACACTCAAACGAATTTTCTCCCAAAAACTCATATTTCGAAACTTTTGTTCTTAATCGGCTAAGAAAACGTGGTCCCAAAAATTCAAATTAATCGGTCCAGTTATTATCGAGATGGAACTTTCCAAAGCGAATAATGTGAGGCTTGTTTTTAATATACAAGCTTCTGTTATTTTTGATTTTTGCTATACCTACAAAATAAAAGTAATATAACTTCTCATAAGTTGAGCTTGCATTGAAGTTCGATAGCGCTGGGAGTTTTCGAGCAAATTTATGATCCACAATCTATCAAATCCCACAGAACTCCAAAAACTGACTAAAAAATCCCAAGAAATATCGTATCACTACAAAATAATGTATGAAAAATCCCACATAATTCAAAAAATTAACTACAAAATACCAAAAATGGCTTAAATTGGTGGTTTTAAGCCATTTTTGGTATTTTGTAGTTAATTTTAAGTCACAAAATTAAGTTACAAAGTTTGTTGTAGTTACAACAAACTTAAAAATTCCTTGGATCTTTCGCCTTACAATTACTTACTCAAAAACAAGTCGCTCAGTGCAATAAAATGTATTTTGATGCATGAAACAGTTATGTAAAATTATATTCTAAACACATTTTACCTTTATAAATTGTTCAATATGACTTACCGTTTTCGAGAAAATTGCAAAAAATTGTTTCGTTTGTATGGTGGAGGGGGGAAGGGAGCAAATTTATGATCCACAATTTATGAGAGTTCAATTTTGTCCGTTCAAGAACTTAGCCTAGCAATTTACGAGAAACGTAACTATACAAAATTTCAGGTCTGTAACTCTGTCCTTTCGAAAGTTATGGTGTTGACGGACGGACGGACGGACGGACAAACATACAGACAGACGGACAGACAGACGGACCGACATACGGAAATCAAAATCTTTTGTTACCCCTAAAACCCCGGGTAGTTCATTTTTGTGCCCGATGATTGCTTCGATGCGTTACAAACGATACACTAAATCTAATATACTCCTATAGTCTAAAAAACTATTTTCGAAATCTAAAATCACATTATAATCAACTACAAATCAAAAGTTAAAAATTGAAAGTGAAAATATTGAAGATTCGATAAAAGGATAAAATCTAAAAAAATTGTGACAAAAGCAACGTTAGTAAACAAGTGAAGCATTCAATAAAAATGACTTTGATTAGCTCATAACCCAACAGTTGTAACATATGAGCGAATTTAAACTCAAAGCCATATAAAAGTTCAACTCCATATCATGCCCATATTGTACCTCAATCTCTCAAAACCCGCCATTTTCAACCATTTTCCTATAGAATAGCAGTTGTTGCAGTTCACTGTATGCATAACCGATAACCGATTCTCCTATGGTCGACAAACATAAAACATCAATGCATCCATCTAGCCAATATACGTTGAATGTAACCAAGTGTAGCCCCTAAAAAAGTATATGTGCCAAAGCTAAAGTAAAACACCCCCAACTTCTACAACTAGTTTTGTTACAATGGCTCACCCCTCTCCCTTGCACCACAAATACCATCCATCGCTGCGTACCGCATTGTAACACGAATGGATTCAATTGCACATTACATCAACATTGAAGCTCAACCAATTGAAAACAAAATTTTTTGAAAGAGTATCTTTCCAGTTCGATAGTCAGACAGTTCTTTATCAATCTTTCATATTTGTGGGGGGGAACTAAAAACACCAACCCCTAGACTTCCTAAAGACCCTGCAGTTGTATTTTCCTGAATGTCCTTTCGCCAAACCCTACCGCCAATGGTATACGAATATAGAGAACGATTTCTATTTAAGTTCCGCTATTTTGAGCTTGTCGCGAATCCGGTTTGTATGTTTTCAATTCGACATTTGGCGGAAAATCTTTTCGTTGTTACATTTTCACCCTTTCAATCAAGTGATAGCTAAACACGATGTTTTCTAATACATACAATATGACTAGGTAGGCACCCACATTCCACCTGAAAACATCAACATTGGAATATAACTGACATTCAATACACATGAATAAATTATAATTCAGGTACAGTTTTCAACTTTTAACATATTTCTACACACGTCGTTGAATAATTTTTTTTCTTTTTCAATAATTTATGACTATAGTTATAGGTGAAAGTGTTATAGAAAAAATACATCCGAGAAAATAGTTTTTAAAATATTTCTTAAATTCGTCATCAAAAAAGAAACTATTAGAGATTTTTCTAGCCGAATTTGATTTGAAAAATTATTAAATTGTAAGTAGAATTCGACACATGAAATCTCAATTTGATTTACAAACATAAAAAAACTACTACTGCCAAGGGCCAATCGTGAAATACTCTACATCAGGACAGACAAAAATTTTATTAAATAAAATCCATCTGTTTGTTGGTGGAGAGCAAGGAGTAGCCCAATTGGATTTTGATGTATGGAGCGGTTATGTAAAATCATATAGCAGACACATTTTGTCTTTAAAAATTTTCCGATATAATGCACCGTTTTCGAGCAAATCGCAAAAAACCATTTCATTTGTACGGGGGAGGTGGGAAATAGTGGTCCAATTGGATTTTGATGTTTGGATGAGTTATTTAGAATCCTAGTCTAAACACATTTTACCTTTACAAGTTGTTCAATACCATTTTAGAGATAAATGTTACTCACCGTTTTCGAGAGAAATGTGAAAACTCGTTTGTATGGGGGGAAGGGAAAAGAAATGGTCAGATTTTGCCGTGGTCAGATTTTGCCAAAACTAGTAACGTAACTGTAAAAAATTTCATGTCTCTAACTCAATCCTTTCGAAAGTTATGGTGTTCACGCACGGACAGACAGACGGACGGACATGTGAAAATCAAAATATTTTGTCTCCGCACACACCATGGTATAATTAATTTTCGTGTCCGACGTCCGGATTCATTTTTACAAACGGTATACTAAATCTAATATACTACCACATGATCTATATATATAAAATCGACTCATCAACGCCCAGCCCAAAACCTTGAAGCTAAAAACTTGAAACTTTCACAGTATTTCCCAACCATGGCGTAGGCCTAACTAAGGCGGGGTTTTCCGAAATGTTAACACTAAGGGGGTAAACGGAGGGGGTAAAGGGGGTTTGGTTGTTTTAAAGCCTTGATTTTCGCCATGAACCCTGCCTAATAGGAAGCTGAAAAGTTTCACTCGGGGGTTTTCGGGGTCGCTGATCACGAATCCGGTGTCAGATTTTCAAAATTCGAAACGGAAGGTCCTTTAAGGATAACGCAGACATCCTTTTCTCCATTTTTCCCGGGGAAAACGGGATTAGGGGTGTTCGGGGTCGCTGGTCACGAATCTGATTAGACTAATTCGCAGCGGAGAGTCCTGCAAAGATAAGATTTTTCTCAAAAGTTTTTAAGTTCTTTCCGGTTTTCTTCGTATTCTAAAACTTATACAAAAAACTTAACCCGGGAACGACGGGTATGCAAGCTAGTATAGAGTATAATAAAGGCTGTTTGATCTGTAAACTAATGAATTTGATGTGTAAAAGGTTGTATTTGAACTAAAAAACCTGTTATAAAATAACGTTACAGTTATTTACCCACACGCGTTCATGCGTTGATGGTAGAAATTTCAAAAATCCCTGAAATAAAGCGATATTAAAACAATCATAAGAGCATCTATGAAATTAATTTTAACTGGGAATAGAGGGCACAGGATTCTGATGACTCAGCAAATATCAAACAATCACGCTAATGAATTTTAACTGTAATAAACACGAGGAGGTGCACAGTCAGACGGTTAATTGCTCGCTAAACTTTTAAACAATCAATTTTAAAACGGGGGAAAATTACAAAACATCATCATATACATATACACATTCTATGTATTTAATCATACAGTATCCAGCAAATGATCGTCAATGCTTATGAAGGACTCGTCCGATAGGGGGAGAAGCAACATCAGAAATACTTTAGCATCAGTAAATGATAAAATTTCCTCCATATTCCATTACACATCGCTATACAGTCGAGAGGTGAATATTTTGCAATTTTTTGATTGCTGGAAGTCGGTTTTTTTAACCGCCCTTTCAAATCGTACAGTGCGGCACATATGGCTCAAAGTCAGTTTCGAATCTAGAGTCAAGTCCAGTAATTTAGAATATCGAATAGACTAAAAATATGTGTTGACTTTTCCACTTTTCCAATCTCTCTATTAGGACATAAAATGAATGCTATTTGATTCTCTCATATATGCTTACTAAATTACTAATGAATTTGATTGGAATGAAAATTTCACACAAATTTTCGACATTTAACTGAATTCTCCCATTTGAATGACTACGTGAAAAGCTTTAATTTACTTCCGAACGTTATGTTTTATGTACAATTTTTCTGAGTTAGGCTAATGAATGAAATGAAAATAGTAAATCTAACAAAAATTTTGTTTTTACTCTACTTTATAAAGTTCAGCATTTTAGAGCCAATTTCAATATCGAAGCACTTAAAACTTTTAACATGATCGATCTAGATTGCTATCATGGCCGCTGCTGTTGATGGGTTGCATCGTAAAAAAAACCTTACAAATGTTGTAATTCCTCCATTGTTCGCAATTCTTGTAAAAACTGTAGGTGCGAAGCAGGGAAGAAATTGTTATGAAACCTCAATTGAGGAGGCCCAGGATCTCCGAGAGCTGTAGCGCCGAGAATGATGACTTAAAACTTGTTTTGGTTTTGCTTCCAACCATGAATAGTCTTGAATATTACTTTAGCGGCCTTTGTCTGTCTGTTTGTCAGTTTCAAATCATGCAATTTAATTTTGAACCACCTACACTCATCCGATTGACTTGAAATTTTGACAAAACAATATTTTCACAATTTTTTTTTTTTTTTTTTTTTCTGTTAGGTTTTTAAGCTTTTCGGACTTTCTTTGAATAAAGACAATTACAAATTTATCCTTTCTGGTTATTTATTTTACCGACGTTTCGGTCATGTTTATGACCATTTTCAAGGTATTTTGTTTATATATTAACATGAAGAACAAGTTAACAATGTTGACGAGATCGAAATAAATTAATAAAGTAAAAGCACTGGACGTACATTTCAATAAATAAATACGACGTCACATGTGAAGAGCTGTCTACAAAATTATTGTATTCTACATTTTTACGGAAGGAATGGGGGGTATTCTGCGGTAGTGTGAAAGCGACAACCCAAAAAATTCGCAAAATTTTTTTGCTAAAGTAAAGAGGAGGGGCTTAAAAGGCCAAAATTTAAGGGACCTTTTTTATGGATAGCTTCTTAAGCACTCTCAAATATTTTTGAAAATATTTCTATGACCCAGACATCCAAAAATATTCAAAGAACTTGAAAATGTTTCACATATATCGGGTCAAAAGACTTCTCACAATAAATCTCCGAAGAGGGATCATCAAGAAATCAAGAAATCTCACCAAACAGCAACAACACCATAAATTTCAAGAATGGTAGAAATAACAAGAACAACAATTTAAGTTAAAACAATGCTCAAAGAACATTTTAATTGAATAATTTTCTATAACAAATACCCTCTTTATACAAATAACTTTATCAAGAAATAAATTTTGTTTATCTGTACAGAAAATACATCAACAGCGATGGACGAATAGAAGACAGTTAAAGCCAATGAAAAGGGGTTGGTAAAACAGAGTAGTTTAATTTTCCCTAAATAAATGACGTTCTTGATTTTAGTGTATATATATATTATGCGATAGAATTTATATACATTTTTATCATTATAGTTAGCTGTCTCTCGATTTCATTCAGTTTTGTTGCTCTTTGTATACCATTTTATACTGATTATATTTTTAGCAGTAGAAATTTCTATATTACTATTGTATCTATAAGTATGTAACTCTTATTCACTATAATCAATGGGACTTAATGTCAATTATCTACTTGAAACAACATAAGATCCTATCACCCACTCATAACAGGATCGAACAACAGGATAACTTCAGGAATCACTTCAAAAAACTACCCCTACTTCTCAAGACAGCAAGAATCGAAATACACAAAATCGTATAAACTAAATTCACCATCGAATTTCACATACTAAATATATACCCCCACACTCAGCGCACAGAAAAAAAAACTCCATCCTCAACTTCATACCATTTATTCGCATATAGTCGCTGGTTTTACCCCCGGAAAACTTGAAAACTTCTAACGAAACATTAATATTAAAGCGAGTATGAAAAGACAACACCAACCAACGGAATTACGGCCAGAAACCACCCAAAGTGTTTAGTGTTCATTCTTCGCTAGATATTCGAAGAAATATTATAATAGGACTGTTAGCTACCTTTTACTTGAGTGAAACAGCCCCGAAAATTTTCTTATGTTGTCTCAGCAGTCGCCCTTTTCGAGAAGTTATAAACTTATCCCATTTAACCGCAGAAAACAATAGTCCCAGGTCCCACGGTGAATTGCGAAGTACGCAGGGGGCGCAACATCAGTAGTCGGAGCGGAGCGCCTTAGAGCACACTTGAAACCATAAACCAATAACTTTGCCACCCTTCGTCATTCAGGATCTCAAATGAGAGGCCGCCACAGCAAACGGAAACAGTACTTTAGGTAACTCCGTATAAGAAGCCTCAAACAGCAGCTCCCTTGGTAGACCAGCACAACAATTAAAGGGGATTTCCGTCCATCACGGCGCCCGTCTTCTAAATCCATAACCATTGGCTCGCAATTCTAATATAGGTTTTTGCGCTAGCACCACTCCTCCTCTTCTAACCTCACCAAAAATTCGCACAACTTGACGAAAAGCTTGGTAGCTCCTCTAGGAATATTACTTTCATTAGGGCTTTCCCTTCCATTTAATTAAAACACAAATCATCTCAGCGTTTATCCTTCACAACGACCCACAATCAATCTCGGTTCGCCCTTCCGCTACTTTGCTTCCTCGATTTCTTGTTTTATTCCAAATTTTCAAGTTTCAAGGGAACTTTTCAAATCTTTCGACATAATTTTTGCGAGCTTTCTCGCTTCTCCACTTTTAATTACTCTCAGGAGATGATGTGAGGGTGGTGTGTATTCGTGTGTCTGAAGACAGTCGAAACTCCAGTGGAGAATGTCGAAGGCCCATCGAATGTCCTTTAAAATTGACAATAGGAAACAGTAATTGAGGTGGACAGTGGTTTTATATCAGGAAAGAACTGAATTTTTTATGATCTATTATACGCGATAGGCAACTTTTGATATCTGATTTTTAGAATTCTACAGACTTCTATAAAATCCGACCATTTAATACTTTATTTATAATACTAGATTAAGGATATTTTTCCAAAAAGTACGATGAGCAGAAAAAATCTTTCAAATGTTTTATTCCAACCTATTGAACTTGAACTTTCTTATCTTACTTGATGTTATTTTACTTCGATAACTCGAAAGTCTTTTGTGATTTTGAGACGCTTGGAAGTTCGCTGCGTCAAAAGGGCCCCAAAAGGATAAAAAATTGAAATACGCTTCTCTGGCAATTGTTAGCTCAATTTAAGGCTGTATTTCACTTTGTCATTTCAGAATTTTCACCTGCGGCGCATTTTTAAATAATTTATCCTATAATAAATTAAACTATTACTTGCAGCGATTTTTGCTATCATCCTATAGAGGCAAAGTATTGTACTAATGTAAGAAACCGTCTCGAAAAGGAGGGCAGATGGAAAACTTCTGATCAGTTCGAAATCCGTTTCACCCAAAATTATGAAAATGTCCGTGCATTTGTCTGTCGGTCTGCCGATTTGTCGGTCGGTGTGTCTGTCCGTTTCACATATCTTAAATAATTTCTGTATAAAATTCTCTGAGAAATTCAAGAGAAAAATCTTTTTAATTTTTTTTAGAAAGAGAGGGGCTACCAAATACAGGTTTTGGCCCGGGTGCCGCTTTGTTTTTGCATCGCCTTGCTATATCCTATCTCGTGAATTTTTGAGATTTTTTTAAACTGACAAAGTTTTATCCTCTAATTATTCGTGTTCACTATTTTAGAAAGGTGATCTAATATTTACAAAATGCGATTCAGAGTCTCGAAAATCAAGTATACAATTATATCTTGTATAAAAGACTGAACTTTGCACAATTTGATTTTTGTTTTTCACGTACAACTTACTTTTAACTACGGCATTTAACGGAGACTATCTGCATATGCAAATCACTGAGAAAATATTCCAATAACAAAAATATACCTCCCAACAATGAATTTTTTACATATTCTTCGAAATGATTCTTGAAAAATCCGAAAATTTTGATGATCCTTGAAATTTTAACAAAGACTTTTGATACAAAATCAAATGAACTTGCAGTTTTAATGAGTATCGAAGAAATATAATAAGAATATCTGATTTTCTTCGTTATCGATGACATGGAAATCTGCCAATTCTTAACATCGTATCATACTAAAAATCCACTGATTCAGTGAGAAAACCAAAATTTTTATGACTAAACCTGTTCAAGGATTTGATATCAATCGCCTTTGTAGTCATTGTCCGAACTCAAGATTTATCCGGATCCTCATACTACCTCTGTATCCACTTCAATTCGCCACCAAGAATCATTTCAACTTCGTGAAACGTTCCTGGCACTGGTCAAAATGTCCGTCCATTGGTCCTGGCCGTTAGTCCTCATTCGAGATGAATTAAAAATTCGGGGGAAATCGTGAATTATTCATAAAACTTCACTTATTGCTGCAGTCATAAGAACCCCAAACAAATTATGTTAATTTACTTCTTTCTTTAGTGTTTTCCATGCCGCCCTTATTGTTTTGGTTTTTTCTACTTTAACTGAAAAACTTCTGCCACCCCCAACCCTCGGTAAATTCTTATATTTAGTTATGTTTGACTTTGTGAAACGTTTTAGTTCCTTTTTTATTATTTTAGCCCCGAAAAAGGATCACTTTTTTCTATGTTGTATTTCTTATATTTTAACTCTTTTTCCAGGGGTAGCCAAAAAGAAATCATGCCGAGGCAGGCGGTGTGAAAAGGTTAAAGGATAAAGTATGTTCTGGCTCTCCTCTATTATATTTTGTAGGCTTTTCAGCGTCAATATCGCCCTTCCGCTCCCCGCACCAGGAAAACCCCATTGAATTCGTCACCATTTCGAGTTAGCAGTATGCTTACACAAATTGTTATTCAAGATTTCCTTTGATAATATTTTCCTTTCTTCGTTTATTTCCATTTGGTTCTATTTTTTCAGGACATGTTGTTGTCCGTGTGACCTACATTATCGCTGATTTGTTTACTTTTATGATAACCATTTGTGATTTAAGTGAACGCCTAAAAAGTAACCTATAAAATTCAAAATAAGAATGAAAATTGCTTTTATTGTATTAATATACTTTTTATACTCTAATCGTATATGAGAACCATAGATTAGTAGTATATTAAAATTAATATACCGTTTCTAATGCATCAAACCAATCGTGTTTGAGATGGCAAAAGATTTTGATTTCCACCTGTCTGTCTGTCCATCCCTGTTCATTTGGATTTGCATGAAAATTTGAGGAAAAAGATAATCACGTTATCTTTACAGGACTTTCCGTTATCCTTAGTGACTTCTTAAAGTGAGAATTGGAATCAGCAATCCCAAAAATCCCATGATGAGATTTTTTCCGGAAAATTTAACATCAAAATCGGATTCAGCGACCCCATAAACCACCAGATGAGATTTTTTCCGGAAAATTTTGGGAAAAGGATAATCACGAATAAAATTTTTACAAAATTTGTACAAGTCATTGTCACTAGCAATTGAATTTCATAAAATAAAAGGATTATTTATATATTTCTTAAATAATTGCATTATTATTATATATTATTATTTAATTCATATTTATTTATGAAGGATCAAAGCATATATTAATTATCACAGACAATTTTAGATATTTCACTTTCAAAATTTAATCCAATTCAGTTCTACTAAGGATTTAGAAATCATTTAATAATCGAACAATCGAAATGGAAGAATTGAGAGCACTTTATACAACATCTATGCTAGTAAATAATTTTTGCCACTTTTCGCTTCTGTCACATGCGAAATATATGCTAGTTGTCAAATGCCATATATGAATTTTTAAGTGAATTTTCTATACAGATCCGAGTATATGTGAATATCACCCACATTTATACACTTAGCCATACGTTTCTTCTAAGAGATTAAAGTTAACAGTTGGATCCAAATAAGAATGCAACCGATACAAAGTTGGTCTGGAAAAAAGTCCCGATCTTCTAAAATATATGTGGTAGTAAGTTAAAGAAGCCTTAGTCGATTTTCAGGAGAAGCCAAACTGATTTGTATTAGCATTTCAACACAGATCACTTTAGCTTGGCCTGAAAATCGACTTGAGCTACTTTAACTTATTATCACAGATATATGTATCCAAAAAGAGATGCTGAGCAGCTCAGGTCACTGAATGCACGCAATGTGTTAGTCGTGTTAGTCTGATGATGATCCGATATTAAATTCTCGGAACCGAAACTTGATGCTTCCTATCAAAAAATCTCCAATTCCCCATTGTTTTAATTAAAAATTAATGAGGAATCCGGTACTCGAATTCAAAATGGTTTCGAGAGAAACAAAAATGACCAATAGGCCCTTAAAATGTCACAGCTTTATAAGGAATACCATTTTTTTCCATTTAACGATTTAAAAAGATAAAAGTTCTTCGAATTTTCAAGTTCTTGTTTTTCAGTATTCTACTGTTTTAGAACCTATATCTACTGATGCATCATTCCATATAAGGTTTAATTCTAGTCCATCGCATCGATGCAAGGTTTTTCGAAAGTCTAATTGCCAATTCAGGAAACTTGAAATACAGAACGCAAATACGTGGATGCACTTCCGATTTTCCTATGAGTGCCTACCACAATTCCGCATAATACATAAATAGTTTCAGTGTTGCCGTTTTCAACTTAAAAATTTAATTTCTTCGACATTTGGAACATTTTAAGAATGATATCTATATATAAATATAAAAATAGATGTTTGTCTGTCTGTCTGCTTGAGATTACAAAACTCAAAAACTATTGGACCGATTTTACGCGATTTTTTGCAAAATAATCTGCGTTGCCAAAAGCAGGTTTTTAGCTATGTTAGATTTTCAAAATTCGAAACAAAAGGTCCTGTAAAGATAGCGCGAATATCATTTTTCTTCGGATAAATTGGCATTTTGGGGTTTTGGGGATCGCTGATCACGAATCCGGTGTTGGAATTTCAAAATTCGAAACAAAAGGTCCTGTAAGGATAACGCAAATATCCTTTTTCCCGTTTTTCGGCATTAGGGGTGAGTCCGGTGTTAGATTTTTAACATTCGAAAAGGAAGGTCCTGTAAGGATAACGTTTTTTCCCAAAAGTTTTTAAGTTAATTATGGTATTCTAAAATTTACACAAAAAACTTTAAGCTTACACAAAAACGAAGGGTCTGCTAGTTAAATATAACACTTTTTTTGATTTTTTTACTGTCTTAGAGGCTGTTTTTATAATATATCATGTGAATTTCTACCGTTTCTAACTTCCTCCTCTTCTTTTTACCCAGCTTTTTTACCATTTTTACTTTCCTCCGCTATAGAAGGAAAGTATTGTATTCATGCCGAAGATGAACCCGAGAACGGGGGCAAATAGAAACTTTCTGATCAGTAAGAAATCCGTTTCGATCAAAATTATGAGGTTGTGTGTGTATGCATCTGTCTGTCTGTCCGTTTTACGTATCTCAAAAAACGCGAGAACGCCTTCAGCTAACCACTTGAAATTTTTTGTAAATAAATTTTTAAAAAAATCTAAGTTTTCCTTCAACTTTTGGGAAAAAATATATCAAGATTTTCACTAAAACGACAACTTGAACATTATCTACCTATCGGCTACGTATAAATCAACTAACATCACACGTCAGTGTTTAAACCATGAGATCTCCATCAGGTAAAATCCAGGATGTGTCTTTTGCATTTTAGATATAGCTAATGGTAAAAGACAACTGGATGGTAACTTACATATCCGTTTAACATAAATATCAGTATGAAATTACACGCAAATAGTTTAAAACTTCAATTGTACGGCTCTTTGAACGCCCATAGTCAGGGCAACGCTAGTAAAACATGGAGATACATATATGTGTCAATGTAATTTTAATAGATTATTAAGTTGAAACCGTAACCGAAACGTAAATCAAGTGGGTCAGGTGAGGCGCATAAATATTAAATTATTCCGATCGAACTGAGCACAATTATCGATAGTTGTATACTGTAAGGATATCACATATACGAATGAACGTATTCAACCATATTCGTCCATAATATTTATTCACGTCACTATATATTTGTCTATGGCATTACACCTGTACTATATGATGATGATGATGATGATGAATATTAAATCCATTTTGATATAGGAAACCTATCGAAAGTTGTCGGTAAAATAACTAAGAAAGTTCCTTTAGAGTAAAAGTCATATTTGTCATATCGTCGAACATTTCTTCCATACGTTCAACTTAACTCTAGTTGAAATATCCATAATTTATTTAAGAATTCATTTATACATCCTGCTTGCTAGCGGAGCTACTACCGAGCGAATCCATAGCGCATTGAGACCTGAAATAGTATTTTATTTTGTTGCATTTCTGTTAAATAGTATATCAATTGACAATTCCATATCGTTTGGGAATATTCCAAATTCTCAAAATGTCCACAATTACATACCAGAAACCACTTGATTAAATTTTGTATTGTTTCAAAATTCTCAGAATACGAGTAAAATTTTGAAACCCTTTAAAATTATGCTCAAAGTTCACAAGTTTAGTAATCACAAATTCACGTTCCAGCGGGAAGGAAATTGTACAATGATTGATTTCATACTTAGGACCACTTTATCATAATTTGTCGCATTAACGACAGGATACTCCTTCTGGTAAAGTGTGTAACTAACCAGGAAAGGAAGTTATATTCATAAGATCACATTATCAATCTGTATACGAGGACTATGGGGAATCAATCCGTAATTCTCTTATCTAGAATATGCAATGAATTTTACCTATAAGGACTAGATTTTAATCATGACCTAAAGGATTCGAACGATTCAACCGAATAATGACTTTATGATGAATTAAATTCATAGCCATATTGCCATTTCAAATTTCACTTATGATTATGTCAATCATAGACTCTTAACCTGCATTAAAACGAGGTGAGTTTTTATTGATTTTCATTTATTAAAATCAAATATATGATATTGAGAGGTGATAGAAAATTAAGAACCTGGAAAAACTCATTTGATTGATATGTAATTTATAAATCGTGTCGTCCAGGAAATATCATTTTTACCTTTTAATAACTGATAATTGAAAATTAAACCCAACATTTATCATCGTTAGGTGTGACAGTGAATCAGTTTTGAATAAACTTGAAAAAGTCAATTTCGCGAATATGATTTACGATTGAGTCATGCGTACATACACAGATGTCAATTTTTTTTACCCTAGATTTCTTTGATTTTTCGTTTATTTTACCAATGAAAATATTTTTTAGTAAGAAAACCTAGGAGGGCACGTTTTTAAACCACGAAAATTTGGTCCGCTGGATCTCAAATTTGCTTGAAATTCCCCATACAAGTAAGGTCTATGATTTCAACAATTAAAATTAAAAAAAAATCTTTTATATTTAAAACTTTAGTTTTTAAAACTCACCAAAAATTTGATTAAAAATGTCGATAGGATTTTGATTTCCCTACAGGTATGGTCTAGAACAGGCATCATCAGCTAGTGACTCGGCTGGATCATCACACAGATTGGCTTTAACAGTGTAGCCACTATAATCGACCTTTTATTGTGTGCTGTAATGCTTGTGTGTGCGGCTTCGGATCGCAGGAATAAAACGAGTCGTGCTTTGAGTTGGAATCGGGGCATTATTAGCAGGACGCATTTCATTTTAAATCAGTTCGTGTCAAGCCATTGCCGTGGAAGGTTGTGTTTCATTGAACTGTATTTTTATTTGTACTGGTTATAGATTTTGATTGTAAAGGTAGCGACAGTTACTTTGATGGCCCCTGGTCTAAAACGTCGCCAAAAAAATAAAATCAAAAAATTTTTTTTTATATTTAAAACTTTAACTTTTAAAAATCACTTGTTTCAAACAATTGAAGCATTATTTGAGTTTTTTATAACATGATAATTTCATTGATATATTTCTTAACTGCTGTTGCAATTGTGATATCTCTTACATTTTGTAGTTAAAAACGAAAAACTAAACTATAGAATTTTCCCAAAACTTGTCCCAGAAAAAAACTCATTCAAATTTTGTGCGAAAACCATGCCACCCAAGCAACCATTTGTAACTCATGAGACCCTGTACATTTCTTTTTTAAGAAATCGCATAATTCTTTTTTTGGTTTTAAAAAACTTTTTCATTTTATGAAATTAATCTTTCTTCAAAGTTTTTTTTTAAATCGACAACTATGAATATATTTCCCACACATTAAACTTCAATTGGATTAATTTTTTGAAAAAATCAATTGCATTAAAGGATGTTTTCTACTAGAAAAAAAAATTGTTGAACATTTCAAAGGTCGATAATAAAAAAGTTTTAACACTTGGAAACGCGTCTTTTTTATTATAATTATTTTAGAGCTATAACTAATAATAATCTGATAAATTTGAATATCATAAATTATATCCTAAATGATTTATGCCGACAATTTTTCTACAAATTTATCATAATCTAAGTAAAATTCTATAAGTAAATTTCCGTAGAAACTCCCAAAAAAAAATCACCTCTGAGACGATATTACGTATTATTCTATTATTATTCTTATTGGTAAGGACTATGGCTGCTCCTAGTTATAATATAACCTTAATTATCACTCCATATTGTAGTGCTGTGTCTGTAGTGTCAAGGATGATGATCGTGAGAATGGAATTAGTAATAAGGGGTGGCGTTACGATACATTAAATACAAGAACTTATCCTTCGCACTGAGTTAATTTGGCCTTTGTTATAGGTATAGGTGCTTAATGCCACACCCGAATAGGAGAAACACAAAATCGAATGAACCTTCGCATCGTCATGATATCCATATACTATTCGGTCGAAATCGATTTCGACATTAAGGACAATATTGCTTTTTATTATTGGTTTCGGGTCTTTATTTCACTGTGTATGTCTACATACGACGGAGCCTAATATTATGATATGGAACAGAGAATATTGAATTGAATGGGTTTGGGTATTGATAATAAAAGAATACTATAAGAAGGATTTCTTTAGAACTTGTATTAAAGTTCTACCTACCTATATTATTAATTTTGTGAATGTGTGTGTGCACGTGTATGGTTATAAATAAGGTAAATCAATTTAGCCGCACCCTGTCATCATTTTTCGGACAAAATTTTCGATTCACAGCCGTTTACTAACTAGATAATGACGAAAAACACCAATATTTATAGGATAATATTAATAAAGCGAGGAAATATTTACTTTTTTTTTCCTTTTCTGCCGTTCTCAAAATATTGATTGCACGATATTATTTGAAAAAAATATGGTTTTATAAAGATATCATTGACATATCATTTATTATCAATAGTAAAAAAATATTTTTCTTGATCGCCAGAAACAAAATTTTCAAATTGAAATATCTTTCGACAATTCCCATTACAAAATATCATGAAACCAATGCGAAAATGGAATATTTTTGTTTGTTTGTCTCTCTGTGTGTCTGTCTGTATCTCCTTCAATATCCTTCCCCCGATAACTTTTTAACCGTTCAAGCGATTCCCAACAATTCCCACGGAGTTTCCCACGAACACCAATGTTATGAAATATTTACCTCCTCTATGAAATAATTCATTGCAAATTTCATGCTCTTTTATTAAATGTTTTTGCGGAATTTCAAACTGATATTCATAGTGGAATTTTTCTTGCATTTAGAATAGGGTGACCATACGTACCGGATTCGCTGGAACAGTCCTGGATTTACTTATGTTGTCCCGGCGTCTCAGAATCTAAGTTTTTATCACGGAATCTAAACTTTTGGCCCGGATTTTAGTCTTTAGATTTAGTGTTAAAACCGAAAATTTTCATCTGCGGCGGAGTTTTTTCATGAGGATCTACCTTGATCGTGTTTTTATTTGATAAAAATCGCCTGCGACGCATTTTATTATGACCTTTTTGATCATACCGTTTTTTTTTTTGTCCCTAAAAATTTCGACTATTTTTATAATTGAAATTGCCTATTTTAGTTATAGTCCTGAAACTAGCATTATTCTTAGAGGACTTTCCTACCACCTCTTCATCCCTGTAAACCTTTACCTTTACAGGGATGAAGAGGTAAACCTTTACAGGGATGAAGAGGTAAACCTTTACAGGAATGAAGAGATGGTAGGAAAGTCCTCTAAGAATAATGCTAGTTTATCACAGTGGTTTCTGGACTTTTTTTAGATATTTCTAAAACGCACATAAAATATTTTAACCCGACAACCACGAATTCTAGTGTCCCATAACAACGTTTAAATTTTAATTCGAAAAACATTAAAGTTGATAATTTGATAAAACTTTTCAACCCAAAGGCAACTTATATATAAAGATTTTGAAACACGTATTTTTTTACATAATTTTTCTTATCCTATTCAATAAAGCCCAATTGTGGAAAAAAAGAAGTTCCCATTCTTGGATAAAGATTTAATAGACAGGGAAATATTGCACGAAAACAACCGGATAAAAATCAAAGAAGTTCGGTATATCATGCAGACGCACACAAAAATCAAGTGATATATGGGGATCAGGTTGAAATGTCTGATACCCCCAGAATCACGAACGACAGTATAAAAAGTATTTTTCAATCCCATTTCAGTTCATTTTACCTGGACGGACATGGGAAAATCTACACCATTTCCTACACGACTATCACTATTTCGTACACAAGTGAGTCGATGAAATGCCCGAAACGGAATGAATCCCCCTCTAAAACGCTTACATTTATAGTTTATTGCCAGAGATATCGATGTCTGTTCACATCCTGTGTGTCCTGGTCCTGAGTCAGCCAAACTCGCCCATTTAGCCAACCAAACTATACTGACTAAAAAACCATCGCTATAACGACATTACAATCTTGTCTAAAGTTCCTTGTTCAATGTTTACGCACATATCCCACTATTTAGTCAGTTACGTCGCATAGAATAGTGTTATATGTTCGTAAATCCTGTTTACGACTCGAACTTCAAATATATAGCTAGTTTTTTTATTTATTTTGGGCTTCCCTGGTTCTTTTTAAATCGTTTGATCAATCCTGCTCTTTCAGTTTATGCTGCTGCTGCTGCCGTTGTGTAAGTGCGTTGGAAAATGGTGGCTAAGACCAAAAATTCGGTGAAAATTCATTCCGATTTTCAGTTTCAATGTCAAAATGAGTAATTTATCTATTTTAGGGGCATCCTCCTTCGA
Source organism: Chrysopilus asiliformis (assembly GCA_964034945.1). Classification (NCBI taxonomy): domain Eukaryota; kingdom Metazoa; phylum Arthropoda; class Insecta; order Diptera; family Rhagionidae; genus Chrysopilus; species Chrysopilus asiliformis. The sequence goes on along the minus strand of OZ035962.1, from coordinate 5,515,061 downwards.
CATCCTCTTTCGATAGTTTTCTAGTGAGTATATTTTCCTTTTGTACCATCAACTTTTCGTTGTACAGCTTTTACCACGACATAACATAACACATCGTTGATGTTACAGTAGAACCGGGGCAATTGTAATTTTTAGAAAATTCCAGTATTTAGAAAATTCCCAATTTAAGATAAAAATATTTTGGTAGCTGAATCTACGTTACCAAAATCGATATGATAAAATTCACTACTTTTAATATATCCCAAAGCATATGAAGTAAAAACCTTACAAATGTTTTATCTGGTTTTAAGTTTCTGGTTTATAAAACGACATCCTCGGTTCAATCTCGAACTTTTGTTTGATGTTTCAAATTCACTCAATTTCCTTTACGGAATTATTCTTTTTGTTAGTGTTGCAGGCACCCTCCCAAGCAACCATTTACAACGCAGGTTACAATATGACCCCAATTGCAAAATAGCGGTTGCAAATCAGTTTATGTGACAGCCTAGTGACCGATCACAAAAAACTGGTTGGAAACTGGTTACTTTACAGTCGGTTGCAAAACGACGGTTTCAAATCGGTTTCAAATTGGTTACATTGTGACCGGTTACAGATTAACCTTTGCAAATCGGTTACTTTGTGACCGGTTACAAATGAACCGTTGCAAATTGGTAACTTAGTGACCAGTCGAAAAGTTGCAGTTGTTTTATAATTCACTTTTATAATTCACTTACAAACAGTGGTATCGAAGTATAAATTGTCCACTTTCGACCGAAGAAATCATACTTACAGCGTCTTCTGATGTACATTTGGAATACAAGCTTACATTGACATCACACATTGTCACATTTCGTCGCAAAAAAGTTTCGCAAAAACGTTTGTGCAACCGTTACTATGCAATCTGCGTCACAAAAGAGTTTTGCGGCCACGGTTGTGCAACCGTTACTTTGTAATTCTAGTCACAAAAGAGTTTTTTGTAGCCATAGTCACAAAAAAAACTAGGCAAAAACGGTTGCATAAAACGTTGCAGCAAAGTTACTGTGACGTCGCCGTAACAACTCATTTTAACCCCATATATTTTGCAACCTATATTGTGTAACCGTCGTGTAACCGGCATGTGACCATTTTTGGTTAATTGGGCAGATTAGACTATTTTCACGGCCTCTGCTGTTGAAAGGTTCTCAAGCTTGCGAATACTGCAATGATTTGACAAATCTCTCCACTTTTCGCAATGAGTGGAAAACTGAAAATATCGAGAAAAATACCACAATGATGTTTTCTGGTATTCAGAAATCCTATCTTTTCCCCCTGTTCGACTTTCCTGTGATTTTTTTGTCTCAGGATTAGTATTTCCGCCATTCTACCACTTACTGCTCTTAAAAGTGTGACCAATTTAATGAACAGCCCCTTGTCGCAGCAGAGAAAAATGGTCTACTCGGTAAGGTACTCGTTTTACCTGAAAAAAAGTCGTTACAAAAAATCGTTTGAAATAGAAGTACTTTGCAAATATTCTGAACTGTTATTTTATGATTTGATACGTGAGATTTTTGGTCAAAAATGCTAGTTTTTACCAAAACAGATTTTCTGCAGCAAATAAATTTGCTTTCTTAAAGAAAATAAAATTATGGACCGATTTTTTTAAGCGTACGCTCTGAAAAAATGAAAGATTTACCTTCACAAAATATCTACGGAATCATTGCATTCGAAAATTGAAGAAAAGTCCGCAAAACTTCCAAATTTTCAGAAAAGTGTTGCTGGTCTGCAAAATTTCAAACTCCCAAACTTTTCTAATCACGGTTCAACTGTAAACAATTTTTCCAGTCATAGATATTTTGGTGGAAACATTCCCATTGTAATCGTCTGGTACTAGTATTATATCGGCCACTACCAAAAGGAAAAGGAACAGCAAAATTGAGTGGTGGATAGTGGCTGGAAAATGTTAGCGTTTCCTTAACTCGTCCGTTCATTCGTTTCAATGTGTTCTCGAGGGCGAATTTTTGTCCTACATTTAACTGACGAAAAACGGAACCGGACGGAATGGGGATTAGCTTCAAATGTGTGGACAGATAAGTTCTTTTCGCCCTTTCGCTTTTGTATTTGCCCTACCCACGATTTCCTTTTTCGATTTTGTTTTCAGGATGATTTCTCGGTCACTATCCCACTTGATAAGGGTTCCCATCCGATTTATGTTAATTTCATTAATTTATTGGATTTGAGGTGATCCCGAACTTAGAGAATATGTTTTTCTCTGCCAATGTCCAAAGTTAGTGTTTTTCGGGGAATTGAAGTTTTATCAATAGTGTGAAATAACTTTGAGATAATTTTATGTGTGGCAATAAAAGTAATGTCCAATCAAATTTGTTGAAATCTTGGGATCCATTTTAGAAATACAAAAGTTTGAAATGACGAAAATAATAAATTTTCTATCTGTCCTTAGGGAAATGAAATCAATGCCGGACTGATTTTTAATGCTTTGGATTAAATAAATGAGTTTTTGTTTGAAAATTATGCTTTAAGATTTATGTTAGAGAGCAAAACCAACTTTAAACGGTAAACAATTTAAAAAATTCTAACATATTTCTGATTGGGATCGCCTACGTCGTAGCGAAACCAATGTTGACCGACCTTGTCAACGGTTGACATAAATGCAGTTTAAATTCGATTTGTTTTGAAATAGCAATTTTTCACTTCTCTCCACCGGTTAAAAATCTTCGTAAACTCCCGGAAATGTGTTTATTTTGTTAATTCCATAAATCCCAGGTCAGCCACTAAATTTGATACTTTTTAATTTTACCTCAGAAATGAAATTTTCTCCGAATTCAGAGCATCACCCGCATAAAAAATTTACAATTACGAAAATAACGAAAAATGGTACAAATTAATATCATAATTAAGGCAATCCGAAACCCCAACTTTACTCTCAATTCTCTGTCCGACATAAAATAAAAAAATAAACGAAAAATACTTTATAAGAATAAAAACCCAACGAAATTCGTTTTATGTTCCCTATCTAAGGGTGCCAATTAAGACGGAGTCGTAAACACTGGCCCTTCCTAATCAATTTCCTTATCCGTATTTTGCCCTCTTTTGTTACATTTTCGGTTTGCGAAACAGTTCCTTGCCAGTATTATTATTTTTCCTATAAAATCCCACTAATTTCCAACGTTCGAATCATTCAATCAAGAACGATCCCTGACAAGAACATTCGTGGGTGGGATATTTTATGCGAACAACTGATTTTGTCCACTACTCCAAACGAATATCATCTTACTCTATCATTCAATTTGCCTTTCGGCCAAAACACTAAACTAACCTCGAGGAAATCCCCTTTATCCATGAAATTTGGGTATACTTGTTATAAAAATATTCCCTCTAACTTTCACTCTTCTTTGAATTCGTTTTCAACAAATGTTAAATGTTTGGCGCAGGCGGTAGGATATTAGGCGGGATAAATTAAGAAAGCAATAAAAGAATATAAGAAAAGTTATTATATGTTTAAGTCCTTAAATTTACAAGAGGGTTCGCGAAAATCAACAGTGGTTAGCAGTTAGAAATTAGAATGGAAATAGGTCAACAGAAAAAAAGGGGAAAATTGGAGAAAAACTCGAAAGATTCTATATATTTTCATTTTTATTACTGAGGGAGTGATTTATAATATTATTTTAGTCTGCCATGGTTATACCCTATGTGAAATTTTTTGGGTGTTTCACATCAGCAAGAGCTGTAAACAAGCATTACACTCTAAACTACAAGAGATTTTACTGGGAGCTCAGTAAAAAAGCAAACACCATAAAGTACAGTAAATATTACTGTTTTTCCCAGTAAATATCAGATTATATCCCTCTAAAATTCTGATACTGAAACGAACTAGAATAACAGTAATTTTTACAGTGAACTGAGTAAAATTTACTGGGATTGCAGTAAAATGTTAAAAGCCTCTCAAATGATTTTTAAGGATTTAAAATGCATTTGAATAGTTTTGGTAACCGTTTTTGTTTCAGACCGTATCAATTTTTATTTGTTATTAAATTTTTTTTATGTGCCTTATAAAAGATTGTGTTGAAAAATCTCTTACCACTATCGAAGATCGAACCCGAGGGCTCTGTGTTAGTAAACCTGTGTTAGCTAGACCATGGAAGGCACTTGAGAAATATACATATTCTATACGGGGATGGCCTTTACTGGGATGAAACAGTAAAATGCCAGGATCAGTTAGATTTTTTTTTGGAAATCGGGAGTTAATATAAAATACTGGAACGGAATTAATAAATTTCCAGTTAAAATTTAATGTTTTTTCGGACAAATTTACTGCGTTTCAGTAAATTCTATCGTTGTTCAGTAAATTTTACTAGGAAAACAGTAAAAAAGAAACATTTTTTTTTAGGAAAACAGTAAAAAAAAAATACTTACTTTTTTCCCAGTAAAATCCCAGTAAAATGTCGCTAGAAAATTTACTGGGAAAAAGGCGTTTGATTTAGAGTTTACTGGACCATTCGTATATTTGCAGTTTTAACCCCCTTTGCAACATAAAAAGAGATTTTTTCACAAGAACGCCAAAAACTATTTTAAAACGATCTAGGTACATAGTAGGCTTTTCAAAGAAAAACTTAGGAAAATGAATTTTTGTATGCCTGAAAATTTTGAGAAACCAATCAGTTGCTTCTCTCTATATTAATTTGAATGCAAATATCTTATTTTGTAAGAAAAAACCAAAAAAAAAAATGAGCTGCAAGCACTAATGAGATGCAGCACAATCAATTTTTTTTCTTCAAGTAAAAATGCGCTACAGGCAAAAATTGTTCAATAAGCTGCGCCGCAGGTAAAATCAATTTTTCGTCGAGATCAATCAATTTCTCGTCAAGATCAGTAGCCTTAAATTAAGAGCCTGCCAGTTGCCAGAGAGTCCGTTTTTTTCACAATTGTCCCTTTTTTCTTCATTTGACGAAGACTCCGGGATTTGTAGTCGTCTAAAACTCGGATTCAACAGAATGTACATATTTTTAATGCTACGTTTAAGAACGCCTTCCTTTCCCCACTCCTCTCCTTATTCACTCAATGACCTTCCCAAGTAACTAAATAGGGCGTAAAGTGGTCGTGGCGACTTTAACATTGAATCTTTATGGTCGCGACGACCACTTTACGCCCTATTTGGTTACTTGGGTTCATAGTATGATATGTAAAACAAGAAGCGGAATGAAACGTACTGCATCCAAGAACTTTATAAAAATCTTGCGTAGATGAAAATACTTTCAAAAAAAGCAATTTTCACTAATATTTGAAAAAAATAAATACGCCGCAACCGACAACTCCAGGGTAACCTGGGTTATTTGTATACAAATGTCTTATTATGTTTATCAAGAAAATAAAAATTGACTGCCATAAATATTTTTATGTATCTGCAAACAAAAGTTAAAAAAAGGTTTTTTTTAAATGTACTAAGACGAGAAAAAAATTGTTGACCTATATTTTTTCTGTTTTGTAGTTTTCATAAAAAAAATTTGCTTTTTCCTGATTTTTCTAGCTTTTATTTGTAATCACAACGTCAAAAATTTATTTTTTCTTTTTAGTACATTTTTTCAATTTTTTTTTCCGAGCTTTGAAAAACGCACTATTTTTTAAAGTCCTTTCATTTAAGACCTCACACGATGGTTACATCATTTGTTCGATTTAGACAAAATGGCATCTGCCGGCCGCTATTTTTTTTTACTCGTACATGCATACACACATATTGCACTGTCATCGGAGTTACATATCTGTGCAAAATTTCAAGTCAATCGGAACAGCAGAAGGGTGTCAAAATTAGATTACATGATTTGACCCTGACAAACAGGCAAGTGAAACTAAATAAAAGCTTGTAAAACGCAAGCTATAAAAGCTTTTAAAAATAATTAATATATTTATCTACAGTAAATTATTATGACTGAACATCAGTAAGGAATATCTGGAAAACCTAATCAAAATTTTGCTTGAATACTTTACATACAGTTTTCCTTACTGTATTATCGCAAAATAAATAAAAAAGAAAATGACTTTTCCGAGATGATTGAATGTGAAATAGAAATTCTTAAAGAGTAAACAGCAACAAAACGGCTGAAAGTAATATGATTTTGATATTATCATAGGATTCGCTAAAGAAAAAGAACGAAAATCATACTCCTACATAGAGAAGACAATTTTAGTTTGAGAAATAGTAAATACTGCGATGATGAAAATTCAAAAACAAGAAAATGCTAAAAAGGAATCTTGTTGGATGTAAAGAGGTTGTTTGACTTCAGCAGGATTTTAGGATTTAAGGATTTCTGGGGGGCATAAGAAAACGGATTTTACGGTATGCGGTAAAGATGCAGCATTCATGTAAGTAAAAAAGCCGGTAAGATGGACTATAAAAAATTCAAACTATTCCATCCCCAATTGTGTAGTACGTTCTCGAATTAGAGGAAAAATATCTCACCCAAACGGGCAATAAACGCCGGTAAAAAACGAAGAAAATAAAATAAGGAGTTTTTCTGCTTTTTCCGTCCATGTTGGTAGTAAACTCTGTAGATATACATATATGTGCAGAAAAATTCTTCTTTTAAACTTTTTTTTTCGTAATTTTTCTGTATTTAAAGTTGGGTACGAGTACATTCTCTTGGAAGCAGAGGTTTCTTACATTGCCGTTTGTTTGACTTCGTTTCATTTTTTCCAAACAGAATAAAGTAAATGAAAGAAAAACCTTTCTTTCTAATCCTAACCCCTCTTAGCCCCTGTAAGGGTTCGGTTTATTATTTTTTTCCCCCTTTTGAATATTCTTCGTTATTTCTCTAAAGTTCAACGGATAAAGAGAAAAAGATCTTTGAAATAAAAACGGCAAAAAGAAATGGAATATGAAAAAGAAGCAGCAAATTTATTCAGAGTATAGTGTGTATATACCTTAACTCCTTATTTTCACTAAACTCACCTCAGTAAAAATATTGAGAATTTCAGTAGTCAGAAAATTTTAAACACCCCCGCTCAAATCCAGTTTCTTTCTCACACTACAGTTAAGAATATCTCAGCGATTTTCCACAATATACCCGCCAATTCCAGAGACTGTCATCCTTCGTCCTTGTTGTATTTTGAAGGCAAACACAAATCGTTGCCTGAATTTCCAAATAAAATTTTCATACAAGAATACAATAAGTAGTGTGCTCCTTCGTCGGCCTGCCTTTTTACTTTGAACAAAAAAAAAATGCTCTGCAAAAAATTGAAAAAAAATCCTTAGAAAATGCAAGAAAAAATCAAGAGAAGAAATTGAAAAGGAGACATATTCCTTTTGCCATTATTTCCGTTTGCAATTTCATTCCTTTCTTTTGTTGTGTGAATTTATTCTGTTATGTGCTCGTTTTTAAAAATGACGAAAGAAACGGACTGAAATTGTAAAGGAGGCACCTTTTTTTGTAACTTTAGCCATACAACGGCTTTCTTCTTTAACCAAAAAGCAATAATATTCGCACACACAGAGTCATACACAAATATTATTTTATCCTTTTTTTTGTCGGCGTACATAGGCCGTAAGCGCGTATATTAAGAGAATAAATATTGAGATAAAAATTTCTTAAAAACGTCTTGACAAATACACAGAACACAATGATATGAAAATAACATTAAGAAGGTAAAATAAGAAAAAAAAATCACATTAAAATAAATTTGATGTAAGGAAAAATCGCCGTTCTTATTCTATGGAAATTTATGGATTTTCGTGGAAAATGAAATAAATAATGAAAGGTTGAAGATGGTGAATTTAATACTGAAAAGCAGCGATTAAGATCAAAAATTAAAAAAAAAGAAAGAATTGGTGAATTTCACTTGACTTTGTTGAAGAATATTCCGAATAATTCCATAGAATATTTTTAAAATTCTAGGCCAAAAAAACCGGCTTTAAAGTTTTTTTTATTACTAAACTTAAGATCGGATTTTTTTCTAAACTTTATGGTATTAATACAAGCCATTTTGAAGTCATTAAATTTCACAGTTTCTCAAAACCAAATTTCAACCCACCACACAAAAATTAGTATCGGAAGAACCCTAAAGTAGATATAGACGATGCGATGGTCGTACCGATTTGTGTTGGACCGATATCGGGCCGACGGTCGTATACAACACACACACGATACGATTGTAGTAAAACTCGTAAATTATTTATTTAAAATCGTTTATTCACACGAATTACTTATTCTTGCTACATACTCGCTTGACGAACTCTGATTGAATCCCTTTTAGATCTGGAGATGCCAGATACCCTCGAATTCCTTTTAGTTTTTAGTCATTAGAGATAATGCCTACACGATTGACTTGCGATTTTGATCGAATAATCAGTTTTTACTAGCAAATATCTCTTGAAGCACACAGCACAACAGTTGTGAAATAATATCGTATCGACGGTCGCATGGCAGACCACAATCGATACTATCTGCCGCATGCGACCTCAGGTTTTGCCTCGTCGGCGGCGTACGACCGTGCGATATCGGGCCCAACCGTCATTTCGTGCACATACACTATACAATTATCGTTTGCGATAGCAAATCGGCCCGACAATTGTACCGACCATCGCATCATCTATTTCTACCTTAAGATATGTACAAAAAACGGAATGAACGAAACTGCTAGCGAATTGCATAAAAAATCCGCCGCAGTTAAAAACTTTTACAGAAAACTTGCCCTGTAAGCGATAACTTAAGAACAAATTAAGGATCTAGGAAAAGTTCTGTACACAAATATGTGACCAGTAACCGCTTATGCCAATTTTCAGATGAACCTATTGCAAAATATTGTTTTTCCGGGTTTAAATACATATAATGTTGATTTACTATGAAAATTGTCTTAAATGGCCACAGAAATTTCTTAGGAAAAACAAAAACATTTGAAAATTTGTGGAAAAACTAAAACATTTAAATTTCGAGAACTAATTGAGAACTAAAGTAGAAATTGAGAACTAAAGTAGAAAGTTGAAATTTGGCAAAAAACAGGAGTGATATTCCGTAACTTGTTTCAAGCGTTTGTTTCGAGTTAGAATAAAAAGTGGTATTCGCTATCTCGGTTTCTCTCTTTCATTTATTTCGGTCAAAACAGAGACAGCGAATACTTCTTGTTCTTCTAGCTCGAAACAAACACTTGAAACAAGTTACGGAATATCACTCCAGGCTTTTATATCCGTCTTCCGAAACTACGAAAAATTCAACTCGCCCCTTCCCCCCTCTCCCATACAAAATATGAACGATTTCTGCGATTTTCTGGAAAACGGTGCATCGTATCTAACAATTTATAAAAACAAAAATTTGTTTAGAATATGATTTCGCATAACCGCTCCATACCTCGAAACCCAATCGGATCACCTCTTCTCCATTCTCCTATAAAAAAGTAAAAAAAAATTTGGCGATTTTCTCGAAAACGGCTCGTTTTTCGAAAAATTTGTTGAGACAAAAACAATTTAGAATATTATTCTACATGCCTCTGCCATTACACGAGAATAACATCTGACACTTATTTATCCCCTCCCCACTCCCACATCAATGGAAAAGATGTTTGCGATTATCTCGAAACCGGTTAATTTTTTCAAAATCGCCTTCTATAGGATCTATGAGACGAATGCAAAAAACTACGTCAAAATCGGATAAGGTTTACTGGTAAAAGTCGATCTTACAATTTCCGTCACATACATACATACGAACGAACACACAACACACACATACAGACATATTGCGGATTCATCGAACTGAGTCGTTAGGTATATGGTCCGAGAATGTGCGGGAATCCGTTATGATTACGGTTTTTCGAGTGATTTTAATACCTTTTTTATATGTAAGAAAGGTGAAAACAACTTGAATTTAATTTATTTTAATTAAAAATTCAAGTTTTAAACTAAAATGGGACAAAGATAGAAGAAAAAAAGTAAGATTTGATTAAATTTTCAAATCTTTTTTATTGCACTTTTGTTACTTAAACGGTTGCGAAATTTTCATACACCAACAAGTGTAAAGTAAATAGATTGCATCGAAATTAAATTTTTTTCTACTTTCGTATAAAAAAGCTTTCAAAGAAAGTATTATAATAATATGAGACTATTAGTTATTTGGAGTGGAAAGAAAATATGGTTGAATTTCGAAGGAATTATAAACCTATCTGTTCGCGATTTCTAAAAAGCCGGCATTCCGGATTTCCACCATCCAGGTCCAAACATTCTTCCCCTCTCCCTTCCGCTCTCATCTATACTGTGTCCCGGATTCACACAAAAAAAATTGGGTGACCATGACCATATTAAAATTGAGAAATGTTAAAAAATTCGGTGATTTTTAATTTGGCTCTCAAAGGATTTTTCTTTTAGTAATTTGAAAATTCTTCCAGGATCAAACATTTACATAAAATTTCATGGCTCTAGCCTAGTAGTTTAACAAACTAAGAAACCAACAGACGAACAGACTAACAGACTAACAGACTGACAGACTAACAGACTAACAGACTAACAGACTAACAGACTAACAGACTAACAGACTAACAGACTAACAGACTAACAGACTAACAGACTAACAGACTAACAGACTAACAGACTAACAGACTAACAGACTAACAGACTAACAGACTAACAGACTAACAGACTAACAAACTAACAGACTAACAAAGTAACAGACAGAGATACATTTTTGTAATAATGTTCTAATCGAAATAATTTCAGAAAAAAGTAAGAGGACGAAATTTTCCATGATTACAATTACTTTATTATGCTTTGTATAGGAAAGTAAAAATAAAGCGCAGAATTTGTACAAGAAAAACATATAATCACTTTGTAAAATTCTTCCCGCACTTTCATCTATTTCATCAAACGGCATTATTTTATCATCTTGTTGACCTATTTGTAGAAGGACATGCTGTGTGGCTGGCTGAAATCATAACTAGTTATTTAAAACGGCGCTAAGGGATATACAAGGACCTCTTAAGCCAATACCTAATGTTTAAAGAACTACCATCTCTTCAATATCTCACAGAAATGAAGCTAGAACAAGGACTTCATATATGAACAGACATTTGCGATTCATTTACGTAGCAATTTATTCATGTGAACGTGGATGATAGAAAGGATGCAAAAATGCAGAATTAAAAAATTCCATTCGAAAATCAAAAAGAAAAATTCATTCAGACGTCCTGTGAAACTTACAGCAAATGCAAACAAGTGAAGCTCATTTAAAATTTTCATTAGTGTAGACAGTCCTGCAACTCGTTGACTTCCCCCCTTCTCCCCACCAATCCACTATTAGGTTTTTAAAATTCGTGTTCAGGTACATAAGTAAAAGGAAAGGACGGACGAGGTGTAAAAGGAAAGGACGGACGAATTTACAAACGTCAGAGATTTTAAAAGTGTGACTTTTAGTGTTCATTTCCGTACATTTTTGACTGTAGATTACCGGAAAAAAGTAAGAAGAGCCATTCAGCAGCCCTCACTTTTCTACACCGTATTTGCAAAAAAATAAATCGAGCAAATAGAAAGTGACTAAAAGACTTTAACTATATCTGCTATCCTTTCATATTACATTACTATACGATAGAGAATGTACTGCATAAATTGCTATTTTGAAAAACGAAGGTGTTTTAACGAGTAAAACGAATGGAATACATTTGTGTCTAAAGCTCAAAATTTATGTCAGACACGTTGATTGTGACTAGATGGAGTGCAAAAATATGTATGTTTAGATACCAAGCCATATCTAGTCGTATTCTATGTGAAATACCCGCCCATCTACCTTGAAATCCTAGATTTTGTAACTATTTATTCTCTCGTGGTATATATGGTAAATGTTAGATAGATAAGTATATTTACTTGGTATTAAAGAGCCTTAAGGGATTTTCACTTCCTCCACTTGAAATTGTAAATCACCACCATTAGGTGTGCTATCGTAGACATCAACATCAGCATCGTCGCAATTATCAGTATCGTTTACTCTGTCATTTGAGAGTTTCCAACAAAACTCTGAAACCATTTTCCTTCTGAATTTCGTTTTCTGGTGTTGCTTTAAGGTTGCGATGGTGAATTTTGCGTTAAACGAAAGATCTGAACCGATGAAGCAAAAGTCAACACCAACTATAGGTAAAAAGAAAGAACAGCTGAGTCAGGAAAGTTCTAAGAGTTCCAAGAGTTCCAAGAGTACCAAGAGTTAAAGGTTAAGTGCCTTGAGTTTCCTTACAGTTGAAATGAAAACCCGATTTCTACTGTTCACTAAAATGAAACAGTTCTGTAAAACAATAGAAAATTCAACGAGAAATTGTAATTTTCGTTCAAGGCATTGTCAAAGTTCAAGATTTCAGTTCAAAGATCATGAATACCATTGCAAATGTGATCATTTTAAATGTCTACGATTGACTATTCAGTTGATAGTTTGTATAAACATGGTTTGTTTTGACATTACAAAATATATTGAATTTAAAAATATCAGATTACAAAAAACTCAATTTTTATAGTCTGCATGATATATCCTATAAAAGTATATTAGATTTAGTATACCGTTTGTAACGCATCGAACCAGTCGTGAGATGTCAAAAGATTTCGATAGCCGTATGTCTGTCCGTCTGCCTGTCCGTCTATCTGTCCGTCCGTCTGTCTGTCTGCTTGCCTGTCTGTCCGAATGTCTGTCTGTCCGTCTGTCTATCCGTCTGTCTATCCGTTTGTCTATCCGTTTGTCTATCCGTCTGTCTATCATTCCGTCTGTCTGTCTATTCGTCTGTCTATCCGTCTGTCTATCCGTCTGTCTATCAGTCTGTCTATCATTCCGTCTGTTTGTATCTCTGTCAGTCCGTCTGTTCGTCTGTCTGTCTATCTGTCTATCTGTCTATCTGTCTATCTGTCTGTCTGTCTGTCTGCCTGCCTGTCCGTAAAACCATACCTTTCAAAGGGATTGAACTACATATTTGAAATATTGTATAGTTGCATTTCTCGTAAATGGCAAGGCTAAGTTCTTGAACGGCAAAAATTAAACCATTCCTCTACCCCTCCCCCCCTCCCCTAACTCTCTTGCGCCCTAATTTCTCGAAAACAGTGCATGCTATCAAAAAATTTATAAGGACGAAATGTGTTTAAAATTTTACATAACCGTTCCATATATCAAAATCCATTCAGACCGATCGTTCCCACTCTGACATACAAATGGATGTTCTTCAAAAAAAAAATTGTCTGTTCTCATATAGAGTATTTGGCGATTGCCACCTGGCAATTGTAGCTTTTCTGATGGTCTTTTAAGCGAAACATAAGAAAAGCAAAACCTTTGAAATGCAGATAATCACACTCAGAAAAATGGAGGCTAACTCGACGACCTACATACGGCGTAATTGGCCTCGGGCAGGCGCGCGTTCGCCTGCATGTGGGCAAGTAAAACTGAGTTGACCTATGGTCGGAGAAATTCTGAAACTAAGCCACCAGCAGGTGAAGTAGGGCATTGGGGGCTGCACGAGTTGACCTTAGATAGGTTAACTCTGACCGCTAGTTGGCTTACAGAAACCTCTGTAAGGTCAGAGTTAACCTGACAAAAAGTTGACCTGGACATTTTTCTGAGTGCATCAAAGCCCTCAAAAAAAATTAAAAAACCTTGAAATAAAACAAACATCTTTTAATAAGGATAAAATACTATAATCATTACAGTAAATTCAAAATTGGTGTAATCAGGAAAGCCTTTTTAACGTTGGATTTGTGTAGCAAGACTGTCCCAACGCACACCAATTTTAAATTTATTCCAATGATAATTTTTTTTTATCTTTTTAAAAACATTTTCTATATTTCGTGATTTTTCATTTCTTCATTAATTTTTTTAGTTGAGATATGACAAATGTCATATCAAAAATGTCATATCAAAACTTATTTAAAGTTATTATGAATTAAATATTAAGGCGTTTAATTTCTTCAACCAACATTTTGTGTCAAAAAGAAAAAAAGAATTACATATATTGGCGAAAAAGATACAGCTGGTGTGAAAATATCATCATGTTATGTGGAAAATATCAAAAATCCCAGCCCAATTCAAGTTTTATCTGAAAACTCATTTTTCTCCAGAGTCTTGTGTATCATTTTTTCACAGTCTAGCAGAATGTGGTAACTTTTTTTTCTGTTTGGCTCTCATGCTACACGCCATCGTCAAGCCACCATCTTCCATCTCCATCATCACTTCCTTTGAAAGATATCTTAGTTTCAAGGATATAAACTAACCAGCATAAAGGACTTTTTACGGGCTGATATATAAGAGTAAACGATCAGACGTAGTCCTCTTGTTCACGGAACCTATCAAGCATTTTGTTGGCCAACAGAAGCCATCCATGGGTAAAGTTCTCAAATACGAAATGTCTGTCCGTTGAATATCGTTCTAAAGAACGGAAAAATTTTGAGTATGAAGTTGTAAAATAAATTGCGTATGACTTGTGTCCACAAATCATCCACTTTATCTTCTTTTTACACTGTGTGTATCAACTATTAAATCAGAATGTTATTCGTTTTAAAATGAGAGAGTTTTATTTTTCACATCATGCTTTATTGCAAATCCGAAATTAATTTAAAAATTTTGGACTCATAGATAAATTAATTTTGTTAAAAAAATTAAATTCATCAATGGCTCCTTAAACCAAAGGGTATATTAAATTCGCCTTACCGTTTGTAATGCCAAGATCCCGTCATCGCACACAAAAATTAATTACACCAGTGTATTTAGAATGAGAAAAAAAAATTGAATTTTGCATGTCCGTCCGTCTGTCTGTCTGTCTGTTAGTCTGTGGCGCGGATTGCGGGCGCAGGCATTGAGCTAGAGACTTGAAATTTTACGCAGATACGTTTTTCGTAAAATGCAAGACTAAGTTCATTAATGGGCAAAAATGGACCATCAGGGGGGTACCCCCAAAAACGAACAAAAACGTTTTTTACGAATATCTCAAAAACGGTGTATCTTATCAGAAAAGTGGCAGAATAAAAGTTATTTTTAACTTTTGTCACGGACAACTCAGTTTCGTGTTTTTTTTTTCTTAGTATTTGGTGCTAAAAACGATTACTCAATATTCAAAACATACTATTCTGTGGCCAGAGGCTTCTACGCAATTTTTTTGTTTCACCTGCGGCACATTTATTCAACGGTTTTCCATTTAGGCGCATAAATCTCAAACATTTTTGCCTGCGGCGTATTTCCCTTTATTGGTATTTTCATAATTTCAGTTGTATTCATTTTTAAAGCGTACAATGGCCAAAAATACGTAATTGCGTTTTCCTTGTTCTATATAGCTCTTATTTTATAGTTTTTTATTGTGTTTATTTTAGCCGCGGAACACGAAAGAACGTTGCACGAAAATGCCCCTTGACTAGCTTTTGGGTTTCACATTCGATTTACCTGCGTTGGAAAGGTAATTTGCTCTAGTTTCATCTACAAAAGCTCTTTTTTGGCGAAGAACTGCAGGGGGATAGTCAACTGCCATCTTAGACGCAATTATTTTTTCATACAGTTTTCATCCCCCTGCAGTTCTTCGCCAAAAAGAGCTTGTGTTCATGAAACCATAGCAAATTACCTTTCCAACGCAGGTAAAACGAAAGTGAAACCCCAACTGGTTCAAAAATTCAAAATGAAAGTTCAAAATGGGTATGAAAAACGTCGAATCCTGCAGGGTTCTTTTAGTGCTGCTTGCAACGCACTCCAGACACATCCGTTCGCTGCGAGGTCCTTCCGAGTCCCTACGGGGAGGAGGTTAGTTGCATAGTTAAGTTTCTCATAAGTGGCTAGGCTACGTTCTTGAACGGGCAAAATCGGACCATTCCTTCTTCCTCCCCATACAAACAAAACTTTTTTTTTGCGATTTTTTCGAAAACCTCAAGTAGTATTGAAAAATTTAGAAAGATAAAATGTGTTTAGAATATGATTATACTTAACCGTTCCATACATCAAAATTCAATAGGACCACTCCTTTCCCGTTCCCCATACAAATTGAATACTTTTTTTATTTTCTCGAAAACGGTGAGTCGTATTGAAAAATTTTTAAATGTAAAATCTGTTTAGAAAATGATTTTACATAACTTATTCATACATCAAAATGTAATCGGACTGCTCTTATCCTCCTCACCTATACAAATGGGGTTTTTATAAATAAACATTTTGTCGGTCACCAAATAGAGAATTTGACGATGGGCAATTGTAGCTTTTCTTGTTTTGTATCTAAAATTTATTGTTTCCTTCTACCACCCCTCAAAATAAAAATAAAAATCTGATCACCCCATGATTATGAATTAAAAATGAAACCAAATTAAACTTTTTGAAAAATACAAAAATATATAAAACTGTAATCTCAAGGATATTTGCAAAATTCTCTACATATATTTCATAATTTATCCCCTCAAAAAAATTTAATTTGTTCCTACTTTTGTCGTAGTAAAACAATTTCATAAATTGATATCTATCAGATATTAAAAATAGCTCACAAACTGAGCAGAAAACCGAAACAAAATGAAAACAATAATTCCTGGTATAATAGAATCCCATTTCCACTCCCCTCAAGAGACCAATATTTGGTAGCCAAAAATTGAAAAGGATAGAAAAACGGATTTGATTTAGTAGCATCAGGATTTATTACACAATTAATGGACGATTAAGTGTGATTATAAACTGGCTACGAAATTTATTACGAGCGATAATACTTAATCCGATTCACAATCATTCGTTGTTTCTTCATTGCCTTTTTTTTATCCAATGATTTAGTCTCTGAGCTATTTTTGGTCCTTTTTCCTAGCCCGATATTGAAACTTATCCGGAATCCTTTTGGTTTTGTTTTGTGTCCTCTTTGGCCTCTGTCATCGCAAATCATAACTTGAGAATACAGGCAAACTTCAGGAATTAAACTCTGAAGTATCACAACCACAATGAAATGGAGAAAATGAACAAATTTTCTTTATATTTTATCCTAAACGATTGGACTAATGCTGTCCCATGTTGCAACCAAAGGGTATAAGTTCTACCAAAAGGATTCTCCCTAATAGATAAATTGAAAAAAAAGCCTTTGCTTCTTGATCCCTTCTTAACCGTTCATATTGAAAAAACACGCCATAAATCTTATGATTAATAAACTAAATACTCTAAAAAGTCTAATTGTCCTGCCATGTTTACTCATTTCGAACAATAACCCAGGATTATGAAAATTTAAACCTAACATCCCTGAAAATCATTATTAATAAATTAAATCATCCATACGGAGATGAACCCCAACAGAACATCCATGGGTGGGCTAAAATTCGGAAAGAAAATTCTGGAATCCTGCGGGTAACAGGATTTGCGGTTGCGTCCAGAAAAATCTCATAAAGTTAACGAACGGGAATTCTTTTTTTCGTCTCCGGTTGGAAAAGTTAAACCAAAAAAAGGATATTTTCAAATAATAAAACTCTGGAGCCGCAAAAATATACTGCAACGGAAAGTGCTTTGACTTTTCCCGTATCACTCGAGCATTGCGTTGTATTTTTGTTGTTGTTGGAAATTTTCCGCCAGTGCCTATACCTGCGGTTAACACGGGGGAAAACTTTTCGAGTCCTTTTCAAACGGCTTCGGTTACCTAAAGCGTTGGACGGACCCATACACACTAAACCAAACGGAATCGTCTGAAAAGCAACTATAAAAAAAATTCGAAACAAAAAAACAACAAATTTAATAAAACATTATAATTCCTGCGAATGTTGATGCGGTTAAGATTTAAAACAAAGCGAAATACCAACAGCGAGCATATGGTAAACATTATGAATAACATAAAAACACAAAACGATTTTTATTTGCTGCCACAAAAATACTCAGACACTCAACATAGGCACCGGCAAATATTTACTGAAATAAATATCCTTTTGTATATATCAGACTTGGTCTTCATTATAAGGACTAAATACTTTTAGAAGAACCACTTTTTTGTGAGTAAAATTTATGGTGAACAAAACAAACAGAAAGGATGTAAACTAAAAGTGCATACAAACTCATACAGTACATAAATGCATTGCAATGAGAATGTGGTGCTTTTGCTTAAGGATAATACTGTGGAGTAGAAAAAAATATCAGAGTTTCTCAATGTGAGTTTTGAGATATGAATTGTGGTAACAGTTTGCAGTTGGAATTAAATTTTTTATGTCTTTTTGTTTTAAGAGGTTATTCTTTCCTGCAAACTTGTGTGTTTTTTTTTTGTTGCATATTCTTAAAGTACAACAACTTTTATCTCTAGAAATATTGAGCTAATCGGATGAAAATTATCGTAGATTTTCAGCAGCCGGATTTGGAGCATTTACGAAAAACGTTGCAACTTTAATCGAGATTTCCTCAAAACTATATGTTTCCAAAATCGGTGACAACGATTTCTCAATAACCACTCACCCGATTTCTTTCAAATTTTGCATGAATTTTGAACAAGAGCTTTTGTTTTTAAATTAATAGTTTTTTACAGTCAAAAAAAGGGCAAAAAATTGATACTTCACTTTAAAATGCACTTCATTTTGCTCGTAACTGATTTTTTGAAAATCCGGCCCGAGCCGCACAGTAAAAATGTTGTCTTTTAATTTAGTATAAAATTAAGTGATTAATTACGGCGAATTCTGGTATCCAGTAACCCAAGAAACAATTTGTAACCGTGGATACAAAAAAACCTTCAATTTAGGTTACATTTTGGTTACATTTTAGATGGTTTCCGAATAAACCCGCCAAAAACGGTTATTTTGAAACCAGCTTCTATATGGGGGTTTCTGAAACGTTTCTGAAAGGTTACAGAAACCAAATATGAAACTTTTGAGTTTTGTTACCATGGTTTCAAATACGTTTCTTAACCGGAATGTAACCTCAAATTGTTACTTGGGAAGTGAGGAAAAGTCTAGAAGCGCGATACGAGCTACCATACTAATTTTCACGTGTTTCAAACATTCCTGCCTTTTTAGTCCCATTCTATATGCTTATCATCGCAATGCGCGCCTGAACTTAGCGCCGGAAGGGTAAATCATCCGAATACGACAAAAGAATTCAAATACATCACTTGGGGAAGTTCTGTTTTTCCGGAATATCAAAGTATGCCACAGTGGATAACTAAAACATAATCTAAGATTGTGTTTTTTTTTCTTCCAAATAAAAGATAATATATTTTCAAGTTTCAATTGTCACTTACAGTCACTTACAGATGCTTAAACTGAATATTGCTTTAATATCATGTTTTTGTCCGCCTCCCTTTATGCATATTTAACCTGGTTTCATATAAATAAATCAAGGAATGAGATGTGATGTCCTGTGGTAACGACATTTGGGGGACACTAACCAAAAATTTAGTCTTGGTTTTGAATTTGTCATGGTCGACTTGGTAATTCTTAAGACTTATGACAAATAAATTCATTTCAGAAACATTAACAGAGTATTCATTCTTAAAGAGCTTATTTTGAGAATTCAAAGAACAAACAAAAACTTTCGTAAGTGCATTTGTTTTTGATCGAAGTTTTCTTTCGTTTTGTTATACTCTCGCTATTGCAAATAAACTACATAAATATCTATATATATATAACAGTTTGTAATGGGGATGATTTTTCTTATTTTCAAATTTTCTCAAACATATATTTTATCGTACAGAAGCTAAAAATATGGTTTTTAAAATTAATTTTTGGCTGTCAGAAAGTTTTGTTTTTCCTGACAACACGCGAAAACGGCTCAACCGATTTTGATGAAATTTTGCAGAATTAAGAAAGGATTTTTAATTTTGACTCCCCTCCTTTGGTACCACTCTCCTGATAATTTATGAACCATTCTACCGATTGTAATGCGGTTTTTTTGTATTTAATAAACTATTTCGCAGACTGCTAAAAACTACCTCTCTCCTCTAGTCGTCCACCCCCTCCCGTGTTATCTCCCAGACCACTGTAGGGGTTTTTACCTGGTTTTTACCGATAAATAGGAACTTGCAGGGCGAGTCCGAAGAACGAAGATGATGGAAAAGCCAAAGATTGACAGAACTGGGAATCCATGGAAAATTTTTTTTTTTTTTGAAAAGCTTTTGTTTAGCCTGCTTTCATATATGTCTGTTTGTTTGTTTGTTTCGCTGTCAGGGTCAAATCTTTCAATCTAATTTTGACCCATTTCCATGACAATACAATATTTTCACTACATCGTCCTTATAAGGTAAGGGTATGTCCTGTAAGGATAACGTGATTACTCTTTTCCTCAAATTTTCTGGAAAAAATCTCATCTGGAGGTTTTTGAAGTCGCTGATTCCGATTCTGACCTTAATAAGTCTGTAAGGATAACGGAAGGTCCTGTAATGACAACGTGATTATCCTTTTCCTCAAATTTTCCGTCTGGTGGTTTTTGGGAACGCTAAATTCGATTCTAGGGTCAAAAGGTCCGTATGAATGATTCAAAAATAATTTTTTTATAATTTTCGTTTCAAAAAACATGTTTTGAATATATATTTTGGTGAATACCCGACAAGAAGGAATCAGCTGGTCATTTGGTATCTTCGTACATATTTGGTAATTTCGTGCTTATATTTAGTGCGAAAAACCAGCAAATTTTTTAGTGCTTGGTAGTCAACTTGAATAAGCAGCTCTTAACATGGACCCTGATATGGAACGTGTCTTAAAATTTCGGAGAAATTTGACAACCGCTTTAGCCCCATACGCAGTAATTCATAATGAAAAACAAAAATCGGATAATCAATCACTAATAACAAGGTTTTTTCAAAAAGATTAGTAGTACATATCATATGTTTGTATTCATTTAAATATGTCGTTAAATAAAAACTTTTTTTTATTTTTTTTTTGGAATTTTTCTAATATCTCGGACCTAACTCCAAAATTTCATACAAAATAGGGTTCACAGTGCGCAGTTTCGATTTGCGCGCTATTTTTGTGGAACGTATTTACCGCGCAGTTGGAGGGATTAGTGTATATGTAAAACGTATCCAAAATACTTTAACCCAAGTTTTAACCTTAAAACGTTGGGTCCACATTCTAGTAACCACTAAAATATCAGTTTTTAATAGTACTTCAAATAGTTTTTCCACATACAAACAAATTAAAGTAATTTTATTCTCCTTTACAGAGTTTCCCTGCAAACATGTGCCTGATTTCCTTGAAATCTGAAAAAAAATCTATAAATTTTTCGTTTCACAGTTTGCGTTGCTATAATTTCGGGGAATTCATCAGATATCCATCACTGGCACAAATATATTTTAAGATTTATGTACATTACACATGAGCCTGGATGCTACCGAAGACAGGTGAACATTATTTGAGGTTTCGTGTTAGATAAATTACCGCAAACAGAATGAAAAATAATTCCCTACCACGTGTATCAGCCTTTATCCCCTCGTACTCCGAGTCACCTTCTCGATTCCATCTTTTAGATATTCATCTTAAACAAGAGTATATCTTTAAAAAAAAAAGCTTCTTTTGCCATATTTTCTCGTATCTTTTCCAATTCTAATATGGCTGTATCTGGGATTTTCCGTTTCCTGAACTGATGATGAGATATATGTAACACAAAACACAAGAAAAAGTAGATATAAAAAAGTGGATACAATTCAGAAAACCAGAAGACTAATTTAAAATGAAATGTTATACGAGAACGACTGGTTAGCAGCAGCCAGTCAACCAAACCACCACCAACCCCTAGAGCGACCCATCGCAAAAGGGCGTTTTATGTACATATATGAAAACTGGAAGACTGCAAGTGTTCGTACCTGGATTTCTGCTTATACTACAACCGAGTTAATACCTCATCCCAGAAACAGAATTTGTTAGTGAAGTAACAAAACTGCTACTCGGTGGATATCTTGAAAATAAAATGGGATTTGAAATGCTGAGGAGGCAAAATATAATAAGAATCGAGGAAAGAAAACTTTGAATTTTTTAAAGGCTCGACAAATATTTCAACGGAGGCATCGTACAAATCGGTAGACATAAATTCCACTTAAGAAATTTCCGTACTGAATAGATACGACTGTGGCAACGTTTCATGCACGATTTAAGTGTATGAATGTTTACTCACTACACATACAACACATGAACAGAATTTTGAAAAATACTTACTTTCAAAGAGGTATCTTGAAAATTCTCAAGATCACTTTAAACCGTTTTTTTTTTTTCTTTTTTTTGCTACTTGCCTTTGGAAATAGTGCATAAGTTATAACCGGGTTTTTTTTTCCTTTTTGCAATCCGAATCCTTGCACGAGATCCTTGTGAACAACGCAGCATTTCTCGCACTATGACCTCGTTTTATACCCGGATTCTTCGCACACATTCAAAAATGCTACACTCTAGGCTATAAGCATCCAAGGAAAAAAGGACTCACTTTCTTGAATAGCACAGCAATATGAAAAGTGTGCAACAAATAAACCCAAAGCTGATTCCCAATTTAAACCTAAACCTATGGATTTTCTACCAGATCATACACATCAGCGATATCTACGTAATGATATGGAATAGATAGCATCACACAACCCGAATCGAAAGAAAAAAATCGAAAAAACTTTTTTGAGGGCGAAAAATTGTAAAAATTCCTTATTTTTCGCCAGAGTTTCTTATATACGGTGACAGCGGGGAAGGAAAAAAATGTATTCGTCGTAGAAATAGAAGTGGAAAGTGAGCGGATTTAGTTGAGAAGGATACTCTCCGGACTGATTTATGAAAGGAGATTGATTCAAGTACTTTGGCCCTTGAGAGGATTATGCTATCATTATCGTCATCGTTTTTTTTTTCTTTTATGCTTCTCTGATAGGGAATCTTTATCCGTATCAGTGTAGATAGATTTTCAGGATTGTCTTTTCTATATCGAAGGAAATTACATCTCTTCGATTTTGCGTTTTTCCACCACCAATTATATATTTGTCGGCTATGCAAAAAAAGAAAAAAAAGCAATTTTTTGCAAGTTCTTTTAAGATTAGTAAAAACAAGAGCGAAATTAATTTTTTTGTATTATCCGGTTAGCTAACAATTACAGTAGAATCCCGATAATTCGTACCCCGATAATTCGTATGAATTTGATGGTCCCTTGAAATACGAATTATCGGGATTCTACTGTATAACAAGGGCCAACACTCATTTTGGTTTACGCGATATAGAGTATTTTTTAGGCAATTTGGTGCCGCTGAAATCGTATGTGACAGTAGTTTAGCTCTACTTCTTCAGATATAAAAGATTACTCAAAAATTCGTTCAAATATTTAAAATTTGGAAAAAAAACAATTTTTTTCCTTCATATCTCAAAAAATAGAGCTAATAGAGCGAAACTACTACCAGATTCTGATTCAACAGCGGCAAATTACCTAAAAAAGACTCTAATATTCATGGCACCAACAAGTCTCAGTATGCTTGAATTTTAAAATGTTAAATGTTTTGAAAAAGTACAAAAACCGCCCCCCCCCCCCCCCCACCCCCTTCTCCCATTTGACAAAAACTAGAGCTTAGGCAGCCAAACTACCGCCAAATTTGGATTCAGCGATTACTTTAAAAAAAAGCTCTATATCGCGTGCTCAAAAAAAAACAATATTTTGGTACAGCTGTGAATTTGTGGAAAGCTGTGTTAAAAGTTCGGTGGTTCCCCCTTTCCAACAGAATGTGTGACGTATTTCATGGACAGTCCCTGTGACAAAACAGCATTTGCTTTGCAAAAGGTGGCTCCATTGATAAAACATAACCACATCGGAGCACCATCTCTATATTAGGACATAAACTTTTCTACGTGTCGATTTAAAGATTTAATTATGCAAATCTAAATCTAAATCAACACGAAAAATCAAGCGAAATTTACAGAAAAAGACACAAACCAAAATCCATATTAATTAATCGATGAAATTGAATTTATTTGAGAAAGTTTAAAATAATTTTGAAAATTAAATTTGTAAATCACTGATTATGATAAAATCACATAAAGTAAAAGTTAACGAGAAACTTTAGACTATCAATAAACCTCATTTGAATCTACGTTCCATGTTTTAATGAACGAATTCTCTTGCCATATTTATATACGTTTTTATACATAAAATACCTTCTGCCAATACAATTTTCAACCAATTTTGTATCAGATTTACCAGCCGCCCTCCACCCCCTTTAACAAATTCATTCCCTCTTTAATTCTAAATAAGTTATCCTTCCATTTCGAATATTCACGTTTCCTTCGTTATACCAGCCAATATCGAGTTAAAATCCAATGTCTACCTTTCGTTATTAGAGTAATTCACATAAACATAACCAAAAGCATAGTCTAGGACAACATTAATTTCTATGTAGCGGCGAATATAAATACAAATATTTCGTCTCAATGTGGCATTTTGTTTTTGGGTTTGAAAAATTGAAAATTCTCGCTATTCCACTTGAACGCCGTTCTCCTAATTCTACCCCGACGACGTGTCTGTACCATCATCGGGATCAATGAAGGCGAAAACTGGCTGCCTAATGGCCGGGGGACGACTTGGGTGAGGTGAGAGGCTTCGTATTTCCTTTTTCGTTTTATCAAAAAACTTCTGTTTCCGCAATAGCATAAAACCCGAGACTGAAAAATTCGGTGAAAATATAGAAAAGCTCTGAGCCACACCACAAACAACCGAAGTCGATCCCTTTTAAAGCCGTTCACTAGTTTCGAAGGACTCTTTGTTCAATACGAAACCACGCAATGTTTGGCGCGAAGGACTCTTTTTGGAAAATTGAAAATACTGGTAGGTTGAGTTCGGTAACGAAACAATTCGAAAAATTTCGGTAAACTCGGCTATGGGGAAAATATCGTTGAAAACCGGAAACGGACTTAAAAGTCTGTTATTCGAATTATTTGCTCATTTTGTACAGAATTTATTTCAGTGTATCCCTCTGGGTGATTGCTTAAATGTGTAAAACACCTCTTTATCCCTTCAAATTCTATATTTGAACAGGAATGTGTTTATATGAGTATATGCGCGTATAAATGTTTATCATTCCAATTATATCCTTAGAATATTCATCCAGGATAAAATGAAATGAATTTTCTCTAAAAATGTTTGTCAACTTATATACGAAAATATCGTCCTCGATTTCTGTTCGTGTATGCGTCCGGATTATGATTTTAATTTTAAACTGAAAAGTTATGTTATCCTTAATTGAATCCTTTTCTCAAATGAATAGAGGAATTCAGTCCATCTCCATTTTCGGATGGTTTTTTGTGGGTATTTATTTATGAGGAAATTCTATTTTAATTCTATACATATTTTTATAAGGGCTACATTTATATTCTATTAATTTCATTTAACTTTAAAAAACACATTGAAGTTTTTCCGTTCGTATTATAATTTTGAATGAAATTTACTTGTTCGCATGATGGATTTTTCGCGCCCCACTAACATTTCTGTGATGAATTTTAATTAAAAGTAATTATCAAATGATTTTTTTACTATTTGTGCATACATGCTAATGTCATTACAAAGTAAATAAAAAAAAGTATTAAAAAACAAGCATTTAAAATATAGAGGGTATTCACAATCCTCTTCGGTATTCGGTATTCGGTATTTTCGGTAATATTAAAAGACTGAAAATATTCTGCTGTGAACATCCCACAGCACAGATTTGAGAACAGCGCTTTTATTTGATACGTGACCAAATCATGAACTGCGAATTTGATTGTAAAATATATCACATACCTTTAAATCCATGTTTGATGTATTCCTTTGAATTTCTATTGTGGCAACGGCTATCAAAATTGAAAAAAATTGCAGTCCGATGAGATAACCAGCGAGAAATTTTGACAACTAAAAACATTACTAGCGCCACTCGCGGTTGATTCTTGATACCGAATACCGAGGCTGAAAAACACGACTCGAGGCATGTATACAATTACCGAATCCGGTAATTCATTTTTACATGAACCAAGTTACCGTCTCGGTAAAAATCTGTTAAATTTGACTGAATTACCGAGCGGTAAATTTACCCGCATTTTAAAAGAGGACTGTGAATTCCCTCATAGTTAAAATCAAAAAAAGTAATTTTACGTAGGAATAAATATCAAGCGCCTGTTGCGTTTGTTGCCATGGCAACGGTAACTAAAGTTCCACGCTCTGCTGAAATGATGGCTCCTACTTGTTTTGCGCCTTCTGGGCGACTGTTTTTTTTTTGCTTCATCGAAAATCATGTGTAAATAGTAAGAAGAAATATTATAGGCTCTATTGTTTCTAGTCACAACTAGCCCCAAAAAAAACGGATCAACTAGCCCCATTTTTTTCCAAAATGTGAAGTTTTGCCTTTGCATGATAACACAAACCACTACCACACCACACAACGTTTTATGACTTTAATTATTTATTAAAAAATACTTCACAATAGTGGTAGCTTCAATAATTATCAAAAAAGACCAAAAATGCGAATACGAAAATATTTACTTACGTGACGTATAAGCACCTCACTAACCACAGGGACCCCCTCAACGTTGTGGTGGCTACTAAACTAGCTGCCAAGGAAGCACAGTTACTTAACATTACGCGACGTTTTCAAAACGCATACCTATCTTTTTTTTCATTTTGGCGCAATTTTGATCGGAACAACCTACCACGGGAACTTTCGGCCCCGCTCTCCCCTAATTTCAACTTAAAATTAAGGTTATTGTATTCAAGCCATTTCCATGCTCGACAAGAAAAGTTCGATTTACAGAGACCAATATATCAACCACAATTTGAATTACAAGATACCCATCTGTACATAATCTGTACATAATTTCAAGTCTATAACTCAATCCGTCCGACAGTTATCATGTAAACGGACGGTCAGTGCCGATTTGTCGTCATCGCAAGTACTTTTGTGTAATTCAATTTTTTAATCTGTATTTTAATATAATAAAAAAAAATAAAAAATTGAAGACATCGTCATAAAATTGTTAGCTGGGCAGATTGTTGATATATTTTCCATTTGGTCCAACAACGTTAAAATTACCATGAGATGTCAATTTTTAGATTATGAAATTTAAATTTCCTGTATGATACGCTAAATGTATTGTTTTCGTTAAAATTACTTTCTGTTGTAAATTGTGCCAGAACGGAGGTTTATTTTAGAAACTCGCACTGAATTAGCTCGAAATTGAAGGTGACATTTAATTTTCTCATGCTTTATCTCAAATTAGAAAAAAAAAATCTAGTCTCATTTTCAACATGCCTGCCTACGTTGATTCTGCCCCGAACAATCAAACTCTAAACGCAATGGCGTATTCTCCCAAAGGCAAGGAGATTAAATACAGTGAATTTTTGGAATCACTGCTCAATATTACAATCTCATCATTATTACCATTACACCCACCCGATTTTTCGTTGGATCTACCTTGGAGGACCATCCCTAAAATTCATCCCAGAATAAACGTGTGTCTTCCTTCGGTTCGTCAAAAAAAAAAGAAAAGATAAACTGATTCTCTTACATTATAATACAAAACAATAACATTTTGTAAACCCGATATAATTACCTATTCACAAACAATTACTCATATTCCCTCTAATCCACCGAAAATACACCGCCGCCACATTAATCTTGATGTTGGGAATGCTATAACCTCAAAGTATGTCGCCCATTTCCATTAATCTGTCATTCATGCTAATAATGTAACTTCCCTCATACTTCATAAAGGATGCGACGCAATGAAATTTCCACTAGAATGTCGAATAGAAGTTCGTTAAATTCATATAAATGTAGATGTCGTATATAGTGTTTAAATGGTGAAAGATACATCTATATGAGAATCTTATATATGCAAAGTAGGCACTTATGGTTCCTTTAGATACATTTAGAATGTTATTACATTATATTAATAATGCTCATATCTTCTCTAATTCTCTATAACAGAAGAGCACCAATTGTTTCAAGTGCCCTGCAAGCAAATATTCACGCACACAGCATTCCTTACGTTGCTTCGTGTGAATGAAATTATATGTTGATATCATATAAAACTGTAAAACAATTTCAAATGAACATCATCTTATGGCAACAGCAACAATAAGTAGGCTTAGTAAAATTTTCATATAAATTTCAAACAAACACACCATGAGTAAATTTCAAGTTAAAGTCGCATATAAAAGCATTTTTGTTTCGTAAACACTTTTGTATTTTAGTTAGGGTTACCATATTTTTTTGGGCCAATCCCGGACAAGACGAGTGCGAGGGGAAGGGAGTAGGAGAGGGTTTGTGGCGTCTGAAACGGAATAAAACTACAAAACTTTAAATTTTATTTGGACGAAACCCCATGAAAAATAATTAAATATGCGCCGCAGTCAAAACTTTTTAAAAACAATGCGCACAAAGCTTTAAATCCGGAGCTGTACAGTTCCAAGCGAAAATAAACTTAGTTTTTTGCTTTCTTTACATTCCATAAATCAGTTTTTCCCAAACGGGGGTACATGTACCCACATCGACTGGTTCCAGGCGTACGCAAAATCTGAAAAACAAAATGGCGGCGCCCAAATTTTGAAAAAGTTACCAGGTTTCGTTAACAAAAAAATATTTTGAATTTCTATTAATAAATTAAAAATTACCTGTGATCTACTTCTCAAAATATTTTGGTGTTTGGTTTGGTACCTACTCATGTTAGCTCAAATTCTTTGCAAAATCATTTTTTCGGAGAAAAACTGAACTGATGTGTTTGACACGTTTACTGCCGTGTGACCCATCGGTGGTTCACACGTTTTTTTTTTTAAATATGAAGTCGCGTGTACCACCGGTGGGTCGTATGCATACTTGATCCATTATCAGCACATTTCAGCACATTTTATACACAACTATAAATGACTATTTTATATGAATTCGGCTATATTCATTTTTTCTCAAAACCGCACAAGTTTCGAAATCTTTTCGAAAAACCGTATTTTTTCAAAAAAAAAATTGTTTGGGAGGTACCCGTTATAAGTACGTTACTTTCCCAGATATTAATAGAAAACTACGATTTTTGTACAACTCATTTACAAAAAATTTCAAATCGCTAGCTCAACGCGTTGTCAAGTTATATAAGATACGTAAAACGGACAGACCGACAGACCAAGAATCCGACAGACCTACAGACCGAAAGATCAACAGACAAATGCACGGACTCGGACATACTTATAATTTTGCCTGACACGTATTCCCTACTGGCCAGGAAGTTTCTATTTATCCCCGTTCTCGAATCAGTCTCGGTAATGAACACAAATTTTCCCTATATAACAGAGGAAAGTAAAAAAGCACCGCAGGCGAAATCTTTTAAAATACGTTTTTATATGGAAAATCGGTAAAAAAATGCGCCGCAGCCGAAAAAAAATGTAATTTCCAGCAATCCCCAGTTGAAGTAGAGTATTTTCTCAATATTTAGCAATCGTTTTTCTAGCGTTTGATAAACTCTAACACTAAATTGAAAAATCTAGGACAAAAGATTAGTTTTCCGGAAGCCGGGACAACATGCCTAAATCGGGGCCTGTCCCTGCCGTTCCGGGACGTATGGTCACCCTAATTTTAGTCCACACATACGTTAATTTATTATTAGTTGTTGATACTCTCACATTAAAAACAAAAATTTATACTTTGGTATTTAGTATCCTTCATTGTTGAAAATAACAAGTTGAATAGACGCAAAAAGAACAGTGCGGTACTTCATGCGTTTCACTCTATATCTACACTTTCATAACTTACAGGAAGACAACGAAGGCATCCTCAAACGTTGTTTCATCCCGAATTCATCCAGTTAATACCCATCAATTTTTGAGCCTCCTAAATGGTGCGAATCTTAAAGATTTTCAAAGAATCCATGCATGATAAAAGTGGTTGTAATAAAAGCGTTTTACATACATATGAAAGTAAATTCTGGATGAGTGGAGTTAGTGTAGTTGTAAATTTAGCTACCATATTCATACTTGATTGCCAACATTAATTATGATTTTAATTAAAATGTGCTAAACATGATTTTTTTACAAAAAATACACACAGTAATGTGTAGTAGAGGAAGTGGTGTTGTAATAAATGTACTCTAATAATATTGGAAAGACACTGTTGATTTTTTCCTTGACGATTTACTTTTAGTTCGAATTTTTTTAATTCAATGCTTTGAGGTCAAAAGAACAACATTTTGCCTAGTTCTAGGCACTTTAGAAAAATTTTCACATAAAACACTTTTTTACACATATTTTTTTATAAACTTTAACATATAAACTTTTCTTACAAAAATAAATACTAAATTCGTTGATGAGCAAATTTGTACAAAAAATTGTTAAAAATTATTTTACGAAATGCGCCGCAGACGAATATTTGAAAGAAAAATGCACTAGAGACAATAATTTGTGAAGAAACTAAGATGCAGGCAGGAATTATTGGGTTTCGAGGTGAATTTTTTAGTGATTAAGAATTTATAACAGTAGATTGCACAATTCCGGGACAAAAGTTTAGATTTCGGGAGGCGAGGAAAACATGTTTAAACACGAAAATGTCCCGGCCACGTATAGTCACTTGATGTATGGAACATATCTGCAATTGTGTGTTATCTAATTACAGGTGGCACAAAAGATTGTAAAATGGTCATCTCAACTTCAACTTCTTGACTTTGTGGTCGCGACATCACTTTAGGATCTCTTGTGTTACTTGGTGTGCCATACATCAAAAATGCTAGTAAGGTATAAAACAGAATTCTTAGAAGTGTTAGGAAATCTCAAGACCAATAAATGGGCCGAAGAATGTTTTTTTACAAATTTTCTCGCCCATTCGAAAGTCTGACCGGGAAAACAGTTGACTTTTTTCACCAACAAAGATTTTCTTTCTAAAAAAAAATTGATTTTTCCATTTTTTTCCAAAAACAATTTTAAATATATTTTTACCAAAAATTTCTTTACATTTTAAATTTGACTGAAATTCGCCGATAGCTATAGCAATAGATGTGATCTTCAAAATAATTGATTCAACTTATATATTTCTTCTGAGAAATTTCCATCAAAGGACATACCTATAGCTGTATCAAAAAAAAAGAGAAAAAATATATCTAGAGACGAGAGAAAAAAAAATACAAGGAATCCGCATGAGAGCTTTAATATTTAAGACAAGGCCATTATTCAATCTCTAACTTCAATACCAGAACAAGAGCCTATTTAACGGACATCGCAATAAATCGTTTTGAAGTAACAAGACAGCCCTTACAAGGGCCAACAAAGAATGGAGCATAGGGCAAATGTATGTAAGTATGTATAGGAAAAATAGACGGAAAATCTTGGGAAAAACCTACAACAAGAAATGACAAAAAGACATTCCAACAAACGAACACCGAACAGCCAGTCCCATTGCCATTTCATCCAATACACTTTTACAACTTCTTCGAAAGTTCTCTCCACCTCCGATTGGTCCCGGGGTCAGACGTCGTACTTTCCCAAAAATCGGGATGACGTCGTCACAAGAATTGGAGGAAAATTTCTATCTTGGTAGATGTGTTTCCGTTTCCTTCATCCAAAAACGAAAGTCAACCGCCATAGTGGCATAGAATTGGCATTTTATGGTTATACCAGGAAACTTATAGAAAGTCCTGTACAATCGTAATATAGGAACAAAGAAAAAAAAAACCTACTTTGGAACGGAGAAAAGAAAGAAGCCTACTTACTGCAAAGGGAAGGAAAAAAATTTCTACACAAAAATCGAATGAGGAAATCTTTACTTACAAGAAAAGAACAAGTATAGAAAGAAAAGCAGCACGGATAGAAGAAAAAAAAGGAAAAATCGAGGAAAATATTTCAATTTGACTTGCAACATAATGAAAGCGACTAAAATACGTTCAATTCATCTCTTCCGAAGGTTGTGATTAGACATTTGGACGTTTCGAATTAATCTTGCCAAGGCCTATAAATGTTAAAAACTCTCGACGAAAGTGGGATCTCAACGGGAAAAATCATCACCATACCATCGTATCGTTAACATAAGTTGATCTGGAAAATAGTGTAAACGACGTTGGATAATTTCTTATCATGAATTTTTGAGCGAAAAAACGTCTCTAATTTGCCCAAAAAAAAACAGAAAATTTTAAGAAAAGCATTTGTTTTTCGGAAAATTTTTACTGGTAAATATAGATAAGAATTCTTGCACATGCAAAAAATATTGACAATTTTTCATCCTTAAAGCTGTTCATAAAAACATCACACATACGACATACAAGAATATACACTCAGAAAAATGGAGGCTAACTCGACGACCTACATACGGCGTAATTGGCCTCAGCCAGGCGCGCGTTCGCCTGCATGTGGGCAAGTAAAACTGAGTTGACCTGTGGTCGGAGAAATTCTGAAATTAAGCCACCAGCAGGTGAAGTATGGCATTGGGAGCTGCACGAGTTGACCTTAGATAGGTTAACTCTGACCGCTAGCTGGCTTACAGAAACCTCTGTAAGGTCAGAGTTAACCTGACAAAAAGTTGACCTGGACATTTTTCTGAGTGTACATACAAAACAACAGATACCAGAATTATATGATTTTTAAAAGCTTTTATTTAGCTTGCTTTTTTGTCTGTCCGGGTCAAATTTTGTAATCTAATTTTGAGCCACTTCCAATGACTTGAAATTTTGCACACATACGGAATTCGGGCGACAATATATATTTTCACTACTTCGTCCCTGTAAAGATAACGGATGGTCCTGTCAGAATGTTACCTAAATTTTCCGAAAAAAAGCTTTTGGAATAAGAAGCGTTTAAACGTCTATCCACTAGTCCTTTGAAAATTTAAATATTGAGTCGTTCTCCGTCATGAATACAATACTTTCCCTCTATATCAGTGCAAAGTAAAACGAGAGCTCTAGAGAGGAAAAGTTCTCCGAGTTGTTTCGGAATATTAGCTTTTTGACAATATAAACAATTTTTAAGTGCGATTTTTTGAAGTTTCAAGATAAAAGTTTTTAATTGTGATCTAATTGTGATCTCCCAACAAATTTTGTTGCTACAATATCTTAACATTCAGAATATTGGAAAAAAAGCAAAATCAATTATGTCACCAAAGAAAGTTATATCACAGACCCGCGTCCACCATAAATAAAACCAAAGTCACCGAAATGTAGGACAATTTTTCCTTTTCCTTGGACATCTAATATTCTTTTACGTTCACGTGCGACCCATAATATACTTTTACATATATTTTTCCAGCCTATATCATCCATTTCAATACGTAGCGGTTATTAGCAATATGACCGACCGATTCCAAGGATATTTTTATCGCTGGATGGTTACGTATAAGCGTTTGACTCCAAACCTCATTCCTGAATTGATCAAGACCACTAATTTATTTCGGTAATGTCCGGGAGTAACAGAAAAAGAAATCAATTGCAATAAATTTATTTGGCATACGATGATTTTTTTTTCATTCTCTGCTCCTTATCCTTATACATATACAAATCCGTTTTCCTTCCTGAAGAAGTTTCAACCTGAACCCATTCCATATTGTCCGTTGCTATTTGTTAGTTAGCGTTACACGAATGTCGAAGTACAGACATATTTCAAATACAAAAATAAGGACCAACTCGAAACATACACACATCCAAATATAGAAAGGACCTTAACTACTGACCGATTAGATGGAATTCTTTGTACATACATATATAAAACTGGTGACAGATGGGATGGTTTTCAATAAAGCCCTGTCGGTTCCCTAATCGAATAATTAGAAGTCGAGTTAATTGCGTTTCCTACCGATTGGGAACCTAATCTTGTATTTTTGCCTCATTTCTCAACACAATATACAATTCGGTTACGGTTGTGATTTGTTTGCTTATACGTCCTCTTTAATAGTCAATCAAAAAAAAAAGAATTGGCGAAGAAGGGAAAATCCGAGGGTAAATCCATGAAAAATTACCAAAGAAGACGAAACAATTCAGAGAAATCAAGGTGGGAATAGTCCGGGAAAGTGGGAAAAAACGGGAATATAATTCAAATAATAGATTTATTGCCTCTATAGTGTAGTTCACAAAGATTGATTAAATGAACGAATAATTTGTCGACATTAACTAATATTAGAAATATTACGGAATTTATGTTAATTACACGATAAAGTTTTCTTCATTTCTGGTAAATCGAAAAGTAAACCGTTTACACATTATGGAATTCAACAATATTATTAATCAACATCACCTGCACACCCTTAATTAATTGAGAATCTGTAGTGAATTGTACAATTTTCAACACTATGAATATACTAATTGCGTATGTACTATCGTTAAAGGTACTATTCCACATAAGTTCAAATGGTTAAAATGATAAATGGGAATTTTTCATTAGTAGAGCAAAGGAACAAATTCCGGCAAAATTGACCTTAAACTTTAAATTAAAGCAAGTTCTCGAATTTAAGACCAAGTAGATAAAAATTTTTCGTTTACCTGTCAAAAATTTAAAATCAAAATTTGATTTTGCCCATTAGCCAACCCTTTTGTGAAAGAAGAACGCTGGAAAATTTTAAACAAATAAATTTAGTTTACTCGCGAAATATTTTGGTCATATACTTACAATAAACCTATCTTTTACGTCAATCTAAAGACGCTGCCGTATTTTTTTTTTCTTGTCCAGCAATTAGTTTTATGCACTACAATTATTAGACCAAATACAATCTACCTATTGTTTTTAGTTTGCAAGAACTATGTGGAAATCCCATCATATATCCCAGAGATCGTTTGCCGGGTAGGTTTCATTGGGTGAAAATTTTCATAGAACCATTACTTATCTAATAGCGAAAACCATATCAGAATCCATACAATAGTTGAGGATATGGCAGGAGAGGGGGTTCGCATATTGCGGGAGGTGTTTGCGTGGTCCTAAAGGTGTTTGCGTAGTCCTAAACGTGTTTGTGTGGTCGAAATGAAACTCTTTCGATCAGAATCCATTTAGTAGTTTAGGATATAGACGGATAGGGCATTCGCGTCACGCAGGAGAAGATGTTTTGAGGCGGCGAAAATTTACCTTGACAGTTGACCTGTTAAGGTGCCGCTTCACATCAGGGTAAATACGCGAGTAACTCTCAAAAACTCTCGAGAGTTACTCGGAGGAGGTTGTCCATTTGAGAGTTAATTTCGGCAATTTTTCTCTTTTCAAGACCAATATCTTGATTTTTTGACATCTTGCTTTGGCGAGTTCTCGAGAGCTGTTAGCGAAATTTAAACGCCGTTCGTATCTGGCGAGCACCTCCCCGAGAGTTCAGTGGGTGCATATCGACTAGAGAATAGAATCACTTTTGACAGCTCGCAGAAACTAGCTCGCGAGTTTTTGCGAGTTTCTGCGAGCGACTCTCAGAGGCGTGTCCATTTGCGAGTAGCTGCTATCGAGAGGTTCTCGCCGGCATTTACTCTCATGTGGAGCGGCGCCTTTAGTAACGGAATATCTCGACAACGGCTTGAGACACAGTTCTTGTAAAGCACCAAAATGTAGGAAATTTTATTGTCTTCAGCTTTCGATAAACATAAAACTCCTAAAACGCGTTGTTGCGAAGTAAATCGCAAAAAAGCGAAATTAGAATTTTTAATTAGCCGCCATTTTGTTTACTTCGGTTAACGGTGCCCCACCAAAAGTTTGTAGGATCGTCCCACTCCAGGACCGAATAACTCATCGCAGGATACTCAAAAATATTTAATTGAACACGAAATTTAGCTTTCGCTAAGAAAAAGTTTTACCAAAACTTTTATATAACAATTATTTGATCACCCCCTTAAAATTTCGCTCAGCTCAATTCACAGACATCCCTGAAGAATTCTATTGGAATTTCTCGGCTTATAAGTCATTAAAAAAATATAACAAAATGTTACATTATTTTTGTGGATGTTTTCACATCCAAAATTCCCCCCAACAGGTCAGGCATTTTTGCTCTGAAACCCTATTAGGAGCCTGTTTCTGGCATGGATGATGATGAATGCATCCTAGTACATTTTCCGGTCAATATCACGGCAAAATACATAAATCACCCGGCTGTGGTAATTTATCTTATCAAATAATAGTCAAATTCTACTTCACAAACAAAATTCACACTCATCTGAAAAATTCTAGCCAATAATTTTTCTATTTACAACTATTTGCATATCATTTTCAAAAATACAAAACTTCATCCCCGAACAAAATTAATTTTTCCGCTACACTTTATCATTTTTATTTATCTAGTGATATGGAAATAACTTGAAACATAAGATTACGATTTATCTAGCAAATACAATATGCTTCAACTCAAGGGAAAAAATTATTCCCCATCCCATGATTTTACATCATCAATTCGAGCAAAATCAATTGGAGGACTATGTATATATACTTTCTCAATAATTCTAACAAAGACAAAAACAACTTTTCGCAGAAGGAACCAACGAATATCTATAAAGAACTTTATGCAACATCATCGAAATTATTAGCTGAAATTGAACTCTAACAGCGAATCGCATAAACAAAGTATCAATCATCATAAAAAGGTAATTTAGCTCCAAACTGACTAATGTCCTGGCGATGAATTTCCACGAATGGAAAACTACGAGGAAGCAACTTTACTTTATCGATAAGATTCGCGTTCATATTCATTTTCAAAATCTTTGAAATCCTTTATATATCCACCAACTCACTTCCAATGTCTCTCACAACAGTATATAATACATATATATATAACATAGTAGCATTAACATTTCAGGCGTCTCTATATATTTAACACTTAAACGATATTCGATGTTTTACTTCCTGCTTCCTTGGCAAAAGACTCCTTCCTTATCATGCCGGAAACCGGGTAAGGATTCAGTCGAAAATCCTGAGAATGGAATAGAACAATAGAACGTAGATAAACTATAGAATAATTTTCAGAGCGCGTATAAATTTTTGTTTTTTTTTTCCCACCATTGAGTTTCCATTGGGAATTTTCATCTAACTAAAGGGTATATGAAGATAGATACATTTCGATCGGAAAGTCAATGGGAGGAATTGGTGAAAAGGATTCAATTCAATTCGATTGAGTTCAGTTGGTATCGACAAAGGCGAAAACACTATTCCACCATTGGAAACTGATATCGTTTTTAGCGTTCCATTCATTTGCCGCAGAGATGCTTTCTTGCTACTATTTATACACGTTCAAACTGTAAGAATCATCGCCAGTCTAAGAAATCAACAGAAAATCACCAAAACAACAACAACAAAAAATTGGGATAAAACAGATACAAAAACACCACAATACCGGATAAAGTCCTTCCGAATCTATTCCGAATAAGAGTCAAAAATCCTGTATTGATACTCGTCAGGCGTAGGTGGTGAAATTGGAGATTGTGTCGATTCGTCCGGATCGGGGATTGGATATTGCTGACCCCCTTCACAGCCAATCGATAGTCAAGATTAATGACATTTAGGTGGAATGCAATTTTCATTTAATCAAAGAGTAAGATATAAATCTTACTTCCAACACTTTGAGAGCAAGATTCTAAGGACAATGCTATCTACGGAGGAATGTACTGTGGAAAATCTTGAATAGAAATATAGCAGGAGGCTTTTTAAGGGGCTCTAACCTTTGGGATACTCTAAAATTTGGACATTAAGTTATCAATTTTTTTGAATCGTAAGAAATTTTCATTTATAAGCGAAAATTTAGTACTTGTGAGTTTGTATAAACATTACAGAATATATGATTTCTCAGTGCAAGTCGTTAAGTCGATAAATTCGCCAATTATAAGGAATTTGCCACATACAGAAAAAGAATAGTAAATCTAAATATTTTATAATGGGTAATCGTGACTATTACTAAAATAGCTAATTTCAATCACAAATAAAAATTTAAAAATGCTTTTATTTAAAAAAATAAACTAAAAAAGAAAAAATAATTAGAAATAAAAGCGACATAAATATTTATTATATTCTTTAAGCTTTTATCTCGCTTTTATTTCTTATACGCAGTGCCCAAAATTTTATTTTGTTCCTTTTTAGTACATTTTTATACCCGTATGGTGAAACCAAAGGGTATATTAACTTTGCCTTACCGTTTGTAACGCCAAGATCCCGTCATCACACACAAAAATGAATTACACCAGTGTGTTTAGAATTATAAAAAAAAAAATTGAATTTTGCATGTCCGTCCGTCTGTCTGTCTGTCTGTCTGTCTGTCCGTCCGTCTGTCTGTCCGTCCGTCTGTCTGTGGCGCGGATTTCAGGCACACGGATTGAGCTAGAGACTTGAAATTTTGCGCAGATCCGTTTTTCGTAAAATGCGAGGCTAAGTTCGTTAATGGGCAAAAATGGACCATTAGGGGGGGTACCCCCTATACGAACGTTTTTTGCAAAAATATCTCAAAAACGGTGCATCCTATCAAAAAAGTCCAAGAACAAAAGTTATTTAGGATATGATTCTACATAAAACTCCCATACATCAAAATCCGATTGTAACAAGTTTTAAAAAAATCTTATTGGAAAATTTGAATTCAAATGAAATTTTGATACGCCGTTCAATTAAATCACCATACGGGTTTTCAATAATTGCCAGATTGGCAATTATAGCTTTTGTTATGTTTCTTAAATAAAATCTTTTTTTTTTCTTGAAAAAAAATTGATTTTTTTATTTATTTTATTTTTGCTAGTCATTTTGTGATTAGTATGACGTCTGTTTATATTTAGTCACCGAATACATATCCTTGCCTTTGAAACTCCCTTACGACCGTTTTGATTCCAGAATCGGATTCAGCGACCCCAAAAAAAACCCGGATGATAGTTTTTTTCGGAAAATTTAATGATTACAGAACGTTCCGTTATATAAGGCTAACTTCTTAATGTCAGATACGCATTCAGCGACCCCAAAAACCCACAGATAAGATTTTTTTTTTTTTTTTTTTTTTTTTTTTTCAAAAAATATGAAGAGGAAAAGGAAAATTACGTTATTCTTACAGGACCTCCTTTATCCTTGCAAGGACGAAGTAGTGAAACTACTCGGAGTTACGTATGTGTACAAAATTTCAAATCAATCGGATGAGAGGAAATGGGTCCATATTAGATTACAAGATTTGACCCTGACAGACAAACAGAAAAACGGACAAACAGACAAACGGATAAACAGAAAAACGGATAAACAGGCAAATAGGCAAACAGCCAAACGCACAAACAGACAAAAAATCAATCTATATAAAATCTTTTACAAATCCCTTACCCTGCAAAGGAAATATACTTTTTACAAAAATCCACTTTGAAGTTTTTAAAAGAAATTAAAATTGCAAGTATTTTGGTGATTTCTTTACAAAATTTGAAACATGCAAGAACATTTATTTTCACAAAAAAAAACTAAACATAAAATCAAATTAAAATTCATCCCTTACAAAGTATATCTTCTTAAGTTGCTTAATTCGTTGCAACTAAAGTTTCTTTACCACATATTGCAATCTCATCGGTAAACTTTCAAAGGACCCCTTCTTGTTGATTAAATTTCCAATCTATAGAATAGAATGTGAGGACAAACACAAAAGTCACTTTTATTCTTACTTTGACTTGACACAGCCAATTGACCGCATAAATAAGTGAATACCTTTCACCACTTTCGGTGCAATTGTGCAATCGTCCAATATTCTTCATTTAATCCCAGACAACGTGGGGTTGCTGTGATTGTGTGTATCATCCACATACGATTCGCACCCTTAAATTTTCTTACCGTTTTCTTCATTATCCTAGATGTAATTTCTCATCGTGAGGATTTTCCTCTACGGACGGTTAGGACCAGATTGAGGGATCAAGGAGTGTTAATTAATCATTTTCGACTTGAATTCGATTTCGGTGAAGCTAAATGAAAATTAACTGAAGGACACAAGTAAGATATTTTCACAATGAGTTGAGAAAAGAATGAAACTTATTGGGGTTGGTGGAAAATAATTTTGAAATTAGTTCAGGCCGAACAAATCTGTAAGCAAAGTTCTAGCAAAAATCTTTCTAAAATATTACTAAACGACCCAATAACTACACTCTGATAATCATAAAAGAGTCTTCACTTTAATCGTTATGTCCAGATTCAGGTACCCGAGTGTCTTTTTGGTTTTATTTTTGGGATATCTTAAATATAAATGAAGTTATGATACCGGTGCTTCGTTTTATCTGAAAGGAATGATTTTCAACTAAATTTAACTAAAGATCAAAATAAAATAAAAATTTATAATTCCAATTTATGTCTAACCGCGGCATCCGGGAACGTGATCCGTGAACAGTGCGTTTAACATACAAAAATTTATAAAAACCAACATTATTTTCCGACAAACCTAAAAATACTTTCAACTATCGTTTTCAGACCCTTTTGCAATTATCTCTCAATCTATGGTACTAATATTTCATTTTCTTTTCAAAATAAACAAACTGTGACATTTTAATTTAACACAGACGTTCATTACTACAAATCTTGAAACGAGAATTATAAAATACTTTTTACGAAAACTTTGTTTTATCAAAAAAGAATAACAATACGGGTATTTTAGAATTGAAATGCCATTCTTTCTCTAGCGGAAATTTACGGAGAAAATAAAAAAAGAAGCTTAAAGATTGCACCAAGAGACGTTTTCTTTCTACAATCCTTCAATCTTTTCAATTTTTTCATTCGATAATAGAAGGAATTGTAAATTTATCATCAGATTCCAATTGTTGTTTACCTCGTCTTCCGGTAAAAATATTACGTTGATAAATCGTTTCTATATTGAAATCTTAAAAAAGAAGGAACGATTGTAAAAAAACAAAGATTATATCGATTTTTCTACAGTGAAACGTTTTAATACAGTGAAATGTTTCTAACCCGAACATTAGATAAATCGAAAATAGGCCTAGAGGAACATTTTTAAGGTTACTCGATTTCAACTGGAAGCAGATTTATGGGAGGGCGGAGGGATGGAAGTTGATCCTGGAAATACTCTCCACAAAATTTAATTGAAATCGGTTTGACCATTTTAGCATAATAACAAAATATTAGTTGTGATCAACACAAAACTTTCCTCTGCAAGATTTAATTTCGGAAAAATATGTAAAAGGTATTTTTTTTCAAATATCTCGAGAACCGTTAAAGATACAAGAAATCTTTAAAGGAAAAAATGCAGGAAATTTTCAAAACTTTATTTTAAAAAAATGAGGGTCGGCGGGGGGGGGGGTGTCCCGTTATAGCAAACGTTACTTTTCCAAAACTTTATGAAAAACTACTATTTTCGCAAAACTCATTTACAAAAACGTTCAAGTCGGTAGCTCAACACGTTCTCGAGTTAATTCAGATACGTAAAATGAATAGACCGACAGACAGACAGACCGACAGACCGACAGACCAACAGACCGACAGACCGACAGACCGACAGACCGACAGACCGACAGACCGACAGACCGACAGACCGACAGACCGACAGACCGACAGACCGACAGACCGACAGACCGACAGACCGACAGACCGACAGACCGACAGACCGACAGACCGACAGACCGACAGACCGACAGACCGACAGACCGACAGACCGACAGACCGACAGACCGACAGACCGACAGACCGACAGACCGACAGACCGACAGACCGACAGACCGACAGACCGACAGACCGACAGACCGACAGACCGACAGACTGACAGACAAACAGACAAACAGACTAACAGACTAACAGACAGATGTATAGAGACATCCTCATAATTTCATTTTTTTTTCTTATTTGATCAAAGCATTACCAAGAACTGGCAGCCCAAAAAAGTTCGAGCTAATAAACATACGACGCCGAAAAATTTCAAGCGCCGTCCTAAAAAAATGACGCCCTAGGCGGGCGCCCTTAGGTTAGATAATTTTTGTGTTTTGTTTTCCAAAAAAAAAAAGTTTTCGTCAAGTTCCACAAAATATACATTATTCTGGCAATAAAACTAGATTTTTTTTGCAAAACAGATTTTTTTTCTCAAATTGATTTTTTGGAAAGTTAACCTTGATTTTTAGCAAAGTCCAGTGGGGACACGTGCCCTCCGCCCGTTGCCCCGGTTTAAAAACAGGATGGCTTAACTTGGGTCTTTTTTCGAAAATTAATAAAAAAAAAGTGCTTTAAAGAAATTTTAAAGAATTGAATTTACCATAAAATTTATACATTTTTCATTAAATGAAAATCTAAACTGCTTATCTAAACACGTTCCTAAAATTGCTATCTCAGAATTAGAGCGTACAGCAAACGCTCGCCAAATCCAATATGATGTAAATATCAGTAAACAAATTCCCTCACACGTAATTTTAATTCAAATTTTAAACAATTTATCCCCGATATGATGGCAAGCCAAGGTACTTTCGGCAAGAACAAAAGGACACTGTTTAAGACCAATTTATAGACTTGATTAACATAAGGACGGCGTATATATATATAAGAGTTCATCACTTCTGTTATCCTTCAATGTCCATCAATCTTGATATCTAAATGTACTGACACGTGAAATTTATATCTTTCCATCTGGGCTTCAATTCGCTCATTACGTTCCTTGAATCCACATCCAGCCATCTTCAAAAGCAACTACTGTGCGTATGTATATGTGTGTGTGTGTGTGTTGGTGCGTAAGGATCGCACTTTCGAAGACCTTTTGACGTACGTGGCAGTTACAAAGTGCTATAAAAATTTCCTTCTACTATAAAGAGTAATACGGACTGGGAAAGGATCGAGTGATTAACATAAAATTCTATACAATTTTCTATTCACTCTCTTCTCCTAACTGCCACATAAATATACAACGGAGATTGTCATTATCCCATGATTACTTAAAAAGGACTTCCACATGACAACACATCAACATAAATTTATCCTTGAATTTAAACTAAACATCCTTCGTCGTATTAAAGGCAAGTATGCCGCCGTTAATATCCCCACATCTCCAACTGCTTCACCTTTTCAAAAGTAATAATCATAATAATAAGCGATAGGCGAACGCCTTTAAAAGACGGCTGTGCTGAAAAGGACCTCATCTCATATTATTTTGCTAGTTTTACATTCAGACCATTCACACATCCATTCATTGATTTCAACTATACAAGTATGACTACTAGGACATGTTTTAAAAAAAATTGCTTGAAATCAAACAATTTTTTATATATTCTTGACATCAAGAAAAAAATCAATAACACAAGCAACAAAAAACAGTTAATCAAACCTCATAAGGAGGATAAAATTCTTCACACATTTCACGCTAAAGATTGTGAAAAAATATGACGAGGGGGGCAAAGGGGGATTTGAAAAGTCGAAAATTGGCGTGACTTATTTTTTTTCGAATTTTTTTTCTGTCGTTGTTGTATTTTTTTTTATTTGACAGATTTTAAAATAATCGACCGATTTTGCTGAAATTTTTGAATAATATCGGCTGAGAGGAGACCCAGAGAGAAGACGTTTTTTCACAAATCGTTTAGTAGGATTACATTCTTGTTTGACTTGCTGTCTGTCTTTCTGTCTGTCTTTCTGTCTGTCTTTCTGTCTGTCTTTCTGTCTGTCTTTCTGTCTGTCTTTCTGTCTGTCTTTCTGTCTGTCTTTCTGTCTGTCTTTCTGTCTGTCTTTCTGTCTGTCTTTCTGTCTGTCTTTCTGTCTGTCTTTCTGTCTGTCTTTCTGTCTGTCTTTCTGTCTGTCTTTCTGTCTGTCTTTCTGTCTGTCTTTCTGTCTGTCTTTCTGTCTGTCTTTCTGTCTGTCTTTCTGTCTGTCTTTCTGTCTGTCTTTCTGTCTGTCTTTCTGTCTGTCTTTCTGTCTGTCTTTCTGTCTGTCTTTCTGTCTGTCTTTCTGTCTGTCTTTCTGTCTGTCTTTCTGTCTGTCTTTCTGTCTGTCTTTCTGTCTGTCTTTCTGTCTGTCTTTCTGTCTGTCTTTCTGTCTGTCTTTCTGTCTGTCTTTCTGTCTGTCTTTCTGTCTGTCTTTCTGTCTGTCTTTCTGTCTGTCTTTCTGTCTGTCTTTCTGTCTGTCTTTCTGTCTGTCTTTCTGTCTGTCTTTCTGTCTGTCTTTCTGTCTGTCTTTCTGTCTGTCTTTCTGTCTGTCTTTCTGTCTGTCTTTCTGTCTGTATTTCTGTCTGTCTTTCTGTCTGTCTTTCTTTCTGTCTTTCTGTCTGTCTTTCTGTCTGTCTTTCTGTCTGTCTTTCTGTCTGTCTTTCTGTCTGTCTTTCTGTCTGTCTTTCTGTCTGTCTTTCTGTCTGTCTTTCTGTCTGTCTGTCTTTCTGTCTGTCTTTCTGTCTGTCTTTCTGTCTGTATTTTTTAATTTGTGTCGTTCTGCCTGCCTGTATATCTGTCTCGCTATCTGTCTCTCTTTTACTGTCTGACATTCTAAATGATTGCAATTTCCTGGAAAACTGGGCAGAATATCGAAAAATTTATAAGAATAAAATGTGTTTAGAATATGATTTTACATAACTCTTGCATACACTTAAATCCAAGCGGACTACTACTTTTCCCTCTACCATACAAACGGAAAATTTGCTTTCAAAATTCGATCCAAAATTTGCATATAGAGTTTCTACCGTTTTCTTATATTTTTGGATACCTAACTTAAATTTGTTACATGGGATAATTTCGTCACACATGTGTACATCTATCGTTCAATTCAGTCAAATCCTC
Source organism: Chrysopilus asiliformis (assembly GCA_964034945.1). Lineage (NCBI taxonomy): Eukaryota > Metazoa > Arthropoda > Insecta > Diptera > Rhagionidae > Chrysopilus > Chrysopilus asiliformis. The sequence goes on along the minus strand of OZ035962.1, from coordinate 5,470,609 downwards.
CCCTCATCCTGCAATAATTCTTTCAGCTCGTGTTCACCCTTAATTCCAATGCTATTCAGAAATCATTCAATAATGCTAAGGAATTTATCTAGTAGCTAACTAATAACAAAAGTAGATAGCTAACTAACTAAAAGATAGTCAAGTACGAAAACTTTCCTATTTTCTATAGATTCCAACATTAGTACGTGCTCATGTGTAAGAGTGTCTCGAAGATTAGATTAATTAATGGTACATTGAGATAAGGATACTTTTAACCTTTCATGCCCCATGCCCGCATTCAATATACGACTATAATTTCTATACCCACTCAATACCATAGCCGCCATCATTTCACCATCGTCTCCAACATTTAATGTATTTTAGTGTCCTATTAGTGCCCTATCTAATGTATAGTGAAAAAAGGATTAAGGACCTTGTAGATAGTTCAAACGAAATGAGGATTCGCCTATTCTCGCAGCAGTTAAGCTTCTCAAAGTTTACTTTTTGCGATGTTCCAATGCGTTCACTTTATGGGTGGATAGATATTAAAATCCTCATACTCTTTCTCCCCCCCAAAATACGTTTTTATTCCACTACACTCACACCACATCTCTTAACGGTTAACTAGGATCACTTAAGATCCGTCGATTACATACCCAGCACGTTATTCAGTCTCTATCAAAGCATATATGGCCGCCTATTTCACATCAAAAAAGGATGTCAAGGCAAAGATTTCAGCATGTGTATTTCTAAAACGGCAATTCGTACGTTAAAATCCTTTAAAAGTATTTTCGCATTGAAATGATACTTCTTTCGATACCCCAGAGAGGGTCGAATGGTCGACGGTTCGTTCTGCGGCTTGGTTTTCACTAAAGCTGATTTCAAAGGATGAGAGCGAAATAGTCCCGGGAAATATCCTCGCACGTAGATGCCCTTAATATTTTTTGAGACAGAACAAAGGCGAATGGGTTTAACTATTGGCTGATATATCTATCAGTGATGTTGCTCTGTGTGTCCTTCAATATTTGATAGTCGATGAGAAGTTTGTATCGTTTCTATTCAATTTTTGAATCTTTATGGAAAGGATTATGAAGGATCATAGATTCCAGCTTTTCACCTTTAAGTAGTCATTTATTTTGATAGCTTCGGTTACTATATTGGTGACCGTTCTCTTTAAATGGTTTAGATTAGGATGAAATATCACTTTATGAAGCAACGGTGAAGTTTTAAACCGAACGATGACGGTGAAAAATGTTGGAAATTTTGTTTCCTTTAAATTTAGTTTTATGCATTTAATCTGAAAAGGACAGAATTTTCGAGATATTTTCAAAAAAAAGTATTAAAAAAAATAATAATGGTTACCATTACTATTTCAATATAGAAAACTACAATTTTGGTAAAACTCGTCCACAAAAAAATTGAAGTCAAGTCGCCAGCTCACCCTATATTTGAACTATTTAAGATATATACATCGGACAAACCGACAAACAGACCGACAGACAGACCAACAGAAAGACCGACAGACAGGCCGACAGACAGACCGACAGAAAGACCGACAGACAGACCGACAGGCAGACCGACAGACAGACCGACAGACAGACCGACAGACAGACCGACAAACAAACAGATGCACTGACATAATCATCATTTATTCTGAAACCTCATCTTTTTTCAGGTCCTTCTTACTTACGTAGAGGAAAATGAAAAAGCTAAAGCTAAGTTCAAGCTCTGATTCAAAAAACAAGCCTAGCTTTTCAAAAGGTTTTTTTGGTTACTAAAGAGCAATTTTGAAAAGGTCTTGACTTTTCAAAATGTTTTGTTTGAAAACCGCTTTACCGATTAAGCTGAAATGTTTAGGTTATATCTTCTTTTTTAGGGTAATCTTACGTCCCATATTCGCCAAGGATTTACGCATTTTGTTCCGGCATCCTGGAATCTAAAATTTTACCCCGGATCATTCGATTTAGTTTTGAAACCGAAGATTTTCGCCTGCGGCGCAGTATTTCCATTAGTTTCTACCTCCATCGTGTCTTTATTTTTAAAAATTCACCCGCGGCGCATTTTATCATAAAATATTTTTATAAAAAACTAAACTGATATATTTACAAACTTTATGAATGAACGAAGTTTAAATTACTTAAAATTGTTAACTAAGCATGTATTGTATATATTCTACGTTTTTTACTAATCAGCTATCTTTAGAGTTATTATATGTTATTTGTGGCCCAATGTAACTCTTCTTCTCCCAATGCGGCCCAAGAAAGCTAAAAGGTTGGACACCCCTGTTTTAAACATTTTTCTGTGGCAAAAAAATCTTTTTTTTTCCATCCATGAAATGATCGAAATCAACCCAAAATACAATATCAAGGAAAATATATCGAAATTCCAAAATTGGAAAAGCCGTGAATGATTCAATATTCATACCAGCAATGCATAAAATTCACCAAATATTTAAGCAATGTAGAAAATTACATTCAAATGTCCACGTTGAGCTTTGTTAAACAATAAAATCATGTTAATCTTTAACCGAATTCAATCAATGACATTCCTACCTTTTCAAATACCATAAAACTTTCCATTATTCAATTTAGTTTGCAAAGTTTTATTACTTCGATTTATATAAGTTCATAAACTTAAATTGTGTATACAGTCATATTAGTAAATGTTACCTTTTTTCGATATTCAATCGTAATGGTCAACCAACCCGTAAAGATTTGAATACATATTTTGTACACCTGATAGAGCGTTGCCTTTTACCAAATACCTTTTACCCCTTTATTTTATTATATTCTGAAAGTCAAGATACCCTCGAATAAGGATAAAGTTTTTCAACAACAATAACAGACATACAAAAGATACTCAACATAGTTTTGAAAATTGCAATATTCAGCTATGTGTATTCAAAGCTAGGTAAATGGAGAAGAGAAATGAAATAAGGATTTTCGAAACACAATAGAAATAGAATTTTTATATGAAGATACTGAAATACAAACGTACTGTGAAACTTGCATAGAATAGAATCTTTGAAATTTTTCAGAAAAGTCCATATAAAATTGAATTATTCATTTTTCTTATGAATGAACGTAGTAAGAAAGTGCATTGGAATCTTCATGTTTTGCCTTGCATCAAAAAAATTTTTTTATTTTTTTACCAAAGAGCCATTTTGAAAAATCATGAAGGCCAAAAGATGTTACATAACTTTTCCACACATAAAAATGCATTTGAAAATAAGAGTTTTTGGTGATTATCTCAATAATATATGGACGAGATTTTTTCAAATTCCTGAGCAAATCGAACCCATGGGTCTCAGATTTGGCCGAAAATTACCCATACAGGTCAGTTTTTAGATTTTATCAACAAAGATGAAATCGGAAAAATTTTAGCCCGCCGATTTTCTGGAAAAATTAAAAACTAGTTTTCCAATCTTGCCAAAATTCCCTTGTTTCCAAAAATTTAATTTCGAAAATGGTTTATCGGAAATATGCGATTTAATTAAAAAATGTCTTGGGAAGGGAAGGGGTAGCGGGAGAGGAAGGAGTAGTCCGATTGGCTTTTGATGTATGTAGTTATGTAAAATTATATTCTAAACACATTTTCCCTTTAAAAGTTTTCAATTTGACTCTCTGTTTTCGGGGAATCGCAAAAAACCCAATTTGTATTGAGAAGAAGGTAAGAAATGGTCAGATTTTGCTCGTAACTTTCGAAAGATTTGAGCTAGAGACTTGGAATTTTTTACAGAAACGCAACTATAAAAAATTTCAAGTCTCTAGGTCAATTCTTTCGAAAGTTACGGTGTCCATAGACAGGCAGATAGACAGACAGACAGATAGACGGACATGCGGAAATTAAAATCTTTTATGATCCCTAACACCCTGGTGTAATTACTTTTTGTGTCCGACGACTAGCTGGATGCGTTAAAAACGATTTACTAAATCTAATTAGAGTATAATTATACGAAAAAGGTATCATCACACCCATAGATGGATTAGTCTATGTTTTCTAAATAATATTCTATCGTAAAAAAAATTCTGATATGCAGATTTCACTGTATATCAGATCCAATATCCACCCAGCATCGATATATTCAAGTTCTTCATCTACATATATTTATATCTATTACTAAGAGTACAATAGGATCACTAGGCATATATCGATACAAATGTGGATACATTTTATATTGAAAATGGCATGAAATCGTATATAAGACCTTATTGACACAATAAAACCACACAACCTTTCAGACTATAATGTTGGTAATTTATTCAATAATGGAACAAGTTGTAAGTAATTTTACTCTTACCAACTTTTCTTATGGTTGACTAGCTGTAAATATGTCCTTTTTAGGGATAGGATATCACCGCCACCCATCACAAGTACGCCCATACTAGAATTTTATAACCCCGTACCACAATCTCGAAGATATTTCACTCTTTCTTACTAGGGTTGCTTAAATTATGTACATCTCTTTCACTTGATTCAGCATCGGTCGACTTGTATAGAATGAAAATTTTTGGGCATTTTCATGCTTGTGATCAGATTCGGACCACTCCTTATCGAAAATCACAGCAATAAAGTTACTAAAGTAGAAAGTGGTAAACTTCTTATTGGACTGAGCAAATTAACGTATTGCTATGCTATAAAAGTCATTCAAAGGACTTTCATATACTTCACCACTTTGCCTTTCATTAAAAACCCCTACTCATACACACACACAGGCACTATTCTGAAGAGCATTATTCAAATAATTCTTAACTCACCAACTTCAATTTGCATTCATAGATAGATTTTGTAGTAGATATCAACCTCAGAACAGACACAACCACAGAAATTTGAGAGGCAAAAAAACAAATAGTCAAATGAATAGAATTCTCCAAAGAAAACTTCCCTTCTTCATCACCGAGCATAACATCGTCATTATGATGACCATTTTTGTCATACTCGCCCTAAGGATGCAAAGATACAACGGATAAATGGCTAGTTTGCTTACGATACTGAAAAATATACAACTTTCGCGTACATTGGCTAAATTACACCATTGTGCCCAGATTAAATGTCAATTTTGAGTCTTGTATTCTTTCTCCCAGCAATGGTTATTTTTTTTTTCTCGGATGATTTTCCTATCCACCCCAAAACCACTACTAGCGTCAAATCTAAGTGGTAAACGATATTCCTTTGAATTTCGATTGAAACTGATATCGAAAAAAAAGGGTTCGCAATTCAGTATTCCTAGCTGGCTATGAAAAATCCAGGAGCTATCCTTGTATCTGCAAAAAGAACGTGAATTTTGCGGTAGGGAAAAAAAGTATTCATATCGGAAGGAAGAGGACACTTTAACTGATAACACCATTCGAGCTACTAAAGCCAAGTACGCCAGCAATTTCGAGTGACAATCAATGCGGTTAGTGAGTGGTTTTTATACAACGATGGCACTTCCTTCCTACTCCGATTCATTTTATTCTTTAGCTTGTGTGGATTATCTGGCAATATATCAGGATATCAAGATATACGCACAAGCAAACCAACATCCACATATATATATATTTATATAATCGTGTTGAACAAGCGTATGCTAGTGATAAGGGGGTGGATAAGTCCAATCTCCTTAAGGGCTGAATGCGATATATATACGAGTTACATCTCAACTAATATATAGATTGTTAGGGATTGGTGGTGAAAAAAAATACGCGACATACTACTATTTTATGTATAAAAATAGGAAGATAACACTTGAGAAGTTACAAGGACTTGATATCGACGGGTGACAGCAGGGGTGGGCTATAATATTAAACCAAAGTAACCGAAATACCAAAAAAAAAAAAAAAAAAAGAAATCGATGACTCTGTTGCCGTAAATTTTACTAACCCCAGGGTTCAATTACACGAGTATACTTCAGTTCCACCCGGATTTCTCCATCTTCCCATTTTCCGGCTGAATCCACGAATATACTATAGCGCCACCTAGCTAGCCCCCCTATTTCACATCAGGACAGCGTCAACGACAATGCGAATAACTACCGAAAAAGCTATACAATACAATGTGATACAAAAAAGTGTAACTGAAATTGCTATAGAAAAACGGGGAGATTGGCGGTAATATAGCTTACTATGAGAAAGAACGATAACCATTCATGTCGAGGGTAGCGAAATTAAGTTTATTGGTTTGTCCTAATTGAATTAGTCCTTGCATCTATCGCTTATTTCTATTTTCGTTTTTTTTTATTCTCTCTGTTGGTATCACAAAACCATCATAGTACACCCAACAAACTATAATATTATACTATACAAATCTGATCTGACTTACATTGTCGAGATTGTAGCGGAATTTTTATATATCATTCGCTCAGTCAGACGAAATCAAAATACAAAGATTACAAATAATCTTGATAAAGCGTTAAATCTTACGATTACTACGAATCTGGAGGGTAGTATGGAAGAAAAACGAATTCTATGAAAGTCGTAAAATTTCACTAAATTAGGGGTTAGGATTAAATTGAAAGATTTCCATTATTTTCGATTCCCCAAAATTTTGCATGATTTATCAATCAATAGCAATTCCTGATAGAATATGGATTTTGCTTCAATTTTATACACTTTCTTATAAGTTCCTTTATCGCTACTCGCTACATATATTTTCAAAACGTTGGAAGCTTATGTTTCCAAAACTATGCAACCCAGGAAAATGAAATATCGCCACCTTGCTTAGTTCCAATGAAAATACAATATTTTCACTGCTTCGTCCTTGTAAGAATAACGGAAGGTCCTATAAGGATAACGCGGATATCCTTTTCTTCCAATTCCCCGGAGAAACATCTCCTTTGGAAGTTTGGAGGACTCGCAGAATCCGATTCTGACGTTAGGAAGTCTGTAAGGACAACAGTAGGTCCTGTAAGGATAATATGATGATCTTTTTCCTCCAATTTTCCGGAGAAAATTCTTATCTAGGGGGTTTTGGGGTCGCTGAATGAAATTTTAGTGCCAAAAAGCCCGTAAGGATGGCGAAAGGTTCTGCAAGGATAACGCCATTATCCTTTTCGTCAAATTTTCCAAAAAAAAAGATCTCATCTGTAGGCTTCTGGTGTCGCTGAATCCGATTCTGACTTTAAGAAATCGAAAAGTCCTGTAAGGAAAACACCGTTATCTTTTCCTTCAATTTTCCGGAACAAAATGTCATATAAAAAGTTTTGAGACCGATGAATCCGATTCTGACTTTAAGAAATCTGTAATGACAACGAAAGGTCCTGTAAGGATAAGTTGATTACTCTTTTCCTCAAAATTTCCTGAAAAAAATCTTATCTAGGGGGTTTTGAGGTCGCTGAATGCAATTCTGGAGCCAAAAGTCCGTAAGGATGTTGAAAAGTCCTGTATGGAAAACGCCATTATCCTTTTCCTTAAATTTTCCGGAACAAAATGTCATCTAAAGAGTTTTGAGACTGATCAATCCGATTCTCCGAGTACTGTAAGGAAAACTTGATATTCCTTTTCCTCAAATTTCCGAGAAAAAATATCACCTACGGAGTATTGGAGTCGCTGAATCCGATTTTGAAGTCAAGAAGCCCGAAAGGACATCTCAAAGGCAAGGATATATGTTCGAAAAGTATGAAATAAACAAATAATTCTAAAAATCAGACATATTTTTCCCACAATTTTTATATCAAAAAAAGTTAGTTCTGACAAATCCAAAAAGAAATTCAATGGCGGGCAATGAAAAAATCGCAACATTTATCAAATCGAGTTGAGGTTTTCAATTGCAGCCATGGTACTTTCCAAACAACAATTCGCGAGTCAGGTTACAATGTGACCTTGGTCACAAAATAGCGGTTGCAAAAAAATTGGTTTCTTTTTGACCAGCCAGAAAGTTGTTGTTATTACGTCGCAGCGACCAATTTATAACCCCATATATTTTTTTGTTCAACCCAAGTTGCGCGACCGTCGCGTAATCGGTATGTAACCATTTTTAGTTACACGAGTTGAAGGGAAATTATTTCTACAGGCACAAAAATAAAGTAAAATATTCCAATGTGACCTGCAGCCCTAACTAAATTGTTAATTTCACTGTTCCTATCACACATCGCGACCCCCTTAAAATGTTTGACAACAAAAATGATTTGCCTGAACAGCTTAACCTTTTTTTACATGCACAAAAAATTTAAATCAAAACTTTTGCAACATATAAAATATTTACAAATATATACAAGCGAAAAAAAAATTTTATTGTCAAAGTAGAATTTAAATACATTCTATTTATATACTTTTCCTGATTGTTACTGTTAATGCGTCCAAGGATAAAAATTTCCAGCGATTTGTTGAACACTTCCCTGAAGGCAGAAAAACTTTTACTGTCAATTAGACATTTTCACACTTCGAAACAATGAAAAAAAAACTCCACTCAAACATCTGAAAAAAAAAGTTCAAATGGGAAAAACTCTTGATGTCAGTTCGTTTCGGTTTTTTTTCTATTATTTTGTAACAAAATTTAATTAAAATTCATACAAGTCTCCAAAGATAAATTTTTACATGGTTTTTCCAATAAAAAAAGAAAAAAAATACAACAAAAAACATTAAATTAATTTAAATGAACAAGAGTGCTGAACACTCTTTTATGTAATAAAAAAAAATATCTACACTAATATCTAAAATAAATGTACGAGTATATGTATATTTTTTCCCAATTGACATCCATTCGCAAAATTATCCATTTATCTGTACACGGTTGAGAAATATGTTGACTTCGACAATCCATAAAAACCATTGTCGAACATCGAATGTTGTAATATCGAAACTACTGGCTGTAACATCATTCTATTTGACCTTTTTCGATGATTTGTCACCGATATTTTCCCGGAACCATTTCTCATACCAGTTTGCGCTCAATATTAGTGACTTCTTCTCATCGTAATAAGGCTCATAGTCAAGGTAAAGGGATGCCCGCAATCGATTGTACATGAGAACTGATGCCGAATACGAGGAGAAGGCCCGAAGGGAATATTGAAGTTTTACACCGAAAATCGGATTCAATACTCTGATGAGTGTCTCGTACAGGAACGCCAGGAAGAAGAATAGAAAATGAGGCGTTGACCACCAACTTGTACCGAACTTAAGGGATTCAGTTTCCCTGCCGATTCTCTGGACAAATCTTGAAACGTCGTAGATTGATGTATCGTCAGTAATGAAAACTGGCAGTCCTTCGATTTTATTTGGCTGTTTCTTGAGAGCTTTGTATGCGCACAGGTGACCCCAAGCAACGTTTCCTTAAAATAAAAATCAAGAAAAAAGTAATAATTAATGCGGTTTTGAATTTTTGTTAAAAATACTGGAAGATAAAAAAATATTTTTTGTGAAAAATAGATGGGTCACTAATACTAACAAACAGGAATCCAGAAGTGTCCCCCTCCACTTGAAAAGCTTTGAAAACTTGGTAAACATATTTTCTTGTCCTATATTTTTATAGAGGTTTTAGTTTTTTGTGGATTTCTCCAAAAAAAATTTTGATCGATTTGCGTAAAATTTGGCAGAATTATTTATTTTAACAATTTTCCCAAGTCAATTAAGAAATAAAAGCTGTCAATTAAGAAGTAAAATTCCTTGAAAAAAAAATCGAACAGAAAAAAAAATCAAAATCGTTAATTGTTTCAAACACAGACGTGTCCACCATTAAGTTCGTTTCAAACACTGATTGTTCAATTTGGAACAAATATTTTGGAGATTGTTATGTCAATGCAGAAGTTACAGACTTGAAATTTGACATAGAGGCGTTTTTCGTGTGAAAATTGTATGCCGCCCGAATTCGTCCAATTGGCGCACTGTCCCCCCTCCCCCCTTCCTCTCTCTAAAAACTTATGGAACAACTTTCTACTATTTTCTCGAAAACGGTAGGTTTTACGAAAAAAAAATATCGAGACAAGATTCTACATAACTCTTATCCAATCGAGTAACAATTCCGCAATTTTACAATTGCCTTCTGGTGACTTAAGCTCAATATTTTTTTCCCACATTTTTAATTGTAATGTAATTATTTTTAATTTTTTTGGTACTTGCGACAAAAAGTGTTTTGCAATTTTTCTTGAAAACGGTTTGTTGTTTTAAAAAAAAAAACATACTATGAAATGCTTAGAAAATAATTCTACAAAACTTTTCCAAGCATGAAATTCCGATTGGTGCCAATTTTTAAAAATTCATTAAAACTCCAACAGGAATTTTTCAAATCGCAATTGAGTTTTTTTGCATTTGAAAGCTTTAACGTTCCATAGAAAATTATTTATCTTCATAAAAAATTTATTTTAAAAATTATTTTATATAAAACAAAGGTATTTCGAAAAAAAAACCATATGTATAAAAATCTAAAAACAACATATTTATGCATAACGTGTTGTCAGACCATCAGTTGTCCAAAATGGAGGCTCTGTCGTTCTGCCACCCTCAGGATATGCATAAGGATAACATCCTCGCGGACATTTCCTGTTATTGGACCATCCATTTGGTCTTCCTGGTGGGATCCTATTTGGAAAAGGCCTCTTTCCAGGTTTTTTAGTGGGCTTTTTAGCAACAACTAATAGTAAGTCGAAATATAGACAATTTTAATGAAAACAACTACATAAAATTTAATTTTGAGTCACTTACCAATCGCAATCAAGACAAAAATTAACAAAATAATTGTGAACTTCATTGTTACTGTAGTTTAGATACTTTGAGTTAATTTAAAATGTTTGATAAAGTTCAGAATGTGATCACAGCTTTTATACAACTTCAAATTAATAAAAAAAGCACTTATGAAAGTAATCGAACAAAAATAAAAAAACACTAATAGTGAAAAGAGTAATAGTAGAACCAATTAAATTCATATTTGGGATATAAAACAAAAATAGCCGGAAGCTTTTTTTTATATATTTACTTCACAATTTAGATTCTCAACAACAGAATGAAATTTCAATAAAAACCTTTAAATGATTTTTCTAAAAATAATTTATTATTTTTAATAAATCTCCTCTTTTTAAAAATTTTATCCGAATTAACACAATGTTTAGAAATGATTTTTAAAATAATAGTGATACACGAAACTTTAGAAAAATCCTATAATCCGCCTGGACTTTAGGCTTGGCCAAGCAGCTAGGTGTATGTTAGGCAAAACTGTACCTAAACTGATTGGTTAGAAAAAGAAATGTTTTTACTGTTTCATCCTGGCTCTACACTCTTGGCGAATGCAGGCGAATTACAGTCAACTCAAGAGTATAGATGGCAATTTTGAGCAAAACGAAGTAAAAATATCAGTTGTGGTCAAAACCAAACTTTCTTCTACAAAATCTACGACCCTGTGCAATTTACGCTAGAGCCCTGTCGCGTTGTCAACCTAAGACGACCTCCCAATAAATTGTTGGTTCATCCAAAAATATCAAAAACGTACAAAATTTGAGATAACTTGAGAGCGGTAAAAGATATCAATTTACGGTAAATGGCAAAAATGTAGAAAATGTTAACATCTTTAATTATTCTTTTAACAGATTTGTCGAAAAACCGTTAGTTTGCAAATTATTCGCAAAAATATGATTTTTTACATATTAATGAAAATATCTCAATAACGGTAAAAGATAACGGATAACGGTGAAAGACAAAATTGTGCAGAATGACATTCTCATTAATTCACTTCATACATTTAGTCAGCAAAAACCCGTTAGTTTTCGAGATAATCGCAAAAAACTGTTTTTTTGGAAATAACGGTTTATCTCGATAACAGGTTGATATATCGAGTTATAGCGAAAGACAAAAGTGTGGGAAATTTCATTTTCTCCAAGTTTTGTCATACTTAAGGCCACTAAAAAACGCGTAGTTTGGGAGTAAATCGAGAAAAACGAAATTGCGATTTTTGAAAAACCGCCATTTTGGATACTTCCGGTTAACGGATTTCCACGAAAAGTTGATAGGATCGTCCTAACATGCCTATAAAATTTCATGGCGCTAGCTCTATTAGTTTTTGAGAAATCTTGTACACAGACTGACAGACAGACTGACAGACAGACTGACAGACAGAAAGACATTTTTTTAATATGACTCCAATCGACTCAGGAGTGATCGGGAAATGTTTTTTAGGCAAAATTAAGAGGTCGAAATTTTTCATGAATACAATACTTTATTATACTCCGTAGAAGAAAGTAAAAAAATTATTTTAAGTTTTTACCTTCGTTGCAAAAGCCGAATTCATAAAAGAGCCCCGCACATTCCCGGGAAATATGCCCATTTTGGAAAAAAGCAACCGTTTTCGAGATAATCGCAAAAATCTTTTTCATTTGTATGATATAGAGGGAAGGAGTGGTCCGATTGAATGTTTATATATGGTTATGTAGAATCATATTCTAATTACTTTTTGCCTAAACCAGATTTTTCTAAAAAATTAGCAATTTCCGAAGAAATTGCGAAAAAAATGACTATGGTAGGAAGGAAGGAGGGATGGTGAAATTGAATTTTGCTGTATGCCAGGGTTAGAATCACATTCTAAGTACTTTCTGTCTAAACAAATTTGTCAAAAAAATGAGCCGTTTTTCAAAAAATTGCAAAAAAGTTAAAAAATCGAGAAAATTTAAAAAAAATCCATTAAAACTATATAAAAGTTGTTTCGTGTTATGTTGCTCCAAAATTTGCAATCCATTAAATTTTTGGTTAGAAAATAATCACCCCGATTGCGAGTGTCGTGTCGTTTTCGACAAGAGTCGTTTCAAGTGTTGTTGTTAGTGTTTTTCTACCAACAACAACACGTAAAACGACTCTTGTCGCAAACGAAACGACACTCGCAATCGGGGTGAATTTCGAAAAATTGTTTATACGGCAAAACAATACTTGTAGTAATTGTAGCCGATACACAAATTTCTGCCTTCCTAAAAGTCTATTAACAAAACTAGTTTTCAAGGAAATCTAAAAAAAAATCTATTGACCAAATTTGGCATAAATTACATTCAAGCTTTAATGCGAATATTTCATCTGTAGTAAATGGCGTATACGTCAAAACAATGCTCAAGCATTGCTAAGATTTGCAAGAATGTGGATATGGTTGGCAGGTTTTCATTGCCCGAGATCTGCCGAAACGCTTGCCAAACAGTGATTTGCCTACATGCGCCAAACAGTGTAGAGCCAGCATAAGAAAATAATTTCTTATCCAAGAAATGGCTGAAAATTTAACACTGCTAATATTCAGTTAAAATTTCTTGATACACGCTTAAACGCACGACGGTTTTTGTTGCAATTTACTTGCATTATGCATTTAAGGGTGTGAAATTTAATGGAATGTTGACGTTTTTGAACTCGAAAATCATTGCATTTAATGCAATTATCCGTGTTGCATTTACGCGTACAAAAATTCGTATTTCAATTTTTTGTTGAGGAATTCGGTTGATCTATTACATAAATCGAAGAGCTCAAAAATCGAAATTTCTCAGTATTTTTAACTTTGTTTATCCCCTCAAATTGTGTTTTTTCACCAAAGTAATTTGTCAAACGATGACTAATATTTTTATTAAAGATCGCAAACACTATTTTTATAATTCCATTAGTTTTGTTATTAAATTTAGAATAACACTGGATCACAAAAACGCCTACATTTAATTTTTTTTTTAATCCTAGATGCGAGTTTAATTACTTTTACTATAAATCTGTTTACGACTAATTTTAATATTATATTTTTTTAAGAGTTTAAATTGGCGTTGTTTTTATCAACTGTTCAACAGTATAAAAGCTGTGATTACAACCTAAAATTAATTAAACAACTTGAAGTAACCCAAAGTATCAAAACTGGAGCAAAAATGAAGTTCGCAATAATTTTGTTAATTTTCGTCTTAATTGCTATTGGTAAGTAATTAAAATACAATTTTTAATAGTTTCTATTACTAAATATTTTCAACTTATTTTTTTTTAAAGCTGCAGCTCAAAAGCCAAATAAAAAACCTGGAAAGAAGCCTCCATCAAACAGGAACCCGGCAAGAAGGCCAAACGGCCGGCCCATTAAGGCTCCCCCAGGATGTTATTGTGCACCGAAAAAGTGTCCAAGGGGTTGCTATCCAATTTATGAACCTTTTACAACAACAACTCCATATTATGGCACCTTACCACCCACTTTTGACTATTATAATTATTAAATAAGTTTGTTGATTTCAGTTTTTTTAATGAAATCAGTGTGTTTTGATTTTGTGATTCTTTTTACAAAGTTGTTATATTTGTAGACCTATATTATTTTTTTACAACGTTGTTATGTTTTTCAATATAAGAAAAGTAAATTTCGGTCCAAGATATGAACCCCTCCTCTACATCAAACTAGTTTTAGGCATATGGAGTTCTCTGCTGCGCGCAAATTAATGGATGTGGCACTCAGCTCGTAAACCATAGGTCTTAGGCACTTGGCACACCGAATGCAGAGACTGCGGTCTCCCGCAGAGACTGCAATTTTGGGGAGACCGCATTGTTACGTAATACAAAATTAAAGCTCATGTAGATGACATATGATATAAGATCGCGTGGTAAACTTGAACTTTTTCGCAAGGCGGTGCGAATTCGCATTCGATGTGCCAAGTGCCTAAGAGTCACTTTTTCAGAGCTTTTTATATGGATTGAAGTACCGTCGTAACATCACTGCAGACCCAGTGGCGTAGCGACATATTCGGCGCCTTGGAGCAAGTATAATTGGTGCGCCCCTCGGTTGCGCTAAGATTGTGAATAGAGGTCTGCAAAGGGGGGATGGATTGAGCCGATTGGATTTTGATGTATGGAACGGTTATGTAAAATCATATTTTAAATACATTTCGTCTCTAAAATTTTTTCGATACCATGCACCGTTTTCGAGAAAATTGAAAAAAAGTATTCAGTTTATATGGGGGGAAGAAGTGGTTTAACTGGAATTTTGATGTATAAATAAGTAATGTAAAATCATATTCTAAACGCATTTTAACTTTATAAATTTTTCAATACGACTCACCGTTTTCGAGAAAATTGTAAAAAATTTCAAGCCGCTAGCTCAATCCTTTCGAAAGATATGGTGTTCACGGACAGACAAACTAACAGACAGACGGCCGCACGTACACGCGGAAATCAAAATCTTTTGACATCCGAAACACCCAGGTGTACTTCATTTTTCTGTGTCCGACGATTGGTTCGATGCGTTACAAACGGTATACTAAGTCTAATATAGGTACTCCTATATAAAAAAATGCGCCTCAGGCAAATTTTCTTTAAAAACAAATTCGGGGCAGAAAAAAAAATTTTTTTAATACCAAATCAAATAACCTGGGACAAGAATTTAGTTTCCGGTGTTGCGGAATAACGCGCCTAAGCCCGGGACTGTTCAAGCAAATCCAGTACGAATAGTCAGAGTATTCCGACCTTATAAATGAACCCGGATTCGAAACGTATTTAAAACTATACTGTAAGTGCGCTGATAGAGAACAATTGTAAAGAAATTTCAGTTTGAAGAGGAGGTCAAATCCGGGCAACATTGAAACAATAAGATTCCCTGCCACCCCACTTACAATTTCATGTGAGTTTCCACTATTTTTTCACGCTTTTTTCAATTGAATCTGATTTTTCTTTGTAAATACAATATTTTGAATCCAAAATTTGTAAGACAATATTTTTTATCAAAATCAAATTTTTCAAATCAAATTACCTGCATAAACAAGTTGCTGTTTTCCGCCAGCTCCTGCAATTCTTGGAAAATTCATCCCATTCTTTGCCATATACGTAAGCATCGGGGCCATAAAAGTTCGATCCTCTTCTCCGTACATCAATGGCGGGCGCAATGCAATCGTATGCAAATAATCTGTAAATTAAGTAAATTCAGAAATGTAAAGTCGATAGCAAAAACACTAAAAAAAGAAGATTTTTGTGAAAATTGTGAAAAAGTTCATATCCGTCAAAATGGAATCAGTAAACATGGAAAAATTGAGGGCAAATGTAATCAACTCGTATAGAAGTCGACATGCATTTTAGTTCAGGTTCGGGTCATTCATCAATTTCAGAAAATTCTCGAGAAATGTTGATGCAACATCCGTCAACAAGTCGACTTAATAGCTTCCGGGCCAACCTCATCGCTGCATACGACGTGTTTGAAAATTTAACGGACCATTCGATGTTGGTAAGAGTCAACCAATCATGCTGCCGCCGCCCCCCATCAAAAGCTGGGATCTTTGCTGCCGGGATGACAGAATCTTCCGCAGGATTTTTATGGTGGATGGTGTGTGGGTGTATCTAATATTCAGGTGCATCATTCAAAGGATACACCGCTCGTTAGAGCCATAGATATTTCGGGGGCAGATAGCTAGATCATAAGGGTAGTTAGATGCTTTCGGTTCTGTTAGATCAACGTTGAATGCTGGCGTGAATGGATAGTCGTCGCTCATATGAAAATGAATTGCTAGCCTCAAGGCATAGATAGGACTTAGTATTGAAGCACGATTTTCTGCATATCGACATAGTTTCATATCGGGATTCTCGTCGTATTGAAAATAAGAACTTCTATAGATGCCATGGTAGCCACTTGGTGCAACTCGCCAATTCAAATAGCGAACATGGTGAATGGTATCCTTCCGTGAACGTGAAGAAAAAAAACGTAAATGATGTTGAGAAAATCAAATGATGATGATGACGACAATGATGAAGGATATACTCTTTCAGTCAGGTGAGCATGGATAGGATGCAAATAAGGAATGAAGGATAGATATTTATGTGTTGAAAAAATTGTGTATAAATATGAAACTGAAAATGATTGAGGGTGTTTTCAATGCCATTTTCGATTTTCATATATGCAAATATATGTAACGTATGTATATTTGAATGTATATAACACCTACCCTTGCCATTACTCAATGTTGCACCGGATGAACTAAGCACAATACTTTCGGCACGTAGCTTAGTTGATGGATAGCCAGGTATTAGGAATCCCTTATCAAACTCAATCGCTGATCTTTGCATATCATATGCTGGTGTTGCTGCTCTTGATTCTGTTTGATTGATAACCACCGAAAAGGTACTGTGACCCATATATGGTATGAAGGTGACAAATGCTGTGCTCGTATACACCATCCGTGGCACATTGTACTTTATACACAAATCAATAATATTTTTTGTACCTAAAAAAAAAGTGACGTGAAATTATGTTTAAAAAAACGAGAAAATAAAAGATTTTTTTATTTATTCAATTTTCATCAACGTCATCAATTCTCGTCATTGTTATATAGTTTTTAAAAAATCATTTTTAAGTGAATTTCAATATTTTATGGAAGTTTATAAGGAAAATATCATACAAAAATATTTACTTATCTGCAACAATGCGAAAATCGCAAACAAAAACATAAGAAAAGCTACAATCGTCAAATACTCTATATGATGACAGACAAAATGTTTATTTTAAAAAATCCATTTGTATAGGAGAAGGGGAATTGATTAGATTTTGATGAATGGAACTGTTATGCAAAATCATATTCTAAATAGATTTTACCTTTATAAATTTTTCAATACGACTAACAGTTTTCGGGAAAATAAAAAAAAAGTATTCAATTTGCGTGTGGGAGGCGGGAAGGAGTGGTCCAACTGGATTTTGATGTATAAATAAGTAATGTAAAATCATATTCTAAATGCATTTCATCTTAGTAAATTTTTCCATACGATGCACCGTTTTCGGGAAGATAGAAAAAATACTGTTTCAGTTATATAGGGGAGCGGTGTAGAAATGGTCCAATTTTTCCCATTCAAGAACCTAGCCTAGCCATTCACCAGAAACGTAACTATACAAAATTTCAAGTCTCTAGCTCAATCCTTTCGAAAGTTATGGTGTTCACGGACGGACAGACAAACGGACGGACAGGCAAACGGACGGACATGCTGCAACAATGTGAAAATAGCAAACAAAAAAACGGTTATTATACTCGTATAATGGTTCGGTTATTATATAACGGTTATTATATAACGGTTATTATATAACGGTTATTATATAACGGTTATTATATAACGGTTATTATTTAACGGTTATTATAAAAAAAGATTATGTGTAGGGTAGCCACACGTCCCGGAATGGCCGAGACAGTCTCAAATTTAGGCTTGCTGGCCCAAGAACTAAACTTTCATCCCAGATCTTTCAATTTAGTGATATAATTCGTCAAATGGTAGAAAAAAAACAATAAAAAGCTAAAAATACTTTACTTCGGCTGAAGGTTGCTGTAAATTACATTTATTTTCGTCTGCGGCGCAGTTCTTCAACGATTTAAGCATTTCGACTACCATAACATTTTTATAATTTCAAATCTCATTATATATGGAATGTAAAGAGCGCATAAAATTAAGGTAATTTTTGTTTGGGGATTGTGCAGCTCTTGATTTAAATCTTCGCGCCGCATTCTGTTTAAAAAATTTCGCTTGCAACGCACATTTCATAATTATTATATATCGTCGCGTTACTACAAAAACAAGATAACTCCTCCTAAGCGCATTTTTTACCTAAGCGCATTTCTACACAGTAAAAAATCTTGGATTAAATTATAACCCAAATTTGATTACACTAGACCTATATGTAATCCAATTCCAAAGAAGAATGGCAGAGGAAAGTAAAAATAATAATTTCTTTTTCTAACTTTCTTGAGAACAACAAATTAGATTCATTCTTAAGGTGCCGCTCCACATGAGAGTAAATACTCCACATGAGAGTAAATCGATAGCAGCTACTCGCAAATGGACACGGCTTTGGGAGTCATTC
Organism: Chrysopilus asiliformis; assembly: GCA_964034945.1. Taxonomy (NCBI): domain Eukaryota; kingdom Metazoa; phylum Arthropoda; class Insecta; order Diptera; family Rhagionidae; genus Chrysopilus; species Chrysopilus asiliformis. The sequence continues at coordinate 5,451,913 of OZ035962.1, read as the reverse complement.
GCAGAAACTCGCGAGCTAGTTTCTGCAAGCTGCCAAAAGTGATTCTACTCTCTAGTCGACACGCACCCACTGAACTCTCGGGGAGTTGCTCGCCAGATACGAACGGCGTTTGAATTTCGCTAGTAGCTCTCGAGAACTCGCCAAAGCAAGATGTCAAAAAAATCAAGAAATTGGTCTTGAAAAGAGAAAAATCGCCGAAATTAACTCTCAAATGGACAACCTCCTCCGAGTAACTCTCGAGAGTTTTTGAGAGTTCCTCGCGTATTTACTCTCATGTGGAGCGGCACCTTTATTTAAATTTTTGCTCCAATCGATTAAAAAAAATTCCAATAAAACCCCTGGAAATTATTACGGTTACCCCGGAAACCGGTAGCCAGAAATCAGTTATTTTCAGATATAATGAACCTAACTCAAATATCACTGAACACGAATACATTTCACACCATTTTACCGAAAATTCAAAGAAAAAATAAACATATATAATATTGAAAAAAGAAGAAAACCCAAAATGAAAATGAAACAAATGTCCATTTTCCACGCGTGCATTAGATACCCTCTATCTAAAAACTCCGGGGAATCCTTTACACATTTCCAATTCCCGCTACCTTCCTCTTATGATACATTCGTAACCTTCTTCAACGCATTATCATCATCAACGTTGAATGTGTATGTACGAATGTCGGTGGATACGTAAATTTTACCCTAAAAACGAAAAACCTACGCCCAAAATATAGAAAAACATCAGAAAAAATATCCGCTTTTCCATGTGTCAGGATGATAAATGATTCTCAGATTCTTCTTCTTACTTGGTTTTCCCAAAAATTTATTTATATATTTTTTTTACTTCTTTAATTCTTTCCCCGTGGGCACTTTAGTTAAATGAATGAAACTTGGCTGGAGAGAAATACGAGGAAATTCTGAAACTAACATCAGTCGATTTTGTAGTGAAAATTTAAAAATCCTTTCCGGAAATTACTTTAATAAAAAGTTTTAAGAAAATTTTTTTTATTTGCGTTTTCACATTTTATGGAACGTTTGTGGGTGTTTGTAATAAAATTTGTCAAAAAAAATCGAACAGGTATTTTTATCTTCACTTTCAAACCGTATAACCTAAAAATGACAAACCATTTTTTTGCATTTTTCGAATAATATTTTTTCAACTTTAACCTTACCGGTGATATTCACCCGTTCCAATTCATCGAAATTTGGCGGAAATTGAATACTGATGAGGGATGCACAGTGAAAAACACAGTCAACATCGGTAAATGCCTTTTCGATTGTTTCCGGTTTACAAATGTCACCGACAAATGTGATTAGTGCCTCCGTTTCATGATGACCTGCAAATATATATATTTATAGAAAACGTTGGTAGTGAACAGTAAGCAGGATTAAAAGGACATTTTCACATCAAAAAAGATAAATAAATAAAAGGGTTAAACGTGATAGGAATATTGTGGAAAAAGGGTGTGCAGACATAAATAGATTGAAGTGAATTGAGTAAGTCATTTGGAAATCTCATAATATGTTCCAATATTTCCAATACCACACCCTGATTCTAATAGTCACGATGATTTGTAAATATTATAATTAAAAAAAAAAAGTTCACATACCGATTCGATTCTCATATGGAACCAAATCAACCGATCTGATCTCCTTTAAACCTAATTTTTCCTTCTCCGCAATAAGCATTCGAATAATGTGTTGTCCTAGAAAACCACTTCCTCCTGTTTAAAAAAAAAAATTAAAAATTTTTATTGGTTTTTTCATATAGTTTTAAGAAATTACCGGTTACTAAAACAATGTCATCAGTCTTTCCCATTCTGATCAATTATCTGAAAATAAAAGAAAATTTTTTTTACTAAAATATTAATAATTTTTACTTTAAAGAAATTTGAAATATAGATTTATAAAAAAAATCCTTTGGTCCTCACTAGAGAGACTATAATCTAGGACATCAGCACTTAATCCTATATCCTACTAAGTGGACAGTCTATAAACTCGAATTAGAACAGTCTATTAGGCCAGTTAGAACAGGTTTTTCTCCAGATTAGAACAGCTGTTACCAATTGTTCAATTTATTAAAACAACTACGACTTTCCGAATTTTTTTTAATGCCTTAGACATGAGTTTTTTACTTATATTAACCGAATTCAGTTATTTTAGCAATGATTTATAACAATGAACCAAATTTTTAAATTTTTCGCGCTCGTTTTTCAGCTCGGCGGCCATTTTTCAACGTCCCATTATAATCCAGATTATAGGCTCTACACACTGTCTATATTTAAAAAAAAACGTTTGTCCTGACTAACTGACTGACTCATCAACGCCCAGCTCAAACCCCTGTATTTTTAAATCTAATATTTTCACAGTATGTTCCTTCCATGACGTAGACGGTCACTAATACCAATATCACACTAACGATTAATTTCGTGATTGAGGCTACGATTGGCCTTTTCGACCAATGAGAACACAACTGGCTACCATTGCCAGTTTAGACTTGAGTCTAATTGGTCGAAAAGACCAATCGCTAAAGTAATCGCAAAAGTAATCGTTAGTGTGATACGGCTATAACGCCCGTCATACACTTGAGCTAAGCTACGCGGCGATATTTTCGGTAAATGTATGCATGTTTTCACTTTATCTGCAGCCATTTTTAGATATAAATTATTTAACGAGATTGAAAATATTCCGCAAAAGAATTCAATTTTCACGTTTTCCTTACACTTTTATGTCCACAAAATACTACACTTTTGCAAACACCGATTATACACTGTATAACGCCGAAAATATTTATATGTGAGTGTCAGCGATGCCAGCGAAGTCGTTCGCGTAGTTGAGGTCTGAACTGCGCGAGCGAGCTTAGTCCGTCTCGCCCAGGACTAGGCGACGTAGTTTCATAGTTTCGCTGAAGTGTGCGGTCACCCATGTAAATGCTAAGGATTTTACTTTCAGCGAGAAACTTAGCTCACGTAGTTGAGCTCGCTTAGCTCAAGTGTGCGACGGGGGTAAGCCAGGCTTTTCCGGGTAGATATGAAGCTGGTGTTTTAAAACATCGCTGATCACGAATTCGGTATTAGAATTTCAACATTCGAAACAGGAGGTCCTGTAAGGATGACGCCAATATCCTTTTTCCCATTTTTCCTAAGAAAAACTTGCATTAGGGAGATTCCGGGATCGTTAATTACGAATCTGGTGTTAGAGTTTCGAAATTCGAAAATATAGGTCCTATAAGGATGACGCAAATATCCATTTTTCCCCGGAATAGAAGTTTTTTTTACTAAAGTTTTTATGTTGTTCCTGGGTTTTTTCATGCAAAAAACTTGTGCAAATAACTTTAACCCGGCAACGACTGGTATGCAAGCTAGTACCTTTGAATTGCAAAAAAAATACTTGAAAATTTCTTTTAAGTTTGAGAAAATCCCTCACTATCTAACGCTAAAAAACATATTCAAATATCTTCAGCAATTCAAAAGAAGACAGGCGAGGGGGTCAGAGGGGAGTCGATTTTTCGACATGCAGCTAATTTATATTGAGAATTAGCACATCAAGCATTATTGTGAATATTTTCAGCAATATAGGACCTGTTCAAAGGGGAAATGGTTGTAAAAAGGGAGTAAAACGCATAGAGGAGAAGGAAACCGCAAATAGCCTATGACCTTCCCAGATGTGTAAGCTATATTTAGAAAAAAGTCGAAGTTATAGTTATAACCCTAGTTATAGTGTACTCGTAAATGGCGCAAAAACGTAGATATTGTATAAGAAAATCATATGCTGTTCACATCAGATATTTCATTCAGCCAGATTGAGTATTACTTCACAATATTAGTTACCAACATTTTTTAGTCAAAAATTGTAAATTAGTCCAACCCATAGGCACACGCACAAAATTAAACTTTAATTGCAAGATTAATCTACCGAATTCACAGACAATATTTATATGTTTTATTTGTTTTAGCAAAAAAAAAACCTTTTCACCTGATTACACTTTTAACCCACATTTAAAATATTGCAAATCTTTCAAATCAAATCAAATCATGCATGAAACCCTACAAAACCACATCATATTTTCAGCAAAACTCCGTTAACGATTACGAAAACCAAACGTTGTGTACATCGAAGATATTTCACCTCAAGAAATTTGTAATCACAAAATTGCCCTTGATTCAGATCTTCATTTGAAAGCTCAATTCAGTTCACCTCACCAGCACCACCATCGTAAAAATGTTGATGACCCCTTCACAAAGCTATATCATAGTAAGGTAAAGCCAATTCAGTTATTTTGATTTTTTGTTTCAAATTATTTTTTTTCCTAACACATCAAATTGGTCGTAACAACACGGATTGTATCATAGTTTTTTTTTTGTTTAGAAAGTAATCTCAAATCGATCATAAAAGAAACATCAGCATAAAAAAAATTATTGAGTTCATTGTCGTTGGATGATGAAGATGATGATTACACAATTTATATATCTTACAGCTGATGCTGCAATTTGATAAATTTCATTGATCGTGATTAAAATTCAATAAAGGTCATAAATTACCCATGAAACGACACATTTCACTCTTCCTGATTCCGAAAATCAGAAAATTATCGCAATTCGTTTTAAATTTCCCGCTCATTATTGAACTCCTGTAATTGCTTTTGCCTTGATAATGAAATCCGAAATTATGTCATGGAGTACCAACAACCTATACACGGCCGTGAATCATGCTAAATACTGAAGGGTGTTGATTGGTAAATAAAAATTTGAAAATTAACCTTATTGTATTTAACGGAAAAAGGTAAACATGGCAATCATCCCAGTGGGACACGTCTGGTAAATTTATTTATTTGAATATCGACAACAATGCCCTTCAAAGGGGGCTGATTTTTACTTTCAATTGCCTTCACAAATTTATATATCATCCTAATGGATCATAATAATTGTGCAAAAATGTTAAAATTTTGTAATTTTTTAGCCGTTTTAACTACGTTTTGCAGCTCTTGTTTGAAACTAGGAAAAGTAAGTACCACACCTCAAAAATTTACAATAAAATAGCTCTGACATCAAGTCCCCTCAAATTACTCTACAATCGCCCATAAAAAGCGTCACACATTTAGGGGGATGGTGAGGGAGCGGGGAAGAAGTGCTGTTGCTGTGAAAAAATGGCTGACGGATTTCAAAAATATGACATTGGATTTGATAATATTGAGAAATACAGTCACAAATAAACTAAAAATACTTTTAACAAATAACCTAAGATTCCTTATAGGCCTAAAGGCCTAGAAATGCGCATTTTTTTTTTACTTTCTTATACGAAATACGAATTAATAAAGTATTGTAATCTTGAAAAATGTCGACCTCCTAATTTTGCCTAAAGCAAATGCCGGGTCAATTGGAGTCATATTATAAAAATGTCTTTCGGCCTGTCAGTATGTTACTCTTTCGTATTGTTAGTTTGTCTGACTTTTGGTAAAAACCCTTTAACGGAAAGCAAAGATTAGATAACCAAAGAGAAGAAACAATAGATCTTTTCATTTTACTTTCAAAATGTATGGAAAATACTAATCACAATCGCGTAACGCATGCAATTTAAATTCACTCTTTTTCACCATTTTTTGTCTAGAGTTTAATACCACCTGCTGTCACACTACCACCCCCCCCCCCCCCCCCGCCCCCCGCTCCCCTATCCAGAATAGTGTAAAGCATTTTATTTTATGAGCAGTCCTTAAGGAGGTGGAATGTAATCTGCTCCATACTGGGTATTTTTGAATACTGCAAATTTCAATTTATTGGTTTTTTTAACACTTTAAAGATCTTCACTGGATTTTCTTTATCCAAAAAGTTTATCAACATGAAAATAATTTGCAGATTTGCAGTTTTTATTGCAGAATTCAATGTGATTTTTTTCAGTAAAAATTTGAAGATGCTTTACTGAAACACTTTTGATAAATCCTAAAGCCAAAGTTCTGCGTCACTAAATTCAAGTTTCACATCCTTTTACATTGCGATACAAAATTCTAAATTTTTTCCAGAAAGACGCAGAAACCGGAATTTTTTCATATAAAATCAACGAAATAAATTCAAATTTTGACACCTTTTGCTAAGTGAAGTAATTCTGCGATAGATAACAGAATTCACGGAAAAAATTCTGAATAAAATTCGCGGAGAAATTCAAGAAAAAATCGCAGGTGTAAACGGGGCTTAAGACTATGAAAAAAAATTCGGCACCTATTGTCTATTTGGGAAGTCATTCGGTCGTCTTTTGGGGAGGGGAGGGGGTAATTTTGACCGAAAAACTGAATTTTGGCTATTACTCGGCAACCAGTCATCGGATTTTCATGAAATAAAAACCAAAAGTTCCTGATACCAAAAATATTTTTTTAAATTTTCGTTTGTAGGGTAGAAAACCTATTTTCGACCATACTTTTGAATCATACTCCACTATAAAATCGGGTGGCAAAGAGAATTGCATATTTCGAAAGGTTGATACGCCTTTCAAAACATAGTGGGCTCTAAAAAATAAAAAAAAAACTCTCTTAAAACTTATTTGAAGGTCTCTGGGAGACAAAAAAAAACACTTTAGGCCAAAAAACAAAAAAAAATCAATCGGTGAAGCGGCGGCGGGAGGAGCATACAATTTGATTCCCAAATGCGGCAAACCAAATTTTGCTTAAACTCTTATCATATTCATTAAAAAGTAAAAAATAAAGGAGAAGACAACATCTCAATTTATTGATTCAGTCGACAAGTTTACCATTTTCTAAATAAATAACGAAATTTATTCCAAATTTTTGTATTATTGCATAAAAATAGTGCATGTGGGGTTAATAAATGCACACTTAAAATCACTTGTCAAAATATTGGCCTAACTTGAATTGGGCTAATAATTATACACTTTAGAAACTGTTCAATCAATTCCACGAACAAAAAAAATATTATTTTCCAATATTTATATAAGTCCATTTGAGAAGATATTTTTTTAAAAATTCACACATTTTTCATTTGACTGTTTTTTTGTTTTTTAATTTCAAAATTTTCCAACCCAACTAACCAAAACAAATTCACACTTTACATCAAATTAATTGTCTAGGCTGAATTCATCTTCAATTTGACGACGTGAGCAAAAACAAAAACATTCAATTCAAATCAACATTAATTAAGAAAAATGTATATTCGAAGAGTGAAAATGCTTCACTGGTTCCAATGGATTGAATTTCCTAATCAAATCAAGTTTGAAATCCACATACGAGAAAGTGAAACTTACATTTCTCACAGTTAGACGTATCGAATTAAAAAGAAACAACCTTTTGCTAACGACGCACGAAAACGCTTCGCACTGGACAATGTATAACCGGTAACTACTTTACCTAAAGTTACCTGGATCGCGACTACCTCGCTTGGCTACTGCGATTGCTTCCTTAGCGACTAAAAATGTGGGGAAAGGTGATCGTGACTAAGCAGGGGTGATCCCCACCTTATAATCCAAACTTGAATTATTTTGGTTGCGATCACAAGTGGATCCATGCGGAGTTATATCTTAAGACTTCCGAGACTTTTCAACTGATTTCGCATAGTGTAACCATGTGTGTAACCAAGTAAATTCGCAACGTATGCTTAAAATTTACGTACCAACCACTCTCACTCTCTATAGTGATATGATGTTGCCACCGTTGTAACAAAACACAAATATATCAAGTGATAAACACATACGCACACACACACACACACGATTAGGTGTTATGAAAGCCATATAATTTGATAGACGAAATCTTATGTGGCTATGGTTGTCATCTGAGCAGTTAGTTTCTTATATAAAGTAGTATCAAACTGGCTTCGATCGCTTTTAACACTTTTGACACCAACCAGACAGGTAAATACCCCTTTCGATGATTACAGAAGTAGACCAATGACCATATTTAAATTGCATCAGGTCAATATGTTGCAGTTGATCGACCGGAATAATATTTCAGATTTTTTATCAATCCCTTAAGCGATTTTGTTTGTCTATTACGCAAAAACCCAGGCGCTGTAAACAATTTCTGCTAAGGTTGCTTGTTCAAAATGTGAATCATAATTTGATGGATTTAATTTTGACGGTTCAAATAAAATTAATTTCATATCTTTACGATTGTTGGTTCGTGAGGTATTGCGGCTTTAGGAGAAAATTCACCTGTGCTTTAAATTTTCCCACGTGTTACATAAGCTAGAGTTGTAACCGTATACCACCACCTTCACTCTAATAAATGATTTTCGATGAAACTTTTGCCTAAAATTCCGAAGGAATTTCAGTTAAGATCTACACAAGACTTTCCTCCGCAACATTAACCCTCTAACCGGAATATTTCCTCCGCAACATTAAACATTAACCCTCTAACCGGAAAAAATTCACCAAAATATGACTTTCAACTTGCGACAGACCGTAACCAAGACAACGTACAGGGCTAAATTTTTTCCAGCATGCAAAGCAATAACTTACAAAAGTCAGTGTAACACGTTCCGGCGATTTCCGGCGATTTCCGGCGATTAAAATTGTTACCCGTTATAAACAAGCGAATTCCCTGAAGCCCGCCTTTTATCGGACATTCCGGCTATAGAGGGTTAAGTTTCGGAAAAATATGAAAAAAATGATAAATATTTTTTCAGATATCTCGAGAACCGGTAAAGATACGTAAAAACCGTGAAAGGAAAAAATGCAGATTTTATTTTCTTTGAATTTGGATATAGTGCACTTTTCCCCTCAAAAGCCCGTACTTTCCGAGAAATTTTCAAAAAACTTATTTTTTTTAAATGTGTTGAAAGCCGTTAGAGATACATAAAGTCCGTTAAAGCAAGAAAATGTGTAAAATATTATTTCCTTTCAATTTGGTTATATCAATTTTTTCATAAAATCGCATAAATTTCGAGAATTTTTCAAAAAAATTGTATGGTAGGTACTAGGGATGTCAAAAAAGAACCGGTTAAACCGGTTACCCGGTGTTTTTGCTTCGGTTAACCGGTTTTTTTCGGTGTTTTTTTTTAAAGCCAAAAACTGTTCAAAAAAACCGATCAATTTTTTTGTACGGAAAAATAATTTTAAACCAATTTTCGTGCAACTGATTTGTTAGAAACACTTCTTTTTAGGCACTCTAAACCAAATATGTACAATATTATATTGTGCCATTTATGGCGTCTTAATGGATTATATGGCACTTTACGTGTTTTGTTTGTATTATAGTGTATTTGTTGCGTCTAAGACCTAACCTACCCAATTTGAACAAAACGGTTTTTCGGTGTTTTAATAACCGGTTTGTTGGACCCGGTTTAAACCGAACTCTTAAAAACCGGTTTAACCGAAAACCGGTTTTTTCCAAAATTTGACATCTCTAGTAGGTACCCTTAAAGCTAACGTTAATTTTCTAAAAGTTAATAGAAAGTCACGATTTTCGTAAAGCTAATTTACAAAAAAAATCAAGTCGCTAGCTCAACGCGTTAGGGAATTATTTAAGATACGTAAAACAGGCAGACCGACAGACAGACCGACAGACAGACCGACAGACAGACCGACAGACAGACCGACAGACAGACAAAATAGCAGGCACGGCTGCAAATAGCTTTGATTTTGACCAAAAGATTAGGTAAGTTGCACGATCAAAAAACCAAATTAAAAACGCATTAGTGGTTCTTAAACCAACTTTAACCCACATATTGACAGTCAACGAATTAGGAAAAATGTCGAAAAAATCCTGAATTTTATGAAAATGATACAAACACTACCATCGGCCTCTTCACTGCTCAAATTTAAAATCGATTTGTCAAATTACCTGCTAAATTTACCTCTACATTACATCTAGTAACAAAAATGATGTTTAAATTCGTAACTTCTCGAAAATCCGTTGCTACTACCTACTGTCTTTCACATAACTAACGAAGTCGTAAATTTCTTTACAGCCAGCCATTGTATAACAAACTTGAATTAACTAACTGACTGTATGTGCAGTGCACGCAAGACGATTTTCACACTTTCCTTAGGTACATATGAGGTCAAGATGACTCTACTACGAATTTTCGTACGGGGGCAAGACACGCACTAATAAAATAATCACATTGTGCGGTAATAATTTTGTCGCTTCGTTACTTTGTTGAGTTCAAGGAACCATAATTTTAACATCATTTAAAAATATCTTGCCGTCGCACACTGCGCATTTTTTTGACCATAACATAAAATATGTGTTAAAATACGGGCAATTTTGAATTAAATCCCTTGTTTTTAGGGATTTAATTCAAAATTACTAGTATTTTAACACATATTTTATGTACCTGTTTTGTGCTTAAACAATAATGTTGTGTCGTTTTGGTGTATAGACCATTTTGCAGGCATCGAAAAACGTATTTTAATCACAGTTTCACGAATTAGCGTTAATTTTGATTTAAAATACAGCAAAAAACATATTATTCAGGGCTAGAATCGCGTAAAGTGACAAATACTAAAATTTTGGTTTATATTTCTTTTTAAACCGGTTAAGGCATTCTCAAGCTAGGAATTAAATCCCTCTAGTTTTGTCAAACAACACAGTGTGCGTCGTACGCGTATCTTTGAAGAATCGCGTTTTTTTTCAATTTTATTTTATATTTTGTTTTGCTTTGCTGTGTTCTTTAAATGCGCATATATAAAAGTAAAGAAAGCGTATGCGAATATAATAACTGCAAAATTACCCTCTTTTTACAATGAAAATCATTAAATTTCGGTGTATCTACTTACACTTTTCTTTACCGGATTTTCTGCAAAAAGCAGACAAAGGGCAAAAAAAAGTCATTGCTTTTTGTTGAATTTGAAATCTTTATGCTGTCATTGGCTAACTCGTTATCAAAGTTCATCGAATATAAAATACAAGAGTTTGTTATTCAACTATCTAAAAACTAAAAATTCATAAGATGGATTAATCAGTTATAAAACGGATTTTTTTTTCCTAAGGCCTGTTTTTAGCATATGTGGAGAAAGTTGAATATTTTTTCATTGGATAGATTTTGTTGCTGGACACATTTGCTACAGTTTGATGCAAGTTTGAAATATTTTGTGAAATTAATTAAAATCAGCTAATACATGTTTTTTTAAGTCCACGAAAAAAAAAATTAAAAAATCTTGCAACACACAACTTTGACGATTTGAGTACACACTTTGAAAACAAAACAGAATACACTGTTTGATTAACAACAGCAGCAACAATTTTGCAATTAACTCTTCCATATCCGGTGTTGCCTATAGGCAATATTTGCGATAAACAGAACATCAAGCTCTCGGGTGAGGGGTGTAAAGGTACCGCTCCACATGAGAGTAAATGCCAGCAAGATAGCAGCTACTCGCAAATGGACACGTCTCTGAGAGTCGGTCGCAGAAAGTCGCAAAACTCACGAGCTAGTTTCTGCGACCTGTCAAAAGTGATTCTAGTTGACACGCACCCACTGAACTCTCGGAGAGTAGCTCGCCAGATACGAACGGGCGGCGTTTGAATTTCGCTAGTAGCTCTCGAGAACTCGACAAAGCAAGATGTCAAAAAAATCAAGATATTGGTCTTGAAAAGAGAAAAATCGCCGAAATTAACTCTCAAATGGACAACCTCCTGCGAGTAACTCTCGAGAATTTTTGAGAGTTACTCGCGTATTTACTCTAATGTAGAGCGGCACCTTTAGAGGAGGGAGTAAAGTCAATCCTAAGGTTATTTTTTTTCTATGTTATTCTTTCGCGGAAAAACGACCGAGCCGATTGGCCTGAAACTCAGCATAAATAATCATCGGGGGTCCATCCCTAACATAGACCCATTGAAAAGTAACCTGGGAAGTCGGAGGGGGAGGAGTAAAGGGAGGGGTAAAGTGAGTCCAAAGCTATGTTACTCTTTCACGTAAAAACGGCTGAACCGATTGGCCTAAAATTCTACATAGATATCCTAATTTAAAAGTGGACCGAGTGGTGGCGGGAGTAAGAGGAGTGAGTGAATCCGAATGCTGAAATTTATTGTATTTTTGTTAATTTTTGAAAACCATTTTCCGAAGAGAAAAAACTTTAAAGACAAGCACGGACCGCCCCACTCTATGTTATCCAATTTATATCAAACTGAATTTGGGTTTCCTAGGTTTTGTTCGACTCACGCTTTTAGTGGGGTGAAGCCGGGTCCAAATTCCAGTAAGTAATAAAAAATCTATAAATTTTGCATCGAATTATAACTCTTTATTTATTACGTATGAATTGACTCAATATTGTTTTACAAACTAAATTCAATTATTTTCCAATGTTTCCAGATTTTATGGATTTATTATTATATTATGAAACAAAAAATTCAAATCCTAATTGATTTAAACATAGTCAATTAAAATAAAACAAATAGGAAAAATTCAAATTTTTTTTTTCTTTCAGATAGAAGTTACATCAATTCAATACTAATGCGTGCTTTTGTGAATATAATTTGAACGTGATTTCTTTTATAATTTTAAGTAATTGCGTTCTATCTAAAAATTTCGATGGTCGTTCTTTCACATTTTTAATTATTTTGTTTAATTATATTTTTTCTATTTTAAGATTCAAATAAACGCAAAACATTGAAACAAATATTCAAGCATTCAATTGTAATTTTTTTTTTAATTTTAAAATGAACAATCGGTTATTATAATTTTGCTTATTGGCTATTTTATAAATTTTTAAATACTGGACAATTAAGTATTTAATTTATGACTATTTAAATAGTTAACAACAATTAACTTCTTAAAATTTAGTAAAGGTTATTCATTCATTTTGAGTTTCTTCAAGAAATCAGACTTGTATTAAAAAAATTGTATTGATATATTGAAGGTAATGATAGAATCATTTCCTGAAGTCGGATTTAAGTAAACAAAATTCACCAGGTTTTGTTGATCATGAAAAACTGACATTTAGCTTAATCTTTTGAAAACAAGTTTCAAATTTTTGTCCGGCATTTCGGGTACTAAATCTGGTTTATATGTATTATGGTTGCGAACATAATAAAAACATTTAGTAATTTGTTGTACATGGAAATAATTCTAAAACAACCTACAAAAATAGTTTTTGGCAATGATCTTTTTTTAGAAAATAAAAGTGTTAATATAACTGGAAAGAACAACACACGACGACACTTATTTTGGTACACTCGACATCGGAGTATTTTTTGCATGGGGTGACCATTCGTCCCGCTAAGGCAGTATTTAGACATGTCCTCAAGTAACCATTTTCAATCCAGGTCACGTTGTGACCGTGGTCGCAAAGTGCCGGTGGCAAATCCGTTTATGCGACGGTTGCCTTGTGACCGGTTACAATAAAACCGGTTGCGAATCGGTTACTTTGTGACCAGTCACAAAAAAACCGTTGCAAAACGGTTTCTTTTATGACCGATTACGCAATGTCAATCGTTAAAAATTGGCTATTTTGTGATCGGTTGCAAAATCCGTTACAATGCGGTTACTTTGTAACCAATCGGAAAGCTGTTTTTGATTTTCGTTGTTTCTATATGCTTGTTTATAATTCACTTACAAACAGTGCGATTGAAGTTTAAATAGTTTAATCAAGGAATTTATACTTACGGTTTATTAGTAACAAGTCTACACTATACAAGTTCACATAGACGTCACAATTCGTTTCCATCTCCCCTCACCCCCTTGTCAAGCTTCGTTAAAACATATTCTGCAGAAACGGTTGCGCTACAGTTATTTCGTAACGAAAAAACTAGGAAAACCGGTTGACTTAGGCCCGTTTGCGCGTATTATTCTTAAAAAATTAAGTTGTGGTTAACCTACTTAAACCGTAAAAATTCTTCGACTTAAATTTTTTAAGTTGTACATAAGTTGCTAAGTTTTGTTGGTGCAAACGGCACTTAAAGTTGCATCAAAGTTACAGTGACGTTGCAGCAACGAATTTGTAGCCACATATATTTTGCAACCCAAGTTGTACAACTGTCGCGTAACCGGTATATAATCGTTTTTGGTTATTTGGGTTGTCCTGGCGTACCGGAAACTGAACTTGTGTCCCGGATTATTCGATTAAGGCCTGTTTGCGCGTACTATTCTCATAGAAATCATAGAAATTCTGGATTTTAAATTATTTAGGTTAGACATTAGTTGCTAATTTCCGTTGGAGCAAATGGCACTAAGTGTTTTAATTTATTGAACACGAAAAAAACAATCACCAAATGTGTAAAAAAATACTGTGCTTTGATATACCCTGGTTGGCATAAATTCCATTTTTTTCGTCTGCAGCGCATTTCATTAATGATTTTTATTTTAAAAATTTTTATTTTAAAAATCATTTATTTCAGTTCCATTTATTTAGGGATTTTTTTTGCTGTGTAGCTCTTGATTCATTACTCCGCAGTCTCTTTAAAAAGTTTTTTTTGCACATAAAATTTGTTGTTCTGTGATTGTGTTGGTAGGCTTTTCGGTCTGTTAATTTTTTTTAATTAAAAGCTTAGTTTTATTAATTTTTTCATGAATTACATTTCGGTAATTTATTTAACTATCTTCTGGAGCTATATAAATATAAGAAACAAGTTCTTTTTACTATATTCAACTACATTGGACAAAGTTATTTAATCATATTGCGTTTTAAGTGCTAGACAGAACGGGCGTCCGCGTCACTTTTTTTAACACATTGGCTGCCATGTGAGACCGGCGTAGTCTCACATTAAAATGGACTCTTCAGGCCATGTGAAACACATGTGGTCTCACAGCGTGGTGAAGCATTAGATGCGCAGAACTGTATAAAACTGATTGAAAAAATAATAGTCGGCCTGGGAAACCTTTTTTTGATATTTGGCCTATGAATTTCGTGGGCCCAATGTGGAGCCGCTTGTCGCGGTATATTGCGATATATTGCGGTATATTGCGGTATATCTCGAAAATTTATAAAAAACAATATCATTTCAAGGCAATTCATAAAACAAGTCTAGTGGCCTCTCAAACCCGATTTTTTCGCTTCCATGGTGGCAGTCAACGTGTTAAACCAATATACCGCAATGGTTGTTGATAGATTGGACGCGTCTAAATGCAGACCCACAATTGGTCCGACCGAATCGGTTTGGTACACGCGATCATTGGCGACGGTAACGACCCCGTTGCCGCTGAGTTTGAACTCAACTAAAAAATTGCCGCGACAAAAAATCTTTAGTTACCAAACCCACAACGAGCAGTGCTACTATCTACGCGTTATTAGAACAAAATTCACCACGAGCAGCAGAACAAAATCCACCACGTGATGCAGAACAAAACCAATTTTATGTAATGCAGAACAAAACCAGGTTTCCAGAACAATTTTTTATTTGAATAAGAGTACTAGGTTACGTAATTCCAGAACAAATTTTCGTTTCCGGGACGCCGCGCTGGACATGTCTAATCCCGGGACTCTCTCGGGCATTCCGTGACATAGATATACCTACCTAAAAGAGAAAAACTAGAGTTAGCTCTTTTTTTTCCGCTTCCATTTAACCCTTAATTTATGAGGTGAAAATATGCGTAAATGATGAGGTGGGCTCCACGTTCACTACGTTCTAATCACATACCAAATCCGTGCATTTAACTCGGCATGCAACACCATACTGTATGAAGGTACTGAAGATTTCAGAGTCACTGTGCTGAAAACATGAGAGATAGCAACGAGAGAAAAGTCAATGTGGGTCCACTGGACCCACCTCATCAATTAAAGGTTAAATATGGTCACACTATTTTTAGATACTACGGTGCCATTGAATCCGTACCGGCTCTAGTTTTTATCTCAAAAACTACAGCTGACCTAGCCGAACCACTGCGAGATTTGGAATCAGCGACATCAAATTATCCAAAAAACGGCTCTGATATCGAGTACGCAACAAAAAAATCTGGCTTGTCAGCCTTTTCAGTTGAGTTAATTATAATAGTAAATTTAACAAAGTAGAAAAAAACAGATCACAGGAATTTTCTAAGTATTTCACTCTCAAAATTATATTTATGAGTATTTTATTTAGACAAATCCATCTGATCAACAGATAATATATATAGTTGATCAGAAAGCCTTATGCTTGGACTATAGCTTAAAAAGTACATATTTTAACTTACACCTGGCTATTATAATTTAAATATTCTTTTGACAGTCATTGTGTGTTTTTATATCAGTTTATTATTTATTGTTTCTCCATGAATAGCTCTAATTTTTTTTTTGTTAATTTTTTTCCACAACATGAAGTGCTAAAATCTTTTATATTTATTGTCGTTTTAAGTGATTCACTTGTCATTCGCCATCCTAGTTAAACTCCTAATCCATTAAATCACACAGTTTAATTAATTTTATTGAACTCATATGAATATCATTTCACGTTTTAATCATGTTACTATTATAAGAAATAGAATATCATATTCGTAGCGATTTGAAAACCATTCATATTTATTATTTGATTCGATTATAGTTTGTTTTTTTCATTTATTGTATTATTTTTGTTAATGGTTGTAATTTTAAAATGAATACCATTGATTTTTGAGATAGGAGGCTGTCCATAAAACACATTATGCTCACTTTCATCTCCACCCTCGTCACATTTTTTGACGAACTTTTGTACGGGTACATCCCATATCACCATCACACTACTGCAGACTCCACCTTCCCCCAAAATACGTAATTATGAACAGCCGCATATTATAAAATATAAAATATTAAACTTTAAAAATCTAAAAACTCTAAATTAAAAAAAGAAAAAGAAAACAAATTTTAAACTCAACGAAATTTTATAAAAATAAAACAATACATTCAAGCATAAATACTTTAATCAAGTAGATAATAATAACCATAATGGATTAATTACAAATGATATTAATAAAATTCGTACAACTTAAGAAAACTATGTATTAAGACAAATAAAATTTACACTAATTTGTTAAAACTTAACGTCTCAAACAATAGACTAATATAAGTTTTGTATGGGTTAATAAAAATTATAGTAAATATAAATTTAAACAAATAAAATTATTGTTATCTTAAAATTCCTATTTAGAATTACCTCTCCTACCAAACATCTCTCCTGATCTAATATACACAACTATCTACACAATTTTAATATTCATTTTTGAAAACATATTAGACAGAAAATTAATTTATCCTCATGTTTTTATGAAGAAAAAAAATCATTATGAATTTTTTAAATTATAACAAAATAGTAATAATATTAAACTAATATTGAGAAGTATTTTTATATTGTTTGTTTTTGTTTTGTCTTGATAACAATGAGATAAAAACATATTCATCACGTGCTATTCGCAAACTCTTTTCTGATTATAATTTATGATAATTTAGAACTAATTAATTAAAATGTTTTTTATCATTATTTTTTTTTTAATTTTTATACTTTTAAAAGGCAATTTTATCAACTTTACATATTTTTCACACGATTGATTTAAGTTAAAAGTTTGAATTTATATGTTTTATTGTAAAAAATTAAAATAACCAAAAATAACTACGAATTCTATTTTTTTGAAACTAAAGTTGTAATTATTTAGTGGTTTGTGATTTAAATGTTTAACACGTTGTTAATCAATTTGTTTTTTTTTTTAATTTTTTAAGGCTGGAATTCATTTTTCTTCAATTGTCATCGTTTTTTTTTTTAGTAGGAGAGCGCTGATGGTGAACGTGATCCAACTGTGAAGTCCTTATATTGCGAGAACACAGATATCTGAAAGAAAGAAAAAGATAGAAGCATGATAAATCCATTGTTAAAATAACCATACTAATACTTATAAGGGATAATCTATAGAAAAAGGCTAAAAAATTTGAAAAATCTCCGACTAAAAAAGTCTTTATAAAATTGAAAAACTCTTGAAAAAAAATCTTTAAAAATGATAAAATAATATTTTTATTGGTGTAAATTTAAAAATGGTGTGGGTTGGACAAATCCAACGATAAATTGGCTATCCTTTTCACCTGCGGTCGCCTAAACCACTGTAGGGGTGTAAACTAGATATCCACTATACGACAAGTACTCACAAGGAAGATTTTCGAAAACTTTTTCAAATATTTCAAGAACCGTTAAAGATACGTAAAAACTATTGAAGCAAAAAATGTAAGAAAATTTTACATCCTTTGAATTTTGTGATATTCCTTATTTCCCAAACCTGCATAGGTGTCGAGCAATTTTCAAAAAATCGCATGTTTCTCAAAAAAAATTGTATGGGAGGTACTTCTCCAAAATCTGATAGAAAACTACGATTTTCGTAAAACTTATTTACAAAAAATTCCAATTCACTCATGGCTATTCTGGAATCCGAAGTTAAAACTTGAAACTAAACTCAATCGATTCGATTCGCCAGTCAATTGGTATT
Source organism: Chrysopilus asiliformis (assembly GCA_964034945.1). Lineage (NCBI taxonomy): Eukaryota > Metazoa > Arthropoda > Insecta > Diptera > Rhagionidae > Chrysopilus > Chrysopilus asiliformis. The sequence continues at coordinate 5,433,611 of OZ035962.1, read as the reverse complement.
CTGGTATTCTAAAATTTGCACCGAGTAAAGGTAGAACCAGAAACATACGTCCGTGCATCCGCCATGCGTCCGTCACGTTGACAGTTCGATGCGGTCAAAGTAAAATCAACGGGCTGCTATGAGTACTTCCCTAATAATGCGTTTGTCCGATGCGGCAGCCGCATACAGTAGGTCGACTTTCTACTTTTACATGCGGCAACGCACGGAAATGTCATTTCACAAAAAAATTTGGTTACGATTTAAGCAATTTAAGTATGGAACAAATTGAAAGTAATTGTTTCGACGATAAACTAATAGAAGAAGTGCAATTAAAGTGTAGAAGAAGTGATTCGTTGCCGTACCCAACTGTCACCGCATAAAACTGTCTACCGGACGGACACATGACGGACGCATCGACGTACGATTCAGGTTCTAGCTTAATTCTACCCTCAAAACGTTACTAGATCATAAGCAATCGAACAGAAGTGAAACGCAGTGGATTCAAGAATACAAATTTAGGGCAAATCGAACAAACTTAACGCTACTTTGGATTCCAGAATAGACATGACTAGCTCAACGCTTTCTCGAGTTATTTGAGATACGTAAAACAGACGAACCGATAGATCGACAGACCGAAATACCGACAGACTAACAGACCCAAAGACAGACTGACTGACAGACAGATGCGTCTGTTTGTCGATCTGTGGTCTATCTGTCTCTCTGTTTTACTCATCTTAAACAACTCGAAAGCGCGTTGAGCTAGCATTTTTTTGTGAATGAGTTCTACTTAATGAATAAAATGCGCCGCAGGCAAAAAAAAGGTGTCTTGCAGAAACCTCCAGCCGAAATAGTAAATGTTTTGCGATGATCAGTTATAAGAGTAAATTGAAAAATTCGGGACAAAAGTTTAGTTTTCGAACACTGGGACCACATGTCTAAATCTGGAACACTCGCGGTCATTCCAGGAAGCAAGCCCGTAGCCTGGGAGGGAGGGGGGCGGCTTGAAATCGTTACCCCAAGGTATTAGAAATATAATGTCATTATCATAAAATAATTATTTCTACATTTTTTCCCGTATTTCTAAAACACAATGTCAAGAAATTGCGCATTCTATTTCCTACAATCAGGAACATCTTATGTGGTTTACCTCCTTCACTGAAGATTTTTAAACCATCTAAAATATTGATGAATTGTTTAAATTGGAAAAAACCTAATTGAAAACTACCTTTCGTGTCGATCTACTTGAATTAAACTGATTTAAAATTTAAAACTTTCTTGTATTAATACAGTGAACCACCAACAACTTTAAAAAGTTTTCAATTTTTCAACATTTACAGCAGTGTTCAACATTAGTATTTAATGAAATTATAGTTACGCCCCGAGAAATCCTTGAAATAGTCCTTCTTCATCAAAATCCTTGCTCCGATATAAGCAATTATTATTAAAGCGCTCTCCGATCGATTGACCGATATCACATTTGTTACTACTTTGTCTTCGCATATTCGTATATTCGTGTATCTGTCTGATAATTCGTTGAATTAACCTTTTCTAGAGTAATTTCGTTAAGAGCAGAATCAATTTCCTTGTGCTTGAATCTTGGAGCATTCACGAATCTGAAACAAACATCAAACATTCAAGGCGAAAAAAGAAAAGAACAGAAAATAATTTTCTCATGAAGGCGAAATGATGTTTTCATTTGCCCCTTAAATAACGAAAATACTTACAGTATAGCAAACTATATTTAAAATGGATTTTTTTTTCTTATAGCATATAGCCAGTCGAACAGAACCTACAGTAAGCTACAGTTGTATGTTTAATAAATTTTTCAAATGCAATCAAATCCACAATTGAAAACACTGAAATCGAAATAAAGTCGTGATGGCGAAATAAAAATTCAATTCAACATTCAGCAGTGAAGAAGAACACCATGGAGATTCATTTCGATAACAAAATGATAGCACTGTTAAATTTAAGACCTCCTTATGCGCTAAGGAGCAGAAAAAGAATACAGCGAACCGGTCAGGGTTGGAATTTTACAATGCTAAGAATTATCAGGTGGGTGGACATTGTGAAAAATTGTTCACAAAGCTGTGACTTTGCTTAAAGTTTCAAGTCAGAGCATCAGATTATTTCTCTATTGCTAGTGTGAGTAACTCTTTCAATGTGAGCATCGTTTCTAAGCTTCCTGTTTCTCAATTTATTTAATTTATCAATAGCGTCTGGGATTCATAAACAGGAACGTAAAGTGCTTATTGACCATTTTAAACCTATTACGAAAGATTGCTCCAATATCCCAAAGTTTCCAATCCCTAGTTAGTAGATTCCGACCGATTAATCCGCTTTAAGCCTGAGTTACATTGCGACGACAGCGACACGACAACGCCACCAAAGTTCGAAAAATTGAACTTTTGTCGCGACGACATGTGATGACAGTTGAATTGTTTGGTTAGGTTAATTGTGTTTGAGTTGCTCTCTTTTGGTGAAAAATTGGCAATTTTATCAAAATGCAGAAATTATCCATAGTAGCATATAATAATATTTTCTTTACTTTCCGCACTCTCATCTTTTACTTTCAAAAAAATTTGTTTGGTTATGGGATTGTTTGGCGCGTGCTCGCAGCTCTGGTAATGTAACTTGGATGACGATAACGACAATGTCGCGCGACTCTCGTCGACGTCTCGTGTCGCCTTGTCGTCGCAATGTAACTCAGGCTTTAAGCTATAACCTGAATCGTACGTCGATGCGTCCGTCATGTTGACAGTTCGAGTAAAATCAACGGGCAGCTATGAGTACTCCCCTAATAATACGTTTTCCGATGCGGCAACCGCATAGAGTAGGTCGAATTTCTACTTTTACATGCGGCAACGCACGGAAATGTCATTTCGCAAAAAAGTTTGTTTACGGTTTAAGCAATTTAAGTATGGAACAAATTGAAAGTAATTGTTTCGACGATAAACTAATAGAAGAAGTGCAAAACAATTAATTAACTCCAGATTCGTTGCCGTACCCAACTGTCACCGCATAAAACTGTCAACCGGACGGACGCATGACGGACGCATCGACGTACGATTCAGGTTCTAGCTTTAGCGTCGGAGTATACTTCGGCCACCTTCGGCCAAAAATCACACCGTTGAACCCACTTCGGTTTCGGCTAAAATTAAGCCTAAACCACAATTACGCGTGCGTGCGTACGGCACCCACGCGGTGAAAATAAAAACTACGCATTTATATGAGTAAAAATTGCGTTGCCGCGTCCGTGCCGCGTAGAGTAGGCTCAGTCTCTACTTCTAGACGCGGTGACAACTACTAGATGCCAGAACTAAATAATGCCGCACGCACGCATGCCTAATTGTGTTTTAGGCTTTAAGCTGAAGGTTTGCCAAATGTGCAAATGAAGTGTCAAGTGTCAACCGAACGAAAAGAAAGAAAAATATTAGTTGTGATCAACACAAAACATTCCTCGGCAATATTTAGTTTCGACAAAAATGTGTAAAGAATATTTTTTTTCAAATAGCTTGAGAACCGTTAAAGATACGTAATAACCATTAAAAGAAAAAATGCAGGAAATTTCATTTTCTTTCAATCTGGTTATATGCATTTTTCTATAATAGCGCATAATTTTCAAACAATTTTCCAAAAAAAAACCGAGAAATTTTCAAAAATCTTAATTTTTTGAAATAGGCTGAGAACCGTTAGAGATACGCATAAAAGGTTAAAGCAAAAAATGTAGAAAAGTTTATTTCCTAAAAATTTGGTAATATGCATCTTTTCATAAAAGTGCATATTTTTCAAGAGATTTTCAAAAAACTGCAAGATACAAAACCAACTGTTAACTGTTGTTATACTCATTTTTTTGATATTCACAGCGCATAGGTTTCGAGCAATTTTCAAAAAACCGTATTTTTTTAGCCACCAATTACCTACTTTTTCAAAAGTTCATAGAAAAATACGATTTTTATAAAACTTTTTTACAAAAAATTTTAAGTCGCTAGGTCAACGCGTTCTCGAGTTTTTTAAGATACGTAAAACTGGCAGACCGACAGACAAATGCACGGATATCCTCATAATTTTGCCTGAAACGGATTTCGTACTGATCAGAAAGTTTCTAACTCTCCAGGATCAACACATACTGAACGCTCTTCAAAAACAGATTAAGTTCACGGAACGAGGTTCCACTGTATTACTAAAATTTTTCAATCGTATTCACTCTTTATACTGCAATAAGAAAAAGCACCGACTTTTTAAGAAAAATGGATCAAATCAGGAATTGTTAAACCACCTTCCCCCCCCCCCTCCTCCCCCTCACCTACCCTCCACAAAAAAATCATGAAAAATGATGCATTTTCCCAAGGAAAACGAACCACTGCTGACTTTCACATTTTTATTCCCTAGAATTGAATAAAACTACCACCAAGTAAGTCCTGTGGAACCCCATCCCATCCTTTTCAAAAAACAAAAACAAAAACTTCAGATCAAATCAAACGCAAAATAAAACCAACAAAAACATTTCACTCAAGCACAACTCCTAAAGCTTCAATCTGACATCACACCAATTTGAAGAAGAAAATGGCAAGCAAAAACATCCGAGATTTCATTCTCGAGAGTGGAAATTTTCCCATAAATGTTGTTTTTTTTTTCTCTCATTGTGCACATCAGCCATCATGTTAGAGAATGTTATTTGTTCATAACAAACAATTTTACTTGCAATCTACTCGTTGGCGCATAAAAACCAACAAAAATCATTTTATTACATTTGTTTAATAGAAATAAAAATTGAAAATGATTTCGTTTATATTTGCATCACTTCGATTCAATCTGAATGTCTATCCTGGTACGTCGTCGTCGTCATTTCGTCCTTCCCGAGCAATCTTCACATACAAGTCCTGAAACCCTTCGATCACTTGCTATAATATTCCCAGGAAATTTCTTCCTAGGTTCCTTGAAAGATTTCAGAATTTCATAAAATTCTATTCGATGCCATTTCGAATGATGCGACGTCTTCCAACCACAGAGACTGTGGAAGAAACATCCAGAAGTCAAGTAATACAATTGAGAACAACAAATTTTAAACGAACGGGTGGTGAAAATCAGGATCAAATTCACGCCCATTTGCACCTTCTTCCTTCGAACTCCTGTGAAATACCACTTTCAATCCTTCAGACGTTGAGAAGTTTTATTTGTTGGCTTTTTCTGCTATTGTTCTCCGTCCGTTCAATTTAAATGCTTGAAGGACGATAGAAGTTGCGATCCATTGAATAACTGATGCGAAAAACGATGCATGCACGACCACAAACAAAAATCAATTTGGATGTTGAATGATGAACGTCCACAATAAACTGTTTTCTACAATATCGTTGAAGGTATTTCAAATTCCAGGAAATATTTTTGAAAATTTTCAAACATTTAACTCTAAAATAAGGGGCTGTTCATAAAATATGTTACACTTCAGGGTGGTGAGGGGGAAGTGTCTACTAAAATCCATACATAAACCACACCGACAAATTTCAATGATGAGGGTCCGAAAATGCTAAAATTATCGTCACATTTTTTATTAACAGCTCCGACGAATCACTTAAGAAAAGTTCAGAATTAGATTTTAAAAAATCAACATAGCCGCAAATATTCCGGGTGTTTTTTTCCTCGGGGGATTGTCCATAAAATATGTTACTCTAATTTTGAGCTTTTGGAGCCTCCCCCGCCACCCCCTCATCAAAGCTTTTCGCAACTTTGATATTATTTCGTAGTTTTTGGCGGTTAGGTTTTTATCCCTTCAAACCTCAATTACGCATTTTCCGTCCTCCTACATTTGCCTTCTCCTCTTCACTTCCAACGTCACCCTTAAAAACTTTTTACAAATTATTAAGCATTTTTAATAACAAAACCCATAAATTTAACAAAAAAGTAGTTTTTCCGCGCATAACTTGATTTCTTTTTTAAAGTTTTAGCCAGAGCTTACGGAAGACACCCTTTAAGGCCGAAGCACAACTCAGGATGGTCGGAAGAACGAAAGGAAATGTCGGTATTGAAAGGAACTTGATATTGTTTACTAGTATTTGAAGGGACTAAAAATTATTGAAAAGTATTTCCCCTGAAGCACGACAAAATAACACGACAAATTTCCAAGATATTTTTCTATTCTTTGCATTTATATTTTATCGACATCCACACACCACCAGATTATTTCAACATGATATCATTTCTATTTCATTCAACCTTCTTCGATTTTGTAGTGCGTGTTTCCCATCAATTCAGTTAAGATAATATTTAAAATAGCATGTCCGTCTGCTATGGTGTTCACGGACAGACAGACAGACGGACATTTGAGCATGTCCGTCTGTCTGTCTGTCCGTGAACACCATAACTTTCGAAAGAATGTAGATACTTGAAATTTTGTATAGTGGCATTTCTCGTAAATGACAAGCCCAAATTCCTGAACGGGCAAAATCGGACAATTTCTTCCCCCCTTTCCCACACAAACAAAACCGTTTTTCACAATTTTCTCGAAAACGATGAGTCGTATTGAAAAATTTATAATATCGGGTCTTTCAATAAGGACATAACAATTTTGTATTTAAATAAAACACAGAATAATTGAGATATCAGGCTGAAATTTATTCCAGGTGTAGTGGACATGTTACATTTAAGTATCGTCGTTCATATGGCCACCGCGAGCACGTTTGCTGATTGATTCTTTGGAGCCAATTTTCCACCACTCTTCCACACATATTGTCCGGAACGTTGGCAATTTCGCGTTCGATATTGTTCCTGAGCTCCTCTAACGTTGTTGGCTTGTTGGGATAAACCAACGACTTAACATAACCCCATAAAAATAAATCCAACGGCGTTAAATCGCATGAGCGAGGTGGCCATTCGACCGGACCATTTCTCGAGATTACACGATTGCGACCACCGACTCAGAATTTCGGTAGTAAGTTTTAATAATTTCCAAACGTTGCTCGTTCGTGAACTTCACCATGATAAAAATGTAAACCTTGACTGACGTTTTAGCATTGGCAGATCATAAAAAAAGTTTTAGCGCGGTATTACACACGGCAACTTTCGGGCTTACTTAAGCCGATTTTCGGGAGAAACGACTGCGGAGGGAAAAGTTGCCACTCGAAATCATGGCTTATCGACAATCTGCATACATGCAAAGCGTGTGAACCGGTTTGGGAAAAGTAGTAGGCAAAAATCATTTTCGTTCTGACCGTCAGCAGGAGCGCGTTCGTCGACGCATTGATAGTCGTAGTCGTAGCTAGCAATAGCTAATGACGTCAATCTGTCATAGCTCGCCGTAGTCAACTATAGTCATGTGCACCACGAACGACCATAGTCATAGTCGTAGTTGCTTTTCGTTTGACAGCTCACACACACACTGAAGAATGAACAAAAACCCCAATTTTTTAAAACATATCGTTATTAATTTTCATCTGCGTAAATAATTTCATGTCCATTTTCCTTTTTCTGTTCCTAAAAACTGAACTCAGGCTGGAATTTTGACATTTATATGTCAATCATGATTTACACACTGTCTATGTGTGTGTTAGCTACGCTTGACTATTTCTAACTCTGCTCACCGAGCATAGTCAGAAATAGTCAACTACCGTAGTCGACTATTGGCATCCACGAACGACCAGAGCTGTAGCTACGTAGTCAGCTACGGCGTTCACGAACGACCGATAGTCACAAATAGTCAATTATAGCTGACTATTTTGCAACGACGAACGCGCTCCAGGTAAAGATCTTGGGAAGTATATGAGCAGCAGCAATTTCAATGGTTTGAGTCCACACACACCCATGTAAACTTGTGTAGCACATGCAAACAGGATTGGCTTATTTAAGCCACAAATGTAAGCACATTGGCTTATTAAGCCCAAAAGTTGCCGGCTTAAATAAGCCAAGTGTAATACTGGACTTAGGGTGCGTTTTTATTAAAATACAAAATTGTTATGTCCTTATTGAAAGACCCTTTATGATTTTACATAACTTATCCACACATCAAAATCCAGTTGAACCACTCGTTCCCTCCTCCCCCATACAAATTGAATACTTTTTTCCTATTTTCTCGAAAACGGCGCATAGTATCGAAAGATTTACAAAGACGAAAAGTGTTTTAAATATGATCCTACATGACCGTTCCATGCATTAAAATCCAATAGGACCAATCTTTCCCCTCTCGCTGATACAAATGGATTTTTTCATAAACATTTTGTCTGCCCTCATATTGACGATTGGCCCTACTGGCAATTGTAGCTTTTCTTATAATTCTCAGTGCAAGTCAAGCAAGCTTGCAATAAAATTCGACACTAATTTTTAATGCGATTTTTACCTAAACTTAATATAAACGTTTGGTAAAGAAAACAGTTTGTAATATCAAAAGTGCCAAAAAATACAAATTTGGAATTCTAAAAATTTATATTTCCGGGATCTGAAAACCACCGCATAGACACCAATATCGATGCAAAATTCTTATAAATATATGCTCATAACATTAACTCAGAACCCTGAAATTCATTGATACCCAAAACTAATAAATGGAATAAATGTGCGCGGGCAAAATAGCGGCTCTTCTTAAAGAATCTAAAAAGGAAAAAGAAGAATTAGAGGTGAAATTTATATATTCCTTAGTCAATGTTTTCCTCGTGTTTTTTTTTTTCTTTGGCTTTTCAACTTATACTTCAAGTTCTCATACAAAGTCAAGGAAATCGATGAAATGAGATATTCTGGCAATAAACGACTGCGAATTGGTTTTTTATAGCTCAGTTCGCCAGCCACCGTCGACTTTCTTCAATGCAAAATACAAGTCGGCCTGAAAGCAATGAAAACATTGGAAGGAGAAAAAAATATCGCGGAAGGGATTGAATTGCTATGAGATGGAAATATTATAGGGCGATTTAAGCGCCGTCAGAAAACCACCCGCGCACGCTTTTCACCCAAAAACCCCCAGCGCCGAAAAAAAAATTCATTCTAACGAGAATAAAGAAAAAATGACGGCAGGAAAAATACTTTTTCATGGTTTTATGGTTCGATGTAACATGTTTGTGCTTGGAAAAATGCTGAAAAATCGAATAAATAAAACATAAATAGGGCAAAACGGCTGCTTTGCTAAAAAGGAGTTCACTTTTGAATGGTTGCTTCGGCGGTGATGGAAGCGATCGAAACTCATTCCCCAATAGGAGGCGCGCACATCCCATCAGGACTCCGCAATTTCCTCATGGAACGATTTCTAATTCTGCTGGGAATCGCTTGAATTCGACGATTGCGTTGGGCTGGAGCTCGCCAATAACAAAGTGAATTACTGAAGAGTCAAAAAGCCACGAAAAGCAAATAAACGGGTCATTGAAAAACTGGAAAAAAATCTTCAAAATAGACAAGATTTTCAAATTATGTTAACGGCTTGTTTTCCGTAAACTCTTCACATTAAACGCACACTGGAAAATGTGGCGAAAGTATTTCGCTAATAAAAACTAATAATACAGAAATTTCAGTTAAAATAAGCGAATCGCATTGAAGGTTGCCTGAGCGATTCCAAATGGAAATGATTTTCTTAACGAGACGAGGAATTTTCTGATAGCAAAGCTTTGAGAATTACAAACAAAAAAAATTAATTCTGTATGGAAAAACGTCTTGAAAAATCAAAAATCTTTTTTCCAAAAAAATTTAAAGTAATTTTGGACAATTTTTTTACAATTTCCAAAGAAAACTCACGACAATCTATATCGATTTCTAATACAACAATGCAGAAAAGGGGTAGTAAACGAATTTTCTATGAAAAATCAGAATTTTCATCACAATAATGGCAACAAATAGAATTGCCTTTTATTGCATCACAAAATGGTTTATTTACTGAAACCAAGCAAGAGCTACAAAAGTACTAACCAAGAATGAATTCAATTGGAATGAATTCCTCCACATTAGACTACCTGAACTCGGCGACAAGATTCCAAATTGATTTTCAATCGGAAACGAAATTCAACCGCATACGATGTGAAATCAAAATGGAAATGTTACGAACAAAATCGACCGAAATAAATACAATTTTCTCTATTCTACAATATTGAAATTTATAAGTTTTGTTTCAATCATTTATCTTTGACTCGTCGATGGGATTGCAGTTTAGATTGGAATTGAATTGTGAGATTTGTCGTTGAATGGAATTTTATTTGAAATGGATTCTAAAACGAAAAATAATTCTAATAACACTAATTGTTTGAATACATCTAAAGGGTCTTTAAACAAGGACATAACAATTTTGTATTTTAATAAAAACGCACCCTAAAACTTTTTTTATGATCTGGCAATGCTAAAACGTCAGTCAAGGTTTACATTTTTATCATGGTGAAGTTCACGAACGAGCAACGTTTGGAAATTATTAAAACTTACTACCGAAATTCTGAGTCGGTGGTCGCAATCGTGTAATCTCGAGAAATGGTCCGGTCGAATGGCCATTTCGCTCATGCGATTTAACGCCGTTGGATTTCTTTTTATGGGGTTATGTTAAGTCGTTGGTTTATGCCCACAAGCCAATAACGTTAGAGGAGCTCAGGAACAATATCGAACGCGAAATTGCCAACGTTCCGGCCGATATGTGTGGAAGAGTGGTGGAAAATTGGCTCCAAAGAATCAATCAGCAAACGTGCTTGCGGTGGCCATATGAACGACATCGAATTTCATACTTAAATGTAACATGTCCACTACACCTGGAATAAATTTCAGCCCGATATCTCAATTATTCTGTGTTTTATTTACATACAAAATTGTTATGTCCTTGTTGAAAGACCCGATAGAATCCTATCTAGGCGTGTCTGAAAAGTATTTCTAGATGACCCGGTCTTGCGCCGCGGTCGTCCAATTTGATATCCCTAGCAAATCTCTTGCGAGATTTTAAATCCCCCCCCCCCCCCCCGCCCCCACCCCCACCACATCTAAAGAAATTGCGAAATCCTGGTATAAACAGGGTATAAGCAGGGAATAAACAGGGGTGGATCACGGCGCACAGTATCGAATTTGGTCTAAATTTTGGCCAAAATAAGGGTTTTCATAAAAATTCGACAAGTCCGTAATTTCATATTTTTATTTTCCAGATTTATTTTCTTAAAGTAATTGAGGTCTAAAAGAAAATGTAATAGTCTAAAAGAAAAGGTAATAGTCTAAAAAAAAGGGTACACTTACAGTTTTCCCAGTTTTCAAAAAAATCACCCAAAGGTTCCGCCCCAAAACTTGCCACCCTAGTCGCCTCTATGGTAGAACCGGGCCTATCCCTCGCTTATTCGTCGCTCCACCTGAGGCAGAGCATGTACGGTGAAGAAAAAAAAACCGCAAATAAAATACGTTCCGATTACGGTTTCAGTTTTTCATTTTTCTGAAAATTTGGTTCGCTCGTTGTTACGGTTTTGTTAAAAGAAAAATGTGGTTTTCATTCGATTTTCACTCCCGCCTCGTTTCGAAGCTCTACTTTAATCATTTAAACACTTAAAAATCTTCTTACCTTATCTTTTAGCTGTTGGCACAGTTGCAGTGCTACAGTGAAGAGAACTAAAATTTCATTTAGCCATGGTACTGAATATTCGGCTTGGCAAGAATCAAATTTCATCGTCCCCTGAATATTTGTTAATTGATATACAGCAAATATCAGTTTATGGCTTTGTAAATAAAAACTAATTGCCAAATCCTCCGGTAAATTCGGCGATAGAGATTTCTGTAAAAAAAAAATATTTAAAAAAAATATTTTAAAAAAATATTTAAAAAAAATATTTTAAAAAAAATTGAGAAACATTCTTTTTATATTGAACCACATATGATTTTAAAATGATTTTCTAAATTATGGGTGGGTTCTGAAGCTACTTTAAAATTTGTCACGAAAACTCGTGAACTAATGAAAGAAGAAACTTAAAATTCCGCAACTAAAGTAAAAAAAATCGTCCATAAAGTGGCAAATTTTTCTCTTAACCCTACGAAAATGAAAAATTTTTGTGATTTTCTTGAAAACAATTTTTTTTATAGAATTTGCGAAAACAATGATTTGCAAGACCACAACAAACTAAATTCTATAACCACAAATTTATGTGGGGGTCGATTCGCGTTCTGTCCAAAACAATGAAACACATACAAATATGAACGATTTCTGCGATTGTTTTCGAAAACGGTACATCTTGTCTCAAAATTGACAAACAGGAAATTTGTTTAGAATATTATTTTCCATAACCAAAATCCAATCGGACCGCATATAAAAATATAAAAGATTTTTGCGATTTTCTCAAAAACGGCTCATTTTTTCGAAAAATGTGTTTAAATAAAAATTGTTTTGAATATGATTCTACATAACTCTGCCATACATCAAAATCCAATCTGACCACTGCTTACCCTCTGTCCCATACAAATGGAAAATATTTTTGCGGTAATCTCGAAAACGAGTCATTTTTTCCAAAATATAGGGGTCGATAGGGTTCTATGCGGCGATAACAGCTTTCAAATGCAAAGAATTGATTCTAGAAATTGATCGTACAATTTTCGTTACATACGAACACAAGACACAACACGTCTTTCTTATACAGTAGAATCCCGATAATTCGTAGCCCGATAATTCGTATATCCCGCTAATTCGTATGAATTTGCTGGTCCCTTGAAATACGAATTATCGGGATTCTACTGTATCTAAGAAAGGTTTTTTTCACCTTTCTAAATATGTAAGAAAGGTAAGAAAAAACCAAATTTTTAGATTTCAGAAACAACAGACGAAGAATATGCCGCAGGCGAATTTTTTTTTATCAATGATTAGTTTTATCAGCGATACTAATTTTTGGGTTATGTTAACACGATTCTAGAGATTTTTTTGCCCACAGCTATTAGACGAATTCGAATCACAAATTTTGAGCACATACTCTACTTTTATGCAAAGAACCTTTGGTTTTTTCAAAATTTCCAATTTCGTTGTCCCAATTTCGTTGTCCCAATTTCGTTGTCCCAATTTCGTTGGAGTAGTTTGCCACGAATACGCAAAAAAAATTCGCATTTTTTCTGATATTTTTGTATAAAAGTGATTAAATAGTGTTTCAATAATTATAAGTGACTTCAAAATGTATTAATGTGTACAGTGATCCGATTGGATTTTGATGTACAGATAAGTTATGTAAAATCATATTCTAAACACATTTCATCTTTAAAAAATTTTCGATACGATGCACAGTTTTTGAGAAAACAGGAAAAAGGTATTCCATTTGTATGGGAGACGGAGGAAGCAGTGGTCCGATTGGAATTTGATGTATGGATGAGTTATGTAAAATTTTATTTTAAACACATTTTACCTTTATAAAATTTTCAATTAGTCTCACCGTTTTCGAGGAAATTGCAAAAAACTGTTTCGTTTGAAGGGGAAAGGGGGGATGGAATAGGCCGATTTCGCCCATTCAAGAACTTAGCCGAGCCATTTATGAGAAACGTAACTATACAAGTCTCTAGCTCAATCCTTTCGAAAGTTATGGTGTTTACGGACGGACGGACGAACAGACGGGCGGAGACATGAGGAAATCAAAATCTTTTGTCATTCCTAACACCCTGGGGTAGTTCATTTTAGTGACCGATGATTGGTTCGATGCGTTACAAACGGTATACTAAATCTAATATACTCCTAGTATATGATAAATCATATAGAGTATAAAAAATAAATAAAAATTTGAAAGTGAAAGGAAAACTAGCTATATTAAAACACCATTTAATGGACATTTGTTTACCATGTTTCGTCCTTTCATTAATTCGTCAATTGGTTTTTTCTTTGGAATAACTAAACTAGTTCTACCCCGTTGTAAGGCATTCAAAATATTGCCTAGAATGTGAAGTACTTCATCCGACGTCCTGAAAAAATAACCATTGAAATACAAATTAATTCAACAGAAACGATTAAATTTCATTGCTATCGTGTTACATACTTAAAATTATAGGTTGAATCCACGTTATCAATGTGGTGGATAGCTTGTTGCAAATGATTGGCAGCGTCCTGTACTTGTTGTAACTTCCACGGCGAATCAGGAGCGATTGATGTCCTCTGCACTTGACTCGGTGCCCTCTGCACCCTAAAACTAATGTCCTGCAAGGGAGAAAACCACGTAATTAAATACATTTAATTGAAATTAAAGTAAATTGCATACCGCTTGTGTGATTGCATCCCCCGTCAGAGTCATGGCGCACCGTAGCTGGTCCTGAGGCGCTGTCAACACGAATTTCTCCATCTTCTTGCCCTCGTTCTCATACAGAGGCACTGGAAATCGGTGGGCACATTCCTTTGAATATCAATCAATAATTCCATATCAATCAATCAATCTTTAACGAGACGGAAAAATCGAAGTCAGCACTTACCACTAGAATTATACGCAACTGCTTAAGTATCGAATGTACTTCTTCGCGTAACACCCACTCGAATTCAATTTGCTGAAATTTAACCAAATAAATCACGTGTTAATTGGGGAAAAATTCAATTAGAAAGCGTAAAAACAGATTAATTCAATGTGAAAACATTTTGGTCAGCTGACAATTGTCAAAGAGGATTTGACACATGAAACCAACAACAAAACTCATTGCACAAAAATCACGTAAATAAAGATCAAAATTGTTCACTCTAACCGAGATTAATTCACCAACTAATTAGTAGAAATCGATAACTGTTCAATAGATTCTCTAATTCACCGAAAATATCCACTAAAATTATTATGTAAATCGTGAAAATTGCAAAAAACTTACGAGATTGACTGCCTCGTCTTTTTCAGCTTCGGCCATTTTTCTAAGCTTTTGCGGCAGCTTTTTCTTGACATGCACATGGTTTGTGTATAGGGTGTCCGTTTCTGTACTCGGACTTTTCGGTATTCGTGTAAACGTCCAGTTTGAATTATTGCTGAAAAATTCAAATAAAATTGAATTTTTAGTTGATTTTATCTAATTAGACATTTTTACTAATTCCATTGGTCAATGGAAAAGATTTGAAAGGAACTTTTTCTCCAATGTGTCGAAGATTTTTATTGTATTAAAAGTCTAATTTTTGTTAGCAACATGTACTGGCCGATAGATGCCACCACTTTTGTTCATTCAAATTTTAAAATTACGAACCTAAAAACATTTTCTTTATAAAATTAATAGCAATATTCCGAAATATTGTTGCAAGTATACTGCAATTCACAAAATCATCAAGTTTCCTTCAAGAAATTATGTTTTTCAACAATAACACCCAAAAAACTTTTTTTTTTCGCAAAATTTGAACAAGAATCCTTGTAACATTCATAAAAATGTTTCGTAAGTTATAATTTTAATTATAACTTCACACTCAGAATAGGGTGATTCACTGTACAGCTTATTAACAATAGAGCAACGCCTAAATTTAAAGGTTTTCAACATTTTTGTGAAATTTTTTCATATAAAAATCAACCGCTACAATAAAATTAACGGCCAAATTAGTTAAGGCGTTCAACATTCCATTTTTTTCATATTTTTCGCTACTCTTTAGAAAAAAGAATTAAGTCATTTGTTTAGACATGGCAAAATATTTTTTAAACTTTTCTTTAAAATTTCTCAACCGGTATGCGTATATTTAAAAATATCTGATGTGAACAGCACATGGCTTTTTTATACAAAATCTACGTTCTTGCGCAATTTACACTATAGTATAACCCGACAAGTAAAATATTAGTTTGTATAAAAATATGATTTTTTTTGCAAAATCTGAAATATCTCGATAACGGCAAAAGATATCGATTTACGGTAAAATACAAAAATGTAGAAAATTTTAATGTCTTTAATTCTTCTTTATGTTATTTTTTCGAAAAACCGTTAGTTTGCAAGCAATTCGCTAAAATTTATATTTTAATGAAAATATCTCAATAACGGTAAAAGATAGCGGATAACAGTGAGAGACAAAATTGTGGCAAATATTATTCTCTTCAATTTACCTCAACAATGAATTACCGAAAACCCGTTAGATTTCGAAATAATCGCAAAAACCGAGTTTTTGGAAATATATCTCGGTACTGATTTGAGATATCGAGTTATGGTAAAAGACAAAAGAGTAAAAAATTTACTGTTTTCAACTTTTGTCACATAAGACTACTGAAAAAGTCGTGCTTTCAAAGTAAACAGCAAAAAAACGAAATTATGATTTTTAAAAAGCCGCCATTTTGGTTACTTCTGGTTAACGGATGTGCACCAAGAGTTTCCAGGACTAAACACGCCCAGAGTTGCCAGACAGCCAGCAAATTTTCCCCCCGTCGTAGCCTGAAAAACCCCCTGAAACGGGCTATTTTGGAATAAAAACCCCCGAATTTTTTATTCGTACTGCAACAATTAAGCCTAAACCCCAATTACGCGTTCGCGCGTGCGGCATGATTTTGTTCTGGCATCTAGTAGTTGTCACCGCGTCTAAAAGTAGAAACTGAGCCTACTCTACGCGGCAGGCACGCGGCAACGCGTCTGAGCAACACGCAATTATACATTTACTCATATATATACGTAGTTTTTACCTTCACCGCGTGGCTGCCGCACGCGCGAACGCGTAATTGGGGTTTAGGCTTTAGTTATAACCAAAATTTAGGCAATTGTCGTATATAAAACAGTCAACCAGCAACTTTTTTTTATTTTTACGTTTTAGGGCAAAAATTTGGACATTTTCAACCAAAGAACCTCAAAAAAATAGCACAAAGTTTGACTTTAAAGAGAAATTTGAAAATCATATCAGAAAAGTTTGACTTAAAAGTGATATTTTGATTTCATATCACCATGCGGATTTTTAATAATTGACAAATGGGCAATTATAGCTTCTGTTATGTTTCTATGATAAAGTTGAAATTTGCTAATCATTGAGAATTTTTCTTATAAAGAACCTCCTGGATTATTTTATTTTTTCTAAACCTACGTCAATCTGGTGGAAGAAAGAAAATATTTTCAGTATTAAAAAACAATATTAAACAAAACAAAAATGTATTTCAATTTTTCATAAATAAAAAAACACAAACTTAACAAGTAAACTAAATTCAAAACATACTATGTAGGTGTATAAAAATCAGGACTTATTGATTTTTTTCCTTCCTTCGAAATCATTTCAATTCAAATGCCGGATTGCTCTCGGTAGAATATTGAATATATGTAAGAGATTTAATTTCATTGTATTCAATATTCTACCGAGAGCAATCCGTTATTTGAATTGAAATGAAATAAAAACATAACGAAAGCTACAATTGCCAATCTGGCAATTATTCAAAACCCGTATGGTGATATTCGTATCAAAATTCGAACAGTTGTATCAAAATTCCACTTTGAAGTCAAACCATAGAATAAGGAATATATAGAAAAAACTCGAAGGGGGGAAAAATGTCCCTATCATTCACTAGCTACGGCCTAAAAGTTAATTACTTTTGGGCTAGGGAGCACGAAGCAGAGAGAACATTTTCTAATCATTTTCGTCGTATCTATTCAATGAGATGGAGGAATCGAATGGATAATTTTTTCCGTGTTACATCGGATCCTCTTGCTTCATCTCACAGTGGAAAAATTTTCTCTAAAAATTTGTTCTAATTCTCTAGATTATTTGTTCTCTGGTCAAACTTTCCAATAAGATTTTTTAAAATTTATTCCAATCGGATTTTGATGTATGGGAGTTTTATGTAGAATCATATCCTAAATAACTTTTGTTCTTGCACTTTTTCGGTAAGATGCACCGTTTTTGAAATATTCGCTTCACATGTTATAATTTAGCGTCACAACAACAGTTGTACCAAAATTTCATTTTGAAGTCAAACTTTCCAATAAGATTTTTTAAAATTTATTCCAATCAGATTTTGATGTATGGGAGTTTTATGTAGAATCATATCCTAAATAACTTTTGTTCTTGCACTTTTTTGATAAGATGAGATATTCACAAAAAACGTTTTCGTTCGTATGGGGGATACCCCCCTTAATGGTCCATTTTTGCCCATTAACGAACTTGGCCTTGCATTTTACGAAAAACCAATCTGCGCAAAATTTCAAGTCTCTAGCTCAATCCGTGCGCCCGCAATCCGCGCCACAGACGGACGGACGGACATGCTAAATTCAACTTTTTTATACCCGTATGGTGAAACCAAAGGGTATACTAACTTTGCCTTACCGTTTGTAACGCCAAAATCCCGTCATCACACAAAAAAATTAATTACACCAGTGTGTTTAGAATGATAAAAATAATTAATTTTTGCATGTCCGTACGTCCGTCTGTGGCACGGATTGCGGGCGCACGGATTGACCTACAGACTTGAAATTTTGCGTAGATTCGTTTTTCGTAAAATGCGAGGCTAAGTTCGTTCATGGACAAAAATGGACCATTAAGGGGGGTATCCCCCATACGAACGAAAACGTTTTTTGTGAATATCTCATCTTATCAAAAAAGTGCAAGAACAAAAGTTATTTAGGATATGATTCTACATAAAACTCCCATACATCAAAATCTGATTGGAATAAATTTTAAAAAATCTTATTGGAAAGTTTGACTTCAAAATGAAATTTTGGTACAACTGTTGTTGTGACGCTAAATTATAACATGTGAAGCAAATTCTTTACACAGGTTTCACATCAAACAGGTTTCACCAATGTTGTGCCGCGTAGTCTACGTGATGTAGACTACAGCATTGTCTACGCGTTACTGTAGACAATGGTCTATTCTCTACGCGTAGACAATGCAGACAATCAATAAAATAAAGGATAGCTGATTTAGTTTTAAAATCTCATTTTTTTCAATTAATTTTAACTTAAAACACAATTTCCAGGAAGCAATCGCCAAATGCTGTAATGGAAAACTTCGGAGCAACCTTTAGTGGCAATTATAGCATTCAGCACCGAGACAATTTTAAGGAACCGGGTTTCGGTGCTAGAATCTTCGAGAACCGGGTACCCGGTTCTGGAACCGGTGCTGAAAATGTAAATAAAAAATAAGAAATTACCAATAAGAAATTACAGTTAAAAAATTCACTTTTTGAATAACTCTGTGGCATTAGAAGAAAACATCATATTTGATTTTTTTTCATCGAGTGTATGACCATAGTTTAACTAGTTAGGAAACCTAGGGATTTTTCCGTGTACCTACGTTGGAGTAAAGATAACCGATATACTCGTGGACGCGGTTTTTCTTTCTTTCCTATGCGTAAATTACCAACAAAACACAACACATGTAAAACCTAGCCACATTTTCATACACCACCAACACATGCAATCTTCCGACAATCTTCCGCTGTCTTCCGCTGTCGGAAGATTGCATGTGTTGGTCGTGTATGAAATTGAATGCTCTAGTGGCAATTCTAATTATTTTCATGCAATCTAAGCGTTTTTTTTTTAATTTTTGCAATTGAAATCACATTGAATTCTAAAATCTTTTTGCTTTACACATTTTTCAATATAACGAACCGTTTGTTTAAAAAACTGATTCATTTGTATGAGATGGCTTTGCTCATTTAAGAATATCTGTTTAATTTGTTCGAAAAATACGTTTGTTTCTAGTCTTTAGCTTAATTCCGTTGAGAGTTGTCTAAAGTGTAGACAATTAAAGTCTACGCATAGAGGAACAACACTGGGTTTCACATTAAAGAAAAAAATTTATTTCAACTATCACGATTTCCCCCTGAAAAAACCCCTGAATTTCAAAAAATAAAAAGCACCCCCAAAACACCCCCCGTGAGCTAAAAAAACCCCCAAAACGGGGGCTAAAACCCCCGATCTGGCAACGGTGAACACGCCTGTAAAATTTCATAGCTCAATCTACTAAGACTGACAAACTAACAGACAGAAAGGCTTTTTTGTATGACCCTTTCCTGCGTGGGACTTTTTTTTGAAATATCAATCTCCCAACTGATTTTACTAAAACTTTACCGTTAGGTTTAGAGTATCATGGAGAATAACATATGATTTTCTGATTTTTTTTTCATTCAAAAATCATTTTACCCTTTTTCCGGATATCATTTAAGGCACTGAAGGCATTTGCGTTTGATGTTCACTAAAAGACAAGACTTTGTCTCAAGGAAATTTCCCATACCTAAAACCAATCCGGCCCCCTCCCCTCTTCTCTAGTTCTCCTCTCCTACTATCTTCTAAACTAGCAAGAAGATTTTGATGCGATTTTTACTTTTGGCGTTAAAGAGTTGTCGGAAAACTTGCAGCCTACAAAAGCAGACTTCACTCCCTGCCCTTTGACCCTTTGGCCTGATATCTCCTAAATTCCCGTACAGATGGTTGAATGGTTTTTGATATTGGATAGTGAAATTTTGGATACAATACAAACTTGAGTTACCCAACAATTTTTCAAACCAGCAGTCAAATTTTCAAGGAGTTTTCTCAGCACAACAGAGCTCGGTCGGATTCTAACTTTATTCCAACATTGAAAACATGGTCTCCTTGAAACATCAACACATTTTTCAAACCAAAAAAGCACTCAGAAATTAAATCAGGAGAAAATTTTCTTATAAACACTGCTGCGATTAGAATAAAAAATAATCACCATAGAATTTTTTTTCAATTTATGCACTGCACTTTAATATAAGAGCCAAGCAAGTATTATTGAAAACCACTTGAAAATAAACACTTGTCTACTCAAGTTATTTATGAGTATTTACCTTTGAAGCATTTTAACTTAAGTAATTTCCCTTACTATGAAATAAAACCAATAAAACTCGGTGAATTTTCAATTGTGTTAACATGAAAAGTGAGCAACATTTGAAAACTGAATGGAGTCCGTCTTGTTGGAAAAATCGGTTGCCGACTACTGGAAAGTGAACATCTTATCAGTCATTTCTTATCACGCTCTCACCACCGTACGGAAATGATAAGATAAGGAGCAGAACAGGCAGCTAAACTAAGCCAATTGATTTTCTACAACAATAGCTGCTCCTCATATCTGGAAAACACGAATTGTTCAATCAATTGTTGACAGCTGTGTGAACATTTCGATATCATGATGTTATCATTAGATTATTTAAAAAATTGGACAACGTCTTCAAAGTGATTTTGGGATTTTTTTTCTGTATTTCCGATTAGTTTTGTGGGCGCGTATGATTTATTTGATTTTATTTTGTAGAGATATCTAGACAGCAATTGATTTAAAAAATCAATAAAGATTGAGCTAATTTTAAGAAAAGAAAAAAAAACTTGGTGAAATTAAAAAAACTGGGCTGGAATCATGTATCTCGACGCATCTCTGTCTTTCGACTTCGACGCAGCTTATGACTCTTGACTTCGCCATATCAGCAGCTTCAAATTTCCTGGAGTGACAGTCAGAATCACGTTTCGATTCAAAGTGACGATTCCGCGAAATTTCAAGCTGCAAATATGACGAAGTCAAGAGTTAAAAGCGTCGAAGTCGAAAGACAGAGACGCGTCGGAATACATGATTGGTGCCCAGATTTTTGGCCTTCTTTTTTTTGTCAAAAAAAAAACAGCTACATACTCATAAAATCACAAAACAATTTGGGGCAAATAAATTCAAACTGATTAAATTATATTAATATTTTTATTAAGCCCTAATACACATAAATTCATTTTATTTAATATCTAAAAAAAATCCTTTAAATACTTTTCGATGATATAATCAAAAGATTTTCTTTCATGTATAGGAAAAGTGTTCGTTGTTTTGTGTAACTGTAATTTAGGGGGGCCTCTTTTTCATCTTATTTTACTAGAATTCGTATAAAAAGTTCATATTCCAATATCATAATCAAACTAACAATTAAAAAAGCGTACAAAAAGATTTTATTTTAAAACGTAAACTTTAAAATAAAACAAGAAACTAAAATAAAAAGAATATTTTTGTGATGTGTGTTTTTTTTAATGTTTTTTTTATTATAAAGAATCGTGTATGTGAACAAGTTTTTTAAAAAAAATGTTTGTTGCCATTTTTTTTTGTATGATGTTCAAGTATAATTTTGTTGTTAAAAAAAATGAATGAGTTGAGAAATAAATGCGTCTCCTGTTTTTGTGATTGATATATAGTAAAATATATGTTTGCCTCGTTGTTTCGGCCAAATTCTCCAATTTTTTTTTCAGTACCACATTTCAAATGGTCGGATATTAAGTAGATGTAAGGTAATTAATTCTAAAAATGCTTATTCTCCGGTCATCATCTCCATGAATTCTGTAAGAAAAGTGGGAAAAAATTAATAAATTTACATTTTTTTTCCAAATAAAAGTTAAGGAAGTATTCTAACAATTTACTTTCTTCTGCTATAGAGGGAAAGTATTGTATTCATGACGAAGACTGACTCGGGAACGAGGGCAGTTAGAAACTTTTTGATCAGTATAAAATCCTTTTCAGGAAAAATTATGAGGATCTTCGAGAATCTGTCTGTCCGTCAGTCTGTCTGCCTGTCCGTCGGTCTGTCTGTTTTACGGTCTGTCGATCTGTCGGTCTTTCGGTCTTTCGGTCTTTCGGTCTGTCTGTCTATCAGTCTGTTGGTCTGTCTATTGTAAGTACAGTAATCCCTCCAACTGCGCGGTGGATACGTTCCACAAAAAGAGCGCGCAAACCGAAACCGCGCACTGTGAACCTTACTTCGTATGAACTTTTGGGATTAGAAACATGTTTTTTTGAACGAAAATTATAAAAAAACCGCGCAGCTGCGAAATTTTTACCGCGCAGTTCGAAATTTTGGTATTGAAAACTTAATCGCGCAGTTACGAAACCGCGCAATTGGAGGGATTACTGTATCTTAAATAACTCGTGAACGAGTTGAGCTAGCAAGTTGAAATTTTTTATAAATAAGTTTTACGAGAATCGTAGTTTTCTATCAGCTTTTAAATAAATTAACGTCATTGACAACCTCCCATGCAATTTTTTTAAAAGATTTTTTTTTTAATTTCTCAAAAACTATGCGCTTTTGGGAAAAGATGAGTACAACAAAATTCGGCTAAAGTTCAGTTTAGCGACAATGACGCTAGAGATTTTCGTGTATAGGGAGGGGTAGATAGAAGCATCCCCCATCCAAAATGGGTATTTTTAGCCGTCGCTCGCCTCTCTTGCCCCCTCCAGGGGTCCCTAAACTTTGTATGAAACTTTTTTCTGGGTGGTGGTAGAGGGGTGTGTGGTACCTCAAATGACAGGTAATGAAGAGTGCATTCCAAAAATATATATGGTTTTTTTTGTATCTCTAATGGACTCAAAATATTTGAAAAGATTAAATTTTTGAAAATTTCTCGAAAACTATGCGCCTTTAGGAAAAAATGCATATAACCAAATTCGCAGAAAATAAAATTTTATGCATTTTTTCCTTTAACGGTTTTTGCGTATCTTTAACAGCTCTAAAGATATTTAAAAATATATCATTTTTTAAGTATTTTTGCCGAAATTAAATATTGCAGAGGAAAGTTTTGCGTTGGTCACAACTTACAACTGATATTTTTTTTTCAATATTTAAGAAAAACCCTCAATAATTTAAAAAAAAAACGTTAAACAATTTTATTGAAGTCGAAATAACCAATCATAATGATACAAAATTTTCTTAGCGCCATAATTCAAAATTCCTGTGAATCGCTTTCTAATTTTAAATTTCTTACATCTCAAGAATTCATTTTTGCCGTCAATTTATTTGTTTGCATTTCTTATGTTAAAAACGATGCTTATAAATAGACAAAAGCAGACATTTACTGAATCGAAATGAACATTTCATGTGCTTTTATGATTTTTAAAAAGAAAATTAAAAACAAATTGAAATGTTGATTTATTGCGAGTTACTTCGACTGTCTTGTAATTTTACAAATAGAAAGTAAATTGTGGCAAATTCAAAATAGAATATTCTAAGAAACATTATTAAAGACTGCCATAATTTTAAACCACTTGAAAATTTGCTACCATATGCCGCATACTTTTAGCAATCTTAATGCATTTTCTTTATCGTAATTGAGATTAGATCGAATTTAACATAATTTCTGTAGAATTTCACATGATATTTGTAAAAACTTCAAAATATATTTCAAAAACTCAAAATAATTTAAAAAAAAAGATCTCATTTTTACTTTTCTCTGCTATAGAGGGAAAGTATTGTATTCATGACGGAAACGGAAATGCATATAACAAGATTTAAAGGATATAAAATTTTCTACATTTTTTGCTTTACCGATTTTTTTGTGCCTCTAACGGTTCTCAAAATATTTGAAAAAATTCAGTTTTTTCAAAAATCTCTCGGAAACTATGCGATTTTGAGAAAAAAGGCAATTCAAAGAAAATAAAATTTTCCACATTTTTTGCTTTAACGGTTTTTACGTATCTTAAACAGTTCTCGAGATATTTGAAAAAATATTACAATATCATCATACTTCATACTATACTATACTAATATATAAAAATGAGTTGGTGTCTGTCTGTCTGTCTGTCTGTCTGTCTGTCTGTTCCTCTTTCACGCAAAAACGGCTGAACCGATTGGCTTGAAATTTGGCATGAGTGTCTGTGGTAGTTCTGGTTCCAACATAGGCATACGGAAAAGTAGCGCGACGGGTGGGGAGAGTAAGGGGAGATGTTCGTCGGGGGTCCAGCCCCAACATAGACCTATTAAAAAGTAGCCAGAGCGGTGGGGGAGTAAGGGGAGTGAGTAAAGTCATCTCGAAACTTAGCTCTTCCTCTATGTTACCCTTTCGCGGGGAAAGTACCGAGCCGATTGGCCTAAAGTTTAGCTCCAACATAGACCATAAAAAAAAATTTGAAAAAACTTAACGCGGTAACGACGGGTATGCAAGCTAGTTTTTTATATATTTTTCTTGAAACGAAATATTGCAGTACAGGGTTTTGTGTTGATCACAACTGATATTTTCAAACTTTTATTCATTGAGTTTAGTTGTGGCTGTCCATAAAATACGTCACGTAATTTGCTCCGTTTCCACAATAACGTGCCTGTATCCGGGTTTGTTCCGGTCAATCCGGGGCGTATGGTCACCCTAAATATACATTTTATTTATAAGCAATTCAATTTTCGACTCACCATCGAAATCAACGGTTCCAGAACCATCGGAATCGATTTCCTCAATCATAATATCTAATTCCTCATTTGACAATTGATCGTCCAATTCCTTAAGGATTTCCCTAAGGCAGGTGGTTGGAATGAAACCATTTCCTTGTTTGTCATATAGACGGAAAGCTTCACGCAATTCCTTTTGCATAGCTTCAGCGTCCTCTTCAACAATGAATTTGGCAGCCAATTGAACGAATTCACCGAACTCCAAGCGACCGGACTCTGAAAGAATTTTTAATTTGCGATTAATTAAATTAAATTAAATATATTTATTAAATTTTTAACGCTTTGACGGGGAGTGGAGAGTTTCGATGGAACAAAAATATATTAGGTTTTTGCGGTGTTGAAAATTGTGTGTGAAGTTGGTTGGATCTGTAACATTTGTAAGGCATTTAATCCCATCAACAGCAGAAACTGGAGACTGGTGGTGTCGTTAACACCAAACAGTAGCTAACACTATGCTTTGTGTTAAAGCCATCATCCACTTGTTAGAGCTTTGCATGGGTCACAATTTGTTACTTTGCTTTATTAAGAAAATAATAAATTTGCAATAATTTTATTAAGAAAACAAACCGTTAAAATTGGTTGGCTGATTTAAAATCTAGCTGGTGAGTGGTGTAGAAGGGGCGGTGGGGGATTAAGATCTTAAGAGATATGATGTGTTTTTTTATGTGGTTTTCCTAACTAATTTCTTCTTGCCAAATGCGAAATTGGGGTTATGTCACCCTTTTTTCTTCTCCACCGCTCGTACCTACAATTTTACGTAGATTGCGAACCATGGATGAATTTCAACATTTATCAGAAAATTTCATCAGCGTAAACAAACAGAAGTGGGTGTATTCACCACTTAAGATCTTAACAATGTTCTCGTAATTTTTGGTACGTATTGCAATTAAAATGTTGTCTTTGCGTTTGTAGATGCGCTGATAACTCGAAAACGACTGAACGAATTTGGGCTAAAATTTATGATGAGCTTTATGAAAGAGGTGGTTTTAAGGTATACACTATCTCAAAGTTCCTCTTCCTTCTTATCCCCTCCTCTACTAATTTCTTAACCATTAAAATGGTTTTGACCAGGTTTTCATTTTTAGACAAATCACCCCAAGGAAAATTTATGCGCGTAAAAATCAATCCCCTTCTTTGTCAACTCTCTCTCCCGCTATTTCAAGAAGCATAACGCTGCGGATTAACGAAAATTTGGAGGTCGTTAGAGATGGGTTGGTCTTTGAAGACGGATACCCTCCGTTTTTTTTAATCGATTCCGTAAAGAAGTAGAAACTAGTGGATTTTTCTTTCTCTTATCTGAAAAATTTCAGACAAGTCGAATTTCAGACTTTTATCAGGTTTATCGCAAAAAAAATCGAAACAGGTATTTGGTTTTTGGTTCTTTCGCTTCAGAAAATGTTTCAAAATGTCGGATTTTAGAAAGACAGCATTTTTTGGGGCTACTAGAAATATTGAATAAAAGTTGATTTTAATGGACTTTGATTTATAACAGACTTTTGCCAACTTCTCGCTCTCCAATCCCGACATCACTCTAAATAACACCGACTAAGATTTTTCAAAATTCTACTTACTGTCTTCATCAACTTCTTCAATGAGTTCATCAAGGATCTTCTTGTCGAAGGGTTGACCCATCAACCTGAGGATATCAGCGACCATTTCTGTTGGTATGCTGCCAGTTTTCTGGTGATCGAAGCTGTTGAATGCCTTCTGGAGAACTGAAAAAGTTAACAAACATTAATATTGGATATCAATTTTAATCATTCGTATAAACAGCTATACAGAAATTTAAATTTGTAATATATTTATTTGCAGTTGGTTCATTTTTAAACTATTGCTAAAACAATCTTGGCATCAATTCTAAGAGATGTCTGGTTAGTAAATCCTGGCAATTAACTAAAATGAAGTCAATGACTTGTAATGGACTGCAATTAGTTGTATTCACTTCTGTGAATCTTCATAGGTATGAAATATAATTCTTTTAGATAAAAATTTACAATTGGCTTCATTGTCTAAAATAACTTTTGTGGATATAGAAATAATTTTCTCTAGTACTTAATATTTCTTGTTTTCATATTTTCAAGAAACAAACGCTAACAACATCAAATGGTCGAGTAGAATTTTCTGTTTGAAGTCGCAGTTTATTTAAGAAAATTGTATAGAGTTTTGCAATCAAAGCAATTAGTAGACCGTCGCAATGATTGACACATGTCGAATCTTAAGAAACGTATAACGATCACTTCATTCGCAAAATAGAAAAAAAGAAAATAATGTCGCAAATTGTATCTGGTATGAAAATCTATACAGAGATCGATTCTGAGAATATGATCTTTCGATTTTTTGGACTTACGCCAAAAAATATTTCCTATTTACACAAAATGATTGAAAAACTCTTCAAAGTTTTGAAGAAGCGTCTTGAGTGGATGAGTTGTTGTGTTTTTTGTTTACTTTGGCAATTGAACAAGACGTCATTTGGCCGATCATTTTGGCACATGCAATTCGGTTGATGAACCCTTTTCGTCACGCTCGGACTGAACAGTCTATCCCAGTTATAGAGGTTTCCCACTTACTCAAATCCTACTTATCCAGGTTCGACTGTATTTGTCAGGAAAAAAAGCCTACATGAAAAGGAAAATTTCTCACATGGAAAATTTTCCAGTTAATTTAAATATTAATTTTATAAATGATATTCGACCAAGGACACATTGTCAATTATCAAATTGATGCAATTTTCATTGTTTAATTCAATTATGCATGATTAAATAATCACGTTCATTGTGAATTAGCGATCACGCTCATTGTCTACTTCATGATTAAACAGTTGAGTGGGAATTTTCGCTGCCGAGTTATTCGGTGCTGAGTTATTCTGCACCGTGAGAAATCCGGTGTATGACCGGCACAAGACTCAAGTTCAGTGTTTAACTCATAATTTCTAATTAATGGTTTTACTCGACACAATGAAGCTTGGGCCCCAAGGCGCCTGGTCAAGGATTGTTGCACGGATGGTGTATGAATCATGGCTTCACTATTAAACATGTTCGTGATCAATGTATCATGAATCCATATTGAAATCAACCGCGTTTGTGTTAAAATAGAGAATTTCCGTGATCTCTAAAAAAATGTTATCAACAATGAATCGTTAGGTGATTTAATCACGCTGCATAGTTGATTTCATCACGTACGTAGTTAATTTCACGATGTTCATTGTATTGTTAATTAATCACGAAACGTTGTTGAATCCGCCAATGATTTTTCTTTCCGTGATTATTAATTTTGGAAAAAAATAACTTCATCCAAATTTTGTAATTTTGCAAAAGTAACCAACTGCTTAACCTTTTTTTTTTAAATTACGGTTTTTTCAGAAAAATCAAACTTACCGGCAATCTGCTCGGGGGTTAGATCTTCATCCTGTAATAAAGAAAAATAAACAAAGATGTTAATTACTTTGAAAGAACCGAAATAACAATGAATTATAATTTTTCTTTAACATTACCGACCGTTTCTAAAAAAAATTGCTTCCCATTAGGGGGAATATAAAATATTGGTTACAAATCAACACAGGATTATCAGACCCAAAATTATCAGACCCAGGATTAACAGACCCCATTATTTTTTTAATTTGATAAAAGTATTGTTTGAAAATCCGAAATTTGTAAATACAACATTTTTTTGTAATTTTGACAAATTAGGAATGGTTAATTTCACAATTGTTTTACTGATTTAACAAAATATTATTTGTAAGTTTATTTTTGTTAAAAAAAACAATTTTTCTGTTAAACAAAGATTTTTCTCCAAAAATATTTGTTCAAATTTACAATTTTCTTGTAACTTTAACAAAAAATTTATTAATTTAACCATGATTTTATCTATATGACCAATTTTTCTCATTTACCGAAGAATAAATTTCTCTTTATTAAATTAACAAAATTATTTGATACTAGCTTGCAAACTCGTCGTTGCCGGGTTAAGCTTTTTGTCTAAGTTTTAGAATACGAAGAAAACCGGGAAGAACTTAAAAACTTTTTAATGGGTCTATGTTGGGGCTGGACCCCCAACGAACATCTATGCCAAAATTCAGGCCAATCGGTTCAGTAGTTTCCCCGCGAAAGAGTAACATAGCGCAAAAACTAAGTTTCGAAATCACTTTACCCCCTCCCCTTACTCCCCCCACCCCTCGCGCTACTTTTCCGTATGCCTATGTTGGAACAAGAACTACCACTGACACTCATGCCAAATTTCAAGTCAATCGGTTCAGCCGTTTTTGCGTGAAAGAGGAACAGACAGACAGACAGACACCAACTCATTTTTATATATTAGTATGATAGGATAAAAATTTTGTTAATTTAACAATGATTTTATCCATATAACCAACTCTTGTGAACTCGGTACCGGGTGTTCGGATATTTGGGTACCCTGTTCCTAACTAGACGGGTACCGGCTTCCAGAAAATCAATGTTTTCAACACCCCTGCTAAAAATGGGTTAATCAAAGCAAAAATAATTCCGGTTCTCAGATAAAAAAAAAGTGAATGAGACCGATTCCTGTGATAGGGAATGCGCACCCAAAATTTTAGGAGAGGTTTTTCAAAAATAGCTTTTATTTTTGAAAAACTTCTTTCAAAAAATCAAATTTCATAGATTCTTAAGTGGTAAAAAAAAAAGAAATTTGCCTAAAATTCAATACCCAAAATAAATGACGAATTAATGCGAAAATCCCAATTAAATTTTTTTTAGAAAAATCAAGAACACTTAATATCTTTAATGCTTGAATGCCTAATTTAAATCAATTAAAAATTTCCACATGTGACTTTTCCGCTCAATTGAAAATTTATCACTCGGAAGAAATTCTATGATCCCGTGTTTGAAAACGTGTTGAAATCAGACCATGATTTAAATTTAATTCTTAAACCATATTCAAAAATTGTGCAATATTCTGTGGGCGGTGAAAATTACTTAATTTACTTAATTATTGTTCACACGAATCTTCACGTAATTTCGATTAGTAGATTTTATGAAAATTCAGAAAATTTTGTGAACAATAAATTCAAAAAATTAAGTATATTTCTTCAACGCCCCATAATTTTTAACCCAGTTCAAATGAAGTTTTTTTTTTAAAGTTTCCTTGAAAATTCTGATATAATTTCCCAGCTTTGATATCAAAATCGTTTTTAAAAATATCCACTTTGTAGTCAATTTCGTATAATTATGCCAATCTTTATTTTTTTTTTAAATAACCGAATATGAAAATGTGGTCGTTTGTTAAAGTTTTCCTTCAGAACAACACATTATCTGTCATTGTTCATTTATTTGGCAACGAAATTTATTAATTCTCATTTCACCCGGGTCGAAATTAACACCTAAGTTTTCCTGTCACCTTTGTTTGTTTCGAGTCATTTATAATTCCCACGCATGGTAAAAAAATCAAAAGATTTCAGATATCACTGAAATTTTCCGCTTTTCCTATTATTCTTTAGAATTTATGTCGGAAGGGGTTGATTTTTTTTTTTTTAACTCACAAATTGCCGTTTTTATCTCATTTTTGGTTTATGACACCACGTTTTTTGTCACGCACAGATCAAAGCGTTGGAAACAACCAGATTTTTTCAAAAAAAAATTATAAGATCTTCGGAACACGAAATTCAGTTGGTCTTCAAAACTCTGCTGATTGGGTGTTAATTTTTTTGGGGCCACTTTAATTATCACTTTTTTTAGTACTCACAAAATTTTTAATTGATTGTTTTTTTAACAAATTTTACACTTTTTCACAACTCGTTTTTTTTTTCTTGAATGATGGTCGATTTTTTTCTGTTCTTACTTTGCAAATTTTCCTTAAATGGACTTCAAAATTTCAAGCATTTCGTTTTGTAAATTTACCAAAATTCGTCTTTACTTACAGTTGCGTCCATCATTTTGCTGAGTGATTCGATTTAGTATTTTTGTCACAAATAATCCAATAATTGTCCCAATTAGATATTTGATACAGTCCTTGTATCTTATCAGCAGTGATTTCACCTGCAACAACTCTCCCTGTATTATCAGTTGAATCCAGAAAATTAGAAATTCGATCTGAATCTGAATTGAAATTGAAATTGATTTCTGATCACTTCAAATTCTCGAAATTCAACCAATTCAATTCAGCGATCGTTTCTCAACTGAATTTCAAAATGATTATCGTAAAACAGTTTTTTGGGGGAAAATTATTATATCCAACCGATTTGAATTTTATTCTCATTTTCCAATCCCGTAATTTGTTTTTTTTTCCTACTAAATCGTCTACAATATATTTTTAATCTACATCTGGCTTAGCAGCTTATTGCTGTTGATTATACACTCAGTGTAGTAAAAATAAAACTTGAAACTACCATGAAGAAAAAACAAACCACAGAAATAACGAGAAAATAAATATAAAAATCAAAATAATTTCTATACCATCGACCTAATGACGTTTTCCACATTTTCCTACGTCTCTTCAGCT
Organism: Chrysopilus asiliformis; assembly: GCA_964034945.1. Classification (NCBI taxonomy): domain Eukaryota; kingdom Metazoa; phylum Arthropoda; class Insecta; order Diptera; family Rhagionidae; genus Chrysopilus; species Chrysopilus asiliformis. Next base: position 5,402,166 of record OZ035962.1, on the reverse strand, counting down.
ATGCACAAATAGAAAATTCACAGAAAAAACCGCCAACAAGCCCAAATAAAAAAATCTTAAGTGGATTTTTTTTATATTTTCGCCCTGAGATTGTATGACGATTATATGTTGTTTTTTTTTATTATTCTAGCATTCCCTATCAAAATTAGTTCTTCTCACTCACATCTCATGAGCTAAAATCTCATCTCTACATATGCACAACCAACGAAATAAAACACATTTTCCGCGCAGCGAAAAAAAAAAAAGATTTGAAAAAAAATATATTTCAGGGAAAATCACATTGAAAACGTAGAAACGGTCGAAATGTTTTTCTTTTCAAAAAATATAATCCACTTTATCTCCGATATAATTAAATTTGTACAAATTCGGGATCAAAGTTAAACTTACCATGGTAAAAGTAGCAAGAAATTAGAAAATTTGGAGTGAGTTTTATAGCTGTTTGCGGATACCGCACGTACTAAGTATTTTCCCGACGGGGCTAGAGAGACTGTTCTCAACTCAACAGCGATCCAGACACGATTGGTCCGGCAATCTTGACTCGACTATAGTCTAGAGCGGAGTCCCGGTCCTGGTTACCAAAAACCAATTTTCCGGTTTTCACACAATTTTGAATCTTAATCTAATTCTTAACCTGGCGCTTTCTTAAAATTTTCTTTTTCTCAACTAAAAACCCGTTTTTTTTTATTGCTAAGTTTTCGTTTTTTTGTGGTTTTTTGTTCTTTGTCTTCCAACATATATCTATATTGGTTTTCTTTTCCTGGCGAACAGTAATTTCTTCTTTTTTTCCAAATCCTATTGATGGTGGAAAAGTCGGCAACGTCTGGCACAGGAGGACGTGGAAAACGCGATCGAGAATCACCTTTTAAAAATGGAAAATCATTTAATTTCGGTTGGTATTATTATATGGAAAAACATAAACGGTCGGCGGCGTCACGGCGGACACGCGGCGGTACACAGCAACCTGTAACAGAATTTCCCATTTGGATGAAAACATACGGCAATAGATTTCAAAAATATACATTCCACCTATGCAAGACTGAGATGCAATGAAATATCGAGGAAAACTGAATTCCGGTTGATTAAAGTTGGAGAAAGACAAAAATGGAAAATTCCGAATCCAAAGCTACCCACAATTTTCCGGTATCAAAACTAAGACGTTGGAAAAGCGCGAAAGTACCCAAATTTTTGAAACAAAAGTAATAGAATTTTGTTTCCATTTCCCTAGTTTCGCTCAGTATAAAGGGGAAAAGGGAATTCTGAAGATCAAACATACTATTGTTGTTTATTATAATTCTAGAAATAACCTCGACTTTTTAGTATATTTCATAATACTAAAAAAAGAGCCACGGTGGTCACACGACTCCTGTCTTGAATTTTCGAAAAGTTTTGATGTTTGATCGAAACCATATGGAATTTTCACATGCTGGGCTGACCGTTGTATGCATAAAAAAAATTCCTTTTTTTTTACTTGTTGAACACCACACACCTTGATCATTTTTCCTAATAGCACTGATGATTGAGTAATGAAAAATTTCTATGTAGAATTTTCCTTTCAGGTTAACAGCAATTTTTTGGGGGTTTTCCTGCATATTTCCACATACTTGTTTATATTCGATAATTTTCTAGCCCATGACGTCAGAGTTTATGTCCCCAATTTTTTTTTAAATAGAAAATTCGACTGTTGGGTCAATGATTTTGACAAATGAACATTGAGAAGGCAGTTTCAAGACGTACGGGGTGTGTATCGATTAATTTCGAAAAATACATGCATATGGAATGAATTATTATTAGTGTGGAGAAAATAGAATAAAAGTTGTTAAAAATAGGCAAGGTGAAAGATTTTAAAAGAATTCCACCCAACGCCAACACCGAATTATTGTTGTTTTCAGATTGAAATAGATAAGAAATATAATTCCATATAGTTGTTCATAAACGAATGGAATTCACCTAGAATTTTAGAAATCCATTTATCAAATGAGTTTTTTTTTATAGTGGCGTTTTGATGAAAAATGGAAATCTACGTGCTCTGGGAGGAGAAGTTTTTATAAACATTTTATGACCAAATTTTCCTTTTTCATGGGAATTTTGAAGGAATTCATGATTTTTACTACATTTCCTAAAATCATTTTTTTATCTTGAGTTTAAGAATTACTAATTATTATCATATTCAAGCGCATGTTCGGGGAGGGGGGTTGGGGAGGAGGCTTTTCGAAAAGGTGATAATTAGCGTGAAGTGTTTTATAGATTCTCCTTATTCGGACGGAATCCATAATAAGCAAAAAAAAAATATTTTCACACATCACCGGGGAATAAATATCTCACGATTTGGAATTGTTTAAATGTCATCTAGCTGAAATTTTTCAAAGGTAATACCGATTAAAATTTAATTATGTCAAATTATCCTGTAACGATTTCTGCATTTTTTTTTTTTGTTAAATGGAGCCGTTTTTGAGATATCAGCGTAAAGAGTTCTTAAAATATGAAACCGGAAGAGAAGAATAAGCGCCCCAATTGCACTTTAATATATGAAAGAGTTATCTATAGGCCTGTCCATGATACGTCACACTTTTAGGATGAAGAGGGAGAACTCCGCATATATGTATGACGGCGACACTACAAGAAACACAGGAACGAGAGACCACGGGCGCGAGGGGTTCAAAAATCCTAAAATCGGCATGACGTATTTAGTAGGCAGACCGTAATAAACAATAAAGAAGATTTGGTTAATTTTTGGCTATTTCCAAAGTCGACTTCAGATTCAATTTCACATCATTTTCTACCAGCTATACCAAATTTCATCTCTCCAAATCAATCAAAATTTCAAAATAGAAAAATGTTCATGCAGAGAATACTTTATTTCTGTCAATCTGTTTTTTACAAGACCGGAATTATTTACGTAACGAACATAGATGGTGCGTAGGTGGTACCACCGCCCCAAGTAGTTGAGATTGGTGTTGTTGTTGAGACGTAATCAATTGGATAGCATCCAGATGGACACTTTGGTGGACAATAACAGCCTGGCGGGGCAGGAGCTCCATCGAACCTTTCACCTGAATGTCCACCCGCTGGCTTATTCGGGTGGGGCTTCTTTCCTGGAGGCTTTCCATTTGGTTTTCCAGGTGGTTTTCCAGCGGGTTTTCCAGGATTTTTACCGGGCTTTTGGGCAGCCGCTTTAATAAGTTAGGAAACAACCAAATTTTATGAAAAAATTGTTATAAATAAAACTTAAATTACTTACCGATAGCAACTAAGACAAAAATCAACAAAATTATTGTGAACCTCATTGTTACTGTAGTTTAGATACTTTATGGTAATTCAAAATGTTTGATAAATTTCAGATTGCGATCACAGCTTTTATACTGGTTGAAAGTTTGATAAAAACATCAGATACCAATAAAAGCGGTTACATAAATTTCAATAACAGATTTCCGCGTAAACAGATTGATAGTAAAAATCATTAAATTCTCATCTAGCCACGCTTCTGTTTTTTATAAAACTGATGAATTTCAAAACAAATGATTAATTGGCCATATTTTTCGTGGATTTAATTTGTTTTTGATTTTTTTTAAAGTAATAAAAATCAGTGTAACAAAAACCCGTCAAACTAAAAACTTTGGGGTGTGTATAATTTCATAAGATTCTCAAAACAATGTTTTTACCTTAAAAGCTAAATGAGAATTAACGATATTGCGAAACTTGTGTAAGACAGAACCTGATGGCCAAACCGGAAGCCAAACTAAATCGAACAAATTTTCTAGTCCCGTGCAAGTTCGGCTTATACATATTTCACTGTATTTACCGAAAAAATAGGGGCCGATGGCTTTTAGAATTGCATAAAATTTCGCATACTGATAAGGTTTGTGGTTCGATCAAAAGATTTTTTTTTTAAATTTAGTCCGCAAGTTTTCCGAAAAACTATAAATGAATTTCCCAATTTTCCCAAAACTCGCTTGTTTAAAAAAATGTGCCTCGCTAACTGTTTGTCGTGGATACATTAATCCATGAATGATCTTTATGAAAGAATGCATTAAAATTGTCAGAGCTTTTCTTAAAAAAATATACCTACAGCCCTATTCTGGAGACTGTCTGTGACCGATCACTAGTCACAACTCGATCACAAGAGCGAGGTGAATCACAACTTGTGACTTTTTGGTATCCTGCAAGTCACAATTATCTTTCCGTCTTATGAGCAGATCACAAGATGAAAACAAGAAAAAAAACTATTTCATGCACTATTAAATTGCATGCGGTATTCTTAGAGTGCAGCGGAGACGATTTTCGGTCATTTGACAGACAAAGAAGACACTTTTGCGATTAATCTTGTGGTAATTGGCAATGATTTCAATCATTTGAAAAAATAACATGACCAAAAAGTGAAACAAATAATAACAAAGCGACTGTCAGAATTATTCACCACGCTAAAATTATACTGAGGTGAATTTGTCGTAATGTTTCTTGTGACTCACTGTCAAGAATACGAAATGGCCACTGTCAAAAATACCTAACTGAGACTTTCCGGAAAATTTGTGGGAAAGGGCAATCACGCTATCCTTACAGTTATCTTAACAGATTTCTTAACGTCAGAATCGGATACAGCGACCCTAAAATCCCAAGATGAGATTTTCCGGAAAATTTGAGGGAAATGATAATCACGTTAAGGCTCTCCTCCATTACCATGACTTCGGCAACTGCAAAAAAATAGAGACACATTTATGTGAAGATACGTTGACGAGAAAGGGAGATAAGAATCAACTGCAAAAATTTGTCGGCAACTGCAAGAATAATTTCCCCTGTTTTTTATGGCGATTTTATGGCGATTTCTACTACAATCACACATTGTCCCTGTAAGTGAATAGTAAGCACGGACACATTCAAACTGTTATTATAGCGTGATGTCATTTTTCTATACGAAAGCAAGCTAAATAAAAGCTTTTAAAAAATCATGGCACGCGAACCGTTTATCGCACATACACAATCTCCAGATTTAAAAAATATCCTAAGTAATCCGAAAAAAAGTTTGAAGGGATTTTTTATGGAAAGTTTTTCAGTGGTAAGGGAAATTCTGGAAACTTCGAGGAAAACTATTTTCCCACTAATTTTTTTTTCTTTTTTGTTGATTGCAAACTTTATCTTATCTATCACTCTATGGAAAGCCAAAAAGAAATGTATCTAATGGGTTTTCAGCAAATTTTTTTTTGGAAAAAATAGTGTTACGAAAAGTCATGGACTAGCTTTCAATTTATAGCTTCAAAACCGTTTGGTTTCTTGGGTAAAATATTGTATGTTACCCCATTTGTAATTGTTTAGTTTTTAAGAATATATTTTGCTGCATATTTGTGGAAAAAAAAATATTTGTTCTATTTATAAATAAAAGTTGTAAAAAAAAAATTTTCAATTCTATTAAATGCCTAAACATCATATTTTTTTTGACATTCGATTGTTGCAATCTCGCCATTTTTTAAACCTTAAAATCTTGTTTAAGAGCTTATTAATCGTTCCTTCTACACAATACTTGAATTTACAAGTTTATGCAAACATGGACGGAACCCTAAATTCCTAAAGTACATTAATGCTAATCAACACGGTTTTTTTCTGTTGAATATATCTAAAAATGATTATCAACATGTTCTTCCTAATGAACCAATTTTGCAATTATTTTTAAATTTTAAATGGCATTTAGTTATAAAAAAGCTTATAGTTAATTTTATTTTTCGCGTAGATGAGAATTTAATGATTTTTACTATCAATCTGTTTACGCGGCATGAAATTTATGTAACCGCTTTTATTGGTATCTAATGTTTTTATCAAACTTTCAACCAGTATAAAAGCTGTGATCGCAATCTGAAATTTATCAAACATTTTGAATTACCACAAAGTATCTAAACTACAGTAACAATGAGGTTCACAATAATTTTGTTGATTTTTGTCTTAGTTGCTATCGGTAAGTAATCTAAGTTTTATTTTATAACAATTTTTTCATAAAATTTTGTTTTTCCTAACTTACTAAAGCGGCTGCCCAAAAACCCGGTAAAAATCCTGGAAAACCAGCTGGAAAACCTCCAGGAAAGAAGCCCCACCCGAATAAGCCAGCGGGTGGACATTCAGGTGAAAGGTTCGATGGAGCTCCTGCCCCGCCAGGCTGTTATTGTCCACCAAAGTGTCCATCTGGATGCTATCCAATTGATTACGTCTCAACAACAACACCAATCTCAACTACTTGGGCCGTTACGTAAATAATTCCGGTCTTGTAAAAAACAGATTGACAAAAATAAAGGATTCTCTGCATGCAAACGTTCTTTAGTTATTCTTCTATAAAATTGAACTAATATTATTAATTTAAGAAAGAGCAAAAGGGGCTGTTTACATTTACATTTGATACTTAATTCCGCGATATTCATTGTGTGACACAAAATTGATGTCGGAAAAGCCTTCACAGGAATTTTTTCATACCAAATTGCTAAAATTAAATTCCAATTCTGAGAGCCTTTTATTCTACGATAAATCAATAAGTGTGCGAAATAAGTTGTAAGATAAAAATTCCGGCCATAATCCCAAATATAAACGCTTCCCAAAAAAAATATGTGGTGTTCAAAGGTGTGGGTTTTTCTTACAATTTGGCCTAATTTTTTTAAATTTTCAAATGTACCGAAGAAAAAAAACATTTAAATTTGAATATAAACGAGAAAATGAATAAATCACAAAATGACGGAACAAATCGATTCATTTTAATACATTTAAATCACAAATTAATCAAAATAAAATACAGCTCTAATTCCTTTTTATGCCAAATCCACAAATTTTATTTGTGTTTTGAGTTTAAAATTGTACCACAGTTTTTATTTTTACCAATTTGATTTCTTTTAAAAAATGTTACAAAAATCTTTTTTTTTGTCAAGATTACAAGTGTAAATGTTGGAAATTATTTATTTTGAAAAGTCAAAACTTAAACATTTTTAAACGGCAAATGGTTTTTTCTGTATCAAAACACAATGGAAATGTTTTAGGTAATTAAAAACTTATTAAAAGTTACTAGTTATTAGAATTTAAAAAACAAAATACAGCTCAATTATTTTTAATTTGGTATAAATTTTCTGACCTTGTTAACATGATGAAACTTCAGTAAAAGTTACAGAACCTTCGGGCACAATTTCGAAATTTTGTCATTAGAATCATGACCACCGACATCTAGAATCGCTACTGCAAATTTTCCCGAAAATACGAAAATTTGTATTATCCATACAGGATCATGTTGCGTCCCCCTTTCCCCTGTAGTCGGGATGCGTTTTTCCTATTCTCCTAGACTTTTGGCCTGACGTTAAAGCTACAATGTATTTAATAATAAAAACCTGATAAAAATGGATTCAATTGTTAAAAAGATAGCAGGGCAGGGGGTTGCAAAGAATGGGGCGACAAGGTTTAAGTGGAAAGGATTTTTTTAAGGCTGGTCGGGCAATGAAAGCTCTAACAAAATTCCACCAGCAGTCTACGAGATATCAGAGAAGAGGCGACGGGATGGGGGTTACGAGCAAAGAAAGGGGTGATTCTTTTAATGACACGGTCTGCAAGACCTTTTTCAGAAAAACGGCTCCCGCAATCGATCGAATGATTTAAAAATTTTCAGGGAAAGGGTACCGAAGGAGAGAGGGGTGGTTAATATAAAGTATCATATTCTTTATTCTGTAAGTACCCTACGCACAGTGGTGTAACTAGGAGTCCCTACCATTGAAAGCTTTAATCTAAATCAGAGCTCGGCACTGCTTGGCTCGTCTGGCTCCTCAATACGATAACATTTTTATTCAAATTTTACGAGATTACAATCAATGTATGAACGTTTTTACTCGACTCTCCAACGCAATGATACGTGTTGGTTGACGACGGCCACTTCGGCAGCCGAAATCAAACGATTGACTAACAATCGATGGAGCGAGCCTACGACAGTCATTCAGTATGATTTCTGCTGTTGATGCGTACGGGTGTATACATTTGCTCTCCAAAATTATAATTGCTTCCCAAAGAACACTGATGTACGAAATTTTTTCAGAAATTTGATTTTTTTAGTTTTCCTTTTCCATTATGAAGCGCTCATATTCAAATTCAAATACTATGTCGTGGGATTGGGAAAACAAATATTTAATAACCACAAATAATGATAACCGTCAATATCTAGTTTGCAGTTACATGTCGAATAAAAAATTCAATCTAAAACGCCATTACAACAGCTGCCATAAGTTCGATTTTGCCCGATGCAATGAAGTAGAAAGAGTAAGACAGGTTGACAACTTAAAGAAAGTTTTTTTAGAGAAATTTCCTTTAGGCGGAACAAATGATTCTGAAATTACATAATGATAAATTGTGTAATTCACTGTTCCTAAACGTCTCCATCAAAAGCGAAAGAGCGTAAAAAATGAAAATGATGCGTTTTCTCATTTTGTGTTATAGTATATGAAGAAACATAAAATTTTTTCGAGTAGTAGTAAATCACTACATACATGGTGCCGAGGCCTGATCTAAATGGTCGAGACGCTCCAATCGTAAACGCAATCGCAGTCGCAATCGTAATCGCAATCGCAATCGCAATCATAATCGTAATCGTAATCGCAATCGCAATCGCAATCGCAACCTTTAGTCTAAATTGGGCTTAACAAGAATTCTCAGACGACCCGGTCTTGCGCCGCGGTAGTTCATTTCGAAATCACAAGCAAATCTCTTGCGTCCTGGCTTACTTTGTCGCACTAGTTACCTGCGGCAGGGCCTGTCGCGGGGTCTGCTGCCAACAATTATAACCCCTCGTCCCCTTGTCCTCCCATCCACCCATACCCGTCTCCTCGTCAAATTTACTGGTCGGGTCTCTAAATTGTAATGATTTGAAATGAAAAATGTTATGACTTGTAAGAAAAATTTTTCACCGCACAATAAACAAAAAGCTTTTCAACTTGATTTATTTTGTTGGTAAAATATGAAAACAAAACTAAAAAAATTAAAAATCTCCCACAATTTGCGTTTGTAATGTAAAAATTTTCTCTTTTTTCTCAAATTATTATAAAAAGCATATTATTATAATTTTTTCACCCTTTAGTTTGATTTATTCACTGAAATACGTTTTTCAATCCTGTCAAAAATTGGGTGGTCTACCAGCTAATCAACCGAAAAATTGCTAGAATTTTGAAAAATTCTTTTCAAAGCGCCATAATTTTCTTTTCCAATCTTCTTAAAATCAAAACTGACATTCGCCTTCCTGATTAGTTGTCTAATTTAACAACCGAACGATAAATGTCTCAAAATTTCAACAAAAAAAAATATTCATATTCAATACAAATCGATTATTTGGACATTCAAAAAGTGACCTTTCGCCCATGAGAACGCGTTAGAAATGTTTTCATGAAAAAAATCAGCGACTGAATAAATAAAAAAATGACTGAAGAAAAACGTTTTCCCATTGGCTAATAAATCTTATGACTAATATTTAAAACAACCCAACGACAAAATATTCAAAATATCTGATTTTCTTCTTTTTCTGTCGGTTAAAAAGTGTACAAAATTCAAAATTAGATAAATCCATTTGCAACAACAGAAAACATTTTGAAATAACTCCACCTCCGCATGTGGTGTCAGCGTTTTGTTTAATTGCCAAACTCAATATCAAATCGAGGAAATTTACACAAATTTGCAACTCTGTTAAGCAGCAACATGGACCCCCCTGTGCCACAATAATAAACCAAAATTTCTTTTTATTCTTTTAACAAAACGCGTCCACATGCTGATTTGCACGATTGGTTTATTTTCTGAATACTAAGGTGATTGTTTTCACAAAATCTCAAATTAGACAAAACTCCGATGAAATTGTTTACAAAAAATCATTTAACGAGCAGTTCAACAATTTGCTAAAATCTCATTTTCCCGATTTCTTGGATGTTTTGCATTAGGAAAATACATTTTTCCAAGTATATTTTCACGGTGAGGATTTTTTTTCTTCTTCTGCGGTTGAAAGGATTATTGGTGGTAAAATAGAGAGAAAACCAGCAGGTGGAAACGATCTAAATAATATCACGCCAACAGAGAATATTGTTCGAATCTAGTGCGTTCATAGACTTTTTCAAAATAGAAATTGACAGTATTCTAGCACGTTTCGGCTGTCGTTTTCAACTGGGTAGAACCAGAAATCAACCATATAAAAAAAATTCCACCCCCAAAAACTATGACCACCCGAGGAGTGGCGGGGAGTAGTTCGGAAGTCTGAATACAATAAAAATGGGCCAACTGCGAAATTAAGACAGCCATCGCCGGACGATTTATTAGCCAATTGTAATACAAAATCAACCGAATTTTCCAAGATTCTACAAATCTACGCCCGCTTAACAGAAATTTCTATTAATAAAACAGTCAGCGATCCGTAACCATGCGAAGACATCGTAAACCAAATTTTAACAATAATTCTTACTATATTGCATTTTACTAAACGGGATGATATTTCAAAACATCTGCTGTAAACATGATTTTTCTCAGTAATATTTATTGTGTGGGAAAAAATATGTGAAAATTAATATTTTTTTTCAAATATCTCAAGAACCATTAAAGACCCGTAACACGTAACACTCAGAAAAATTGACCAAAATTGACCAAAAGTCGTCGACTTGCTTGCGGCTTAATTGGATTTCTGCAGGAAAATAGCCTATGCTAGATGTGCGTTCACCTGCGTTACTAAATGTAAACATAACAATAACTATAATTGCAAATCTGGCAATTATTGATGGTGATTTAAGTGAACGGCGAAGAGTTGTATCAAAATTCCAGTTTGAAGGCAAACTTTTCAAAAAGATTTTTTAAAATTTATTCCAATCGGATTTTGATGTATGGGAGCTTTATGTAGAATCTTTTGTTCTTGCACTTTTTTGATAAGAAGCACCGTTTTTGAGATATTCGCAAAAAACGTTTTCGTTCGTATAGGGGGTACCCCCCCTAATAGTCCATTTTTGCCCATGAACGAACTTGGCCTCGCATTTTACGAAAAACGGATCTGCGCGAAATTTCAAGTCTCTAGCTCAATCCGTGCGCCCGCAATCCGCGCCACAGATGGACAGACGGACGGACGGACATGCAAAATTCAATTTTTTTTACAATCTAAACACACTGGTGTAATTCATTTTTGTGTGTGATAGCGAGATCTTGGCGTTACAAACGGTAAGGCAAATCTAATATACCCTTTGGTTTCACCATACGGGTATAAAAATGTGTCAACCTCTAGCGGGAGAAATTCAAAAAATTAACCTGCAGTAAGAAAAGCAAAGCGTAAGGAGCTGCACGGGTTGACCTGAGATAGGTATTTCGAGGATGTAATGTCATGTAATGGATAACTCCGTGTGTCTGCTACAGACCAGAGTTAACTTGTAAAAAAGTTGACTTGGATCAGCTTTATTATTTTTGTAAGTCTAAACCAAACAAATGTGGAAGTTTTTATTTCCTTTGAATTTAGTTGTATGCATTTTTTCCCAAAAGCCCTTAACAAAAGTTGATAAAAAAAACCAGTTGGCCAAAAGTTGATCAAAACTACGATTTTAGTAAAACACTGCTTTTCCAAAAGTTGATAAAAAATCACGATTTTAGTAAAACTCATCCATAAAAGATTTCAAGTCGCTAGCTCAACACGTTCCCAATTTATTTAAGATTCGTACATCTTGACAGACAGATGCACGGACATTTTCACAATTTTTCCTGAAATCAAAATCACTAAATCATTTAAACTTCAGTGAAGCAAAACCAGAACCAAATTTTTGGAATTTTTGAAATCAAAACCAGAACCAGATTTTTGAAATTTTAGAAACCAAAACTGTAACCACATTTTTGAAATTTTAGGAACCAGAACAAAAATCAGAACCAAATTCTTGATATTTTAGAAACCAAAACTGCAACCACATTTTTGAAATTTTAGGAACTAAAACCAGAACCAAATTTTGAAATTTTAGGAATTAAAACCAAAACCAGAAATCCAATTCACCCTTGAGCAAAAACCGAATCACACTTAAAAACCATTTGGTTTGCATATCTGGCAAAATATTCGGAACAGAAAAAGTGAATTTTATAGAAAATTTGACAATCATCCCTAATTAGAATCAGTAAAAATCTAATATAAACTTTTGCATCCCTCAGTGTTTCCTGTAAAATATAAGATTTTCTATTTAAACTGACATAAAACTAACACCCCGTTTAAAAGTCAAAGATTCAACAAAAAAACCTAAAATTTCATTTGACTAGAAATAATTTTTGTTGCTTTTCCTTTGACTGACTCCATACCATTTCAAACCACAAGAGTCTGGCGTCTTTTGTAAATTCTACAGTGGCAAGGAAAAACTTTTTGGATCGAATTCATTTCCAGCGCTTAAAGTGCAATGACGGAATATTTACAATCTCCCATGTTTACTGCATCGTATAATTAGGTCATTCCATCATGATTTATTTAAAACACCTCCCCACGTCCGCTTTATCCGAATACTCGTATTCTAGAGCATAAAATTGTTAGTGAAAAACACCCTCACTATTAAGGTGGAATTATGTGTTAAATTTATGCATCAACACCATCCTGACCAAATTCACTTCCAATGGACTAGCTATAAATGCTTTTCGAACATTAAATTAAATTTTCCGAAAATTAAGAGAAAATTTGTTTTGGTGCCAGTGAGAATTAGTTTGGAAAATATATACTATTAGAAAATTTGTTTGGCATTAACGACCTATTAAAAAATAAACAAAATTTAGTTTGAGTCATCGTTTCCATACTGACCATCGATGAAGGCATTAAAATGAAATTAATGATTCGATAACGACATTCCGCATTTTGTTTAAAAAAAATTAATTACACAAAAAAAATACATTTTTTCGAGATTTGTTTTTTGAAAAACTTTTCTTGGATTTTTTTAATCCTCTGAAAAGTTTTTATAATTTTTTGAAGAACTTTTAACGTGATAAAAAATGATTGGATTGCGATTGTACAATAAAATGTAAGACAAATGTCCAGAAAAAAAATAAAAACATAAGAAAAGCTACAATTGCCAGGGGCCAATCGTCAAACACTATATGATGACAGCTAAAATGTTTTTTTTTTTAAATCTATTTGTATAAGAGAGCTGGAAAGGAGTGGTTCCATTGGATTTTGATGTATGGAACGGTTATGTAAAATCATATTCTAAACACATTTCATCTTTATAATTTTTTCAATACGACTCACCGTTTTCGAGAAAATAGAAAAAAAATGTTCAATTTGTGTGGAAGAGAGAGGAAGGAGTGATCCAACTGAATTTTGATGTATGGATGAGTTATGTAACATCTTATTCTAAATAGATAGGGTAAATTGCAAAAAACTGTTTCACTTGTATGGGAAAGAGGGGAAGGAATGGTGTAATTTTGCCCGTTCAAGAACTTAGCCTAGCCATTTACAAGAACCGTAATTATACAAAATTTCAAGTTTCTTGCGCAATCCTTTCGAAAGCTATGGTGTTCACCGGCAGACAGACAGACAGCCACACGGAGAGACGGACGGACATACGGAAATCAAAATCTTTTGTGGTGTAGTTAATTTTTGTGTTCGATGATTGGTGCGACGCATTACAAAAAGTATACTGGCTGGCAAGTGCCGAATACGTGTAGATGACTGACCTACTGGCTTTTCATCTACTTACCGGCCAGTAGATAGGGCGGAAACGAGCCTTAATGGAAACGGGCCTTTATGGAAACGGGCCCTTAATGGAAACGGGCCTTTATGGAAACGGGCCCTTAATGGAAACGAGCCTTAAATAAATGCTCGTTTGAAAAAGTTGACTTTCAAAGTGACTTGAAAAAATAAAAATAAAAAAAACCTAGTATTCTCAAAATTTGGTCACACAAAACATAGAAAATGTCAAAATGATGAATACAAGATGAAACTTTATGAAAATTTCCAAATGCCGAATCAGACTTCACCACAGTTTGCTGCACATGATAATCTGGTCACAGACATTGGAGAGGTAATATTAAAGATATTTTAATAACAAATTCGTATCGAAAACATCAAAATTCTTATCGAAAACATGAAAATTTGTTCAAAGTTTAGCCCTCATGTTCACTAGTCCAAACGCTTTCATACGAACATCGCTGCAAATATATTAGAGATACAGAAGATTGTCAAGGACATGCTAATTTATTCGACTATATTAATTTTTTATACTGCGTGGTTGATGCCAGAAGTGATGAAATGCATTATTTGGGTGTTTTCTTCCTCCTAATTCTATGCATTTACATGTTTGCAATCTTGGGAACAACAGCCGATAAATTGTAAGTTACAGTTTAAAACTTTTTGCGAATTTGATGGAATTTTCTCAAATAAAATTTTCTTAAAATACCTCATTTTAATTTACAAAAATCAGTTTCTGTCCAGCGCTAACAGTTTTATCACAAAAACTCCGGATGAGCGAAAATGTGGCGGGAGTTACTTTGTTGGCATTCGGGAATGGTTCGCCAGATCTTTTCACATCCTTTGCATATTTGGATCAGGACAGTGGCATGCTTTTCTCAGAACTTTTGGGCGCTGCGTGCTTTATAACAGCAGTTATAGTTGGTACAATTATTGTCATCCATCCATTTACCCTCATTGGAGCGAATTTCCTACGAGATTCTATGTTTTTCATATTTGCAATAGCCTGGATAGATTATATTATCCATGATGAAGAGGTTTCACTCGCCGAAGCATGTGGTATGAGAAAAAAATCACTTAAATCTTTTATTGCTAAATTATTGTAGTATTTTTTTCGCAGTCATCATTCTTATTTATGTTCTTTACTTGATTACCGTCATAGTTGATCAACTGCTTGTAACGAGAACTACAAAGCGTAAGTATTTATTTAAAATATTTGAAATTATATTTTCTTTGAATTTGGTTAAATGCATTTTTCCTCAAAAGCGCATAGTTTCCCAGAAATTTTCAAAAAACCGTATTTTCAAAAAATTTCAACTCAACTCGCTAGCGTTCTCCAGTAACTTGAGATACGTAAAACGGACAGACCGAAAAATAGATGCACGGACATTCTCATAATTTTACCTGTAAGGGATCAGAAATTTTCTATCTGCCCCTTTTTCTATATGGACAGTCCCTAAATATAAATTATGTTTTTCTCAAATTTTTAAAAGGTGTGAAGCTTCCATGTAAAGTTTTAATGTAAAGCTTTCAAGCTTTTAAAATTTGAACATCGCTGCTTTTGACTAAAATTTTGAAACTAAATACTGGATGATGTGAATAAAAAAATAGCTTTTGCTAAAACTGGTGTTTTTTAGATAATGTAGACTGCATACAGTTTTAGCAAAAGCTATTTTTTTATTCTCAACACCCACTGGGTTACATTAAAACAAATTCTTTTCTGCTTTAAAACAAAATACCTTAAAGCTTTTTCAACATTTCGTTGAAGTTTTTGTTTCGAAATTAAAATAAAATTATAGAGAATAAAATTAAGAACCTAAAATTATAAAAACCAATATTAATGTTCCTTTTTTACGCATAATTTCAATTTAAAAAAGCATCTTCTCTCCTGTCTAGAGGCCCAACGGCAATTAGCTTCATCCGATACTGTAGAAGGACGAGGTATATTCATTTAAATATTCCAAAAAACCAATTTTCTTAAATTTTATGACGTTTTTAGAAAGAATGTTGTCAATGATAAGCACGCTAAAAGTTCAGGGAATTTTAGAAGTAAAGGCTAGACACTCCATTATAACCGTCGATATTCCATCGACTTATTCAGCTCCATTTTTTGCTAATGGACCAAATACGAAGTTAATTGAACAATTCATCACAGCAATTAATCCAATAGACATGGAAGAATGGTACAATTCTGGGAAAATGACAAAAGCGGTTATGATTTTGAAAGTGACATTTTTTTTTTAATCTTAGAATTCCCGAGTTTTTTAAATCTTGCATTTCAGAGTCCTGTCGTATTTTTGTTACTTTTAATCATTCCAATTGTTGACTACAATGAGCCAGTCCATGGTTGGACGAAATTACTTAACACAATTCATATCGTCTTTTTACCGCAGTTCTTTTTAATGGCCAATCAGTGTAAGTTACGAATATTCAAGACAAAAAATGTTTGTAATACAAGCAACCCTTTTTCAAAAAAACTTTTTTTAAACTACATTTTTGATCGGTTTATAATTTATTTGAAAATATCTAAAAGCAGACTTTTAGGCGTTCATATCAAACTTAGCCAAAAAAGTATTGCCAGAAATAATTTAATGGAATTTTTCAAGTTTTCTAAATATTAAAGAAATTTAAAAAAAACCGAAAACTTCATTCAAAAATCAAAATATCGAAAGCTTAGAATCAAAAATCTAAAAACTTCTTAATATTTTAAATGTGCTTTGAAAGTTCTTTATTAAAATTTATATTTTATGCCTTATTTCTGTTTCAGATTGGGATTCATACTACTTAGGGATGTCAATATTTTTATGGGTTTTTCTGGTTTCCATGCCATTGGCCGCAGGTGTATTTTTAACATCACGAACGGATCAGCCACCATTTTATCATTTTGTAAGTCATTAATACAGTGAAGCTCGGTAGTGTGAGCTTATAAAATCTATGCAGTTCACATTATAGAGACTACAATTCAAAACAAACCCTATAATAAATTTAGTTCCGTTTAAACTATTGGATCTTCACAGATATTCAAAAATCTGATTTTCAAATTAATTTTAAAATTTTTACTATAATTTGTTTAAAACAATCTACTTGTCGTTATTTGCACGAACTGTCCTTAAAAATGTAAACTGGATTATCCGTAAATTTTGAGTTTCAAAAAGTCCCAAGTAAAACGGCTCCTACACATTCAATCTTGCCTTCAATCATGCTGTCACAGCAAAAAGCTTATTTGCACTAGACGCTCAATCATGCACGCAAGCATAAGTTAATTCGAAACAGCCAAACCGACAGCACACAGCACAAATATCAATTTAAAAAATTTTTGTCCTAATATTTTTCGCTTTTCGTCATCCACAACTCACTTCTTTGTCTATATAACTCGAAAAAGGATTCCCAAAAAACTTTGTCTTTTATATGCGACATCTTTTCACTACTAAAAATTCCCTTGAAATGACGAAATGATTGACAGCATCGCCATACACGTTCAAGCATGCTGTCATTCACAAACCTCCCTTGAAAAATATCAAAATGATTTTGATATTGGCCAGCATGCCGGGGATCATGGAATTTTGCATGACAACATCACCATAGACGTTCAAAATGCTGTCACAGCATGCGATAATTGACTGCAAGATTGATCGTGTAGGGACCGCTTAACGCTAGAGATCGCAAACTAGACGCTGCGACTAAAAAGTCAATTCAAGAAATTGGTATGACAGTCAAGATATGCGAGGCACGATCCGTCAATTGTTTGAAACAGGGAAATGTGAAAGTTTTAACAAATTTTTATCAAAATGGAACCCCAATGTGATGGTATTCTTGCAGTTGTCGTTTTTATTAGAAAATTTTGGCCAAAATTGGACAGTTGTCAACATATTAAAGTCCCAACAAATGATAGGTGACAGTCACTATCACTTATCACCTTACGCGATTCCACCTCTGACATACACCAGGGTGTTTGAGTTGACAAGAGATTTTGATTTTCGCATGTCCGTCCGGTTGTCTTTCTGTCGGTCTGTCCGTCTGTCCGTCTGTCTGTCCGTCTGTCTGTCCGTCTATCTGTCCGTCTGTCTGTCTGTCGGTGAACACCATAACTTTCGAAAGCATTGAACTAGAGACTTAAAATTTTGTATAATTGCTTTTCTCGTGAATGGTAAGACTAGATTCATGAACGGACAATATCCTTCCCCCATCTCACATACAAATGGATTATTTTCATAACAATTTTATCTCCCCACATATAGAGTATTTGACGATTGGAATTGGCCCCTGACAATTGTAGCTTTTAAGTTTTAATAAAAAAAAGATTTTTTTTTTTTTTTTTTTATTTCAAAACCCAATTCTTTTTTATCAGCTTTTTGCAATTGGATCAATGGCCGCATCAATCACAGTGATTTCATCATTCGCTAATGAAACTGTTAATGTTCTCAACACAATTGGCATAGTTTCAAATCTGAGTGAGTCATTTCTGGGTTCCACTGTCCTCGCTTGGGGCAATAGTGTTGGTGATCTTTTTGCCAATGTTGCCTTGGCCCGACAAGGATATCAACGCATGGGATTTGCTGCTTGCTACGGTGGACCACTTTTTAGTAAACCCACATTTTATTAATTTTTTTAAAAATATTTTTTGATTTCCAAATTTCAGATATTTGCCTAGGTTTGGGACTTATTTTTGTCATCAAATGTGTTCGAAGTTCAAAGAGCAAAATTAGAGTATTTTTTTAATGTATATAAAATGAAAATAAGTTTTGAAAAATATCTTTCTTACAGATAAAAACTGGAGTTCTGGGTACCACTTGCGTCCTTTTTCTACTTTACATTTTAATCTTTACAGTTCTTGCAATAGTTTTATCAAATTTCGTGGCCAGACGGAGCGTTGGATTTTTTACAATTTCCGTTTACATTTTGTTTATATTATTTACTCTTTTGGGGGAGTGGGAATTTATTCATCCCTTTGGAACTGATCACAGTAGAAAAAAATTTCACAAAAATAGCTTCACTTGAAATACAGTAACATTTCTCAATATTTTTACTTGACTGTTTTTTTTTTTCAATTTGTCAATGCTAAGATGATTGCTTTTTATGTCAATAAAATATTTTATTTATAAAATTGGTGTTTGCTATTCTCGTGTCATTTCAAATTTCAAGATGCTGATAGAATACTCAAATTCCACAATTTATGCTCCACATTTTGAGTATCATCGGAAGTATATTAGCGGCACAAATGAGGTGAGTATTGAATATATTTTATAATATTTTTTACATCTAATCTGTTAAGCGATTTTTGAATTTTTGTTCAGATAACTTGCGATTTTGTTGTTAAAATTGACTGGGAAGAGATGTGTGATTTCGTACGTTCCGTACCGCACTGTCATGAAACTGTCACCTATTTCGATTATATCGACATCTTATTTTGCCAAATGCCTCACAACAAATATATGTTTGTAATATCGTTAACTATGTTGGGACTTTTTGCAATGATTCTTATATTAACACTTGTCACAAATGCTATTATCAGGTAAGTACTTTTAATTTCAGTTCATTTAAATTGATTTTTTCTACACAGAAATAGAAAAACTTCTTTTTTATTTAGAATCGAATTTCATGAAAAATCATATCGAAAATAAAACTTATGTCCCACACCTTTCTTTTATGATTCTTTGATGGCATCAGCGCATTTCTCGTTCGACGGAAAACGACTATTTTGGAAGCTCTCAGACCACCCCCCCCCCCTCTCCCGCCTCTCACGCCTATCCCGCCTGTCCCACCCCTAAAGCTGTTAATTCTTGGCTTCCTTGTTCCCACCGTCGCGGCCTTCGGCCCCAAATCATACTATTCAGAAGTGCACAATTTGCAGGCAAACGAGGAAGTTAGATTTTACTGGACGGAAAATTTCCTTGATGGCTAATCTCTCTAACGCTTCCAAATCCGCTCAAAATTGCAGGAGTTAGCAGGAGCGAGGTTTACATATATAAGTAAGCGAAACATAGTATATATAAGTAAACGAAACATTTTCTTGAGGGATGACCCCTTTAATGATGAAAGACGGATCAGAATACCTTCCACGGTCCAAGAAATATCTAAGAGGGAGAAGAGTTTTGTGAAACAGCATAGCTTTTACCATTCTTCATGATACCCTGATCTTAACGATAAAGTTCCATTAAAATAAAATTGTTTCAGTGATTTTTAAGAAATTTTGCCACAAAAAGCAAGCTTTTATTTGGGTTGCTTTCCTATCTTTCTGTTTATTTGTCTGTTTGTCAGGTCAAAATTTGCACTCTAATTTTGATCCACTTCCACTCATCCGATTTGACTTGAAATTTTGCAGGCATACGTAACTCCGATGACAATACAATAATTTCACTACTTCGTTCTCGTAAGGCGCAGGGAAGATTCTGTAAGGATAACTGGATTATCCTTTTCCTCAAATTTTCCGGAAGAAATCTTTTTGGGGTCGATGATTTCGATTCTGTCATTAAGAAGTCTGTAAAGATAACAGAAAGTTCTGTAAGGATAACTAAAAGTCCTGTAAGGATAGGGTAGGGTTTTGTAAGGATAACGTGATTATCCTTTCCTCAAATTGTCCGGAAAAACTCACCCTACCTGTTTATCATATCATATCATATCATACTAATCATACTCATACTAATATATAAAAATGAGTTGGTGTCTGTCTGTCTGTTCCTCTTTCACGCAAAAACGGGTGAACCGATTGACTTGAAATTTGGCATGAGTGTCTGTGGTAGTTCTGGTTCCAACATAGGCATACGGAAAATAGCGCGAGGGGTGGGGGGAGTAAGGGGAGGGGGTAAAGTAATTTCGAAACTTAGTTTTTGCGCTATGTTACCCTTTCGCGGGGAAACTACCGAGCCGATTGACCTGAAATTTGGCATAGATGTACCAGACCCATTTATAAGTAGTCCAAGAGGTGGGGTAGGGGGTAAAGTGATTTCGAAACTTAGCTCTTCCTCTATGTTACCCTTTCGCGGGGAAACTACCGAGCCGATTGGCCTGAAGTTTAGCTCCAACATAGACCATCAAAAAAAAAATTTTTTTTTGAAAAAACTTAACCCGGCTACGACGGGTATGCAAGCTAGTATGATCATAAAATATAATTTTCAATGCTCTGCAGGTTTTTTACAACGAAATCTTCAAACACATTGTAATACATAATTTTTTTTTTTAAACTTACAGTTATGCCCCCTCAGTAATAACAATTGCAAAATATTTGAAATTACCAGAACATGTGGCGGGAGCCATCCTTGTCGCAATTACAAATGGAACCCCAGACATTATAGCGGCGTTTTTCAAATACAAAGGAGACACTGCAATGCTTTTTAATGAATTTATGGGAATATGTTTAGTCCTTTTAGGACTCCATGCGGGTATTTTAGCTTTATGGCGACCATTTGTTCTTCATGGACCTTCATTCGTAAGAGACGCAGTTTTTTTACTAACTACGATGACAATCATTACAACGATGTTCTCATCTCATCGGATTTATGCTTATCAGGCCTGTATTTGCATAATTTTTTACATATTCTACCTCAGTTACCTTACAATTGAAATGATTCTAGTCAAACGGAAATACAAAAGTAAAATTCACAAAGTTTTCATTTCCTGAGCCTTTTTTAATTCTATATTTTTAGAATCCTTGGGTGAAACTCCAATTGAAAAGGTAAAGCCAAAGAAAATTATTTGTCTACGTAAACTATTCCCGTCAACTCATAAGCCCTTCAAGTTTCGGGAAAAAATATTCAACGAATCAAAATTTGGACAAGGAAGCACTTGGAATGAAAACCTCTTCGCACAGTTTTTGTCTTCACTGAATCCCTTGAAAATGAACAACATTGCAAATTTAAAGAATAATCGTTGGATTAGATTGTGTTTTATTATATCGGTAGGTATTTTTAAAAAAACCAAATGTTTTTTTAAATATCTTTTAAATTTTTCCAAAAAAAAAAAGAGTCCAATTCGCATAGTTCTGGCACTTTTCATCCCAGTCGTTGATCATCGACAGCCGAATTTCGGTTGGTCAAAACTTCTCAATTGCATAAATCTGATTACAATTCCAATTTTGGTTACTGCATTGCTGCCTGAAGAAGTACGATTTTTGGATTATTCTTGGATCCCTGGAACCATTTTAGCAGTATTCGTTTTTTTAACATCAAGAACTGATTGCCCGCCACATTATCATATCGTAAGTTTTACTTTTATTATTTGGGGCTGTCCACAAAATACGTAACACATTTTAGAGGAGCGGGGTCTGAAAAATCGAAAATTAGCGTGACGTATTTTATGTACATCCCCTTATTTTTATCACACATTTAAACCAAAAGTTTTTTGAGTGTGGTTCGGTTTCGATTCAAGGATAGATTGGATTTCTCGTTTTTGTTTTTGATCCCAAAAGTTTCAAAATTTGGATCAGGTTTTGATTTCGGTTTCTAAAATTTGAAAAGTTTAGTTCGGGTTTTGGTTTCTAAAATTTCAAAAATTTGATTTTGATTCAAGAAATTTTAATGGTTCTGAGGTTTTTGGTTCCTACGCAAGACTGGATTTTACGTTTCCTGGTAATATTAGTTACATTTTCTGAAAATATGGAAAATGTTTCTTGGTACTACGTAAAAAGAATGCTAGGCTTTAAAGAAAATAAAATAGGAATTTTTCAATCCTAAAAATCAAAAATAAACCGAATCGAAAAACAATTTTTTTTTTTTGAAAATTTCTCGGTTTTTTTTTTAATTTTCTCGAAACTTATGCCATTTTGAGGAAAAATTCATATAATCAGATTTAAAATAAATAAAATTTCCTGCATTTGTTATTTTAATGGTGTTTCCGTATTTTTAACGGTACTCGAGATATTTGAAAAATATAATTTTTTAGATATTTTTTCCGAAATTTTGCAGAGGAAGGTTTTCCCTTGCTCACAACTGATATTTTTTCACCTTCAACTATTTTCAGGTTTTTGCCCTCATAGCCCTTTTAGCATGCACCGGAGTTACTTATTTTTTAGCATCGGAATTACTGACAGTTTTTCATGTGTTTGGGGTGTTAATCGGATGGAGAAGAACAACAATTGGAATGAGTCTATTGGCATGGGGCGGTACTATTGGAGGTGAAAATTTTCAAATAAAGCAAAACCTCGGTTTATGAACCTATGGCTCGATCGGACATGGCTGCTTTTGGTGCGCAGCACGAAGAAAAACTGCCAATTTCTGCAGCCGCTGCAGTTTTTCTGATAGTTTTTCTTTGTGCTGCGCTGTGCAAGTAGCCACGTGTGATCCTAGTATTAATCGGTTAGTATCTAAAGATTGTTCATAAACCAAAGTCCAACTAAATTTTTAAGATTTTTGACACAATTAATTTTATTTACAATTTAGATGGCATTTTAAATGCAACGCTTGTCTATCGAGGATATCACAGAATGGCATTTGCAGCGCTTTATGGAGGTCCTATTTTCAGTATACTTTTCAAAGAATGAGAGGATCAATTATTTGAATTTTTCTAGAGAAGCGTAAAATCTACATTTTTAGGGATGGTCAATTTTGATTTCAGCCAGTCAAAGATAGACAAAAGTCTTTTTTGCACTGCCACATACTTTAAAATCCCCCCAAAAAAAGCTTCGAATTTTTGTCAACAAGAACCCAAGCCTTGCTTTTATCACCCGGCCCTTACTACCACCAAATTTTATCACCCGACCCTTACTACCACCAAGCCTTGCTGCTCCGCTGTTTTAATATGGAAAATGTTCCGCTAATATTTACAATGAAACCTTTATAAGCCTGCAATGTTCGGGTCAATTGTCCGGCTTAGGACGGAACACTGTTAATATAGGCTTAGATAAGGGGCCTATTATGGAATGCGGTCGTAATCGCAGCGAAATTTGTGTGTTGTTGTTAGTGTTTTCTACTAACAACAGCAGGCAAGTCCCAATCGTTACGACTACGATCGTATTCCTTAATATGTCCCAGGTTTAAAAGTTTTATGCACACCCAAATATTATTAGATTTTTGGTAAAAAAAACAGAGACAGTAGAACCTGTCTAAGCTGCACCCCGATTAATCCCGAAGCCTTCCCTAGCCAGACAATTGTATTTTTCCTGTCCGATTTCGGCTTTCACAGGTTTCACTACATTAAGGGACAACTTCACAGTTGAAATTTATATGGGGCGGGGGTGTAACTAGAGGGAAAAAAATCATACAATGCGGGAATTTAAAATAACATAGGCCAAAAATTTCAAATCAGTCGGTCAAGCAGTTTCCGAGTAGTCTTTTGAAAGCGATGTTAGTCGAGGTTATTTTTTGTCACAAAATTTCTTATAATTATTGTTTTCCTTAATTTTCTCGAAAACTAAAATTTTGTCGCAAAATTAATTAATGTTTTGTGTAAAGAATGTCCAAAAAGAAACGCTCAAAAGTTGTGACTCGGAAACCACTTAACCGATTATTAGAAAATTTGGCTTTTGTATTATAAGGAAAAAAGTAGGAAGAAAACAGCTTAAACCGACTATGATTTAATCCTTAAAAGATAAGTTCTTCTGAAAATATTTTCCCTAACCAACTTTCAAGATTTACTCCTTGGAACTGGAATAACGTTTCTTTTGAAATGTGTTGCTAATAAATCGACTTACGCCGAGGTAAGCTTTTAAAATTTTGAGAAAAAATACAATAATTTTCCAAAAATTTTGTAATTTTAGGCACGCGATGGTGCACTGGGACAAACTTCAATACTTTTCATTGAATTGTTATTGACTTTTAGTTTAATTTCAATGGTTCTAACCAAATTTCAACTACGAAAATCCACTGGAGTTTACCTTTTAATTATTTACTTTATTTATGTTTTATTCGCGATTTTAATTAATTACGAATTAATTCATGCCCACGGAACGGATCATTTGGAACAACCGGATTATGCATCCAAATGGGCTTGAAATTTAGTTATTTAATATTCAAATAAAAACAATTGCCTGTTTTTTAATTTTTCCATTTTATTTTTAAAATTAGTTCTATATACGATTTTCAAGTTAAACTTAAAAATAAAATTGTTCTCATTTTTTTATATTAATTTTTTTAATAAATCGAAAATCGTTCGTTTTTGTAACAATTTTTCTTTTTCAATTTTGTTTTAAATATTTGCCTTTTGAAATAAATTCTTTTTCTCCAAGAATAAATTGTCAAAAATAACAAGAATATTTTAATCTCTCACAAAGTTTTCAAAAAAAATCTTTTTGTTTTTTGTTTTTATTACATTTTTGATACTTGTCTGGTTTTTGCGGATTTAACCACAAATTCGCCTAAAAAGGTATTCTTTAAGGCATGTTTTTTGTATGTTCGTAATTTTCTCTTGTTATTTTGTTTATTAAAATTTTATAATTATGTTTAATATTTTTGATTTGGACGTTGGTTGCCATTGTAAATTTTTTTATTGGTTTTAATTCTTGTAAATATATTAGTTATTCATTTTGGACTGAATTATTAAAACTTTTTTGCATTTAAATTTGTTTGGACATTTTCTATTTTTAGTCAATTGACAAAATTTCAAATTTACGTAATTTTTCAAATTTTTTTTTATTACTTCGGGATAATTTTAAATACTGACAAGAAGTTTAACAAAAAAAAATGTGCCTCAATTAAAATTAATTTTTTTACTAATTTTCAGTTCATCATAAAAGATTTTAAATATTTTTTGTTACAAATTTAAGGCCACTCTCCGATCAATCACGCTTCGCGTCAAATGCGATTTTTTTTTTTTGGTAAAAATTCGTTTCTAGTCCAAAATTATTGTAATTTTTGATAAAAATTTTAAAAATGAAAACAAAAATCTTCGCATAAACTTCTTGCCTTGGATTCAACCAAATTTTGATACAGTAGGAAAAACCAAATCTCTTTGATAAAATAAATAAATTGGATTTCTAAGAAATACATAAATAGGAGCAATTAACATCTAAAAAGTCCTTGAATTTTTTGGCTACATTTAATTACAATATAAGGAACTTTATTAACTGCAATTCCAATAAATTTTTTATTTTATTTTTAGCTACATTGAATTTTTACTGTTTTTAGCAAATTTCCAGATTAGAAACATAAAAATAAGCGAAAAAAAAAGTATTAACTGTAAAACTTAATGAAATTAACATTAAAGAAATTGTTATGTAAATCAATTTCATTTGAGAAAATCCTTCTTAGGCAGGTGAATTAATTTCAGTTTGATTTCCAGCCGAATTATCACAACTTAATCCAATGCCATTCGAATTAATCGTAGTCGAAGATTCATTTGCGTTAACATCATCTACAATTTCGTGACTGTTAATTGTTGAATTAACAGAATTTTGGTTATTTGTCGCCAACAGGGCAGTAAACATTGGAATTGTAGATGCTGATTTGAAG
Source organism: Chrysopilus asiliformis (assembly GCA_964034945.1). Classification (NCBI taxonomy): domain Eukaryota; kingdom Metazoa; phylum Arthropoda; class Insecta; order Diptera; family Rhagionidae; genus Chrysopilus; species Chrysopilus asiliformis. Next base: position 5,376,126 of record OZ035962.1, on the reverse strand, counting down.
TTCGTCTCTTCCAGATCACGCTGTAGTTCAGCCAAAACTGGATATTGTTCCACGACCGTCTGTACACTATGCAGGATTTCCAGCGCTCTATCGATCGCCTCATATTGTCGTTTCGTTTCCCTAATGGCATTCTCCTGCCACGTCAATGGCAGCTGAATGTAGTGATCTTCGGTCGTTTTGAGATCGTTTTGACATTCATCGGATGTGATCACCAATTTCTCACGCAGAATTGGTATCTAAAACAACAGAAAAACGTTACTGGTTGATCGGAAAGAAATCATATTTTTATATGTCACTAGGGGCTGCGCCCCGAACCGCTTCGCGGTTCACTACCCTCCCCTCCCTTCCCCCAAATTGATACGTTTAATTTTTGATGGTCTATGTTAGAGCTAAACTTCAGGCCAATCGGGACGGTAGTTTCCCCGCGAAAGAGTAACATAGCGCAAAAACTAAGTTTCGAAATCACTTTACCCCCTCCCCTTACTCCCCCCACCTCTCGGGCTACTGGATCTATGTTGGGGCTGGACCCCCGACGGACATCTATGCCAAATTTCAGGCCAATCGGTTCAGTAGTTTCCCCGCACAAGAGTAACATAGCGCAAAGACTAATCGAAATCACTTTACCCCCTCCCCTTACTCCCCCCACCCCTCGCGCTACTTTTCCGTATACCTATGTTGGAACCAGAACTACCACAGACACTCATGCCAAATTTCAAGTCAATCGGTTCAGCCGTTTTTGCGTGAAAGAGGAACAGACAGACAGACAGACAGACAGATAGACAGACATACAGACAGACAGACAGATAGACAGACATACAGACAGACAGACAGACACCAACTCATTTTTATATATTAAGTGAGCTTCTCACAGAACCTAAGAATTCCCTCCTTCTCACCCCTCCACTGCTATTTTCTGAACCGATGAAGCAATTTTGATTCAGTTTTCCTTATGAAGTCGGCCATCGTCTAAGAAAAGTTTTCAATCAAAAAATCAGCCCCACCCTTTCTATGTAAACCCCGTCTCCTACTAATTCGTAAACCTATAAAGTAATTTTTATCCAATTTTCACCATTCAACATTTTTTGCCAATTTCCCCAAGGAAAATATATCCGTTTTTTGAACCAGACACGCAAACCAGTTTTTTGAACTATTGAAATTTTAGTGAACCAAAACCAAACCATAAACCGAACCACTCTGAAAAAGAAAGTCTAAAGCGAACCACAATCAAACCATTTCTAAAAAAGATTGCCGAACCGAACCGAAACCAATCCATTTTTTTTGAAACAAATGCTATAACCAAACCAAACACCAGAAATTTTGTTAGTGATTCCATTCGGTTCAAATTTGAATTTTTAAGATCGAAAAATTCTTATTATTTTCTATTTTCGACAAGATTTAGTTAGCGCTCAATCTACAGCCCCCACCCCCTGTTTTTTTTTGTTACCCCTCGCCTGCTAGCTTTAGAATCTCTTAGCCGACTGAGATTTGGTTTCCTCAGCTGGATTAAGAATGTGTAGGACAGATTTCTGCCAATCAAATTTTTTTCCTTTCTTCTCCCCTTTAACCCCCTCCCCTGTTGTCTTCTAAATCAATAAAGGGATTTTGATGGGATTTCCACCATGTCAGAAGGTCGAAGTTTTCAACAAAGCAGGCAAACTTTCAACGATTATTTACAAAATAAAATTCTCCAAAATTTTCCCGAAATGTAGAATCAATTTTTACCATATTTACCTCATTATATGCTTGGACTATAATACTAAGAATATCTTGTTCTGGTAGCTCTCCATGCTCATGCCATAAACGTAACGACGCCAACAGATCGTCCTTATTTATTGTCCTGATAAACTGACTCTGTTGCTGTTCCTGATGAAGCTGCTGTTGTGTTTGAAGTTGTTGGTAATGCTGTTGTTGTTCGCAAAGTGTACTCAAATTGCAAATATCTTGGGTTAGCCTCTGTTGAATAAGCAACGAAAATTTTCTTTTTTACACTAATTTTTTTTGTGTGTATTTTTCTTTTTCAAATATGTGGTCCTTCTAAACAATTCTACATCTTAGCTTCATTTTCATGAGATTAGATTGGTTTTAGTTCTACTATTTTTTAATGTGTTTATAGTGCATTTTTTTACATTTGACGAGTTTTTTTTAAGTTCTACTTAGAGTTACAGTTGCATGACAATTTTGGTTGAGTTTTATTATTTTGATGATGATTGTTGATGATAAATTGATGATTATGATGTTATTGTGACAAAATATTGGTTAGCAGATGAAGCTAAATATTAATAATTCATCAGAAATAAGAAAAAAAATTAAATATTCAAAAAACCACTAGAAAAATTTATTTGAAAAAAAAACAGCACGTCAAACTAACACTTTGGCTAATTAATACTATATTACAACCGTTGAGAACTTAAAACTGAAAATTAAAAGAGCTGCCCATCAAATAATTTTAAACGTTTGGAGAAAAACCAAAATGATGCCTTAAATTTAACATTTTAAAAAGCGAAAATTTCGTTTTATTTAAAAAAAAATTAAAAATTAAGGTAGTAATTCCACTGCCGAATTTTGATTTTCGCTCGAAATAAAAAGTATTCCAAAGTATACTTCAAAAGATTGAAACCAAGAAGATTAGAAACAAAGAAAAAATAAGTCAAAAAGCGTCTGATGCTACGTCCACACTCTTGGCGACTGTATGCGAATCACAACAAATACGATAGAACGCGGTTGATATCATTGGCTGTGATCCTTGAGACCGAGGATTGAAATATAAATTTCGATTTGAAGCCGAGGTTTGATAAATCAAGTCAGATGAATGTAACAACCGCTCTCGCCCTTGTACCCCTTGTCGGAATTTATTGAATGCTGAGTTCTGTGACTGTTGGCAAGAATGTGAACAACACACTCGCATTGGCAAAGATCTGCCAAACATTGATTCTCTCGCATTCGAAAAGAGTGTGGACGTAGCATTAGATTAATAAAAATTAGTAAAAAAACAGCAATAAATTAAAATTATAAACAAAATCTTTATTTCATATTAAAAATAGTCAAAGCGTAATAAAAACATAATTTTGAAATGTGAAAACCAAAAAAAAAACATTCTGCGAACATCGAATTGATTTGAAAAAGTCAAATGATCATATCCTACTCTAAATAATACAAAAAATTTATAAAAAAGAATGTCTTCTAAATAAGATTCTCAAAACAAAAAACAAAACTCTAAAATCTTACATCGATTTCATTCCTATGTCTTTGTAATTCAGCCTTACTGCTTGATAAGTCGGTTCCTTTGAGGATCAATTGTTGTGATACATCCATTAATTCCTCCCTAAGTTTAACATTCATATCCTCCCATTCTTTGAGTTTTTCAAGCATCTCTTCCTTATTCAATTGTAGTTTATTTCTAAACAAAAAAATACGGAAAAAAGTTTTTTGTGATCTTATGGATTTCAAAGACGTTTTAAGTGACTCTTACTTGTCACAAATTAATTGTTGTATGCAATTATCATTGTCCATTTGAATCAGTCTTAATACTTTTAACAATTTCGTAACTAAATTATCAACCTCGATTACTTGATCGACAAGTGCTTGTGCTGAACAATATTCACTAATTGATGGCATCTCAGCTATGGAATCGTGACAACTAACATCTTCTGATGTACTATGCTCTGATGTTTGCCTAAAAACAAATGGTGGAAAAAACGTTAACTAAAAAATTGAATGTGTGTATGTTTGTGTGTCCGAATTTGGCTCGAAACTACTTAACCGATTTTTGTTGTAAATCAGTCGTCAGTTAGTCATCAGTCAGTCATCAGTCAGTCGTCAGTTAGTCGTCAGTCAGTCGTCAGTCAGTCGTCAGTCAGTCGTCTGTCAGTCATCAGTCAGTCATCAGTCTGTCGTCAGTCAGTTGTCAGTCAGTCGTCAGTCAGTCGTCAGTCAGTCGTCAGTCAGTCGTCAGTCAGTCGTCAGTTAGTCGTCAGAGCTTCTAATTTCTTACCTCAACACAGTACTTTTCTGTGAAGCCATATTGCTAATTTGCATCTCGATTTGTTGACGATTTGCAATCGCCTGTGATAAATTGTGCAACGACTCATCACCGCCATGCATAATCTCGGAGGGAATTTCAATTTGTGATATCATCATACCGGTCGATGAAACCATATTATGGGAATGAGAATCTGGCATTGTGACATCTTCCAGGACATTATCCATCATTAAGCATGGCTCTGTTTCAGAATCGAGCATTTCTGTCGAATCGGATTCATCTAAAAAAAATTTCACGTATGAAAACTTTCAAAATTGGACATTTTGTCTAAAATTTTACCTCCATTATGATCCTCTGGTGTTTTCTTTAACTTTGGTTGCTTTTTCGTTGACGTAGTTGCACTTTTAATGGCACTAATTACCGCCGCTATAAATGATTGATTTCTTTGGGGTGACAAAGAACCATCATTTGCTGAATCATTGGTTAGTTTTTGAGCTCCTGTTGCCGTTTCAAATTCTGGACTTCCATCACCACTACTTCCGCTGTTCGGGTATGCTTCGTTATGGAAAACCACATCCTGTAATTTGGATAGAAAGAAAATGTTTTTATTATAATTTTTTTCCCCCAGAAAAGTTTTAATTGAAAATATTTGAAACACTGATTGAAGATCATTTTAACAAGTTCTATATTTGCAGACTATCCTAGACGTAAGCCAATTGGATATTAAATTTATTTAAAGTGTTTTATTAACCAAAAACGGCCGCAAACATAAAAAGACTTAATTTTTTGAAGAAATAAAATCTAAAACACTTTTGGCGGGTTTCACGAAGTTTTAAGAGACCACTAAATCGAGATCGCGGGCAAATTTAAAGCAAATTTCGCTTGCTATCTCGTTTTAGTGGTAGCTAAACGTTTTGTAAAACCCACCATTAATGTGGTAGATATCTATAATTTTTGCCTACTCTAACTTTATTGATATGTATACTTAATTTAATGTTAAAGAAAATTGAACTTAAATAATTTTATCTTGAATTTTTGTTTTCTATTAAAAGAAATGTAAAAGGATTTCCTACATGGGAATTTATTACTAGTATAACTACATCTCAAAATTCGCCATTGCGAAAGTTTTTAAAATCTACAAAGAATTACTTTTAAGCATTCTTTTTGAACACTCTAATTTACATTTTGTTTTCTTCAAAAAGATGGTGTTGAAATTGTGAAAATGAAAAAAAAAAATACATATTTTAGTGAGACAGAGAAAGTGCAACTGACACGAAAACTGCGGGAAAAGTTTGGCACAGAAATATTTATGTATCGTATTTCCTTTGCTTATGCGGCGGTCACACGACGCTGTTTTGCCACGCTAGTGGCTGTTAGCGGCCAAGCACCGTGTGAACCCTAGTGCGTTGCTACTACAAGCAGCAGCGTGATGATTTTAGCAGCGCTAGTGAAGTAGAGACCGTTCTACTTTTCCAGCGCTACTAGGGATCACGTGACCCTGTCATATGGTTTCTGAGCTGTCAAAAGTTTGATAAGTGGTAAAGTTGGTTTATTGTAAGTCGTTATTTTACGTTTATTTATTTAAATTTGTGTGTTACGTTTATTATTAAAAAAATCTCCCAGATTCAAATAACAAACCACTCTTTTGCTACTTGCCAGCGCTACTAAAGTATAAATCGTGTGAACCCTCTCAGTACGCTGGCTGCTGTTGCTACTTGCCAGTGCTACTAACCAACAGCAGCCAGCGGCTGGCAAAACAGCGTCGTGTGACCGCGGCATTACACAATTGAATCAAAAAGTATACCGAAAATATTTTTCCAGCAGAATGGCGCTAAATTTAAAAATTTTATGGCGCTAAATTTAGAATTTGATATCGAAAAAGCTATTTCAGTTATCGAAAAAAGTACAGGGTGGGCCAGAATAGACGCAGGGGTTTGAAGTCTTTATAATTTTTTTTTATTTTTATTTTTTTAATTTTGTTTCAGCATTTTGTTAAGAAGACTTGGGCAATTTAAAATGGACCTGTACACAATAAAACAACGAACCGGTGGGCGGTGGGCTCAATGGCTCTTTTACGGGACATGTTTGGCGGACGCATTATTTCGAAAAGTTGCGATTTCAATTGGCCTCCGCGTTCACCTGATCTAACGACTCCAGATTGTTTCCTTTGGGGATATTTGAAAGAAAAGGTGTACGTCAACAAGCCAACAACCATCAGCCAATTGAAAACCAACATTCGCAGTGAAATCGAGGCCATAACACGAAAGGTTATGGAAAATGTCTTGGAAAGAGCACGGATTTGCGAAGCAGAAAATGGCCACCACTTGCGGGATATAATTTTCCATGTTTAGACCAAAAATATTCCCCATCAATCAACAATGTATTTGAAAAAAAAATTATAGGTTTCGCTAAAATAAAAAATTTATAAAGAATTCAAACCCCCGCGTCTATTCTGGCCCACCCTGTATTTCTGTAAATAATACGAAATATTAGACAAATTGAGAAGAGTATTAATTTTTTTTGTGAATTTGTTCGCCCAAAAATTAATGTCAAAGTTTGGTCTTAAAAATTAAGACCACGAATTTGGAAATTCAAATATAAATTTTTCGCGCACTTGGTCTGACATTCGAGAAGTTGCGTCAATTTTTAATACAATTTTGTTCTGAAGTCTAAACGGAAAATCGCTATTTACCATTTTAAGCTCAATTTCCAGACTATTTGTTCTTATAGTAAACTAGCGCTATTAGGAAAAGACATTAAAATATTTTTATAAAAATCTAATGATTTTTTTTTCAAATAATATTTGTCTTTACCACCCACTCTAACTTTCTCTGCTAAAGTGTATGACCAAATAATGGATAGTTTTTACCATAAAATTCCCCAAAATATTAGTAGTATCTGTTATTCTCCAAAAAAAATGTAGGTGACGAGAAGAAAAATGTTAAAAACATCTAAAATTTATAACGCAAACAAAAAAGAACCAAATATTCGAGTTTCCTAATTCGTTTTACTGTTTTAATTTTGATGAAAAGCTAAAAACTAGTCGAATAGACTATTGTTAGTCGCAGAAACAACTATAAATCTTATAAAATATTAACATTTAGATGGTACAAAATATTAAATATTTAACAAGAATAATTCCTACAAAACATCTTCGCAGACAACCCACTTACCTTGCAGTGTTTTCATTTCTGCATAAGAGTATCTCATCTGGTATTCAAATATAAATAGTGGAAAGGAGGAAGGAAAATTATTAAGAAAATTAAAGAAGAAGAACAAAAAATACACAATAAGAACATAAAAGTTCATACGAGTGAAGACATAAATATTAATAACAAGAAGACATAAAAAAAATGTCAGAGAAGACATTTATCATTAGATGAGCGTCACAAAGTTTTACCACCGCCCACATGGAATGCAATTAGGCAAATCGGATTTTCTTTTTCTGGAATTGAAGCATCAAAAATGGAAGAAATTTCCTTACATTCATTAGGATTTATATCGTTCCACTTTTGCCATTTTTCTGATATTTTGCCATTTTTTTGTCAAAATCAGTTATGATTTGTAACTAATTAATAACACAAGAAAACGGAAGAAAATATTTAGACCATAACAAAAAAAAATAAATCTCACGAAAAATTACAAAAACCATAGGAAAGTTCTGGTTTTCATCAAATAAAACGTGAACGAGAAACGAGGAAAAAAATTCTTTAATTATTCGCTTGACTTGCCAATTTTATGGTAATTAACTATTTTGCCTTCTTGTAATTAACAAAAAATCAATATCAGGTGTGACTACGACTACGTAATCAAAAAGGATCTCCTTTTCACATTTGACAACAAATTCTAAAATATTGGACCACCAATTAGTCCAGGATGGTGTTTAAAAGGTGGTTGAATAATCTCTCTAAATTCCATGGACAACTACTGCCACTTCCAAATAATTTTCTCTTTAGACAAAAGTTTTGTTCATTCAGAAGCAACAACTTGACGCGACGATTATTATATGTACCTCCAGATCTTGTTCAGATATATTATACGAGCTAATCAGCTGTTCTACGAGGCTGTCGAGACGGGATCCTAATCCGGATAATGCCATGGATGCGCCCGAAACGGCTGTACTTTGTTGGACTATTAAATCTTTGCTCCTTGACTCCAAGGCTGTGTATTTGGATTGCATTCCCTTGTTCTCTTGCCTGGAAAATATGATTAGGGAAAGTAAATAAAAAATTAAACAAAATTATATTAGGGCGTTTTTACAAAATAAAATCCCCACGAAATTATCTTAAAAAATCTGGTTTCAAAAACGCTTTTAAAAAATTAAAAATATTTTTTTGTATTTGAAAAAAAACCCTTGAAAAATTAAAAGACAAATAGGAAATAAAAAAACCGTCAAAAAATCCAAAAAAAAGGACACAAAACAACTCACCTCCTTTGTTCATTAACCCTAACTAAATGTCGGCATTCATCCCTTAAAACCTTAATCTCCGCATCCTTTTCATCCAACTTCCGCTTACACTCCTGATACTCAGCCTCGGCATCCTTGAGCGCATCATACATGGCAGTTTTCTCATGCTGTAGAAAGTCCTGTAGCTCACTGGATTCCTTCTCAATAGTCGCCTTCTCCTCCAGCAAAGACTTCTGCGTCGACATCGAACGCTCCATTTCCGTCTGAAGACTACGACATATCCTTCGCAACTTATTGATCTCGACCTGTTTCTCCTCCAGCTCGTGGCCGGACAGTTGGATTTGTGACTCGAGCATTAGAAGGCTATCACAAGCGCCCTCGTCCGTTGGTGTTCCACGCGCCAACTCCAGCATTCCGATCACACGCTCTGTGTTCAAGTGCAGTTCCCGTTGCGCGGACAATTTATCCTCCTTCTCCTGCTCTACTTGTTGCTCCATTTGGATCAAGATTTGAGTTCTCTCCTTCAGACGCATCTGAGACTCTTCGAATCTGTCGGTCATTCGGCAAAGCTCCTCCCTGAGTGCTTCCAATTCCTTATCCCGGATTTCCGATTGTATACCCTTGTGAGCAACTTCCACTGCGTCGATTTGAATTGCTTTGGCCGCTCCAGCGAACGCGTTTTCCACATCGGCACAAGTTATTGCGGTTTGTACCCCGGTTTCATGGTAGATTCTGGTCTTCGGAACGAGTTTCCTGGATTTGGGGAATGGCGGCAGCATCCTAGACGGGGTTGACTCTCTGGATGGAGTTGTAGGGGCTGGAGTTTTCCTACCTATCGGTGTAGTGGTCGAGGAAGTCATTTTCGGATCGCGGGAAGCCGAACTGCTCCGAGAACTACGTCCACCCCGCAAGTCCTCAACGGACTTTTCTTTCCGACGTCGTGGAAGCGTTGCGTATTTGTCCAGAGTGGCACTGCTCTTAGCATCCAGCGACAGCATGTTGACCCGCGTCTTTATGGCACTGAAGTCAGGCGCAGCTGATCCGGCACGCTTGGGAGTCATTGTAACGCCACGCCCACCCACAGAAGGCCAACGACCGTCATCGGTTGGGGTGCTACCCGGTGTACGACCTCGGGTTATAGAAGGTGTCCTGCTACCGACGATTCTCTGCATGCTCGGCGATGCCGTGACCAGAGAAGATGGCAAAGTGTCCGGCTTTGGCGGTCTCTTAATTGGGGTTGAGCGATTTGGGGGAGTTGAACTTTTACTCGATGGTATTGTGGGCGTTGTCTCCCTAGAACGAGCTCTCTCCCGAGTCTGCAAAATTGGGGCACAACTGTTTTTAGCTGTCGGAATCGTGCGATTGACCGAGGAGGCCCTGGGACGAGGATTTCTAAGCTGACTAGCGGTTGGTAAATTCGTGGGCGATTCATTCTTCCTCGGAGCCTTCGTCATTGGCTCATTCACGGCCACCTTTTTCTTCACGATGCTGGACTTACGGACGACTGGACCTCCAGCTATGGAAGAACTTTCGCTGCCATTCTCACTGGTCGCCTCATTATTGGAATTCTGACCCAAAACTGTATTCGACGTCTTATTGTTGGAGTCTCCAATATCAGAACTGAAGCTTATCATGCTTGAATCGCAGGAGACATTCCCGCCAACGTTGATTTCGTCCAGTCCTCCACTGCTACTAGCGTATCCACCACTAGTACTACTCAAAGCTCTTTGAAGTCCAATACTAAGACTTATCGCAATATCGACGCCACTATCGGACCCATCTCCACCACTGTTTGCCTTATTTAAAATAATGTCGTTCAATTCTAGAGCTGCCATTTTATTGTCCAGGACTTCTTCGCAAATGTCCTTCATCTCCAGCATTGTTGAGCAATGATTGTCCGGCAGGACGAATGATGATTCAAGCGATGACTTTGAAGTGTCATTCTGCGACTGTTGATCACTTAAAGTTTTAACGTCTACCTGAAGAGATTCTCCGAATGATGAAGACATTTTTTGAGCATTTGATTTCTATTTTTTCATCGGACATGCAATAATTTCCTAAAAGAATAAGAAAAAACGAATCTTAGATTTATAATGATAAACTATATTGTTTTAGGACAAAAAAAATAGTAGAGATTTTGTCACAAACGCAAAAATACAAAGGAACACGCATTGCCAACAAGTGATCCCCTCTCTTTATAAACCCCTCTCCTGCTATCTTCCGCAATTCTGATGTGACTTAGATCCGGCTTTCATTACTAGAGAGGTCATCCCTCAAGAAAATATCTCGCCCACTAAAATCCACAGCACCCGTTTTCCTGCAAGTTTTTCACCTCTAAAAAGTACGATCCGAAGCCCAAGACTGCCGGCCGGGATTGGACCGATAGTATGAAGAGATAGATAGTATAGTTTTGGTTTGTGAACACTTCGATTTATAGACTCATCGGTTAATAAAGAATGCACTGCGTTTCAATTCTTACACAAACTAAGCGTATTTTAGCATTGAAGAGCTGTAGCATGTGTTTTTCAATACCAAAAATATATATTAGATAATTAATTATCATGATAAAAGATAGGGCGACAAAAAAATGAAGTTCAATGCCAATGTAATAAAAGCTTGTTATCAGAAAATATCAGAACACAAGTAAAAATTAACTTAATTCTCGTTAGGTCAGACACTGAAACTAAGCGCCAAACAACCACCCAACAATCGCCCTCAAATCCAAACCCCAGGGGCAGCCATAGTTCACTTTTATTTTTGTCCTGAAATAAAAAAAAAAGTATCACACGTAATTTTGTGACCATTTCCCCAAACAAATTGGAAATTACAGTCCCTAGCACAGCCAAACACTGAAAAAGTATTTTCATAAAAAATCGATTTATCGATGTTTCCATTAGCGCCAATCTACCGGCATTCAGAAGGTATCAAGGGCACCCAAACGTCACTGAAATATAACCGATCAGCATTGACTGACAACAAAAAATATTTCCATGGCGATATTGTCATAAGATACGTTTTTCGACTATGTATTATTCGGGAATATGGAAAAATGTTTTCCATTTCGTAATCAAAATCCTATTTCCGTTCGTAGCTACATTTAGCAAGGTACCTGTTCATCCTGATTCGAATCTATCAAATAATATCGCATGTCATTTATTTTTCCCAACCCACTGATGCCTTAAATAGCAAACAGCAAGACGTTTGCACACCTACAGGTCACAAAATTATATTTTGATTTCAATTTGAGTAGAATATCAGAATTCGTTTACTGCGGAAATTGAAAATTTCGACAACATTTTAAGGAAATAACACGTAAATAATGGAATAAAAAAGTTGTTGGGCAAAAAAAAAACCTGAAAAAAAGTTGTGAATTTTCCATTAACCCAGAATGGCATGTTAAAGTTTCTTGTAACAAAACCTAAGATTCCAAGAAAAATCACAAAAAGATTTATGGAAATCTTTTACAAAATAAACATATTGCAAAACACACCTGGGACTTGGGATCACTTAATTCTGGTACAAATGGTAAAGACAAACTAAATTAATAAAAAATTAAGGACATAATATGTACATCCTTGTGGGAAATGAAACAACTCTAGTGTAAGGAAAAGTCATCTTCGCACCTGGATAAAGAAAAACTAATGAAAATCAACACAAATAATGTAAGAACCATTTATAGTAAATTACATAAGTGAACGCAACCACCTAGCAAAGTAGAGAAAAAAGTGTAACTCTAATAGTAGAAGTTTTCGTTCTAACAATGACCTGTAATTACCAACTATTTTTAGCAAGTGTTCCTAAGTGACTACCTGTTGTCCCTTAATAGTTGCGATATCATTTGCAATTAACATCGAAAATGATTATTTGGCACAAAAAAGGAAGAATAGTGCGAAGAATTTTGATAGGTCACAGATAAAGTTTAATTGTTGTGTTTTATGATTTCTGTACTTTATAAAATATCTATACATTTAAACTTTCATAGCCATCAATGTTATATCTGAGCAGTTTTATATGCGTATTTTTCCAAAAACGAGCTTTAAAAACATAATGCGGAGTCTTCAAAATAAGTTTAAAACATAAAAAAAGCTAATAGTGCAAGGGACCAATCGTCAAATACTCTATTTGAAGGCAGACAACATTTTTATGAAAAACATCCATTCGTATGGGGAAGAGGGGAACGATTGGATTTTGATGCATGGAACAGTTATAGGATCATATTTTAAACACATTTCTTCTTTTCGATACCATGCGCCGTTTTGGAGAAAATAGAAAAAAAGTATTTAATTTGTTTGGAAGGTGGGGGAGAGGGAGGTGGTGGTCCGGCTGGATTTTGAAGCATGGGCATCGTGCACGGACCTATGTGAACTTGGCTTGCGAAGTGCGGAAACTCGAAATAAAATTTACATGAAAAAATTGTACTAAAATTGTACTAAATTTTACTGCATTTTAAAAAAAATTGTACTCGAAAGGATTCGACAGAAATTAAAAATTGAAAAAAGACCAGCCGGCAGTGTTTTCGGAAGAAATTTTTTTTGATGCAGAATAATTGTACTAAAATTGTACTAAATTGTACCGCAAAGAAAAAAAAGTGTACTAGTACAGTTTTCTCAAAAATCGAAAAAAAAATATTTTTTGGTTTCGGAAGAAATTTTTTTTCGTAGAATAATTGTACTAAAATTGTACTAAATTGTACCACAAAGGAAAAAAATTGTACTCGTTCAGGTTCCTCGGAAATTGAAAAAAATCGAAAAAAACGATTTTTCGCGAGAAATCGGCAGTCTTGTTTCGGAAGGAAAAAATGTTTCTGCAGAATAATTGTACTAAAATTGTACTAAATTGTACCGCAAAGAAAAAAAAGTGTACTAGTACAGTTTTCTCAAAAATCGAAAAAAAAATATTTTTTGGTTTCGGAAGAAATTTTTTTTCGTAGAATAATTGTACTAAAATTGTACTAAATTGTACCACAAAGGAAAAAAATTGTACTCGTTGAGGTTCCTCGGAAATCGCGAGAAATCGGCAGTCTTGTTTCGGAAGGAAAAAATGTTTCTGCAGAATAATTGTACTAAAATTGTACTAAATTGTACCGCAAAGAAAAAAAAGTGTACTAGTACAGTTTTCTCAAAAATCGAAAAAAAAAATATTTTTTGGTTTCGGAAGAAATTTTTTTTCGTAGAATAATTGTACTAAAATTGTACTAAATTGTACCACAAAGGAAAAAAATTGTACTCGTTGAGGTTCCTCGGAAATCGCGAGAAATCGGCAGTCTTGTTTCGGAAGGAAAAAATGTTTCTGCAGAATAATTGTACTAAAATTGTACTAAATTGTACCGCAAAGAAAAAAAAGTGTACTAGTACAGTTTTCTCAAAAATCGAAAAAAAAAATATTTTTTGGTTTCGGAAGAAATTTTTTTTCGTAGAATAATTGTACTAAAATTGTACTAAATTGTACCACAAAGGAAAAAAATTGTACTCGTTGAGGTTCCTCGGAAATCGCGAGAAATCGGCAGTCTTGTTTCGGAAGGAAAAAATGTTTCTGCAGAATAATTGTACTAAAATTGTACTAAATTGTACCACAAAGGAAAAAAATTGATTTCACTTCAATTGAAACTATTTCACTTGTATAGAATCCAGTTTGCTAGTTTATCAATTCCAAACCCGATTCGATAAATGTAGAATGAAAAAATAGGAAAGATATTTTGGCTGAAGTTTAAAAACGTTTTTCGAAAAAAAATTCGCGTTTTTCGCCTGATGTGATGTAAACCAACTAAGGGCAAGGTAGAGGGACATTTCCGTAGGGTTACTTGTGTGTAAGAAATTTTTTAAACTTAGAATATCAGATCCTAAAAAAAAGATTTACACTCAAATTTTGTTTTAAAACGTGCGTGTCCTTCAAATGTCTCTTAAAATTTCTGAAATTTTCAATATTTACCAATTCTAGACATTTTGAAATCATTCTTGCTGTAACAATCCTAACTATTCGAAGTTTTCAATATTCCCAGCAAATTAAATAATTTTCTACTTGCTAAAATTAATTTCCATTCTATTAGCATTAATTTGTGAAAACGTCTTTTAATATGAAATTCAAATTTGTTCAACTTTGTCTTGGAATAGCCTTTCCAATTAAATTACTTCAATTTTATTGACCTATTAAGAAAGCACAACTTCTCTAATTTCCTTTCTCTGGCAACAAGTTTATCTATTATTCCGACATAGTTACAGTGATGGCTTGTTGCTATTTTTAAATCCAACATTAAATACAATTGACTGCAATTATTGATTTTCTTATTGTGATGCAAGGGCTTAAGGGAGACAATAAATACACCAACAAAGTAAGAAACAGCCAACAATTGAGAAATACTACCGCCGCCGCCGGATAGATAGGAGAACTTACGTAGGGTTTACCAGAAATTAAAAACATAGAAAACATGTGCATAATATTTACTTATAGTAAGTTGACGTTCTGTGATCTTTAAGAAACGTGAGATGTTCATAGATAAATGTTAACTCTTTGTCGTTGGATTCGATTTCAATGCGGATTTTATTAAACAATTCTCATCGCATTTTCTTCAAAAGTTGATTACGTAAGAAACGTGAGTTTCATATTACAAAACAAAATCATGCCGCATTTCATTATCAATTTCAATTTTGAGTACCTACATCTGAAAAAGTATCCACTTAAGATACAACACAAAAGCAAAATTCTTTTAGGTAATTCACCTGAAGGGTTTTACATAAAATTATTGGAGTTTAAATTTTTGTAAAATTCTGCGATAAAAAGTTGTCATTGATATTAGTAAAAAAAAAATTACAAATTATTTCCGAAACCAAATATTGCAGAGGAAAGTTTCGTGTTGATTACACCTGATATTTTTACTATTAGCAACAAATTTCTTATCACAATTACAGTTAGTAGTAACACAAATACGAAAAACTAAAGAATAATAGAAACCAGTTCAACCATTGCAAAGTAATTAAATTCATTGTCTCATAAATAGTTAAGTAATTAATATAAGATTGCATTTCGCAGTTGGAAAACATTTCCACAAGCTTTTCCACAAACATCACCAAGACACCATAATAATAATTGGAAGTAATTTCATATCACATAACACAATCAACCAGCATTTGAAATTTCAAAAATCTCATGCATGCCGAATGTCGACTTGGGAAAATTGCACCGGAAAATCATATTCAGTCTCCCACATATTTCAAGTAGCGTTATGCAGTTTTAATGAATTTTAATGGAAAATTTTCAACTAGAATAATTGTGTTACATAAAACGTAATTCAAATTTAACGTCACCTAGTTTTTGATTTTAAAAAGATATCTACACAACCCATAAACAAGCCGATTTCGAGAAAATTATCATAAAAAACTCATGGATATTTTGAAATTCGGTTGAAATTGAAAATTTATGTGTGGTAAAGTTGTGTGTAAAATTAAATCTTAACCGTTTTCCAGCTGATAACACTATTGATGTGAATGTAACCGTTTTCAAGATTATCTAATAAGAAAAATTGATCTTTTTTCTTAATTTTTTACTAAATATGCTACTATAACAGGACTAGCCCTATTCTACAATTAAGTAAATAAAAAAACAGGTTGATTTTCAAGATTATCTTAAGAAAGACGTTGTCTTTTCGGAGAAACAAATCGAGTGTATAGAATAAGTGAAAAGTAGAGGCCTTTAACGGTTTATACGTATCTCTAAATGTGCCGCTCCACATGAGAGTAAATACGCTAGTAACTCTCAAAAACTCTCGAGAGTTACTAGCAGGAGGTTGTCCATTTGAGAGTTAATTTCGGCGATTTTTCTATCGCTACTAGCGAAATCGAGCTTCTAGCGTTCTCGAGAGCTACTAGCGAAATTCAAACGCCGTTCGTATCTGGCGAGCAACTCCCCGAGAGTTCAGTGGGTGCGTGTCGACTAGAGAGTAGAATCACTTTTGACAACTCGCAGAAACTAGCTTGCGAGTTTTTGCGAGTTTCTGCGACCGACTCTCAGAGACGTGCCCATTTGCGAGTAGCTGCTATCGAGAGGTACTCGCCGGCATTTACTCTCATGTGGAGCGGCACCTTAACAGTTCTTGTGATATTTGAAAAATTCTTATTTTTCACATATTTTTTCCGAAACTTGCAGAGGAAAGTCATAAGCTGTTGACATCAGATATTTTATAGAAGAAGTGACGGTTCAAGTTCGTTTGTCTTTTTTTTTTAACATTTATTTCAAGTTAAAAGAGGGTAAAACAGTTATCATTTCGCATTTATGTCTATTACGCAATTTAAAAAAAACACCGGCATAATTTATTTTTAATTATCAAAATTTCACACAATGATTTGCAAAACTTAACAGCACAACTTAAAACCACTATTCAAATTCTTCTACTTTTTTTAACAACCGTACTCGTAAATACCTTTAATTTGTTTCTCATATGCAAAGGAAAAATTGCCTACCGTTTGGGTTCATTTAACTGATAAAGACTTTTAGGTCAACGCCATAAAGGGCCACACCTGCATGGGCCGCATCCACTTAACCGGCAGGAAGCCCCGGCCAGTATTCAGATTAATGTTGGCTCAAAAGACCGTCAAGATTCAAAGTAAAAACAAAATTAAAGGAAAGTCGGTGAACAACGGCTGATGGCAATAGCCGGAAGTCACGAATTCTCTAACAAAAGATATCGCCTCGGCGCCCTTCCCCAACATAGTGAATGATCCGCCCCAACGAACTCAACCTATATAGACATAGTAAAACCGCCCTTCTTCAAGCTCCCGCAAAAGTTACATCGCCATCAAGCATCATCAGGCATTTCTGTTTAATTGATCATGATAGCAAATTGTTAGTAATAGAATGTTAACAATGCTACACATGTCTGTCCAGAACTAACAATAACTTTAATATGGATGAATTGTTGGTTTTGTAATTCGTGTTGCTTTTTAATTGGATGGAGATTGATGGGTCTAGTGATGCATAACAACATACCTGAACCGAGTAAATACCCAGCGCTATTCATCTGAAAGTCACGTTACTCTCTCTCTCTGTGTATGTACAATTTACAGGTGAATATGCAATTAAACTGATTGAGCCATTAAACATTGGCGAAAATTATGTTGGGGGGCGGTGGAACCAAAAACGACAGGTGAGATGGTAAAGGTGGGTCAAATGAATGTCACCTTAGGTCGTACTGACGGTAAAAAGGATAAACACTCTGGTGGTGACTTTTTCGACAGTAGACACACCCACTTGTCACTTTACGCTTCTTACCATCGCTGAGTGAGATGTTTCTAATGAGTTTTTAAATTGAAAGTAAAACTCGGCAAACCCATTTTGGGAACCACAAGTGTGTCAAGTGAAGACAGTTTTGAGAAAAAAAAATGTATAAAATTGTTCATAAAATGCGGTTAATTAGATATATTAAAAACGTTTTATTCGGGTTTTACAAATTGTTTTTACATGCTATAAACTTATAATACATGCTTACAATTTGATGACGGATTTTTCGAAAGACTGTGGTCTCAAATTAAAATCAGAACTCATTCCAGAAAAAGATATTTTGCAATCGAAAACAACAAAAAAACATAAAAAAGCTACAATTGCCAGGAGTTAATCGTCAAATATTCTATATGATAATGTAGATTTAAAAAAATCCATTTGTATAGGTGAGGGGGAAAGGAATAGTCCGATTGAATTTTGATGTATGGAACGGTTATGTAAAATCATATTCTAAACAATTGTCACTTAATCAATTTTTCAATACGACTCCCCGATTTCGAGTAAATATAAAAATAAGCATTCTTCCCCCCTTTGAAGGAGTGGTCCAACTGGATTCCATATAAAATTTAAGGTGCGGCACCGGAGAAGAAAATTATTATTAAAACTCAACTCGTGGTGGTCAAAGTCGTATGTAATTCCACTGTCCTTACGATTAGACATAAGGGGATGTATAAAATACGTCACACTTTGAAGACGTATGGGTAGGGTGTGGGTCTGCGGTGGTGTGACGACGATACTAAACGCCATAAAAAATCACAAAAAAAAATCGTGATGAATTGGAGGGAGGGGGCTTGAAAGCCCAAAAATTTGCGTGCCTTTTTTTATGCATTGCCACTATCGTATTTAGCTAATTGGTAAAAAGTAACAAATAGATAACCAAACATTTTTTATACACAGTGAAACCGGTCTAAACGGGAATGGCACGAGACCAGAAAATGTGTCCGGCTTAAATAGACATTCGGCTCAGATAGGTTTACGGCCCAGACAAAGCTACGGCTTATCCAGGGTCCGGCTTAGAAAGGTTTTACTGCAATAACAATTAAATAATAAAATTTTAATGAACTAAAATCATCAAATCTTTTGACAATCATTGTTGACAAAAATTTGGAAATCTAAACAACGATGAATTTTAAGAAAAATTCAGGCCCATAAAGGACTTTTAAACACACGACTTTATTTCTAATTAAATCATCACGATGTGACACAAAAAAAATCGTGAATTCTCTAATAATACAAAAACCCGCAGGCTGTTTAATTACCTTTCAAAATCGATTCCATGCAACTAAAATCGTAGATGCATACCAGGTTGGGCACATCACAAATCACAATAAAACAATTTAAACTAACGACCTATTGAGCACTTCCTTATCAAATACCGCTTGCGTTTTAGTCTTTCATCACTCTTGCATAAGAAGTAGAAATTTAAAACAATACTTCGATTAGAACAAGGGGGAAAGGAACTGCTCCTATAGATAAGCCACAACGTTTACAGAGCCATTTATACGCGCCTACCTAGGCTTCCAATCCAATCCACCAATAAAGTTAGATTCTGGCTAAATGAATAAATGAGCACGTTCCAGACCCGATTAGGGTCATTGATACCTCACCGTCATCAAAACATAATCCCCGAACAGCTGAACAGAAGCAACTAAAGTATCTACCATTCTATATTAAACCCACAAAGTAACTACTAGTCCAAGCGATATTTTATGAAACCCCATTACGACGAGTAGCTCCTATGGAAATTAATTTTTCCCGTAGATCTGGCTCGGATTATGGCAAAAGTCGTATTCCAAAGTGAATGCGCCGAAGCAGCCAGACAGAATGTCAACATGTCGCTTATTTACTTCCACTTGCAGTCAATTAACTACACCTCCGAGTACAACGAATCTGTATATTATTTGCATATATTTTAGAAGCAAAATCAATTGGAAGGCACGAATTTGAATTGAATAGAGAGGAAGTGCAGCATTTGTTTTCATGACTTTGTATTTGGGCGCAAAAGCTTTTGAATATTAAAATTTTGAGATTTTTTGAGCAGCTGTGAAATTTGTGTTGAAATTACACACAATTAAAGTGAAACTGACGACGCTGGAGGACATTGGCGCGCGACCGGGACTTCTGACAAAATACTTTCGAGCACGTCAAGACCGGAAACCGGTTGTAGCACCGAAGAGGATGATTGTAGCAGGCGTCAATTTTTTTCTTCAACCACTATACTCTGCAGACTTGGCTCTTCATGTTTTTTTCTAGATTTTTTTCATTTCATAACCTTCCTGAGAACCCCCCCCCCTCCTCCCCCTCCCCTTCTCTTTTTTTGCTACTTGTTCCGGCAAATTTATCCCAAAAACGAGAAGTAAAATTGAAAATTCTTACTTTTTAACTTAGAAAAATAATAATATTTTCGATTCTAAGCAAAAATCTTCAACACAAGACGATCATACTAGTACCCCCTTCCCCGTTCTCTACGAAGGTAATTTTGAGCGCCATTATAAATCTTCGCTCTTCTGTTTCAGAGCTCTGGGTGGATTCTTTTCTCTCGATATTCGTGAGAACAACTAATAAAATAAAACGAAAAAGTAAAAAATAAAAATGTGGAAAAATTTCTTTGAAATCAATATTTTGTGGTCCACTATGTTTATATGACGTCAATTTTCCACTGAGAACGTGAGAGCGTCACTATCTGTGCAATAAGATACCAAAAAATTGCGAGTAGTGATAATTCAACAGATCCAAATTGGACATTTCTGTCAAAAACCAGAAATCTAATTTACCTTTGAACAAAAAACCAAACCCCACTGAGAAATCTTTTGGTTTGCATCTCTGGTTTTTCAGCCTTGATTTTTTTTCAAATTTTGATTACTTTTTCTGATATTTTTAAATATTGGCTCCACACTCTCGCCGAATGCACGCGAATTACAACAAAAAACCTAAAATTTCCCCATTTTCGAATATAGCAGTCATTATACTCTATGAGCTATTAAAATGTCTGGTAATTAATTTTAAATTCACACTTTTTGTAAACATTTAAATCAATTCAAAAACCAAGTTCAAAAACAACAGAGTTTTAATAAACAAATTCTCACCCGAGAAAGTAATTAGTAAAAGTTTTCAAGGTGATTTTTCCCCATTTATCACTCGTCAACTCCATGAATGGACTTCGAAATTCACTCAGTGCCAAACGAAATTGCAGGTCGTGTTTAATTTACGAAAATGAAAATCATCAGCCACCCAAAAGGTTTATTGGGATAAATCCATAGTAACTCTTGTGTTAAAAACATTTTAATTAATTTCCTTCGCTGCATTCTGGTTTCAATTCGCCATTCCATCACCTTCGCCTGACCGGATTAGCGAGATTTTTACCTGACCGAATATCAGTTCACCAGATCAATTTTACCTTGCACTTCCAGCACCTCCTTCTGCCCACAATCCACCACGGACCGAATCGATGCTCCCAATGGATCGTTGAGAATAACTGAAATTACTTTTTATGCACGAAATCGATATCAAGCCATAGCCTATAATAATGTGGAATCCGCAATGATTACTTGGTGGACCCAACAGCCCCCCACAGAAGTAGCCGTGATGCTATTCAACTGTGAAAGCATTTTTCCAAAGTTAATTTCAAATAAGAAGACTCGATTACGATTTCGAGAGCGGATAATGAATTTCGATATTGATTCAAAATGCCGTGAGACTTTTTGAACTGAATTCATTTCGATGTCCATCGATTGGAAA
Source organism: Chrysopilus asiliformis (assembly GCA_964034945.1). Classification (NCBI taxonomy): domain Eukaryota; kingdom Metazoa; phylum Arthropoda; class Insecta; order Diptera; family Rhagionidae; genus Chrysopilus; species Chrysopilus asiliformis. The sequence goes on along the minus strand of OZ035962.1, from coordinate 5,354,731 downwards.
ATGCAAGAAACTGGGAAATTTGTTGTTGTTGCATAGTTTTGCGTACAAGTTTTTTTTTTCCTACGAATAGAAACAAGCATTTCCCGATTCGGTTTCCATCTGATATTATTTCATTTCTTCTTCCGTTTCAATGAGTTTTTATTCCAGTAAAATACTGCAAAAAAAAGCCGAAAACGGAAATAATTGATTTTTCTTTATGTTCTGCAGCAGAAATGTCCAACAAAATCCGGATAATGCTGCGATCACGTATTAAAATGCAGAATGAATGCCAAACATATTCGCCTCAGAATTCCGTTTCGTAACCGCAAAAAAATTATAAAACCTTTTTCATGTTGAATTAAAAATTGCCAAATATCCATCGGTTTTTTATGCCCAAAATTATAGAATATTCCAGACATGTTAGTAGTAATTTGGGTCACGGTAAAAGGGATCGTTTTCAATTCATAGTTTAGAAAAAATGCAGAAGTAGGGTGACCGTATGTCCCGGAATGGCCGAGACAGTTCCGGATTCAGGCATGTTGTCCCGGAATTATGAAATCTGGTGTTATAATTGCTTAACAACTCCAAAAATTGACCTCGAAACCCAAAAATGTTTGCTTGCAGGGCAATTTTCTCAGAGATTCTTGCTTCTAGCGCATTTTGCTTTAAATGTATCGCCTGCGGCGCATTTTATTCAAAAATCTTCAATAGTTAGATGTTTGTTTCTACAAGTTTTGCCTACGGCGCTGATTTTGTTATATTTTGAAATTATATAATCACAATCACCATTAATCTCGAAACATTAAAAATTTCCTCACAGCGCAACATAAAAATACCTCCCATCGATAAACGTTTACACTTGAGATAGAGATTTTTAAAACTTCTTAGAAAACAAGTAAATAAATGTTATAAGCCTGTTGCTAGGCCACTCCTTAGCATTATTTCAATTTTTCCATTTTAAAATAAGCTCATCCATTGGAACTGATGGGCATTCCAAACCTCAAAATTGATAAATTAGTTTAAATGAAAAGCACGCCCTTCAACATGTTTAAATCTCTGCACCAAAAAATAGAACCAAATAAGCAAAACGAGCACAAAAGTAAATTCTATGCCAACATTAAGGGTAAAACATGGGTCATTTTTCTTATCCGTAAGAAGGCCATTGGAAAACATTCCTTTTCTCCTACACACAATTTATCATCTTTTCGCAAAGAAATCATTCCCAAGATGAGGATCATTTCTCTACCAAAAACTCATAGAAATTCCAATTTTTCCTCAGAAGATAACAAATGGCAAATAATTTTCGTTAAGCAGTTTTGAGGAAATTTCATTTCCGGCCCGTTTTAATTCTACAATAATCAAAGCTAGATTTTTTTTCTTTTCAAATAAAAAATGATTCTGATTTTTAAATAATGCTCCTTTGCTGTTCTATAAAATTAAATGCTTTACACATGACCTTATCAAGAGCAAACAAAAAAATCTTCCCCTAAACGAAGAAACGAAAGACGCCCACTTTGAATGTTATTTTTTTTTAAGAAATTCATAGGAAAATATTCAAAATCAAGTATAAGAGAATTTTCCGAGGGTGTCATCATTTTTTTTTCTGCTTGACACATACTTTAACAAATCCCGTGGCAGTATTAAAATGTCTGTAAGGCATTCTCGCTTCTCACTAAAAGGATCAATATTTTCATCGCTGTGCTAAATTTTCGTACATAGACGTATCTCAAATTCTGCAGAATTTCCACTTTTCGATGTAGACAATCGTTCGCGTTTCTTATTTACACCACTCAAAGGGACCTTGAAAACGCATTGAATCTTATAGAAACGACTTTGTTTTTCCGGAAAAATAGAACCCAATGAAGCTTCTATGTTTGTCCGCCTGCTTCCCCAACTCCTCGCTATTTCCCTGAAAAAAAACTCCTTGGGCGGTAATCGTGGCAGGAATTGAATGAGACGACGCCAATAAGGCTGCATGTCTCACTTGATGCGGGAAAATTAAATTTTCCCCTAAAGGAAAAACATTGTCTATGGACATGAGATAATGTCACTTTGGTCCAGAGTATCTAATTATAGATGGAAAGATATTAGATTCTTGTCTATTGTCCATCATTTTTGAAAACTGTTTACTCAGCATTATTGATTTTATCGCCCATAAGATATTAAGGTAGGGGAAAATCCAATTTTAATTAAATTAAAAAAGTTGTAATAAAGAGCAAAAAAAACGGCGAAACGTTAAGAAAATGTGAAAAATTGTAATAAAGACAAAAAACGGCTAAGCGGTAAGAAATGTGCGAAATTATGTAAAAAAGTCGTAAAGATTTTAAACGGTTTTGAAATCTATAGTAAAATACGTAACACATTTTGGAGGAAGACGGCGATTCCAAGGACAATTTGCGCGTACTATTCTTAAATAAATTAAGTTGCGGTTATTCTACTTAAACCGTAGAAATTCTGGGACCTGAATAATTTCAGCTGTACATAAGTTGCTCAGTTTCATTGGTGTAAACGGCACTAAATTGCATAAAAATCGTGAAAAAAAGCAAAGAATTGGGGGGAGGGGGTTCGAAAGCTCGAAAATTAGTGTGACGCGTTTTATGGAAAATCCTTAACAAAAATCTGCCACTATATTAGAAACGTTTTTGGTGGCAAATTCGTGCCATACACCAAAAATCCTATAGCAGAATTGTGGGGATTTTAATTGATTTTTCTCCATCTTTTCGATAGTTATTATGCTCATTTTAGCCTCTTCAGACTACCCTCCTCCTTTCCCTCCACGACCAATTTTTTCCCGATTACCGCAAACCTCTCCCATAAATATATTACGTATCTTATGATTAACCCCTAATTAGTTTTCAAGAAACTCGAGAAAAACAAAAATACAATGGTAGACCTTTTTTCGAAAAGAAAGTCTGACGTTAAAAGCTTCCAAAAGTTCTAACCCGAAAACCACTTGACCGGTTGAACTTAAATTCTGACTTATGAAAGAAAAAAATTACAAAAACCTTCTCAAATAGCATTTATTAATACAACCGAGAGAATATATGTCAAATGCTAACATCACGAATGACATAAATGCTGCTTAGATTGGGCGTTCCTTTTCATGGCCGAGATTTATCAGTCTATCCTCAAAGCAACACTTTTTTAGTGCATTTCGTAATGTCAGAGTCAGTCAAATTCAGCCAAAATATTTCAATTATCCCCTACGGATCCATATTGGTTCAAATCACCCGACAACTAAATTTGCTCAGAAAATTTATGTCCAAAACATGAAATCATACAACGAAGACATAAACATCTAAAATAATGTACCAAGGCGATGCTTTGCTATGTACAAAACTCTTGACAGATGTTCGCATCCTGCAGGGGTAAACGTTCGCATAAAGTGCACTTTTTTCAACAAAAGAAAAATAATTATCCGACTTCGAAGGGGACCGCATTTATGTTTTCCACAACGTTTTCATGCCCTCATTGACAAAGTTTTATTTTTGATTCTAAATACAAAGCAAAACTGCACGGTCTACTGGTAGTTTATTTGAGGATTATGAACGTTGGTCATCATAATGAACGTCTAGGGGTCAATCAAATAACTTTGTCTGTCGACATCATGAAAAAATAACCTTTCAACGAACTAGATCCCAACAACTATCGATTGAACATTAGAGCATCATCCAGAAGAATCCCAGAGGAGCAATAATCCCCAAAATGGAATAATTTGGAAGGAAATTTCACCAAGCAAAGGGACAATTTGATTATTAACAAAAAAACACAGTTTTTATGTTGCCAAAAATGATAGAAATCCATAAAAATCCTGTAGAAAAATTGGATTTGGAAATTTTGAATTCAACTCAACTAAATTTCTACCATTCAACTTTAAGTAAACCTCATTTTGTTTTCAATTTCCAAATTTTCCAGTGAATATCGATTTTCTTTAAGTTTTAATAATCCACCAATGATTATAAAAAAACTCATTAAAAATTAAAGAATCTAAAATACGCATACGCGAAAACCCAGTGAAAAGAAAGTCCTATTCAAGTTTATTTCCATTCTCATATTATGAGGGCGTAAGGCGCAGGTATGGTGTTTTTTATGATTTTAATAATTATGCAATGTTCTTAGACTTTAACAACCGGTTGGAGGGAAATTAGAATTTAGGTTATGATACTTAATGCCGGTGCCGTTTATGATAATGGGAACCTTTTAGATGAATGCATAATTAACTAAAATGCTTGGAAAATTTAATTTTGAAGTTCTTATTTTTGTTTAAGATCTTTGCAGATTTGAGAAAAGAGTTTTTTTTATAAATTGAGGGCATCATTTATTAATAATCACACTAAGTAGAAACAGTTTACTTGAGTGAAGGCAACTTTTTGACAAGTAAACTCTTTACCCCCATAAACCAAACTGTTTGGCCCTTAAAGCGAAACTATAGAATTTTCCATTTTATCTTTGGAACGGATACAACGGATACTTCATTTTTTTATCCACAATAAAAAAAAATTCCAAGTAATGTTTATATAAAAAAATCCTCAGCGGATTGAAAATTATGTAAATAAAATGTTCAAAAATGAAATTCGTTTTATTTCCCAAAAGAGCCTTAATTTTCAATCAGGTTCCATCTAATCCACATTTTGTATTCCCATCACCACAAGCACAAGAAATAAAACATGACATTGGAGGCATCTTTTATTCACATTAAACCATTGTTGGTCTATAAAATATTAAGCGATTTTTTTCCACAAAGAAACCAAAAATCTAGAGATGTTTTTTTTTGTCTCCAGAAAAAAGAAAAAAGGCAATTTCCAGTCAAAAGCACTTCTCAACCGAGACAATTCAATTATCGTACAGTTGAACCCCTTTTCATCTCCCTAAGACGATGTCCTTAACCTTGGCATGCATATTCAAGTAACAAAAAAAAAACTGTGAAAAAATCATTTTCTTCTTGTGTGATGCTTCTTCTTGTTGTTTACTTGACGTCATACTTTATGGATGACTTTTAACTTTACCAAAGACTCAGTTCGTTATACCAGAAGAGCAAATATTAGACGACCGACACGAAGGTGCCTTGGGGCTGATGGCTTCGAATGCACTAAGATTATGTCGGACTCCTTGGCTTTTGTACTCCAAAAGAAAGAACTTCCCCACATTCAGAACTAGAGAAAACTGAAAAAAAAAATCGATGCATTAATCTCAGTATGATGGAAATCCCCATGGCACGAAAGAATTTAATCAAAAAATTGCAATCACTTGATTTATTTCTTTTTTGCTTTCGCCCTAGGAGCATAAATCTCTTCAAGACACACCGCAACAGCATGAGAATCAAGAACACTATGCGGTGTTTATGGGAAATCAAACAGCCACGAAATGCCCAACATAGAGTACTTACCTACATCGAATAATCAACATATAAGACGTTGATCTCGCCATGACGGGTATAAGATTCCGAATTAAGGCATTGGAATGAAGAATTTTCCAAAGCCAAGAGCAAATTTGTTGTCTTAAGGAATCGAATCGTTTCATCTTGACTTTATTTAGAAAGTAAGCAACAAGAAACCGTAAAAGGTACTCGTAGCAATCCATATTTGTCCTGAGATTGGAATTTGGAACGTTTCATCTTGTAATTCTATGTTACGGCCCTGAATATATTCGAGTCTAACTAATTGGCTGACAAGAAACTGCTATGCAGGGGTCAAATACATATTTCTTGAAATGCAAGATGAATTTCGAGGTATTCGTGATATTCGACAAAAGAGTAAATTGTGAGGTTCTCAAGTACTTTTTTTAGAATTTACTAAATATTAAGCAGGAATTTCGTTGAGTTTAGCAGCAATTCGTATACTATATATGCAGGAAAATTAAAATTTTCATTATTTGTGCAATCTATATAGCTATTTAAAAGCCAAATACCACTGACTCACTCACTCATCACAGTATCTTCCGAACTACTATTTTAAATTAAATAGTGATGAGCTTATATTAAGATTTTAGGATTGTTTGTCAAAAAAAAAATAATAAAAACTTTTTATTAAAAAGCATTGTACAGCAAATCAACGAAAGAAAGTAGGAAATATCCACCCAAGACACATCATCCGAGAAGTTATTCTCACCTTGCGACAACAACACGTTCAAGGTTTAACTTTTAACTTTGATAATTTTTTTAACTGAAGATTAGATGAAAATTGCACTTTTCCTAACATGGGAAAAAGGCCTCTGTTTTTAAGACTTTGCTGCTCAAAATGCATTTACCTGAGAAATGCGCATCTAAGAAAGAACCTTAAATAACAAACGTCCAATAAAAATTGGTATAACATGCTCCACATATCAGCATATGGTGTCTACATCAATATAATAAATAAATAGCAGAATATAAACATAAGAATATTAAATGGAGGCCGTTCGGGCAATAATTTATCACAATCCAGAATACCTTGAAAGGTCATTGATTATATTATTATTCCATACTCGATTCACATGGGCATATACAACACGCGATGCGGCTCCAATTTGAGCATAAAATGGACAAATACGGATAAAGAACCTACAAGAAGTGCCCAACCAAAGGCACCACGTGGGATCCTAAGACGGAATATTATTAACCGAATATCTTCACGAATGATAAATGATTGGAGCAACTCTTGGGATACTAAAACCAAAATTTTCATCTTCGTTCTTACAAATTCTATATATTGTGGCTTTTCATAAAAGTTCATTTCATAGCAAATTGAGTTGAATTTATCGTCAGTTGCCAACAAATATGTATGATTCTATGCTTTTTCGTAACATACTTTGGCATACGTCTTATATTCTTAACAAAGTACTGCAGACATTTAACAAGAACTTCACCGAATCAAGTTAAAAACATACATAAAACAATAGAAAAACCTTACACCATATGGCATTTTGTTGAACTTCAGTGTGCGGCCTTATGATTCTCATTATTGTGAGTTTAAACAAGACAACTGTAGGAAAAGTTTATTTAGTTATATTATGTCAAAACCTCTTTTCAGTTCTGTTCTCTTCTACTAAAAGGGGAGTTTGTACTCGAGGTCACAGAAAGAGAGAAACATCTTTGCCCCAATTATCAACATTTTTTGCTGGCATTTTGTTTGTGTTTTTCTAGGCTGTTTTTTGACAAAATCCAATTTTTCTTTTGTAATTATGTTCTATTTCGGTTTTAAGTACACAAAATGTAATTAATTTTAATAGCATCTGTAAGTCTATTTGGAATGGGTTGTTATTTGATTTCATAATGTGTAAACCATAATATTTTATTAAGTGTTTGTTTTTACAAAATAAGCGAACTGTTTTTAGTGGGAAAAAAATATTTCTGACCGAAATACATGCGATAAAGATTACGAGTGGAATTATAAAATGCTTCTTAACACATCAACTGCCGCCATGGAGGCGAAAAAATAGGATCCCAGAGGCCAGTAGACCTTTTTTATGAATTGCCTTCAAATGATTTTATTTTTATAAATTTCCGATATATACCGCTTGTGGTTTCACATTGGGCTCTCAAAATTCATACGCCAAATATCAAGAAAGGGCCGTCTATTAATTTTTCCATTAGTTTTATACAGTTCTGTGCATGAAATGCTTTACCACACAGCCTATACTAAAGTAAAGTCCTGTGAGACCAGATGTATCTCACCCGGCCTGAGGAGCCCTTTCTAATGTGAGACCACGTCCGTCTCACACAGCAGTTAACGTGTTAATTGAAGATATTACTGGTGGTTTTTAGCCAGTTAAAACTTTTAAAGAGTTAAAATTTTAAACGTTATACCCTTGACTAATGTTGTGCCTGATCTTTCTGCGTTTTTCCCATCAGAAGACACAATGTTTCAAAATTTAAATCTAATCGGTCGACCAGTTGGCGAGTTAAAGCCAAGTTCGAGATTGAAGGTTATTGTTTTTGGTTGTTTCTTCGAAAAAATAAACATATTTGAAAAAAAAATTAAGTAATAAAACGAAAAAAATAATTTTTGAAGCGTTATGTATTCAAAATAAAAGCGAAATGAATATTTATTTTATTTTATTTATTATGCTTTAATCTCGCTTTTCTCCTTTTTTGTACATTTTTTTTAACAAAAACTTTTTTTAGATATTTTTTTTGTTCATTTTTTACTTTTCAGTCTTCGAATATATATCCTTGCCTTTTAGAGATCCTTACAGACTTCTTAACGTCAGAATCGGATTCAGCGACCCCGACCCAAAAACCTTCAGATGAGATTTTTCCCGGAAAATTTGAGGAAATGGATAATTACGGTATCCTTACAGAACCTACCGTTATCCTTACCAGGACGAAGTAGTGAAAATATTAAATTGTCATCGCAGTTACGTTTGTGTGAAAATTTTCAATCAAACAGATGATTGGAAAATTGTCAAAATTGGATCATAAGATTTGACGCTGACAGACCAAAAGCCAAACAAACAGACAAACAAACAGACAAACACGAAAGCAAGCTAAATAAAATCTTTGAAAATCACTGTAAAAAGTTATGCGACATTCTTTAATCCTTTCCTTAGCTGTCACGTTTTTTTCATGACCTGCCATTAAAATCACACTTGCAGACATATTTTTCCCGAGCAGTTTTCCCCAAAATATCAAAAAATAAAGTTTGACAAATGCTATCTGCACGGCACATTTCACTGGCAGGTCACATAAGACAATATTTTACTTTAGAAGATAAGAAATTTATGATTCCAATTCGATTCCCAGCATAATTGCTGCCAATTTACGAAAATATTTCCCATTACTTTTCAAAATGTTGAAACCAATTCCAATTCGATTATTTTCTCCCCAATTACATTGGGATTTTTTATAGAAAATCTGGAAAATTGAATTCCATACCATACTAAAGGAAAATTCTTCGGAAATCTTATTTAGATAGCAAAATTGCACAATTAAATTACAAACAGGGATCCAATGATAAACTTTTAAATCCTTTCATCAACATAAAAATAGAATAATTCAACTTTATAAGAGTCCCATTAAAAAGGATGAAACTTTCCTTTTGTAATTCGAGGACAGAAAACTGTCTACAGAAACTTGACAACAAAATTCAGTACAAAAAGCTGACTTCCGACCCATCCAATTCAACATAAAAGAGCGATATTCAAGGATTTCATTTCGAATTGGGCCAAACTGTACTGTGAAGTTTTTTATCTGTCCGAATAAAAAGGACACACAACCAGGACAAATATTTTTCCTTTTTTTCCTCCTGAAAAATCTGATAATTGAGTTCGTAAGAAGTCAAAATATTTTTTTTTCCTGTCCTTGTTTTCGGTGTTAGGCAAAATTTTGCCTTTTATCAAAATAATCGCAGAAAAAATTGTGTTGCTCTTTTTCCCCAATTAAAAGATTTTCAGTCTTATGCGAAAATTTGTTGTAAAGGACATTTCCTAGACGAATGTTTTTCAAATAGGATTATTAAAGAAAAGACAGTGGAATTATCATCATTAGCACCATTATGATTATGAATAGGGCCAGAAAGTCTTAATTACATTTTACGCCGTCAGGAAGGATTGTTGTTAAGAAAATTGTTAGACTAAGGTTGATGTCTGTAAGCCGATTACGAAAATATTTTTGTTAACATGAAGCGTCAGTCGCAGGTTCAACATAATTTCACACTATTTGTACTGAAGGGCTCAATTTTTATTTTTACTGGAAAGGAATTATGATGCTTACAATAAATGCCCTGGAGATTTGATCTAATAGGGCATCTTAGAATTTTTGGAAAGAACACACAAGATTTCTGACAAAATTTCCTCTTCTACCCTGTTTATGAAAAGTGACCGAAAATTTGAGCTTTTTATGAAAAATTACCGAAAATTTGAGCTCAATCGGTCGTGTAGTTTTCAATATCTCAGGTTGATTTTTGACTTTTCGAACCCCCCTTCCCCTTCGTCAAACTTTTCAACGATTTTTGGATGGAGTTTAGTAGCGCCGAGCCATTACATATATCGTATGCCCCTCCCCTCCCCCTAAAAGTGAGACATTACCAGTTTTTGACATGTAAAAATCTTAAGCAGTTTTCGCAGAAATTGCAACAATTTGGTAAAATTGCAAGGCAAAAATCGAACCTGGTTTTCCCTCTATAGCAGAGGACAGTAGAAAGGTCATAAGCCTGAATCCACAACAGAAATACCAAATTATAGGAAATGTTAAAACCTCTCTCTATATATTTATAACAGATTTTCTTTAGAAATAGCTAAATCTCAAAATAAGAAGAGAACCACATTTTCTATTGCACAATCAAAGACCTTGACATTGAACTATTCTCCATTTGAAAGACCACCTGCCGCAAAAAAAGAAAAGGTTCGTGGGTGATTTTCTACTGGAAACATAACACTAAGTTCATTTTTCCCGTTCAGATCGAAGTGTCAAGATATCCCCATTAATATCACAGTTCCATTAACCTATAATGATATTTTTTACCCCATATATTCCGGTAATTCTGATGGCACTCCCTTAATTGTACACGAGTTTATATATTTACAAATTTCCACATATACAAAATTTCCTACATACAACTCGTATGACATATAGTAAAATACTACATAAGGGTGAATGTAATCTTCAATTAAACCCACGAAGAGTAAAAGAAAAATTCCCCATGTCTGCGGCATAGTCTTTTTACTCCCTATTTTTTCCTTTCCGTTTATTTTTGCAACGGAACCAAAAGGAAAAATCGATGTCAGCCTACATAGAGAGCAATTACGTGTTTAACTCTAGATAAAATGAGGGAAAGCCTAGAGCGAAACCACCTTCTCACGATTAAATCTATGCCACTTCAACCCCAACGGGGTGATATCCTTTCAAGCATGACATACAAAAGCTCACCGGGGAAAAATGGAAACAAGAGGCTGTCTCTAACGAGCACGGGAAAAAAGGCAAAATAAAAAAGGAAAACAAAGCCCACCACCTTTCAGAAAAACAGCACTGGAAAACAACAAAATAGAACTTAATTACATTTAAGTTTTTGAGTGTTATTTAGAAATCCTACACACACATGAAGCAAAACTGTGGTTGTATTCGTATTTGCTTTAGCCGCACCGGAAAATTTACAGAATCTGGTAACTTACCACCATCCTATCTTGAATCTGGAAAATTTGTGCTTCTCTCTGGAAAACTCTGGCATATTAAAACTATTCTTGAAACGACACCAGCACTAGTCGAAACAAAAAAGAATCCCTCTGGAAAAACTTCTTAAAGTCCTTGATTCTTTGATTTCTTGATTTGTTTAACTCTTTTGGCTCGATGGGTGAATATTAAATGAATGGGTGTTTTAATAGGACTGTGTTGCAGGCATTCACTTTTAGTCCTTTTATTGTAGAACAATTTGCCTTAAATATGCATAATTGCGACCATAGTTTTATGAAACAAAGGCGACACTAGGCATTTTCCGACTGTTGTGTTTGGTGTGGAAATTTTTAAATCCTTGTGCCGAAGGTCACAAAATATGGTTTCATGTTCAGGCGAAATTCATTTAAATTAGGGTCGATATTGAAATTGAATTATACATGACGTGAAAATGGAAATGCTTTTATAAAACATTGCCTGGCACACCATTTGAATTTTGTATATACGATATCGACATAACATGGAATTTCCCCAACATGCATTTAACATTTCCGAGCAAGGTGTAAAAATGTTCTAAAAGTTTTGATATGAAATTCAAAGAGTTTTTTTTTTATATGGATTGAATTGATCCAAATAAGAAAATATTTAAAAAACGAATATTTTGAGCAGTGCAATAAAAATTCTAAAACCGAAATTGTGTTGCAAGACAGTATGAAAAGTCAAAAGCAATAACATTGTCCCTACTCCCTAAATTTTTTTTTGTTTTTCCACAAACTTAAATTAGTTTTTCGAATTTTCCTTTTAAGTTTTTAAATTTTCTTTCGTCGACTAAAAATTTAAGACATTTTTTTTAGAGCGACTGATCTTCGTTGGCCTCCACGGCATATAATACCCACTTTTCTCCAGTCTTGAGTGCGGAATTTCGCGTTCTCTAGTTACACCATTGAGAGGGCTGGTAGGTTTTCTAACTACCATCAGAAGGCTGCATATAAAATACGTCACGCTAATTTTCGGCTTTTTGACCTCTTCCCCCATCCCCCCCCCCCCCATCCCTCCTCCTACATCAAGCTTTTTCGCAATTGTTTATGAGGAGTTTAATACCACCGCAAAATTCACAGTTTTTTGAAAATCTCTCGAAACCTATGCGCTTTTGTGAAAAAATGAATATAACCAAATTCTAAGAAAATACAATTTCCTGCAATTTTCTTTTAATGGTTTTTGCATAACTTTTACGATTCTCAAGATATTTGAAAAAATATTATTTTTTGCACATTTTTTCCGAAACTAAATATTGTATTGATCACAACTGCTATTTTTTTTTTTTTTATATAATTAAACGATTTGTGCCGTTTAATTAAAAGCCATTCGGGTAGTAGTTTGCAAACTTTTCAAACTTAATTATAAAAAATCCGACTCTTGACCTTTCAAATCCGCACTTACGTAAAAAAAAAGAATCTAATCAAATAAAGACAAAACGACGAAGCCATCAATTAATTTCAATTAGCATAATAATATAGACTACGGTTACGTCTGTCACAAGTCAACAACTGGTACGGAAAAAAGAAAATTTCTGAGTTATGCTACTCAATTTATTTCATTCTATGCTAAAACTAAAACCAACATTAAAGCTAAAACAAATCTAATTAGCAACATTTAATCTCAATACGCAGCAATCCGAACAAAACTCTAAACTTCACATAAATCAACGGAAAAGCTGATTTTTTTTTCTAGCATTCAAATGGCAAATTAGACCCATTTAATGTCGGCGACTTTCATCGAATAAGCATATTATTTTCTAAGATTTTTTTTTCGATCTATTCAAATGTCTTTCTAAGGAAACGCATTTTGGTTTATTTTTATGGTTCAACTTTTTGCGCTTGTGTTGCTAATATTGAACGATTAATTGATCTAAATTTGTGTCATCAAAGCATCACGAAGCTATACAGAATTTGGCATTTATGGACAGGAAATACGTTTTTTGGGTTACTTGTGCGGCTTTTTAGAAGAAAAACCGTGTGACCAAGTTTTGGTTTACGTAGAAAAATATGCGTTACTACAAACATGTTCCAAAACTCACAAAAACACCTTACTTTCATAAATTTGTCAATACCACTCGCCGTTTTCGAGAAAATTGTGAAAAACTGTTTCGTTTGTATGGGGGAGGAGGGAAGGAAGTTACTACAAACATGTTCCAAAACTCACAACCTTAATATTTGCGAAAAAAAAAACTGGATAACTAAATCTGGGATGCCGGCAGAGACTGTAATAAAGTTTCACAAACGCGGCAATTCCCTGCGTCCGGCTGTTTAAAATTCAACCCCCTAATTTTTAGCGTGCACCGTTTTCGACAAAATAGAAAAAAAAGTATTCAATTTGTAAGCGGGAGGGGGAAGGAGTGATCCAACTGGATTTTGATGGTAGGATAAATTATGTAAAATCATATTCAAGACATATGTATCTTACTTTCATAAATTTGACAATACGACTCGCCGTTTTCGAGAAAATTGTGAAAAACTGTTTCGTTTGTATGGAGGAGGAAAGGAATGGTACGATTTTGCCCGTTCAAGAACTCAGCCTTGCAATTTACGAGAAACGTAACTGTACAAAATTTCAAGTCTCTAGCTCAATCCTTTCGAAAGTTATGGTGTTCACGGACGAAATACAGACCGATAAACAGACTGACAGATGGAAATAAAAAAACAAAAATAAAAATATTTTGTCATCCCAAACACCCTGGTGTAGTTCATTTTTGTGACCGACAATTAGTTCGATCTGTTACAAACAGTATGCTAAATCTAATATACTCCTATGTGATATATCATATAGGGTATAAAAATATTACACTAAATTGAAGAAACTGCGTCAAAATTTTAGTTTCCGGGACGACGGGACAACAGGCCTAAATTCGGGACGTATGATCACCCGACTTATGAGTCATTCAAAATCACTACTTTCACAACATAAACGACATCTAATGATTTATTATACCAGATCAAGGTAACGTCTAAATAAATCTCTTTCAACAAATAAACTATAAAACATTAAATATGGATAAGTTATACTTTACGCCACGAATGTGTCATTTCCGGTAATTGTGGCACACATCCGCTATACTTTCAAAAGTCTTTTTTGCAAAAAAAAAAAATCTGTTAAAAATAATCTTACGAAACAAACGCAAGAAATTACATTTAAAAACTCCCACACACAAATCGATCCACCATTTCGACGTTAAATCCTATCCTTTCCTTGAACCCACTTAACTAACCGCAAGAAAAACCGGCACGAGATCAAGAAAATTGAAGCTGTCGTCAATGAAATGAAAACTGAATCGATTCTCGTCTCGATCCCATGGACAATTTGTCAATTGACCGTAAAATTAAACTTTCCTGGGTAATAAAAAATCCACAATATTTTACGGATATTTTGCAATCTAAAAGCATTCTGATGACAATCAAGCATCAGTTCAATAACTTCTGTTCTATAGCTGAGCCATGTATTAAATTCAGGTGGACAGGTGCTATAGAAGGTCTCTCCAGAAAAACCGGCCAGACGACACTGAAGTAAATATCAAATAGAAACCACACTAAAGATACTAAAGATGAATTGCAAAAATTCCACATTAAATCCACTTTTTATGCAAGAAAAGTAAATACTTCTTGAAATAACTCTCAGCCCATTAAGAACTGTTAGCATCTCCTTGAGTGCAAATCTTCAGTTCCATGCTATCCAATTAATTGCCGACACGCCTGGACTACATTCTGTACTTTCTAAAGATCAACAACAGAACGTAATTTGCATTTGCAGATAGATAATAAAATAGAAAAATATCTGAAATCGTATTCAGACGCATATATCATGGATCTTGTGGGCTTTAAGGACAGATGCTGGGTAGAATTTCAATTCATTTGAAGGCCAGGTTAATTTTTTATGGAAAAGGTGTCGGTCGTGAAGACAGTTTCTATTAAAGTATAAGAAAATTTATCGAATAATTGTATTAAACATTGTTGGGTATTAATAGACGACCAATTTGTAATTCCTTATCTTTTTGTCAGTGAACTATAATTAATTTTTTTTCGTGAACTCTGCCGAGTTTGGTTAGTTTAATGGGATGAATTTATATCGAAAGATGCCTGATAAACCCGATAAAATTTACTTGCATACCCGTAGTTACAGGGTTAAAGTTTTTGTACAAGTTTTAAGTAGTTGCCACACCAAGCAATTTTCGAAAATTTGCGTGGTGTGGGATCTACTTAAAACTTGTACAAAACTTACAAGGTGTGAACGTAAAATCAAACAACTGATGGTCAACAACGAAAAAATTCGTGGGCTGATCAATTTTTCTAATAAACTTATACCCCCCTGATTGGTGTGAACGTTCGCGTCAATCGCGTTAGTCGTGTCAATCGCGTCAATCACGTCAATCGCGTCAATCTTATCGCATCAGAACAAAACCAAATTTTATTTTTTGAACTCAATGCAATAACAATACATAAACACGCTCTCTCTTTATTATCCAGCCGCCCTTTTTGAACTCTGCAATCAAAATGAAGAAAAACTTCTCATAAAAGACTGGCAGTTGCAACTGATAGATTTGAACCCTAACTAGATGTAAAAAAAATAATGCAAAATTGACGCAGCTGCGACTGATGGGAAACTGATTGATGTGGCCTCTACTTTAGAAATACCACCTTAGAAAATTTCAGGAAAAATGCAGTTCAAAATTTTGACGTGATCAGTAACCTGAAGAACTCCCTAGAATGAATTTTCCGAAGAAACAAAGCAAAAAAAGGCCTTCGTGTTATCCCTACAGGACCTTTCTGTTCGGATTTAAGTACAATATACAGTAATCCCTCCAACTGCGCGGTTTCGCAACTGCGCGATTAAGTTTTTAATACAAAAATTTCGAACTGCGCGGTAAAAATTTCGCAGAAGCGCGTTTTTTTTATAATTTTTGTTTAAAAACATAACAAAAGCTATAATTGCCAATCTGGCAATCATTGGAGACCCGTATGGTGATATTCGTATCAAAATTCGAACAGTTGTACCAAAATTCCACTTTGAAGTCAAACTTTCCAATAAGATTTTTTAAAATTTATTCCAATCGGATTTTGATGTATGGGAGTTTTATGTAGAATCGTATCCTCAATAACTTTTGTTCTTGCACTTTTTTGATAAGATGCACCGTTATTGAGATATTCACAAAAACCGTTTTTGTTCGTATGGGGGGTACCCCCCCTAATGGTCCATTTTCGCCCATTAACGAACTTAGCCTCGCATTTTACGAAAAACGGACCTGTGCCAAATTTCAAGTCTGTAGCTCAATCCGTGCGCCCGCAATCCGCGCCACAGACGGACGGACAGACAGACAGACGGACAGACGGACAGACAGACGGACAGACGGACAGACGGACGGACATGCTAAATTCAACTTTTTTCATCATTCTAAACACACTGGTGTAATTCATTTTTTTGTGCGATGACGGGATCTTGGCGTTACAAACGGTAAGGCAAAGTTAATATACCCTTTGGTTTCACCATACGGGTATAAAAACATGTTCCTAACCCCAAAATTTCATACAAAGTAGGGTTCACAATGCGCGGTTTCGGTATGCGCGCTCTTTTTGTGGAACGTATCCACCGCGCAGTTGAAGGGATTACTGTATAATACAGAATAATTAAAATTTGATGGTGAAAAATATTGAAATATTTTTAATAATTCGCATGTATTAAATTATAATCCAAAAATGTATTAAAATATTCTCAATATAATTTTTGGATTAAAAAGTAGATTTTTTATCGCGTACCAGTCCTTAAACAATTATGTTTATGGAAACATTGAAGGAACCCTCAACTCTTTAAATACATAAGATTTAAGCGTGCTTACCCCTAATTTATTCACTAGGAGTTAAGCCGAGTTAGTGAGTTAAGGGAGTTAGCTAGTGTTATTTTCCATGTAAAAGGTGAGTTAAGGGAGTTAAGGCGATTTAACTCCTAGTGAATAAATTGGCCGTTAGAGTCACAATTTCAGAAATGTTTTTTTCTAAAAAAAAAAATCTTGTATTTTCTTGTTGAAAGTATCTAAAAATTGCCATTTTCTTTACATGCCATGATCTAATTATTATCAACAAAATAAGTTCATTAGGAACTATGGCCAATTATGCAATTATTTTTAAATTTTAAACGGCATTTAGTTTTAAAAAAAAACTTGCAGATAATTTTATTTTCGCGTAAATGAGAATTTAATGATTTTTACTATCAATCTGTTTATGCGGAAATCTGTTATTGAAATTTGAAAATTTATGTAACCATTTTTATTTGTATCTAATGTCTTTCATCAAGTATAAAAGCTGTGATCGCAATCTGAAATTTATCAAACACTTTGAATTACCACAAAGTATCTAAACTACAGTAACAATGAGGTTCACAATAATTTTGTTGATTTTTGTCTTAGTTGCTATCGGTAAGTAATCTAAGCTTTATTTATAACAATTTTTTCATAAAATTTGTTTTTTTTTCTAACTTACTAAAGCGGCTGCCCAAAAGCCCGGTAAAAATCCTGGAAAACCCGCTGGAAAACCACCTGGAAAACCAAATGGAAAACCTCCAGGAAAGAAGCCCCACCCGAATAAGCCAGCGGGTGGACATTCAGGTGAAAGATTCGATGGAGCTGCAGCCCCGCCAGGCTGTTATTGTCCACCAAAGTGTCCATCTGGATGCTATCCAATTGATTACGTCTCAACGACAACACCAATCTCAATTACTTGGGGCGGTGGTACCACCTACCCCCCATCAATGGCCGTTACGTAAATAATTCCGGTCTTGTAAAAAACAGATTGACGAAAATAAAGTATTCTCTGTATGAAAGGGTTTTTTAACTATTCTTCTATGTAATTGCATAGATATTATTAATTTACTGATGAAAGAGCTTAAGAGCCGGCAAGTCACAGTAAAACTCCGTTTTGCAATATTGTATGTATTTTAGGTTTTACTTCACGAAACGTGTAACTTCAAATTTTAGCACCTTCCCCTTGCCCCCCGAAGTCCGTCCCCCTTCCACACCCGGAACCTAAAACCACTCAACCGATTTCTTCCAAATTATGCATTTCTTGGTACTCCTCCCATGAAATCTTCGTAATGAATCCGAACTCGACCTTTTCGAATCACTGTTTTTTTACAGTGTTTCTTCGACTCCGACTCCTGAAATTGTAGAATTTTTTAAAATATTAGAAGATTGAACTCCGACACCTAAAGCAATAATTTTTCCCGACTTTGACTCCGACTCCATAGCCCTGGTTTTACTACAACAACGGTTTGCAACATTTTTTTTCTCTCGCAAACCCCTTTTTCCGAAATTTAGAGCAATAAAAGCACCAGCGATGCCATCTTCCGGCTGGAGTCAGTTATTTATGACTTCTCAAGAAAAATACGCCGCAGGTGAAATTAAAAATTATGCGATATAAATGTTGGAAAGGAAATGCTCCGATATGCAAAAATTTCAAGTTTGTCACTGGTTACTTTTTTTTATACCCGTATGGTGAAACCAAAGGGTATATTAACTTTGCCTTACCGTTTGTAACGCCAAGATCCCGTCATCACACACAAAAATGAATTACACCAGTGTGTTTAGAATGATAAAAAAAATTGAATTTTGCATGTCCGTCCGTCTGTCTGTCCGTCTGTCTGTCTGTCTGTCCGTCTGTCCGTCTGTCCGTCTGTGGCGCGGATTGCGGGCGCACAGATTGAGCTAGAGACTTGAAATTTTTCGCAGATTCGTTTTTCGTAAAATGCGAGGCTAAGTTCGTTAATGGGCAAAAACGGACCATTAGGGGGGGTACCCCCCATACGAACGAAAACGGTTTTTGTGAATATCTCGAAAACGGTGCATCTCATCAAAAAAGTCCAAGAACAAAAGTTATTTAGGATATGATTCTACATAAAACTCCCATACATCAAAATCCGATTGGAATAAATTTTAAAGAATCTTATTGGAAAGTTTGACTTCAAAGTGGAATTTTGGTACAACTGTTCGAATTTTGATACGAATATCACCATACGGGTCTCCAATGATTGCCAGATTGGCAATTATAGCTTTTGTTATGTTTTTACTTTCCTCTTCTATAGAAGGAAAGTATTGAATTCATGACGAAGACCGACTCGAGATCGGTGGCAGATAGAAAATTTATAATCAATACGAAATCCATTTTCAGGCAAAACTATCAGTCTGTCAATTTTACGTATTTTAAATATCTCGAGAACGCTTTGAGCTAGCGACTTGAAATTTTTTGCAAATAAGTTTTACAAAAATCATAGTCTACTATCAACTTTTTGAAAAGTAACAGTAGTTATATACATACGGCTTTGTAATAAAAAAAATTTTACACTTCTTTTAGCACTAACCACTCATCACATCTAAGTTTTTTATGACTTTCTCCAAAAGCTCGCCAAAAAAACATTCAACCGGCTGTAAACTATTCTAGAATATTTCTCATCTTAAATCTTTAAAAACTATCTTGAAAATTCGGCCAGCTATCAAAAAAAACGATACTTAATATGACTCACGCTGGCTAACACAAATGGATGAAAACTAGAAAAGAAATCACAGATCTGAAAGTAATCTTTGCTGGGGTGACCAAGATTTATCTTGAGACAGTCTCATAGTATTCAGCCTTGTCTCGGATGCTTTTAGTTTCAAGGTTGTCGCTTTTGGCCATAAAAAGATACAACTTTATGCACAAAATCGGGCTATTGTTCTAATGTAAGGTCTTTCATCTCCATTTTTTCCAGATAATTTTTTTAATCTTCTCAAATAAAAAACTAAAATTAGCGTTTTTAATGTCGTTATGGGTAAGAAGATAATTGAGATGTTAAGATGCTACCTGGCGTAGTTTCCGTAGATGATTTAAATACAAACGGAAATTCTTTAATTCACGAGAAGTCCATTAAATTTCAAATGATAATGGAATGGATTTTTTTTTCTGAGAAATTTCTACTATCATAATTGTCCCACAGCAGTTATAAAATTTAGTTTCGCACATAAAATTTTGTTCACTTTGCATAAAACTTTCATTTTATATTGTGGTGTTTTCCTAAAAGTAATCCTTTTAATTGGGCTTTTCCCATATCGGCTTGGATAGAGAACTTTATGCGTCCGGTGGAATTTTACTAGCGTGATTGTTGATTATTTCTGGTAATTCTGTCCTCATTTTTTTATCTTTTTTCTCGCAGTTCAGTGAGCTTTGCATGTTTAAATGAAGGTAAAATTAGGTTAAAAACAGCACGAATATACATTTTAAAAGGAACTTAAAGTTTTGTTGAAAAACAACTCAAAAAACGACAAAAAAAATGGTCGAGAGTTTTAACTTTTATGCAATTTTTATTAGTAAATGATTAAGGAGGATGTTCCCCTGTATCTTTTAGCCCCCCAATACAGAACATTGGGACCAATTGTGTTGGATTGCTTGAGATGCCCCGAATGATTTGTGCAGGCAGAATTCCCCTCTCATCTGGACCCCTCTCCAGATATCTCGCAAACCCGTCAACGAATTTTAATGGAGTTAAAACCATTGGATAGACCCTTTAAAGAACATATGGCACCAAATATCATTTTCCCCCTCTAACCCTCTATCCTGCAGTATCTTACACCAGTGAACTTTAATGGGGTTGTCGGTATTGACAATGGTTTGATGCCCAGTGCATTTGTGTTTGATATTTGGATGGCTTGATGTATTCTGCATACCAATCCCTACCTCTTCCATTTAATCACAAAGTTGACAATGAACGTGATCACTAATTGACAATCAGCGTGACCATTTTTTGATCTCGCAAGGTAGTTGAGTTAAATAATGAAAATTGTATCATTTTGATAAATGACAATGTGTCCTTAATCGAAACAATCACGAACGAAATTGACGCAAAATCAACTAAGGTTTGTAGTTAATTTTACCAAGGAATTCCTTTTAGATTTTTAAAAAACTTTTTTCTACTTACATTTGAAGAGCTAATTTGTTAGTTCAATTATCCTGAAATGAAAAAATAGATATTAATATTTATGCAATTAAAAAAAGATTGTTAAAAAAAATTCTTATCCAATAAAGTCCACGAAAAACACCTACTCAAGGAAAATCCTTAAGAAATTCTTATAAACCGAAAAGGATTTTCTAGTAGAATCATAGTTTATGGAAAAATCAGTTTACCGTGACTTCCGGCAATAATCCCATATTCCCTACACGATTATTCCAGGATCCTTCAAACATTTCACATTACGAATCAAATACACGTCTTGAAAAGGAAATTTCATTTCCCGTCTGTTCAATCAACTTAAAGGTAACGTTCTGTTGATCCTTTATCAACAAAACTGGGCAAATTTTATTCTAATGCACATGCATTTTCTCTTCCAGAAAAATAAAGAATTTTCCATTACGTAACTTCATTCAATAGACAGTATTTTTAGTCTGCAAAATTCAACAAGAAATGTTTACAATAACAAACTTTTGTATATATTTTGAATTCATACTAACGAAATTTAATTTCCAGAATAAAACGTAGAAAAATCGCTTTTTCGCTATTTTAATTTTTTTTTATTCGTTAACGATTTACAATCTATTTTTAGAGTTTTCCTATCTGCGTATTTTAAATTCCAATGCAGTAAAAGTTATTTTCTTAGAGATAAGAGACAACTTGATAAAGACATCATTATCAATAAACTCTAGCATCGATGTTAACCTTGTTTTCGATAGCAATTAATATCGTTTTTATGTCATTCGGATTTTTAATTAATTCAATTAAAATATTGTAAGTTCTCATTAAAATGGAAAGCCTTGTATGTTAGCCTTAAATCAGAATTTTAAACATGTTCAAATAAATTTTTGATTGCAATAGCATTTCTTTGCTTCTACAATATTTCAAATTTTCCGCAAATAAACCAGAATTTTCTCCTTAACATCGCCAGTCTCCGAAGAAATTAAGAACAAAAGGTCTGCTCGAATATACTCTTGATATCTTGGGCAAAAATAATTGGAAAAACTATGTCTGCATATGTCATTTTAATGGCAGAATTTTTTTGTACAAAAACATTTGAAAATTCGTGGACTAATTGAGGTCTAAAGTTGAAATTAGGCACACAACGAGCTTTCACCAAAAGTTAAACCCCATCCTAAAATGAGAAAAATTTAACCACCCCTTCCCCGCTCTCCCGTGCAAATGTTAAAGATTTTTGCAATTTTCTCGAAAACGGCTCATCTTTCCGAAAAGTGTGTTTAAAAAAAGTGTTTAGAATATGATTCTACATAAGTCTGCCATACATAAAAATTTAATCTGATCACTCTCTACCCCCTCTCGTATATAAGATTTTTGCGATTATCTCGAAAACGGTTGATTTTTTCCCAAAATTGCATATTTTCCAAAACGACAATAGCGTTCGAATGCGAAAAACTGCGTCAAAATCGGTTAAGGTTTACTGGTAGAAGTCGATCTTACAAATTTCGTAACATACACACACACGAACGAACATACGAACACACGCACAAACACACAGACAAATTGTGGACTCATCGAACTGATTCGGAATGTATATGTCGCAAGGACGTACGGATCCCTGCAAGATTTCGGTTTTTGAAGTGGTTTTAATACTTCTCTTTTATGTAAGATAGGTAATCTATGTAAGAAAGGTAATGTATGTAAGAAAGGTAATGTATGTAAGAAAGGTAAAATAAAGGTAGAAACGTGACAAAAGATGATGATTTTCAATTTTTCTTTCAGTTAAAAAAAATTATTTAGAGTTAAAGGGTCTCATTTCCCAATATTTCATTGAACTCAATTGACTTTTGAATTTTAAATATAAAACGACCAATCAATAATGAATTTCCATTCATTGGAAAACATTACCGTTTTGTCCTAAGTCAATAAACTTGGCTCGATGACCGAAAACTTGGAACAAGTCCATTCGAAAATAAACATTTCACCTTGCCAAGCCAATAATGTGCAAACCATTGAAAAACTTGAACCGAGAAGTAAAAACTTTTAGCGTTTCCCTTCAACATTCCATGGTTCACCCTTTTTTAGATGGCAAACTAAAATTTGTCACAATTTTCACTCTTTGCCTCAACTCTTCCAAAAATAAAAGCGCAACATGCTATTTCAGTATTAGAAAAACAAAAAAAAAACATTCTTGTAAAACGGGCCAATGAAATTTTCTAATTTTCACTTTTACGAATGACGAAGATTTTTCGATCGTTTTAGTGGACAACTACTATCTATTTATCTATTTAGCCCACACATTTTCCATCTAATTTTGTAACTTGCGTATCTAAAACACCACCAAAATGCGAACTTTACGTCTTAATGTTTTCAGTTGAAAACATAACAAAGTACAAAAACGACCGATGAAGAATTTTCCCAATTTAAATACGCACTCAGGCTAAAGAAAAACTACGAATTTTCCACGGCCATAAAGAGCGAAAGGAAAATATTGGTGCATTAAATACCGTATAGTCAAATGGAGCACTTGTCGCGTGTAAATTCCTTAGTGGAATGTTTTATATGCTCAAATTCATCACATCGCATCTGTTTAAAGTATTTTGATTGATTTTATTTCCCTGCGATATACACGGTTTAAAAATAAATAAAATTGAAAAATTGGAAAATTCTTCCTTGACTTTTTGGGGTCATACATATTTTTTTTCTTTTCTTAGCAAGCGTCTTCAAATATTATTTAAACAAAAACAAAAATACGCGTAATAATTATGTAATGGAAAACAGTCAGGGATGATCGGTGGCCAAGAGATGAGTGATCTTTTAGCGACCATAATGTTTTATTGCCCAAAAAACATACACCCGTGAAATTTGAATTCACTTCCCGAATTCATAGATGGAAAATAGATTCACTATGAAAACAAGAAAAATGCTTATTTATAGATGGAGACTGCTTGGACCGACAATATAAGAAGATTATGAATGAGTTTTAACTTTTGTAATTTCTCATTTCTTCTTCTGTCGCAATTCTTCGATGTTAGTTTTGTTTTTTGGGCAGTTTTTCTGCAAGATTTATGAAAATAAATTCGAAAATTAATAGTGACTGAAAACTGCTGTGAATTCAGTGAAAATTTTAACATATTTTTTAGACACACGCGGCAAAAAAAAGTAATTACTAAAAGGTTAACAAGCACACCCGAATTAACCCGAGTAAATCATATTAGAAAAAACAATTACACTCGAGTTAACTCGAGCAGGAAATAATAGTGAGATTTTGGAAAATAGTAGCGCTCAATTTGGAATTAGTTTTTGGTCCACAACAACGACGAACACAATTCTGGTTTTTTGAACTCCCCCACCCCCCTCGTCCGCTTTTTATTTACGTTCTTTCGAATTTTTTTATATAGAATTAAATACCACCTGCTGCAGACACCTCACCTCTCCTCTCTTAATGTGTGAGGTATTTTAAAGACGACCCCTAGCAAAAAAAATCGGAAGAAGAACTCATTAAAAAGCAGGTTTTCCTTAATTTTTTCGAATTTTTGTCTTCTTCTTCCTCTTCTTAATCTTTGTCGGCGTTAAAACCGCAGTTTCTAGTATTGGCCCACCAGAAAGTCTCAAAAATAAGGTTCTGGTTTTGATTTTTAAAATTTTAAAAATTTGGTTTTGATTCTTGTTTTGATTCACTGAATTTTTAATAGTTTACTGGTATTGATTTTTACTCAAACTGGTAGGAATGTTTGTTGGTACTAGATTAACACAAAAAAATATTTCGGTTCGGCCATTTTTTTTTCTTTTTAGAGTAGTTTATGGTTTGGTGTTGGTTCACTCAAATTCCAATGCTTCAGTGGTTTTTGCAAGTCTGGTTAATTGGCCAAACTAGTTCGATAGTAAGAAAATCTCCTCAACAATTAAAATAAACCACCTTTTTTGACCTTTTATGAGCCCAAATCCGAATTAATTACAAAAATCTTTGCAAAAAGTCTCGTTTTTCAACAAAATTTGTGCAAAATTGTATAATTATGCACTAAAGGTTTAATTTTTTTGACCTGTGACACTTGAAATTTACTACTACTGAAAAGGCGAAAGTGACACAGATAAATTTTAAGAAATTGTCACAAAAATTTCCTCATCAAAAGGTCTGCATAAAATATTAAAGTAAAACAAGATTTTAATGGAATAAAAATTCAAAAAGGTCACAAATGATTGTTTTCACCACCTCATAAAAACTTGATGTTAATCCATTAAAATTTCCATAAAATACGCCACTGTAATTTCGGTGAGCATTTCAATGATTCATTATTTCAGAGTGTAGCACCTTAAAAAATATTATAGTATTTATGTATGTCGGCAACAAAAAAGTTCACTGGCTTCTCTCTAACAAAAAATTTCTTCAAAAAAAAATTTTGCGTTATTTTCGTAACAAAATTCATAATGCTCTTAGCATATTTCACTTTTTTTTTGCTTTTCCTCATAAATTTTTATACGTGAACCTAAAGACAAACTCTACATTTATGATCACTGAATCGTTAAATTTAATTGCACTTAAAGTAAAAAAATATATATATGTGTTAACAAGCCTTACAATTACACTTTAAATAACGGAAGATCAAAATTACTGAAAGGATTATTATATCAACAAATAACATAACATCTCTGGCCAGGTAATACACCAGTAAGCTTTACCTCGTGTGAAAATGCATGTACATTATGCAAAATATGTAAGTAAAATATGTGACAACATAAAGACACTCAAGACAATTTCGCTCGAAGCATTTTATTTACAAATAAATTTTATTTATTTATATTTCTAAAACGCTGACAAACTTCAAGTCGGTTTCCCTCTTGGTTGTTTTTTTCTCAAAAAGCAAAAGAGATTTTCTTAAATTACATCGCGATACCCTCACAGCATCGAACAGATACTACACCCCTCACGACACTATAAACCAATGGTTGCTTTGGGAATTTTCTTACATAAATTTGCACTTGAAAGAAATTTTTCATTATTTTTTATTACATTTATTTTTTTTTGCTCCATTTTATATTTAATCTTTTAAGTTCTATTGAAAGTAATCCAATCTCAGCGGAGTAAACTATATCAAAATGAATCAAATTTATAAACAAAGTAAAAACATTAAATTGAAAGATGTATAAAATTTCCTACCGCATTTCTTTGAGTTATTTGTGTGGGTTTGAAATTTTTTCCAGTAGACAGAATAGAAGTAAAATCCTGTAAATGAATGAGAATGAATTTCTGGGTTGCGGTTCGGTTAGCATACCAGAAATTACTAAAAGAAGTCATTTCATGGTCACAAAATTTTCCAGATGAAGGATTTGAGTTGCATAAACTAGGTTGGGGGTTGTAAATTTTACATTGTTTAGTTTTATTAAGATGGAAATATAAAGTTTAGGAAACTTAATATTATGAGATTTTAAAGTGAAAACTCGTATAGAATTTGATAAAATGTTCAAAAAATAACTGGAAATTTTTTTATGGTGTATGAAAATGTACTTAACACGTTCACGACCGAGGCGATTAGACTAGGGGTGGGCATAAACCAGATGATAAATTTTAATTATATAAGTTTATTATAGTTCAATATTAGTATACATATATTAATTATATTTATTGCGCACTTGGTGACGTCAGGGAGTACGTGACGCATATATGCGTCACTGGTTTATGGCATGGAATTTTCTTATTTAAACCACAAGACGCACATATGCGTCACTATATAAAAAGGTAAAAAATAGGTTTGTTTTGCAATATTTGTATTTTCACATTTTTTTTCAATATCCCATCAGTACTTGCACATAAAAGTTCATTTATTTCTTCGTCTTGTAAATATTTTGCAGCCATAACTGTACAGATGATATTTTTTTAATTTATAATAATCATGTAATATCTGTGGTCACAAGTAAAAAGGGCTTAAGTCGAATTTCTTGATTTTTCAGGAGAAGCATTTTAATATTTATGAAATTTTAACTGTCGGTGGCAAAATGGTATCAAACCGAATTCAAAAACCTATAACTACAAAACGTTATGAAAAATAAGCTTTTTACGATTGGTTTAATCTGGTTTATTCAAACTTAATATTTTCAGAGAAATTAAGGATTATTTTACTTTAGCCACTCTTTCAAAACTTTTTCATATCTTAGAAATGGCTACAATCAAGGCCCAAGTCAAGTTAAGCCCCTAAAAACCTACACCCCGATTTGAAAAAGAGGCTAAAACAGACTTTAGCCTGCTCGTTTCGAAAAAATTAAAACCGAAGAATGAACTAATTCGACTTAAGCCACTATTCCACATGCAAAAACGATCAAATCAATGCAGCTTCGCGCCCATAAGAGTGGATTAAGTCTATACAAAAATATATAGCCTATAACGGTCAAAAATGGTCATAGAAACTAACGGGTCAGTGGAATTAAAAGCATTTTGGAAATAGAAGACAATTCTGTAAAAACATTGAAAACGGCTAAAGTCGAGTTAGGCCCTTACAACTTGTGACTACAGAATAATAATAAACTTCTCACCTTTTACCTAAATAGAACCACTTATAAATTCCCTTTCAATAACCTTTTGCTTAAAATTATTCAATATAAATTCATTTGCAAAACTAAATATATTTTCAAAATTCTACGTACGACGTACCGTATGGTAAAACCACTCACATAAAATAACAATTCGGGACTTCCCCTAAACCAAAAACAAATTTCAAAAGAATCTGTAAATCAATATAGAAATAACAATACACTAAGCAAAAATAAGTTTGTGACGCATATATGCGTCGTCGGTTTACAGTGAAAACTACACGCCGCATATATGCGTCGTGTGGTCGTGAATGCGTTAAAATGATTTCTCTGTGAAGACGTTTGAAAATACGACACACTCATTTTCGTCTTTACTCATTTTCCTCTGCCCTCTCCCCTCTCCCCTCTCCCCTCTCCCCTCTCCCCTCTCCCCTCTCCCCTCTCCCCTCTCCCCACTCCCCTCTCCCCTCTCCCCTCTCCCCACTCCCCTCTCCCCACTCCCCTCTCCCCTCTCCCCTCTCCCCTCTCCCCTCTCCCCTCTCCCCTCTCCCCTCTCCCCTCTCCCCTCTCCCCTCTCCCCTCTCCCCTCTCCCCTCTCCCCTCTCCCCTCTCCCCTCTCCCCTCTCCCCTCTCCCCTCTCCCCTCTCCCCTCTCCCCTCTCCCCTCTCCCCTCTCCCCTCTCCCCTCTCCCCTCTCCCCTCGCCCCTCGCCCCTCTCCCCTCTCCCCTCTCCCCTCTCCCCTTCCATGTCTTACTCGCCTGTCTTTTTCGCGATTTTTTTCATGAGATTTAATTTCGCTGGCACACTACTTTAGACCCCACTTTCTCCAGGTCCACCAAAATGTGTGACATATTGAGGTATTTTTTACAGGTTTTTAGTCCAAATTCAAGCTTTTGAACATCAAATTGACTATTTTGCAAATCAAATTCGTCAAAAAAGGATTCCCTGTCTTTCTCAGACTATTTCTCCCCCTTGCCCTTCCCATTCCTCTACTCTTCCTCTTTTCCTTCCCCACCTTTCTTCGTCCGGCAACGGCCTCTCGCTTAGCTCGGCCTGCCGCCTTGAATCTCTGTCAGTCGACGGCCTCGCTCTACAAGTAAAAGTTAAAATTCCTTCAAAAAAGGTCTTAGGAACAAGAAAAAGGGTGTTGGGGTT
Organism: Chrysopilus asiliformis; assembly: GCA_964034945.1. NCBI lineage: Eukaryota > Metazoa > Arthropoda > Insecta > Diptera > Rhagionidae > Chrysopilus > Chrysopilus asiliformis. Next base: position 5,326,014 of record OZ035962.1, on the reverse strand, counting down.
ATTTTAATAGACAAAAATTTCCTTGGATACGGCATGTTTAAGAAACAAAACCGGATCAACATTTCTTGAAGGGATTAAAAGTTAGCTGGGGAAGGAGTAAGCAGGGAGTGGACTCGTAGGCTAGCACATAACCTATAACTTTTCCATTGAGACTAAAAATCTCAGCCTAAAGTTTGATCCTAATTAGTTCATAGGTTTTTGAGTTATATGCGAACATACAGACACACAAACACGCCGCTATTTCGATCATCTGCCGGCTGTAGTAGTTTTAATGTTCAGATGACTGGGCAAAATGTCCTGTACCTAATGAAAAATCTCCTTCCTACTCTAATCAGATCAGTCAAATAGTATTTCGATTCCAGCCAAGGTCGAATATTAGCGCATTTTTTTATAAATCGTTATTTAATTATTTAACATTTATTAACCCCAATCTTAACCCATTACCGAACGAAAATACCAATTATTTAGTAACGGACGTTTCATTAGATCCATTTACATTTCGAAAATCACAAAAGGAAAACCTAAATTAATCCATAATTACGCAAACATTCAAACTCTATTCAAACAAAGTTAAACATTTTTGCTGGGAGAACTTTTCGTACATAAAACATTAATGGAAATTCCATAAAAAAAACATCGGTTAAAGAAAACTTTGCCAATAAGAACTCATTTGAACTTTAACCTTCTCAACAGAGTCATCAATTCACCTGCTTAGATGAGTTGCCTATTTATTTTCCATTGGATCAGAACTTACGGAGTAAATTACATAATCGTATCGAACTGAACCGCAAAACAATGACTTCCATGCCTCTTAAACATTTGATTAGTAAATTCCCTCAACAACAATAAATTTTTATTTTTTGCACATTTTTTTCTACCGTTTTCGTTCATCGCGGACCATATAATCCAATAAAATTCGACTACAGACCGTTTTATCAAAAGATCAGGTAAAGCAACAACACCTAAATAAAATTATCGGCATGGTTTATTCATAATCCGCGAACAACGACTGAATTTTCCAATTTCACATTTACTCTCGTTCGAACAATTTATTTATTTCATAATCCCTCCGGAGATTCTCACCAAGTTTTGGTTGAATTCGCCCCATAAATCAGCATTTCTCTGGCCTGAACGGTCACTAGGCAGGTATCTCAGGTAAACACGCCAACATTTACCTAATCATCTCGAATAATTGCTCTCCGCGCGCCAATTACCGCGAAATTCTTCACAAAAATTACATTACCCGAAAATTCCCAAAAAAAAAACCCCCTGCGTCAAATCAAGCTGGACGGACAAAGACACGTTTTGGACTAAAAACCTGAACATCAAATTATGTAAGCGCCATTTATTGCCCTGAGTGGTGTCCGGGCAAGCACTCAAAATTTTAATATGTAGTTTGACATCACCCAAAAACACTGACTGAAAATGGAAAAACGCACGCGAAAAAAAAACTGGGCAAAAACCATGTAACAGAAGCCCGCATTGAGCGTTAATCTGGGACATAAATCAGAGGATCTTCAAATCCCTACTGGCGCCGCTGCTTCCACCCTTACAGGATTTTTCTCTACTTGGCGGGATTTAGGACAAAAACACACAAGTCGGGATAAAGTGTGGCAACCCCCCAACACTAAACGAAAATCCTAAACATGGCGAAAAAGTTTTCACTTGGAAAATAAACGCCTGAAGAAAAATGGAACCCCAACTTTGGCGACAACTAAGGGATGACGAGGGTGATTTTGGGTCTATAACGATAATAATAATCAGCCAGGGTATAATGCTTTAAATTTATGGATTCACTTTCGCCAAGAGATATTTTTCCAACAGTTTATTTTTATGTATTTTCCGACAACGGAAAATTTTAAGGAAAATCCACTATAAGGACATTTCGTGTGGAGAGCTATCAAAAAGTCAAATTACAATCAAAGAAGGAGAAGTTTACATTTTATTAACTTTTGTAGGTTTTGTACGCTGTTTACTTAAACCGAAACGTTCAAATATTATAATTAAAGAACGGTGTTTTGTAGGTGGTTTTTATGCTTGCAAAAGTCGTGTTTAATATTTAAGAGGTTGTATTACAATATTCAAGGTTAATTAATAAAGGATTGGCACATGTTAAACAAGATCGGATAGCTTAAAAAATAAAGGATTCTTACTTTCTTCTTCTATTGAGGGAAAGTATTGTATCCATGAAAGAGACCGATTGGAGAAAGGGGGCAGATAGAAAATTTTTGATCAGTACGAAATCCGTTTCAGGCAAAATGTTGAGGATCCGTGCATCTGTCTGTTAGTCTGTCTGTCTGTTAGTCTGTCTGTCTGTTAGTCTGTCTGTCGGTCTGTCGGTCGGTCTGTCTGTCTGTCGGTCTATCTGTCTATCGGTCTGGCCGTTGTACGTATCTTAACGTATAACTCGAGAACAGGTTGACGTAGTGACTTAAAATTTATGTAATAAGTTTTCTAAAAATCGTAGTTTTCTATCATCTTTTAAGAAAGTACCGACAGCTATAACTATACCACTTTTTTTGAAAAAAAAAAACACGGTTTTTAAAAAATTTTCGAAACTTTTGCGCTTTTGGGAAAAAATGAACATAACAAAAGGATATAAAATTTTTCACATTTTTCACCTCAAGTGTTTTTTTGTATCTGTAACGGTTCTCAAGATATTGGAAAAAAAGTCAGTGTTTTGAAAATCTCTCGAAAACTATGCACTTTTATGATGCGTATAACCAAATTTATACGAAATAAAATTTTCTACATTTTTTGCTTTTACGATTATACGTATATCTGTTCTAACTGTTCTCAAGATATTTCAAAAAAATTAAGTTTTTGAAAATTTCTCAGGAACTATGCGCTTTTGAGAAAAAAATCATGTAACTAAATTCATAGGAAATAAAATTTTCTGCATTTTCTCCTTTAACGGGTTGTACGGGTTTTACGGTTCTCGAGAACAAAGTTTTGCAGAGCAAAGTTTTGTGTTTATCACAACTGATATTTTAAGTGAAAAGCTTAACTCAATTCATTATAGTTCTGTAGCAAGCCGTTATGCGGCACGTGGACGGGTCTGTGTTGATAGTTTTACGTTTTATCTTTTTAGCACGTGTTTAATTTTTTTCTCTAGAGTCTACAGATCACATAACCTCAAACAAAAAACATAAGAAAAACTGCAATTGCCAGGGCCCAATCGTCAAATACTCTATTTGAGAGCAGACAAAAAAAATTTTTTTTTAAATCTATTCGTATAGCATAGGAGGGAAGGAGTAGCCCATTTGTATTTTGATGTATGGATAAGCTATGTAAAATCATATTCTTAACACATTTCGTCTTTATAAATTTTTCGATACGATGCACAGTTTTCGAAAAAAAAACAGAAAAAAAGTATTCCATCTGTGGGCATTAAATGTAATAGTTTTTTTTTTTATTAAAATCTATCAAACTCTAAAAAAATATTCAAAAATAATACAAATTTGATTAAAAATGTAGTTAATAATTTGAGAGGATTGAAATTTAATAGAAAAAGTGTTAAAACATGTCGAATTTCAGAAATTAAACCAATAATTTTAACCATGTGCCGTACTTAAAACATTTCAGACATAAGAGAAAATTGCTTGAACTTTTCGCTTAGATTGGCGCCCTATAATAAATCGACACATTATACAAACTAACAAATCTTTTTTTATGCTGACAGATCGATGATTCAGTTTTATCGCATAACAGCGAACGCTAAGATTTATGTTGGACATTTTTTTTTGTGTTCTTTTTTTTATTTGTCTGATTTTTCACTTTTGCCGGATTGATTGTGAAGGCCAGACCTTCATTCGAGATAACAGAAATGTTCAAGGCCGACGAGTGCAAGTTTAACAAAAAAAAATTTCACCACAATCTGCGAGTGAATGATGCTGGCCGATGCATGGGGCAATAAACTTAAGGTTTGGCAGATCGTCTTCAAGACTTTTTCCTTCAATTTTTAATGACGAGCAGATAATTCCTCGATTTTGTATTTCAATGTAATAAAAGATTGAATTAACTTAGGAAGCCTCTTTCATAACGTGTATGTATATCGATGGTGAGGCGAATTAACCTTTTTCTAACCATTGATGACTACGATATAATAAAGAAACACGAATTTCAAGTTTTTTGGGCAAAATTTCTTAAAGAAAACAAAAATAAAATAAACTCAACGGACATTAAGAGACATAAAAGGTTACAGAACCATTAGAAACAAACGAAAAAAAAAACTTTTTGATGTATTACGAAATTCTTTAAATGTTAATCTCTGTATCTTTTATTGCGTTTAATGTGAACAATTTAGTAAAAACTATCGAAAACATTGTTTAGGGTTACAAAATTGGCCAATTATGTAATTATTGGCTTTCAGCGCAGTCAGCCCTTTTTGGCCATCGTCAATTTATTACGTAAATGGATATGTTTTTGCCTAAAGAAATGCTTTAATGTGATCTTTTATAGATGAGTTTTTAAAGATCTTTTGCAATTGCCCATCAGCGATAACATTAAAGTAGTCTGAATAAAAATACTAAAAAGCTTACCATAGTAAAATTTTGATACAGTTATTCAATAAACAACCGTAGCCGAAATAAAATAAAAATAAGTAGCTTTTTTCAATCGCTGATTACGAATCTGAGGTCCGAATTCCAAAAATAATATTGGAATTCAATTTTGGAAATACGAATCTGAAATCTGGAATAATCGCCTTTATATGTGAGTACCAGGAAAACCGAGCCATGCTCGGCGACCTCAAAATTCTACTTTTGCTGATTTTTGGGGAAACACTAAATTCACATTTTCTTTACAGAGCTTTTCCGACCTAGAAAGCTAGAACTAAAACTAACGCGCGATAACAAAATTTCATAGAAATCGGTTGAGTGGTTATTGAGTAATCGCTGTCACCGATTTTTGAAACGTTATTTTGAGACACCAGGTGAGGGTCATCGAGGGGAGGGAAGAGTCAGGTTTGTATTGGAAAAATCGAAAGCCCTTAGCCCCTTTAGTAATACTGTCAAGTTTAATTAAGGTCGGACCACCCAAATCGTAGATACCAGGCGAGGGGTATCGAGGGGAATTTTCTCAGAGGTGAGACCTATCTAGATCGATTTTTCCAAATATCCTGAGAACCGTTAAAGATACGTTAAAAACCGTTAAAGGAAAATATGCTGGAAATTTTATTTCCTTTAAATCTGGTTATATGCATTTTTTCATAATAGCGCTAATTTTCGAGAGATTTAAAAAAAACTTGCTTTTAAAAAAAATTGTATTGGAGGTTCCCGTTATAGCTACCGTTACTTTTCCAAAAGTTGATAGAAAACTACGATTTCTGTCAAACTTATTCACAAAAAATTTCAAGTCGCTAGGTCATCGCGCTTTTGAGTTATTTAAGATACGTACAACGGACAGATAGACAGACAGACAGACGTGCGGACATCCTCATAATTTTTCCCGAAACAGATTTCGTACTAATCAGAAATTTTCTATCTGACCCGTTCTCGAGTCGGTCTCGGTCTCGGTCTTACCGTCTATAGAAGAAAGAAAGTAATGAAATAAAATACTTATGTTGCTTTTATTTGTAATCCAGCGGCCAAAAAAGACACTTTTTTTTGCTTTTCAGTTAATTTTAATAAAACTTTTTTGTTTTAATTTTTTTTTTTATTAATTTATTTTGTTCCAAATTCATACCCACAATTTTCTGCAAATCTTGTTTCGCTAAAAATAAATTTCTAGATCAATTATTTCGAGAAACTCATAAATATTTATTAATAAAATAGTTCGTGTTGGAATATTGCAATCGTCAGGAAAAAATTATCATAAATATCCTGAAAAATATTAATTGCCATCATTTCGCAAGCTGAGAATGGTATAAATAAAAGACGAAATAAAAAAATCTAAAATATCCTTTTAGTCCATAAATAGTCATAAAACCCACCAGCATATTTTAGATATATTTATTATACGTATTTGTTTGCTATAAAATCAAATTAACGAGCAGTAAAGGATCTGAAGCTTTTGTTCTCTTTCTATAATAAATTATTTTACAACACTTAATAAAACCAACCATTGTCGACAGAAAACAAAGTGATAAAATTTATTTTTCATCAAAGGATTCAAATTGAAAGTTGGAAATGAATTAACCAACGCACCGCCACCAACGCCGCCGGTTGTTTCATGAAAAACGAACATCAAACAATATCCACCACAAAGAATCCTGGCAAACGAATAACCCTTTTCCACCATTTAAATTTAAAATATTTCCGTATCGATTTTACAAGTTCTCCGCATGTCCCGTCAGTCTAGCTAATCCGTTTAGTCGATGGGGATTCGGGAGAGAATCTTTCTTCCACAAGAATTCCCTTAAAGCATTTTCACTACATAAAGGTGCCACATAAGGGCATGTCGTATCGTTGTTTCTTGATTGAAATCAATTCGATATGAAAAGGGACAAAAGAATGAAAATCCTAAAATCGCACGTTCTACCGCCTTTGAACCCCTAACTTCCCTACAGTCACGAAAGAAGCGTTCTTAACCACAACATACCATCTTTTTTAGGAAGAAGAACGCCAACCGACTGATTTGAAGAAGGATCGAAAGGACTAACACTCGTACATGACTGGATAGATGATGACGGGACAAACTGAAGGTCAAATTACAAAATTGTCGTTATCGTCGACATGGTTGCCTAGTCATCATAGCCCTTTAGTCCTTCTCTTAACTTTATCCGCAGTCAATGTAGTTATCGTCGCCGTCCGTCGCGTCGTTCTGGTTTCAATTTCGAATGTCTGAGTTGAACAGGGCGAAGGATCAACAACAGTCCTTGCCACCAATAACCCGAAATCCAAACCCTTACTGAAGGATATATTTTTGAATGTAAATAAAAGGAACAATTGAGAAACACTGTATGGTGTGAGTGTTTGTGGCATAAAACGAGTATCCTTCTAACACACTGAAATTCTCACACTTTCTCTCCGTTTTACACGAACTAAAGAGAAACCAAGGAGCCCTTTTAAATGGAGTTCCCAGACAACACAAAAATATAAATCGATTGTTATGCACACTCGTTCCCTGACTAAGGCACTGGTATACAGGAAAGGACAATAAGGGAATACAGCAGGGACATTGTATTTATTCTGTCAAACAGCTGACACAAAAGTACACATTTCAACTGGATTTCCGTCATCCCACAGGCACTCCATAGTGTGGCTTGTAGTGAAATATTTTTTTCTGAAATAAGCGCGGTGCACTTTTAAATTTTCTTAGAATGAAAGTTTTCCAAGAAACTAATCATATCATATTTCCAAGAAACTAATAGAAAGAAATTTTGAACGATTTGCACGAATTAAGTAACAATTTTGTATGTTTATTTGTTCTTACATTACGCTAAAAATCGATTTGTGAAGAACCTATTTAATATTTTTTTTTATCTTATTTTTAATTTTTTTTGTTGGTCAAGAAATAAAACAGTTTTTGTGTGATTTTCGAGAAATTGTAAGGCATGTTGAAAAATTTTAAAGACAAAAAAGTTCTTAAAATATGACCGTTAGGTATATACATTAAAGTTCAATCGCTTTCACCCAGGGTTGCCATTCGTCATCTTTTTAGTCTTTTATGGCAACCCAACCTTCAACCCTTTTTAAATCAGCCGTCCCAAATCAATTGTCCGGATTCGAAATGGCTGATTGCATAAAAAAGTTTATACGGGGGTGTCCATAAAATACGTCATGCTCATTTTCCGCCTTCCAACTCCCCCCCCCCAACATTTTTTCAATTTCTAAAAGGGAGTCAACGAAACGGAAGTTTTTTATAGGAAGAAGGATTTTCCTGACAATATAGAAATCTCTTGACAGTTTTCGGCATAACAGCAACTCGACGGTTTGGTTACAAAAACTCTCGTGAACACGATTTTTCCCCAGAAATCTAAAATCACACTTTTTCTTGCTTAGGAGCATTTGATATTTTCAACTGCGCCCAAAAATTTGGGACCGTTCTTCCAATATCCTGAAAATATTTGGGACCGTTCTTCCAATATCCTGAAAAAAAAACGGTCCCAAATTTTTGAACAAGATTAAAAATATGAAATCCTATTATTCAACGATAAAAAAAAATCCACAAAAAATTTCGCAGTGTACAGAATTAACAAAAATTATTCAAAACTCCTCCATGCTTAGTCGAAAAGTTGCCCGGATTTGGTTCAAGTGCTTGAAGAACTCTCACGTCCGCACTTCCAGACCAAACTTCCAAACAAGAAAACTTTAATAAGGATTTCTTCGTATAACTCGTAGGGCGAGGCAGCAGACCGTCTACAAACTGGATTTTATCATCATAGAGCAATCTTTAAGAACATTGAATGTCCTGCGCCGTTTAGAATTCATCCAGCATTCGGCCAATCATTTTGCGAACAACAATTCTGGACATTCGCAAGATAGATAAAAATAGACAAGATCACCATAAAAAATCGAGAGCCCTATCCAACAAAATCCCATATCCTTTGTAGTTACTTTTTGTCATGAATATTCAAGAGGAGGATAGACCGGACCCTGCTTATACAGAGATTGCCAGTTTTTTATCCCATTTCACCCCATTTTTTTTGTCAAAACGTAATGTTATCATGTCAAGTTATATTTGTTTGTCTGCCCACTTGCCCCAAAGCTTATTTGTATTTCCATTTAAAATAAAGAAGAAAAAACAAAGGACGGCACTCCCTGAGTATTCTGCAGTCATAAGGTTGGATGCGTTGGAATTTCCTGTCGGGCGCTTTATCTGCAAGTCACCTATATTGTGAGATGAACTTTTCCAACGTTAAACAATAGGACAAGCGCTGGCAAACTTGTTTACATTCGGGTGAACAACACATTTAACATTCATTGTGTCAGCAGGAAAAACTCTTGTGAGACACGGCGATAAACTCCTATTTTCACAATCCTTGATGTAGTACCGGTAGTTGGGGGTCTTCTGTTCTTTTGTCCATGTTTAGAACATAAGAATCGGGAAAATCCATTTTTTCTTTTAATCTCATGTCCCATCAAAAGCCTGCCTCTTCAATAAAACTGAAACTGAGTAGCCTGCATTTTCCATTATCATCGCCACAAATTGAAAAATTCGCGCAGATGTGAGGGAAAAACAATTTCTCTCGACAGAATGTAAATTTACCTATCAGTAATTTTCCTTTTTGTACGAAATCCCAATGAGTTTAATTTGTCGGAAACGCCACAAGGATGAGATCTTAATTGAATCCTCTATGGAACTAAAGAATGAAGAAAATTGAGAAGAACGAATGACGACGGCATATGATTAAACTGTGGTTATTAATTACTTATGCAAATCAAATATCCTTGAACGAAGTCAAAGCCTTCTAGCAAATATAGTAGACAGAGCTTTGCCCAGATATCCTTTACCACCTGACATACAAATTTCCTATTCCACCACCGGCAAAACCTTGTTGAGCTTTATGCAAATTTTAACAATTTTAGAATTAATTCTATTTGAAAATCAAGTGGTGCCTGAATAAGATAACTAATTTCATGTATAATTAGACTACCGTCTATCCTGAATACATACTATGATTTTATACTGCAGCCAAACTCAGCAGAATAAAATTAGTGTAGTCCAAGTTTGCGTGTTTCAAGGTGCAAAAAATTTCTTCAAAACTCCATGCAACCGTGAGAAAAATTTCTTGCTGTTTAAAAAAATGAAATGAAAACATTTGCAGTGTCCTTTAAATAAAACAAAAGGCCAATGTATGCCATTTATTTGATAAAAAGCATGAAAAACTTTTTCCAGAGATTTTTATTTCTCCCAAAAAGTGGGAAAGCTAAAAATTCCAGGGGCTAATCATCAAATACTCTGTATGAGGACAGATTAAAATTTTATTTAGAGTAGTCGAATGGATTTTTCAGTATAACTCACTGTTTTCGAGAAAATTGCAAAAAAATGTTTTATTTGTATAAAGAGAGGGCAAAGAATGGTGGAGACGGGCCTGCACGAAAACTATATTTCGCTCGTTCAAGAACTGTGCCTAGCCATTTACGAGAAACGTAACTGTACAAAATTTCAAGTCTCTAGCTCAATCCTTCGAAAGTTATAGTGTTCACGGACGTCCGTCAGCCGGACAGACATGCGGAAATCAAAATCTTTTGTCATCCCTAACACCCTGATGTAATTCAGGAGTGATATTCCGTAACTTGTTTCAAGCGTTTGTTTCGAGTTAGAAGAACAAGAAGTATTCGCTGTCTCTGTTTCGACCAAAATAAATGACAGAGAGAAACCGAGATAGCAAATACCACTTTTTCTTCTAACTCGAAACAAACGCTTGAATCAAGTTACGGAATACCACTCCAGTTTTGTGCCCAAGGATTGGTTCGATGCGTTACAAACGATATAATAAATCTAATACACTTCCATTATAGAAATTTTTGCGCCACAGGTGAAAGTTTTATATCACATATCATAGAAATTTTTGCGCCGCAGGCGAAAGTTATTAATTCCAAAGTCAAATATACCCTTAAATTAGGCTTGCCATCCCGCCGTTTTCTCTCCGAATGCTGTCCTCTATTGAAGGATATCCGAGGGTATTTTTATCTTCTCCCAGGACCTCGGTCGGCTTTTGTCGACTGCGTTTCGTGAATTGCGTTTCTAGAGTGCTTGTATACAGTGTTGGATCGTTACAATATTCAGTAAATTTTACGAATTCATTGAAAGAATTCGGAACCAGGACAAAAAAAACAAACTAGGCGGGACGCTTGCTCAAAACAGGACATTTCCGGCCTAAACGGGACGTCCGATAAGCATAGATTAAATTGACAATCTAATGTTATGTAAACTGTTTAGGTATAACAAAAAAAAACACTCTCGAATATAAAAATATCTCTTGCAATTAGGTGATCCTTTCAATATATATGAATGTTCCAGTAGTGAAAAAAACGTTTCAAGTACTTTTACGAATACCAAATTCTCATTTAAAAATTTCCTATCAAATTTCCAATTCAACATGACACATTTTTGAACCTCTAATTAGCAACTGAGCAAACAGTTTACACAAAAAGAAAAACGTTAAACAAACATTTAAAAACATTCATTCAAAACTGCATTGAAATTAATTTTTTAATGTTCTTCGTTCTAAAAACGCTTTACAATTTTCATGATGTGTGTTTACTTCCAAGTCAAATATTATCAATTCGTGTAAACAAAACATTAAACAGACAATTTAAAAGTGATTGAAGCACAGAGAATGGGAAATAAGTTGACTGTAATAAGAATACGATAAACGTAAATGTTTACCCTTTAATGAAGTTTTATAGTCTCTGCTGTCCCTTAGAAACACAGACTAATTTGGGAAGGAAGTAGGAGCAAAAAAAGGGCCACCTCTTGAAATGATGGAAAAAAAAATTAAATACAGATCAAGCATCTGGAATGCATATTAAGCTAAAGAATTACTTGTGCTAATAAAGAGACTTAAGAAACAGTTGAATACCGTTTCTGGTTTTATGCTCGATGGGGTTTATTGGTATGTTCTGTTGCGCCTGAGAATAACACGAGTTTGAAGTTCTTTATGAATGTATTTTCGAGAAGAAAACATTGAAAAGGGTTAAATCTGATAAGAAACATATAGGCATGAAGATTTTAAAAGAAATTGAAAAAAAAAACCAAACGCCGAAGCCTTAGAATGGTGGTGTGTGCCATATGGGCTTATCTTGTGTTGTTCAGTGGTTAATCTGCCGGAAAAGTAGATTCATGGCGAAGGCTTATCGATTGAACTATACCAACATTTCCATTAGCATAAGAGGGAATATTAAAAAAGTTGAGAAAATAATTCAAAACCACATATAGTCCACCATGCTGTCGATCTCATGATCACGCACGGAGAGTTATTCTATCTACATTTGGAATTGAAAGTCTTAAAACGGCTGGTTAGAACGCCTTTTCACATTGCACGCGGACTAGAAATTTTTTTCTTTTTTTTTTGTGATTAATTGGACGAAAAGCAACCGAGCTTAATCATTGCCAGCGTCTTATCTAAAAGAAGTTTATGTCTTATTTTCCATAATTTCATTCTAATTTTATCTATAGATGCAGAAAGCTGGCCAGAAGGCATGGTTGTGTTTGCTTGGTTTGGCCTCATGGGGCCATCGCATTCATATTTTCTCATTAAGAAACTATGCTGCTCAGTCTTATGCTCTTTATGATGCCTCTGGTGCTAATACGGAATAATGCTGGCTGCCCGGTGAAATTTGAACGTTGAAGATTCATGTTGTGCCATGGCCTGGTAACATACTCCACGTCAATATAGCGAATGAACACACATATTTGGGATTCGTCATGTGTGAAATTCAGATTCGCAATTTGCAATAATAATAATAATGCACCCTCATTATACCCCTCGTCGCCGCTGTTATTGTTGGCGTCATTATTATGGCCAGCGTCATCGCAATCTTAGAAGCACGAAAAGATGCGGATTGCTCCTCGAAATAGAATGAGGGTCGTCACCCATAACCAAACAGGGCTATGCCATAAGGACTGGACGATGGTGTTTGAAATGATGACAAAAAGATTTCACGAAAGATTCCCACATGAGACATCTGAAACCGATCTGCGTGCCGAAAGATTGACAGGAGCGTCTGCCCGGAACTCTTAAACAAGTGCTGCATCATTTTAAAAGTAGTCATAAGGAAGACGCTCTACTCTGGTGGTAGAAAAGATCCCCAGATGGATTGATTTGAATGAATGGGGCCAAATTTTGTGGTTTGTTTTCAGTAAAGAGTCAAAACACATCTGGCACATGTTAAATGGTGATAATTTCATCCAAAAATATGAAGATGATGCGTTTTATGCCAGGAACGAAAGTTTATGGTTTTTTGGGAAGTTAAGAACTGCTTATGTCGGTTTAAATCAAACTTTATTTAAAAAGTTGATTTTTATATCTTTTTTTCTTTTTTCATTAATTAGTTCTCCTTTTTTTTTGAAATCTTAAAAAACGTCAAAAAAAAATCCGGTCTGTCCTTCTGTCTGTCCGTCTGTCTGTCCGTCTGTCTGTCCGCCTGTCTGTCCGTCTGTCTGTCCGTCTGTATGTCCGTCTGTCTGTCCGTCTGTCTGTCCGGCTGTCTGTCCTTCTGTCTGTTCGTCTATCTGTCCGTCAGTCTGTCCCTCTGTCCGTGAATACCATAACTTTCGAAAGTATTGAGCTAGAGACTTGAAATTTTGTACAGTAATGTTTCTCATAAATGGCTAAAATCGGACCATTCCGTCCCCCTCCTCCCTAGAAATGAAACAGTTTTATGCAATTTTATTGAAAACGGTGAGTGATATTGAAAAATGTATAAAGGTAAAATGTGTTTAGAACAGGATTTTACATAACTCATCCATATACCAAATTCCAATCGGACCACTGCTTTCCCCCTCTGGGATACAAATGGAATACTTTTTTCGTGTCGTATTGTAAACGGTTGTGAAACTTGAATTTAGTATCACAGAATAAAATTCACGAAATAAACTGCCAAATGTAAACGACGCCTTAGAAACACTCTATACGCATCAAACTCAAACTGCATACATTTTTTTCCTCTCAAAAACAAACAATTTTTTTAAAAATCCAATAAAACATTTTCAAATAGATAACGAAATTATTCTAATTTGAATCTACCTACTCGATATTTACATCAATGTTCTAACCACAAAAACTCATAAATTTCGTTTAGTTATTATTTTATAAATTTCTATCATCTTCAATCAATGAAACGAAACAATTCAGAGTTCATATTCTTTATGTTGTTCATTAATTTGACTCTCAATTGACTTTATTTATAATTTGATTGACACTGAGATTCAGTCAGCATCGGTCAAATCAAAATCAACCCTCTATTCATCGCCTCATGTTAGTTCGCATTTTAAATTGATGCAATTTTAAACTTTTTTCCAGTGCCTTTTTTAAAATTTTATCAACTAAACTACCCACAACAGATTTTATGAAAATTACGCAAAGGTCATTTAACTAGAAATAAACAAATCTATGAAACTGAAGATAAAATTATGGTAATCGTATTAAAGTGGTTCAACGAAATTTCTAGAAAAAAAAATTGTTCAAAAATAAAAAAAGATAAACAAATCGGGAATGCGTATCTCAGGCGGATTCAGGCTTCCAGAGACCTTAGGCCAATTTAAATTTGGGGGCTTCCTGTAGAATTTTGAATTCAGATTTTTTAAGCCAAGTAAAAAAACTAACTTGCGAGACAACGACAAAGGCTCTGGTCAAAAAATAGGGACTTAACAAACGCTTTTATAAATACTTATATAATTAATTCTATTCGGCAAGCTCAAATAGGCAAAACGCAAAAAAAACTGATAATTTGCTTAGTTTCACTCTAAGTACAAACTTTACACGAAAAATGTTATGTGAAAAATTTAGAACCTAATAAAAATTCAAATTCAAATTTTTTTGAAAGAGAAATATATCTTAGGCGCCGTTTACACCTGACATATTACTACGCGAATTTAATTCTGCGACACTAAATTCAAGTTTCATAACCGTTAATATTACAATACAAAATTCCGACTTTTTTTTCAAAAGGACGCAAGAACCGGAATGTTTATACAAAATCTTCTAAATAATTTAAAATTTTGAAAACTTTTGCTAAGTGAATTTATTGTACGATAGATGAACGCAAAATTTGTGCACCGCACGCAAAATTTTTTAGAAAAAAATACCCCATAATCGAAAAGTTAGTAAAAAATGCGCCGCAGGCAAACTTTGTTGACAGAAACTTTTCAAAACAATACTCCCCGGACGAAATTTTTTGAAATTCAAGACAGAAAAATGTTGACCATGTTGAAGAGTTATCGGTTCGAATATGTTATATTAATTAAAACATCACATCTGCAAGAATGAGAACTTTATCGCTCCTTAAAAACCGCCCCAAGACCATTAGTTCTTTACCAATGACTGTAGAAATATCTAAAAAACGCACAAAAAATTAAAATTCGGATACATGAAGAGTCTTTTTTACTGCAGTTCTATGATTTCTAGTTTGTGAGGTATTGCAGCTAAACACTCTAACTGCCACGACAGTTTCAAGCTTTTTTCGAATATTTAGTTGTCAGTCAAAAAGGATGCACTAAGAGAAAAAAAAATTGAAACAAAATTATACCTAAATTTTATTTTATTACCATAAAATGTGTGCAACTACAAAAAATCGTTGCGGTTGCAGCGAATACTTTAATAATTTTCATTGTTTCACTGTACACAATAATTAGGTGTCAGGTCTTTTTAACTGACGTGGCAGTTAGAGTGTTAAATTAAAGAAAAAACTTTTGCGTCACAGAGAGTGACGACGCTATTACTAAATTCTTTGAGAGCTAACATATTTGAAAAAAAACGTTTAATATTTATGAAACATCATTCTGCAATTTTTGTTTCAGAACACATCACAAATCTGTAAAAATGAGGCGCAAAATCATCCAAATGCATTTTCCAGTGTTATCCACTGTAAAAATAAGTCTCAATTTTATAAAATCATAAATTTCAAACAAGATAAACTTGACGAGTGTATGCATTTTATGAAATATAAATCTCATCCTGGACTTTTTCTTTTTTTTTTTTAATAATCACGCTTCAGTTGACTGAATATCTTTATATATAAATAAATATTATCCTCAAATATGCTACATCGTTATATACCCGAAATCTACTGGGATATAAATTTTTATTACATATCGAGTGTAAAATATTCATCTGGTTTATTCACAATAGACCGAAATCCAGCAGCCTTTCAACATTTATGTCCTCACATCCCGAATTTATGTTGAACAAACAAGAATTCAGCAGGGATGGCAGTTAGAATAACCATGAAAAAATTGGATTTAATGGATGATCCAGAATTTATTTGGTTGAAAAAGGAATTTCAGAAACTTTTTTCCGAATTTCAAGGATAGATTCGAACGTTAAATGAATTTCCTACTAAAAATTCGTAACTGGAATCGGAAAACATTTCGGATTATATGAAATTATGAGGTAATAATTTCCTATATTTACTCCCCTTGAATCCCCATTGAATTTAGTTGTTTATAAAAAATGCATTTAATCCTCCATTAAATGAATATTTATCACAATCGCAATGGGTTTCAAAAACGTGGTTCTAACAAATAATGAACAAGCAATTCCCTATGTTTTGTGTTCCAAACAAGACTCCTGAATAACACAAACCCTAAAATAGTTCCCTTCCTCGGAAGTTCCATACGAACGACAATAAATTCGAGAATCGATGCTGGTTTTTTACCTCATTTTTCAGCTCTGTATCGATTATACAAGGATATAAATTGCGTGCATACTTTTCTACTCGTATACATGTGTATGTTGGGAACATTAACGAAAACAGGATATAAAAGTAGATTGACTGAATGGCCAAAAAAAAAGGATTCCCTTTCGTTAAGGTTTGTTTGGTGCGAGTTCAATGTGATGGGATTCTGTAGTTTGTGTCTATCCTAATTTTAAATGCACCCTAGTTTACCTGAAGGGATCATTCAAAGGAAAACTTTCAGTGAAAAAGGAAAGAAGAATTTTTCTATTTCGGTCTCAATAATTATTCAGGAAAATTCAAGGCATGTTTTATCTTTCAATTTTCACATAAAGATTCATTGAAATGTGGTCAACGTATTTTAACACTCTCTTTATTATTACAACATATTGAAAAAAGAATTAAAGATATGGTCTTCAAATTATTTAGTATTTTTTCTCGAAAACGGTTGGAGCAAAGAAATTCTGATTGCAAGGAAAGAAATTCATTGGTAAAATCAACTAGAAATCATAGTTGATTTTGCGTAAACATCATTCGTGATTAATTCAATCTAGGGCACACTGGACTGTATGCATAAAAATGAGCAAATGCTTATACTCCACTTTTATAGGGCAAATTATCTGATTTTAGTGAACAAAAGTGAGCAAATTTTGTACATCGGAAGCAGTTGTTTATTGTCAAATCTTAAGCAACCGTATTTGTCCACTTTTATTGATAAAAACTTGAAAATTTTCTCATAAACAATTGAAAAAGTGGTGTATAAACATATGCTCATTTAAATAAAAATGCAGCAAGTAAAGTAGGGCGTAAGAAGCTGGACGGATTATCCTGAGATAGGTATTTGGCAGGATGCAATGCCATCTAATGGATAACTACGTCTGCCAGCTTCAGGGTAGAATTGACTTGCCAAAAATTTGACTTGAATCAGCTTTATTTTTTTTTTCTGAGTGTACATTTATGTTAAAATCAAACAATATCGATGATTCTAAAAGATTTTTAATCAACAATGATCCGTTAGTTGGTTTAATCACGCTGCATAGTTGATTTAATCACGTCCATGGTTAATTTCATCATTATATTGATTTGAGTTGAAGTTTTGGCACACAGGAAAGAAAATTAAGTGCAACAAGTGACGTAATTAGAAAGAATATATTCTCGTATTACTTTACTTACGTCACTCTGCACGGTTTCTCGTAAACCGTGGGTTGAAGAAAGAAGGGTCTTAAGTTCGGTCTTCTAACGAAAAGTTTTCTAATTTTCGGTCTCCTAAAAATTTTGTAAGATTTTTGGTTATCAAAAAAAGATTTATTAAGGTTTTAAATTTTCGGTTTTTTGATGGTTGGCAGGCAAAATTTATAATTATGCCATTGGAAGCCAAACTGTTCTGTGAAAACTTCAGAACATGTGGCAATACGCTGGCAAAGATTATTTCCTTATCTTAGATTCAAGAATTAGAAAAATAAACCCCCAAAATGTTGTGATTAAAACAGCGGTTATTTTAAGATAAATAAAACAAATTATAACAAATTCAAAATGTTTAACACAAAATCAAAATAATTAAATGCCAAAATTGTCTTTCTCTAGAAAGAGCAGCCCAAACTCACCTTATATCTATTGTGTAAATTCTATGATTTCATTGCGAATTGTCTTGATTAGTTGGATTGGCTAAAATATTCTACAATAGTCGAGGAGATGGCCTCAAAATTTAAAAAAAAACTGCGTTGAAAAAAATCTAAGTCGAACCCTCGTTATTCAATTTAATCCATACTAGGCAATACAAAATAACAAGAAAAAAAAACACTTTTCTTCTTTTTTTCTGTTCACTCAATTTTATAAGCGATCACCAAACACACGAAAATAAACACTAAACAACACATAGAAGTAGCACTTGAAAAACCAGTGAAATTAACGATTTTGTCATAATCAAATTAAATTGAAAAATTGACTGTTTAAAATTGCCAATAAATGATACAAGATTTTAGGACAAAAAAAACTACTCGCAACCTCGGTTTCGATTAAAAAATTTTCGCAGGTAGAAATGATCTTCAAACGTTCAATCAAAGATCGTCAATTTTTAAGCGATCAATCGATAATCTCAACGCGATTGATCAACCAATGATCTTAAAGCGATCGAACGACGATTTTCTAGTGATCTTGCTCTGATACTGTACCCCAAAAAATGATTTCTGTTTCACAAAAACTGTTAATGGAAGTTTCGAAATTATTTAAATACTAAAAACAAAATAAACCGGGCTTATAGAAAAACCGCACACACACTGATCGCAATTTAAATACAAAAAAGAGGATAAAAAAACGTTTGTTTTTAAGTCAAACAATAGAAATGACGGTTATTTTCAAACATTTAATTAGATCGTCACTGTGCGGTGGTCCAGTGGAGTAGTTTTAATTGGGACCCCTAGCCAATGATTGTTTTAACAGATGGTGAAAATGCAAATTCAAGGCATTTACCATTGATTGAGAATGTTTTTTTGGTCGAAGATTTGCACTCGAAAATCTTTTAGTAGATTCACGGTCTGATTGCACAGAGGTACGTTCGTAATCAGTCCAATTTCTACTCAAGCATCGACGAATGTTTTTTTTAATAAAAACTGATTTAATTATCTCGCAGTCTTTTATTATCACCTTTCAATCGTCCATAATTCCATTGAAGAACAGAAATTAATCACTTGAGCGTAGTATTCGTAAAGTGTGTGCCGAAATCGGAAACCGTTCCTAATTCCGAACAAGGTGTGTTGTTATAAGGACTCAAAATTTTTAAACGGGGTTGGGATTCTGTCTACACAATTTTGCCTGAGAAAAATAAACCGTATTTTCTAATTCCTCTTACATTTTCACAAAACACTTCGGGCTGAAATAATCAATTCACTCGATTATCATTTCAACCACACAAAAGAAGAAAAAACAATTTTTCGTATCGTCTTTTATTGCAAATGATTTCATCACAAAAGTTCTAATTTAATTAAATCGATTGCGGAAAGGGAAACAAACAAACTACATAAATTCAACGTCGAAATTGAGCTCACTGACTTTTATAGCGAAAATAAACAAAAATTTCTTCCAAGACGTTTGGTTGTTGGTCGTTCCTCGACTAGTAAGTAAAAATACTGGAGGAAATATTGTCCATACAAAAAAAAAATAAGAGGAACTCTTTCCCGAATTTCGGTTAATCGGCACTGCGTTGGAAATATTTTCTATCCGAACCGGTCGCTTTAAACTCTAAACTCGCTATGAAGTGTATTTGAACATATGCTGCTGCAATGCAAAAAGAGAAGCATTGAATTTATGCTCTGGACTTGCGCTATGCTATCTTCAAGATATTTCCCCATCTGGCCATGCCCGCAAACACTCAAACAAATGTGGAAATACAGCATAAAAACTGCACAAAATGTGGTTTAAAAATTTGAACAAAAATTTCTTCAGAGATTTGTATAAATTTTGTATAAAATAAAACAAATTTTTAAAGCATCACTAACTTTATTCAACCTACAGCCCTATTCTGGCGACTGTCAGCAACCAATGACTAGTCACAACCTCAAATTCTTCAAAAAAAATGAGCCTCAAATTCTTTGAACTTGTGACTTGTAACTTAAGTGTTACAATGCCAGAATAGGGCTCCTAGTAGGGATGTCAAAATTTTGAAAAAAACCGGTTTTCGGTTAAACCGGTTTTCGATTAAACCGGTTTTTAAGACTTCGGTTTAAACCGGGCCGGTTTAACCGGGTCCAAAAAACCGGTTATTAAAACACCGAAAAACCGTTTTGTTCAAATTGGGTAGGTTAGGCCTTAGACACAACAAATACCCTATAATACAAACAAAAGACGTGAAATGCCATATAATACATTAAGAGACCATAAATGGCACAATATAATATTGTATTTGGTCTAGAGTGGCTAAAAAGAAGTGTTTCTAACAAATCAGTTGCACGAAAATTGGTTTAAAATTATTTTTCCATACAAAAAAGAATGATCGGTTTTTTTTAAACGGTTTTTGGCTTTTAAAAAAAACACCGGGTATAACCGTGCAAAAAAAACACCGGAAAAAACCGGTTAACCGAAGCAAAAATACCGGGTAACCGGTTTAACCGGTTCTTTTTTGACATCCCTAGCTCCTAGTTTAAATTTTATAGATATTTTTGGTACCTACTTAAAACAAATCCTATTTTTTCAAACATATTTGTCATGCCGACAATTTTTTAAGGGCATTATTAAATGTTTTAAAATACAATTTTGTATACTTTTTTTCAATTCTTCAAAGGCAATTTTCACGTGAATTTTTTTACACCTTTTTAAACGTGTATTTCAAAGTGTTACATTTTTTTAAAAAGAAATTGCTTTGTCAATTTTTTTAAATACAATTTTCATGCCAGGGGGTCTATTATGGAATACGATCGTATCATTAACGATCAAAATTTACCTATTGTTGCTAATAGAAAACACTAACAACAACATACAAGATCCGATCGTTACGTTTACGATCGTATTCCATAATATGCCTCCAGATTTTTTGTAAATTTATTAAAATATGTTTATACCAAAAATTCTGTTTCCCAAATTTCGTGGCAATTTTTTTTTTTGCTAAATTTTTAAATACAATTTTTTTTAATATTCTTCACGAAATTTTCCAAAGATGCTTTTCACACGGTAATTTTTTCTTTTATTATTTAAATTTATTCTTAAAACCATAGAAAGCTTCAGATTTTTTTTATTTTTTTCATCCAAAAAAGTTTTTTTCCAATTCTTTAAAAAGCATCTTCTTGCGATCGCTGTTAAAATGTTGACAATTTTTCGCATACTTTTCACCCGAGCTGCCAGCTCTTAATTTCTTTAAATTTAAGCAAAAAAAAGCTATTAAATCGTGTACCAGTCTACCTTATATTCTAAATTAATATCTCAAAAGTGATTTTTATTTAAAAAAAAATACCACTAAGTTTTGATTCTGCACTGAAATCTGCAAAAAGATTACGTTGCGATTTTTAGAATAACGTGTGCAAAATATTTTTTCAGTCTCTTTAATCTTATCGCTAGGTTACAGTTCTCTTTCTACAGAAATTCGTTCAGGCACTCAGAAAAGACAAATACATAAAAGAAAACTACTTCCCCTTTAAACAATTTTATAACTGCCGAAAACTGAATGTTTAGGAAGCACTGGACTTTTCTAATCGAAGAGAAAATCAGGAATGAAAAACTGAGAAAAGTTCATCGGCATTAAAAAAAATGTATTACCAGATATTAGTTCTTTAAAAAAGCCTTAAGAATTTCTTTAAAAGTTGAATCAATTAAAAATAAATGAATTTTTGATTGCAAAACTTATTTTTTTAATTTTCTGGGAAAAACTGTAAATACAAGGAAACCATTTTTTGCCAAACACGTTTTGAAGCTTTCACAGCAATTTTTAATACTAATTTTTAAATTTTCGATTTACGTTCATTAATCTACTTTTGCAAGACTTAAAATTTCCAGGTACATAAGATAGCAGACTTTTGATTTGTCCACACTCAAAAAAAATAATAAAAAAAATAATCTACTTTTTGGCAAGTCAACTCTGGATTGTAGCTTTCCACATGGCCTCTACCAGTCTTATGTAAGAAGCAAAACCACTAAACCATTTAAAATTCAGTGAATCAAAACCAGAACTAAAACAATTTTTTTTTAATTTTAGAAACCAAAACCAGAACCAACTTTTAGAATCTTAAAAACCAGAACCAAATTTTTGAAATTTTAAAAACCAAAACCAGATTTTGGGAATTTTAGAAATCAAAACCAAAATCAGAACCAAATTTTTGGAATTTTCAAAATTTTAGAAATCAAAACCAACCAAACCAAGACCGAACCATACTCAAAAAAATGTTGATTTTTGCATCTCTGATTTTTAGGCCAATTCAAACTTTTACACATCAAAATCGTCATTTTGCAAATCAAATTATTATAAAAACAATTTAGCAGTTTTTTCATTGTCAAAAATTTGGTTATTTATGAAGATTTGCGAAATTGTGTACGCTTCGTTGGTGCAGCAGAAGCGAAGGATTAAAAAGCCGTCAATTTGGCGACTTCTGGTCAACGGAACTTCACCAAAAGTGAACAGAATTGACACATTGAATCACCAAACATGTATGTGAAATTTCATTACTGTAGCTCAAATAATCACCCCGATTGCGAGTGTCGTGTCGTTTTCGACAAGAGTCGTTTCACGTGTTGTTGTTAGTGTTTTTCTACCAACAACAAGACGTAAAACGACTCTTGTCGAAAACAACACGACACTCGCAATCCGGGTGAATTTTTGAGAAATTTAACCCTTCATTACTATGATGAGGAATATCATATTCCACCACACCAACGAAGGGTTAATTTATAAAATGTCTGTGTTTTTATAAGTCGATAAATCTTCACAAAAAGTCAATTCATCGCAAAGAAAAAATACAACAGTATTTGGAACAGAATTAGACATAAATCTTCATTACATTAAAGTTTAATCGGACCTCTGGCTCAACTCAATTCACAGACATCTCTGATGACTGCATCCTAGTTATATTTCAGTTTTGACTTCAATCTGCAATATTTCACTTTTGACTCAAGTATGTGAGGTATCTGGCCGTAATGTAATAAAACAAAGTTCAATCTGATGTAGCACGCTTTATTGACGAATCGATTATTCGCTTATTCTAGAAAGCCTAACAAAAGGCTGGACCAGTTCAGTCTACAAGGATAAAAACTCCTACAAGTCAAACTTAATTTATTCTCTCGATGACAAATGAAAAAAAACGCCCATTTTAAGTGTACATTTTATTCGAATTAAGATAAAGAAGTTAGATATTTCTACAGTTTTCATTTTAAACCTACGGAACTCTAGATTACTTAAATTTGTATTAAACACAAATAATAACCTTAATCAATAAGTAGTAAAGATTAAAAAAAATGTTTAGCAACTATTGCCCAATTCAATAAAAAATTTAACCAGAAAAAAAATCGAAAAAAAAGAATAATTCAGAAACAGAAACAATCGATTAAAGCACAGTCACACACATTTTTCCAATTGATTTCCTAGTTTGAACTGAAGTTAAACGACGACGACCGAAACGAGACGGTGACAAGGGATTTAAAATGAATGAACACGAGCCATTTTAGTTGCTCCTGAGTTCCAGTTGAATTGATTTGACTTGGTTCGCGATAGCCCGGAGATCAGTCTAGGATTAAACCATCTAATGGAATTGATTTTGATAGAATGTATGCATTTACGTTGACAAATAAAGTCGATGGTAGTCATTCGCACCGAATGCACAGTTGCATTTCGGGCATTTCCGTTGACGCGTCTCGTATCGGGTGCGTAAACAATCGTAGCAGAATACATGGAAGCATTTCGATAGTACGGCATCCTTTCGTTTGACTTTACACGATGGACACGTGAGCGTTTCTTTATATTCTCGGATCTCCTCCATCATCACTTCGTCAATTGTGGTGCCAGTCATCTCGATTTTCTTCATACGTTCCGCCTTTCGCTTGAATTGCGCCAACTCTTCCTGCAGACGCTTCGTCTTGTAAGCTTCAGCCTCAAGCGAACTTGTCTTTTCGGCCACTACTTGCTGGGCTTCCTTCATCTGCGAATGATATTTTTCAAGATGTAGCTTCAAATCGGCCGCCGACTGTGCTGATTCGATCGCCTTGCGTTTGTGCATTTCCATAGCTTGCTGGCGCAGCACAAGTTCCTTCTCGGTGGTCGCCACAGTGTTTTGAAGGTTCCTTTCCTTCTCTTCCAGCTTCCGCAACACAATATGCATCGCTTCGATCTGTGTGTCCCTCGTTGCCACCTGATCCTCTAGCACTTGCTTCTCCTCCCTCAGCAGCTTGTGCATTTGATTCGCTTTTATCCGCTCCGACATCAGCTTGAAGTTGGCGTCGTCCTTCTCGCGAAGCTGCTGTATCAATCGTGAGTTCTGCTCTTGCATATCCTCGAACGCCTGACCGGTGACTTCCATTTCGTTAAGAAGCGCCTCTTCCTCGTGCGACCCGACAAACGGCCGGACATAGTGGCCCCCTGGCCATGGCCCATCCACCGGCTTTTGATTCGCCACTTGCTTCTGCAATTCGTACTTTTGCTCCTCCAATTGTTTGATCTTCCTTAAAGCCTCTTCGTCGGCTAACTTTTTTCGTTCTTCACGCTTGCTCTCCTGCATTTTCTTCAATTGCTGACGCAAGTCTTCAATCTCTGTGCGTAATTTCTTCTCAGTCGCCATCAGTTGGACTTTGTCGCGTTGTTCCTTCGAGACACCTTTGTACATGTCCAGCAGCAATTTCATCTCTTTTTGATCGTTCATTGCTTTTCTGTGAAAATTCATACAAAAAAAGCCTGTTTAGCAAATAGTTTTACCAAAAAAACCCTAATGGGTTGCTTATAAAATACGTCAAAAAAAAGACATGAAAAAATAGTGGAAAATTATGACCAGGGATAAAATAGATCTGAACAACCACAAAATACCGTAACGTATTTTGTGAACAGCCCCTAGTATTTAATTTTAACTCACTTTAGTTGGATTTTCAAGTCTCTGACCATTTCGGATTCAGCGATTTTCATCTCTTTGGCTCTTTGGGCTTCCTTGGCATCCTTTTCGGTCTTAACAGCTGCTTGTTGGACGTCCTTTTTATCGCCTGGTGTCGTAGATCCTGCCACACCTTTCTCCTGCTTAACGCCGTCCTTTTGATCTTTGCAATCTTCATCGTTTTCGTCTGCTTCCACTGTAATAGATAAAAAAAAACATTAATGAAATATTTTTAATTATTTTGATTGGAAAATGCACAACTTCTTGCCAGGGGGTACGCGCTCGTCTTTCAAATTCTGGAAAAAACTCACTAGAAATTGCAAACAAAAATGTTTCAGACAGAAGTCTCCCCGGTTTGATTGCTACTTAATATTTTTTCGTAGAAGAACGAATGTTTAAACTGAACGTATGTTTAAAGTGGTACAATTTTCAGTTTTTTTTGTTATACATTTTGAAGCGAAGTTAAAATCAAGTGAAAGACACCGAATTGTCGTATATGACTATTTTTTTTATTATTTAGGTAAATATCTTGTTATAATTTTCGGTTCTGATCAGAAAAATCTTTGACTGCGACTCATTTCTGTCATTTGTGATCATTTAAAAAAAAAACTCAAACTCACTTTTAATTTGTGCACCGGAATTTTCTTCTTTAATACTGGTTGAACCTTCAGAACTTGTCTCCTCCTTAACGGAACCTTCCTGTTTGACATCGTCACCGCCTCGGGAATTATTTCCATTCATCTTTGCTATCATCTCGTCAAGTTCTTTTCTTAACTGCAAAAACATTTGATATTTTTTTCAATAAAAATGACTTCAAGTTAACTATTTTGTGTGCCACGCCCTTTAGAAAATAGTTTTTTTATTGGAAAAATCTTTGAAATGCTTTGCATTAACAAACTATAGTATTTACAACGTTTATTAGAGTAGCAAAATGATAAGAGCTAAACAATGCTGGCTCTTTCCAACTTTTCGCTTCAAAATTTAAAATCAAGAGCAAAAATTCAGAAAAAAATAGAAATTTAAAATTAAGAGGAAGAATTTAGAACAAATAAGGTATAAATTTAAAACAAAAGGTAGAAAACTCCACCAACCCACCTTCACATTATCACCGGATGCGTCCTTGTACTTTCGTTTGTATCTCTGCACCTCGCCCTTCAACTGGCCGTTGTGATTCTGCAGTGATGTGATTAAATGCCGCATCTCACGATTAATTGGTGCCGTTTGCTCATTAGCCGCCATATTCTGCTCAAATTCGATTCGCAGCATTTCATATTCCTTTCGAATTTGTGCCAGAACATCCTCCATTTGAATCATTTCGCTGCGAACTTTCTTCTGTGCGATCAACTCCTCACCCTCCATCACTTCGATCTGCCGCAAGTGTTGATTCTTACTGGTCTGCAGTTGATTCCGCGTCTCATCCAACATGGTTTTGATTTGCATGCTTTCATTGTACAGCACAGAGAATTGTGACTGCAAGCATTTGTATTCCGTTGTCTCGACAATCACCGACTCTGGTAGTTGACGAATCTGCAATGGGAAATCATCAGAAATTGGGAACGCGTTACAAAAAATTAAACGCAAAATCGTTACTTACATCCATTTTTAGTTTTTCCACCTCCTTCAGTGTCTCCCTGTGCGTCGAATGTAGTTTATCTAATTCTGTTAATCGATTGTTCGCTAATTCTCTGTACTCTTCGAGCTCCTTCTGCAGATCTTCGAGATGTTGGCTATTCACATTTGTCGTTGCAATGCTTTTTCCCGAACTCTTGCTGGCGTCGCCGTGCATTTGATGGTAGGCTTTCAACTTCTCGATAGCCTCGGCCAAGTGATTCTCTAGCTTATCATTCCGACAACGCACCTTCTCCAAGTCGTATTGCAATTCATCGATTTGATTCCGCAATTCGGCGCCCTCAGTCTCTTTTGCCGTCAAGGCGTCTTGATATTCCTTCATCTTCAGTGACATTGTGTGGAATTTCTCGTGCAGCGAAGTGTTCAAATTCTGCAGACTTCGGTTCTCGGCCATGATTTCAATTTGGTTCTGCCGAAGGACCTCATCGATAGATGGAATCTCGCCGGTGCCATCTTCATTTCCATCTTCGTTCATTGCCGATGTGCATCCACCCTTTAGGGAAACAGTTATCTTCTCATTCCTTTGCATCAGACGATCAATCACTTGAACAATCTTCGCTACAGCGCGCTTCGATACTTGGACACGATTTGCCAGCTTATCGTCCAACTCCTCCTTGTCCCAAGTGGACAACTGTGCCAGGAAGGAAGTCGTCACCTCGTTCTCATCTACAACAAGCAATTTAAACGTGAAATGGGGCCCAATTTAAGCTAGTTAACCTTACTTTTATTCTCCAACTCATCGGCAGTCTCAGCATCGAATCTCTGCAGCAAAACCCGTATATCCTCGTTCAGCTGATTCCAATACCGATTCACGACATTCAGCACAGCATCGTCCTGCGTCTGGCGCTTCTCTAACTGCTCGATCCGATGCCGAAGTTCGGCTTCCGTTCGCATTCGCTGCTCGATACGCTGAGCCAGCTTTTTGTTCTGGAACTGCAGAACTTTGATGTCCATCTCCTCCAACGTCGAAACGGGGCCAATTAAGTGTGGCTCGAAATGAACCTTTTTGATTGGCGGCTGTCCCAAAGCCGTTGTCGCTCCTGGGTTATCGTCAGCGCCGCGTTTCGACATTTTCTGACTTTTCGCGTTTCGGTTCAAGTTAACTGCAATTTGGAACAAGTAAAGCCAACAAAATATCATTATCTCGTCGATTAAAAGCGGAAAATGGGTGGAAGAGCTGCAAAGTGGCAGAAGCCCGAGAAACGCCAACAAGCCACCAACTTTGGGGTTAAGGAACTCTCCTAATTGGCCCAATGAAAATTCACGGAAAATCGCTCTTTTGCGCGATTTCCCGTCAAATTTTCGCAATTCGCGTGCATAATTAATGAATCAGTGGCGGAATTACCGACGAAAAGTGGTTTTTCTCGCCGAAAATATCGATTTCTGGGTTTGACCGATTGGAAAATTTTTCGCAATGGGAAATGTACCGAAAAAATGCAAAATATCGGAGATATTTAATTACCTGATCAAAATTGGTGAAAGGATGTACTTCGGTCGCAACTTCACATGAATTTTTCTTTGATTGTTTCCTCAGTGCGGTGAAAATGATTTCAAGCTAAACTCATTTTTTGATGGATTCTACAGAAGAGTGCGTCTTTTGCGTACATTTGGTGGGTACGTCCAGAGTGCTACAATGTTACATGAGTTTCACACAGTATGAAGGCGCATAAAAACATTTTTTAAACAAAAAATTTGTGAAAAAATGTCAAAGAAATCTTTTTTTAATTGTAGAATAAAACTAAAATATTTATAATCGACAAAAATATGTCACGTATTTGGGTAGCTGTAAGTCAGCTCATACAAAAAATCCCCAAAATCAAAAATTCTGAATCGAGCGGGCAGAGGGGGTGAAATTTTGAAAAAATTGGATAATTTTGAAATAAAAAATAAAGTTAAATTGCTAACTCTAGCCAAGGATTCTCGGCTGTTCGGAGGGGAGGGGGTAGTGGTCCGATTATAAAGATTTTTAGACTTGATGTTTGTTGTCAGATCTAACACGGACGATTCAAATATGCAGAAATTAATTAAGTTAAAGAAACGGTGAAAGACACCGTTATTGTCAATTTTCATGAAAACGCCAAAACAGGTCGGTTTTTTTTTTGAACACTCATCCATACTAAATTTCAAGAAAATCGGTTGGCAAATAGAGACAGGATAGAATATAAGATAGGGGAGGTTCTACTCTTTAGGAAGTTCGAAAAAGTACCTAAATATTTTTAACAGTAATTTACTCTTGTTAAAATAAATATACCTGTAAAATTTCATAGAAATCGGTCAAATAGATTCGGGAAAATGGACGAAAAACTAAAAATTGCATAACGTTCGTGGCACAGATACCACTTAAACACAAAAAAAGCAGGTATAAAAAATAGGTATCCCTTATTTTTCGCCCCTCTACAACATATCCGAGTTCTTTCCTTGTCAGAAACATCATAACGCAAATCTATTCAACCATTTTCAAGAAACGCCAACATAAAAACAACCAAACTTTATCATCCCTACTAGAAATTTTGAAAAAAAATTGCTCTTCTTTAATAATTTAAAATTTAATAAAAACAATTTTAATAAAAAGACATATAGTTAAAATGTTTTCTTTAATTATATTATATACAATTATAGATTTTTGTCAATATATAAAAAGGTGATGGAATAACTCTTGATCCGGTTGCAAATAGTACATTAAAACGTAGAAGTAAGGAAAGAGTGGGAGGAAGGTTCGAATTCAATTGATTTCTGTTTATAATTTATTTTGCACATTGCCGGCACCCGCCGCTTTCGCCGCATTATTTTGATTCACTGTCTCGTACACCTGTTTCGAGTCTAAATTCACTGGCTTTGCGTTATTTGGGATCTGATTTTGCTGTTGTTGGGGAATTTGCTGAGGAATTTGCTGTTGTTGGGGAATTTGCTGTTGCTGGGGAACTTGCTGTTGCTGGGGAATTTGCTGAGGAATTTGCTGTTGTGGAACTTGCGGTTGTGGATTAACATTGGAAGCCTGGGGATTGTTAACTTGATTTGCAGCCTGTGGTTGTTGCTGTTGTTGTGGGGGCTGATTTTGTTGCTGCACCGGGGGTGGTTGTTGATTATTCATCTGTTGTTTTGGTGGTTGTGGCTGATTCTGGAACTGCTGCTGCTGTTGTGGTGGTGGCTGATACTGCTGTTGCTGAGGTGGAAGGGGTTGGTACTGCTGATGATGCTGGGGATCGTAGGGGGGCTGCTGCGGATGATATCCCTGTGGTGGTGGGGGATAATATTGCGGCTGTCCGTGCGGTGGTGAGGGATACTGTTGTGGGTAGTGTCCGGTTTGCTGTCCCGGATGGTACTGCTGTTGCTGTTGTTGGTGATGGTAGGCGTCTTGTGGGTGGAATTGCTGTGGTGGCGGATGATATCCTTGATTGGGGTAATATCCCTGCGGCATATTTGGATGTGGTGGCAGCTAAAAAAATACATTTTTTTCGTATAAATACGAAACAAAATCCAATTTCGTTTCAAACTCACCTGTCCTGATTCGATTAATCTCTTAATCTCCTCCTTTCGCCTCCGTTCAAATTCCAGATATTCGTCATGCGTGAATTGTGGCGTATTATCGACAGTTTCCCAGCCTGGATCACGATTGAATTCTTCACGTTTTGTCTGATCGAGGAACTCCTGGAAGCTTATCAAGCCATCATCGTTAACGTCCGCCTCATCGAAGACATGCTCACGCATTCGTTCCATTTCCTCGGCACGTTCACGCATATCGTCTTCGGGAGCACCTGAATTGTAGATTTTGTCCAATTCATGGACGAAAAGAGCTTTCAGTTCGGTTTCATCCCAGAAGCCGTTGCCATCGACATCTGAAAATGATAAATAAAAATTTTTCCTTAGAAAAACTGCGAAATATTTCATTTCTCCCCTTAGTTTTAAATTTTGTTTTCTACTGTTCGTAAAACACGCACCCGAAATTTACAGCCACAGATGATACACAATATAAACTCACCATGCATCATAAAGAACGATTTCGGATCAAACTGCTGCCCGTCCATGTGATCCTCCTTCTCCCAAACCTCCTCCAATTGCGCCTTATTGCCCGGATGATGGACCTTGTCATGCTTGTCGTGTTTCTCCTTCTGATGCTTCAAGTCCTCCTCGTATTCCTTGCGGTGTGGTTCGTCGAGGTCGTCTAATTTCTGTTGCTTTTCGAATTCCTTTTGCATTTCATACTGCTTGAATTCCTCGCGGCGTTTTTGATCAGCGGCCGCAATATCTTGTGATGTTTTCTTAATCAACTTCTTCAGATCGTCGATTTCGAAGGTGTGCGAATTATCATGATCCAAATGTTCACTGATTTTCATGTGATCACGATCAATTTCATTTGCCAATTCAAACTGTAAATTGAGGAGGATTATTTTCGTAAATTTCGTTTCGCTAATAGTTGCGGAATCTCAATAAAATGTACCTGTTTTGATGCTAGCGATCGAAGCCTGTCCAATTCTCGCCGTTTAATCTCATCCAATTTTGTCCTCACGTGATGGCTGACATATTCGAGTTCTTGGGCGATTTTTCCAGACTAAAGAAATGTAAAAAAAAATCAATTTATTAATTCAGATAAAAAATTTAGAGTCTTCGTCTCTCACTTTCGAAGGGATTGAGCTACAGACTTGAAATTTTGTAGAGTTATATGATCTAATAAAGATACTTGACCAAAAGTCGACGAAAATTTTTCAATATGACTCACCGTTTTCGAGAAAATTGCAAAAAACTGTTTCGTTTGTATGGGGGAGGGGGGAAGGAATGGTCAAATTTTGCCCGCTCAAGAACATAGCCTAGTCATTTACAAGAACCATTACTGTACAAAATTTCAACTTTCTAGCTCAATGCTTTGGAAACTTTGGGTGTTCACGGACAAACAGACAAATGGAAGCGCAGACAGACGGGCAAAAAGACGAACAGACAGACGGACAGACGACCAGACAGACAGACAGATAGACGGACAGACAGACAGACAGACGGACGGACATGCGAAAATCAAAATCTTATCTCTAACACCCTGGCGTAGTTAATTTTTGTGTCCAATGATTGGCGTTACAAACGGTACACCAAATCTAATGCACTGATATATGATCTATCATGTCGAGTATAAAAAATTGAAGCAGACGCAAAATGAAATTAAATTATTCACAAATTGATAAAACAAACAGTGAAAGTAAATCATTAAGCGTATCACTTGAATCAATTGCTTGTTAATGATCGACGTCACGTATGTTGATAATGATCGACGTCACATAAATGAATAATTTTACAACTACTCAATCGTTTTCCTCATTTTCTTTTAGATTCGGTTTCTTGAAATTAATTAGAACACGAAATTAAAAAAAAAAATCATTTCTGTAATCATAACTCAAGGAAATATTAATTTATATTTGATAAGATAAGAAACTCGTGCATATTATTTGCTTATTTGAATAAAAATTGCACTACAGACACCAGAATGAAAGAAAAATTATAAACAATCTCAAAGTTTTATGGAAAACAGGTTCTAGCCCAAGATCTGGTTATCAATAATAGCAGATAGCCACAGGTGTTAGTGTCAATGACCACTAGAAGAGCATCTATTAACGGTTTTAGACTAGATCTGAACAAATAGATGACGTGGAGCTTAACGATAGAATCTCTTAGTGCGCATTTCTAGGATTTATTGAATATGATTATCAACGACTCACCCTAATATCGACTTCTGTGGCCTTGTCCAACTTGTTGCGAAACTCTGGATCGCTTTCCAGAGCTTCCACCACCTCCCTTAGGTATCGCTCATATTCCAAAACAATCTGCAATGTAAAATCACTTTCAATTAAGTACTTCCAATCCCACACTCGCAATAATCGAATCCTACCTCCGGATTGATGGGCTTCTCAGTTGCCTCCTCAGTCTTTTTTTCTTCTTTTTTCGGGACAACCGGCAATCCAGTACACAGGGCCAACAATGAAATCCCAAATAAAATCCTTGTAAAATTTCTCATCTTTCGTCTTGAATCTACTGCGTTTCCCAACTAGAACGAAACTAAAAGACCACGTAATTAATTTTCCTTGAGATCAATTCAAAGCAAACACAGTTGAAGGCCAGGCAAGCAAATATGTGCCCGAATTTGCGAAATTCTAAAATAAACAAACCTTTGTCTTTCTCGATTATGGATTTGTGGCACGTATAAATGTTTTAAGAGAGCAAAAATTATGATGACAACATTGATGGCTAATGATGATTATCGCAATGATTAATCTCTAAATTAGTGGATTTCTTTAATTCAACACAAGTCTTTCAGGCAACGAAATCGAAAAAACAAAACTGCGTCAGCCAGCCGCGAGATATTGAATGGAAATCCCCGTTGTTTTTTCGTCGTGTCAAGTTTGTTTTTTTTTATATCGACTGGAATGGAATGGTAATTTTTTAGAGTTGTCCAATGAAGGGACTTTCGGATTGTCAGTTATTGATTTAAAAATTACATTTATCATATAATGGAGATGCTCGAATTTCTTGTAACATAAGTTACAGCCCTATTTAAATTTCTTTAGAAAAATGTACTCAGTAAAAAATGTCAGAAAACTAGTGAGTTCTCTGCTGGAGTTAAGGTTTTCTAGCTTTCAATAGTGTTATTGAACGATAAACATTTTCTTTTTTAATTGAATAACATTTCAAGTTTGTAAGGTTATAAATTCTACTCATTTTGTGGTATGTGCATGTTTTTTTAATAGTCTCCTAATTTGTGAAAATATAAAGTGATGTCAATTGCAATTTCCGAATGCTTCATCCGAAGAAACCAAACAAGGATTCAAAGGGGGGCAACTTATGTAGCTACTCACGAAATTTAGAGGATCTACAACTTTAGCCCGTACCAATGAGCTGTAACTAACTTAGTAACCACTTTTGGCGTGTGCAACATTGGCTAAATTGCTTACTAATTCGCGTTATAATTCCAGTTTTTATTGGAAAATTTCTAGCACCAGTATTGTGATCGCCAAGTGATAAAAATGTTTGCATGAGAAAACCGAATAAAGACCAATTCAGACTAACGATTGCGATTACGATTGAGCTTACCTTACAATTGCGATTACGGTTGAGCTTCCTTTCACCGTTGAAAGCTTTGATTTCATTGGTCGAGAAACTTCAATCGTAAGCAGAATCGTTAGTCTGAATTGGGCCTAAGTCTGTTTTCTCATTATTTGTTATTGTGATCACAAACACGTGAGAATTCCACCATGAAATTTCTCACCTCAAAATATCAAAAAATCCGCCACCTATTTTGGACGTGAAAATGAAAAGTGAGTTTTTTTGGGTTTAATAAATGAAAGCAAAAGCTGTTAATTTTAATATTAAGAAATTATTCGAGACTACACATAGTTCTAGAAGAAAGTCAGACAGAGAGATTTTAGTTACGAAAATTGTATGTGATATTTTTTTTTGTATTTATAATCAAAGGTTCAAAAACTGCACACTTAGGGCCACACTTAGGTCTAGAGAATCCTTTATATTGTTTATAATACAAAAAAATGTAACTAGCTTGCTTGAATTCAATTAAAATTTGCAAAACAGCAACCAAAAACATTTAAATTTTTCATATTCTGTATAGATTTGTATTAACTGTGCACTAGATTCCACTTGGTAAATCACAATACCGAATTATTCAAAAGTGAAGCGGAATTGAATTTGCGAGAAATCTCACGCGTGGGTTTTTCCACCTCATTATTGAAATCATAATACCGTTGCAGTTCACTTTGATAAATAAATAGAAACGTACTAGAATCAGCATGCAATAAGACCGTTTCGCACACACTGTGAAAAAAACTCTCCGCTGGCATCCCGAAATATCTGTCAATTGATTCGTTCCAAGTTGGAGTTTTTTCATTGTTGTTACTCATTGTGGTTATAATCCTTGATGACTGCATAAAATTCTTGGAAGCTAATAGAAAATATCTAATATTTTGTTTGCATTTCATTGTCCTCAGGTATGCTTCGATTGCAGCGCAAAGAATCCTACATGGGCGTCAGTAACTTATGGTAATTTTCAAGTCAATTAAATATTCTCCAGTTCACAATCAATTATTGAAATTAGGTGTCTTCATCTGTATCGATTGTTCAGCGGTTCATAGGTCGCTTGGCGTGCACCTGACTTTTGTCCGGTCCACGAATCTCGACACCAATTGGACGTGGTTGCAAATAAGGCAGATGCAAGTCGGTGGCAATGCAAACGCTTCACAGTTCTTCCGGCAACATAATTGCAATACAGCGGACGCCCAGCAAAAGTACAATTCACGGGCTGCGCAGCTCTACCGGGACAAAATCAGTACAGCCGCTCAGAATGCGATGAAACAAAACGGAACTAAAGTGAGATTTATTTGTTTTTTTCTTATTATTTCACGAGACCTTGTGTTTTTATTTGTTTTTCTTTTTCACGTTTACCTTGGATGAAACTGCATTCAATTTACGAAACTGGTTTCACTTTCAGTTGCATTTAGATGTCCATCACGAGAAGCATGAGGTCGTTGACACCCACGAAACGGACTTCTTTGCCGAGTGCTCAAATGAGAATTTCGAAACTGAACCGAAAAACAACAATTTCCTTAATGAGGTAAGTTTTAAGTCGGTGGTTCCTTGTAGCGTCTTGGGAATCCATAAATGGGTTGTATGGGAAATCGTTATTTTGTTTATTTTTATTTATGTTTTAAATCCTTGTAAACAAGCACATGAAGAAAAATAGTTAAACTGTGGAGAAATATCAATAACAAAAAGCATGTTGCACTTCGGAAGCCTTTTTACTTTCTTGTTTCGAGATTGCTTTGGAAGCCTTTTTACTTTCTTGTTTCGAGATTTGCCTGTATTGTATTCATAAGATATTTCGACCACTTTGCCTAAAATACATTTATTTCCCAAACGCTTGAGTCGATTGGAGTCATATTACAAAAATGTTTTTCTTTTGTCTTTCATTCTGTATACAAGGTTTCTCAAAAATGGACAGAACTAGAGCCATGAAATTTTACAGGCATGTTTTGTCCTCGAATTGGACGATCCTATCAAATTTTGGTGCAAATCTATTAACCGGAAGTGACTAGAATGGCATCTCAGTTTCGTTTTTCATGTTTTACCCCAAAACGAAACATTCTTCAGTAATTTTGCGTATAGCAAAAGTTGGAGATAATCGAATTTCCTACACTTTTGTCCTTCACCACAATTCGTTATCTCAACCCGTTATCGAGTTATATTTTTATTAAAAAAAAACTAGGTTTTGTGATTATCTCGAGATCTAAAGGCTTTTCGGTGGTTTAATGTGAGAAATGAATTAAAAAGAACAAGATTTCTCACAATATTTGCCATTTACAGTTATTTGCCATCTTTTACCGTTATTGAAAAATTTCAGATATGGTAAAAAAAAAATCGAAAAATTATTCTGTGGTGATTTCAGAAAAGTTTTTCAATATTTTTTATTAAAAGCGAAATCTCTAATTGCAGTTTGCATCACCGCCTGCTAAACAGCAGACTGAAATCAAACTGGCGCCCACAGTGACGTTGGGTGAACCAAATGTTGATCTTCTCAACTCGGTTATGCCGTCAGAACCACCAAAATCTACTATTGGCGTACGAAAGATCCAACCGAAAAAATCTGGAGTAACAATTGCAATTTTTTTTCTTGAATTTTGTAAAACATTTAGTGTTGTTACTTTCTACAACGTTAGCTTGGAGCCAAGAAGGACGGCCTCGGTGCTACAAAAGTTAAAACAATTTTTCAGCGGTATAACATCTCACACAAAAATCCTCAAAAACAAAAATCATAAAACAAGCGGGAAGAGGGGGTAAAAATTTAAAAAATTTGATAATTTTGGAATAGAAAATAAAGTAAAATTGTTAGCTATAGCCAAGGATTGTCGGTAATTTAATGAAAAATAATATAGTAAATAGCTAGAAAATACATTTTGCTCTCCTACACTGTTGGCTTCTCGAAGGGAGGGCGATCAAGTCTAAAAATCGTTTGATGTTTGTTGTCAGATCCAACACATCTGTGCAAAATTCGAAGCACTTTGGACGACTCAAATATGCGGAGGTTAATTAAGTCCAAGTAACGGTCAAATACACCGTTATTGTCAATTTTCAGAAAAACACCAAAACAGGTCGATTCCCTTTTTTAGAAACAGTCATCCATACTAAATTTCAAGAAAATCGGTTGGTAAATAGAGACAGGAGATCTGAAAACATAAGATATATATAGGAGGGGTTCTACTCTTCCCCTATCTTATATTTTCAGCTCTCCTGTTTCTACCAACCGATTTTCTTGAAATTTAGTATGGATGTGTGTTTTTAAAGGTCGAAAATGTAAATCTTTTTAAAAGTAATTTACTCTTGCTAAAATAAATAGACCTGTGAAAATTCATAGAAATCGGCCAAATAGATTCGGAGAAATGGACGAAAAACTAAAAATTGCATAATTTTCGGGGTACAAGATACCTTTCTTTCTTAAGATACCTTTCTTAAAAATACGTATTCCTTATTTTTCGCCCATTTACAACATATCCGAGTCTAAAATCGGAAGTGGACACATCGAGATCTATCCTTGGCAGAAACATCATAACGCAAATCTATTCAACCATTTTCAAGAAACGCCAACATAAAAACAACCATCTCTACTAGAAATTTTGAAAAAAAAACTTGCTTTATAAAAACCATTTTAATAAAAGACATATAGTTAAAATGTTTTGTTTAATTATATTATATACAATTATAGATTTTTGTCAATATATAAAAAGGTGATGGAATAACTCTTGATCCGGTTGCAAAAAGTACATTAAAACGTAGAAGTAAGGAAAGAGTGGGAGGAAGGTTCGAATTCAATTGATTTCTGTTTATAATTTATTTTGCACATTGCCAGCACCCGCCGCTTTCGCTGCATTATTTTGATTTACTGTCTCGTACATCTGTTTCGAGTCCAAATTCACTGGCTTTGCGTTATTTGGGATCTGATTTTGTTAATTCTGCTGTTGTTGTTGCTGTTGTGGAATTTGCGGCTGTGGATTAACATTGGAAGCCTGTGGATTGTTAACTTGATTTGCAGCCTGTGGTTGTTGCTGTTGTTGTGGGAGCTGATTTTGTGTTGCTGCACCGGAGGTGGTTGTTGATTATTCATCTGTTGTTTTGGTGGTGCTCCTCCTTTCGTCTCCGTTCAAACTCCAGATACTCGTCATGCGTGTATTATGGCGTATTATCGACAGTTTCCCAACCTGGATCACGATTGAATTCTTCACGTTTCATACTCCAGGAACTCCTGGAGGCTTATCAAGCCATCATCGTTAACGTCCACCTCATTGTAGAAATGTACACGCATTCGCTCCATTTCCTCGGCACGTTCATTGTCTTCTGGAGCACCTGAATTGTAGATTTTATCCAATTCATTGTCGATAAAAGCTTTCAATTCAGTTTCATCCCAGAAGCCGTTGCCATCGACATCTGAAAATGACAAACAAAAAATTTTTCTTAGAAAAATTGCAAAATATTCAATTTTTTCCCTTAGTTTTAAATTTTTTTTGTCTACTGGCCGTAAAACACGCACGCGAAATTTCATCTGCACATTACAAACCACAAATGTTACACAATCTAAACTCACCATACATTTCGAATTCCTTTTGCATTTCATACTGCTTGAATTCCTCGCTGCGTTTTTGGTTAGCGGCCTCCATATCTTCTGATGCTTTCTTAATCAACTTCTTCAGATCGTTGATTTCGAAGGTGTGCGAATTTTCATAATCCAAATGTTCACTGATTTTCATGTGATCACGATCAATTTCATTTGCCAATTCAAACTGTAAATTGAGGAGATTTTTTTTGTAAATTTCAAATAGTTGGGGGAATTTCAATAAAATTAACCTGCGATCGTAACCTGTCCAGTTCCCGCAGTTTAATCTCATTCAATTTTGTCCTCACGTGCTGGCTGACATATTCGAGTTCTTCGGCGACTTTTCCAGACTAAAGAAATGTTTTTGTTACAAATTTTATCTTAATCTATATATATAAAACTGGATGTTTGTCTGTTTGAGATTACAAAACTCAAAAACTACTGAACCGATTTTTACGCGGTTTTTTGCAAAATGATCTGCGTTGCCAGCAGCAGGTTTTTAGCTATGTTAGATTTTCAAAATTTGAAACAGAAGGTCCTGTAAGGATATCGCAAATGTCCTTTTTCTAGTTTTGTCTCCGAAAAACTAGCGTGATCGCTGATCACGAGTTGGATGTTGGAATTCCAAAATTCTAAATGGAAGGTCCGGTAAGGATAACGTTTTTTTCCCAAAATTTATGTTTTTTTGGCATTCTAAAATTTATACAAAAAACTTTAAGCTGGAAACGAAGGGTCTGCTAGTATTCAATAAAAAAAAAGCTGGAGGCTTGGCCTCTGACCGCTTGCGCGGCCTATCATTCTTCGTCGATTTTCGGTCAAGTATCTTCGACAAGTCGTGCACTGTTTGTGTTATTGCGTTAAAGTGGCAGTTTTAATTTTTGAAACACGTGGAAAACGATTGACTTCAATACGCGCTCTCATACTGGTTATCACGTGCTTTAAAAAACTCTAACTGCCACTTTAGTATCACTCTAAAATACACGCCGTTCTAGAACTTAGCCTAGCTATTTATGAGAAACGTAACTATACAAAATTTTATGTCTCTAACTAAATGATTTTGAAAGTTATGGTGTTTATAGACAGACGGACGGACATGAGGAAATCAAAATCTTTTGTGTAGTTCGTTTTTGTGTCCAATGACTGGTTCAATGCGTTACAAATGGTGTACCAAATCTAATATACTTATATGTGGTATATCATATAGAGTATAAAACATTGACGCAAACTGAAATTAAATTATTCACAAATTGATAAAAAAAACAGTAAAAGTAAATCATTAACCCCTAATTTATTCACTAGGAGTTAAGCCGAGTTAGTGAGTTAAGGGAGTTAGCTAGTGTTATTTTCCATGTAAAAGGTGAGTTAAGGGAGTTAAGGCGATTTAACTCCTAGTGAATAAATTGGCCGTAAGCGTATCACTTGAACCAATTGCTTGTTAATGATCGACGTCACGTAAGTGGATCATTTTACGAATACCTAATCGTTTTCCTCATTATACCCGTATGGTGAAACCAATGACGGGATCTTGGCGTTACAAACGGTAAGGCAAAGTTAATATACTCTTTGGTTTCACCATACGGGTATAAAAAAGCAAATATAGCTCCACACTAGACTTCAATTTAAAACGCGTAGAATAAAAATCATTAATATGCTGAACTTGGTTATATTTTAATGCATAATTTGTTATTGGTTCATAAATAAAGAATTTCACATTTAGGTTAATTAAAGAAAGATATTCAGAACATACAATGAGTCAAAACATCGTGAATAAATAGAGAGCAAGACACAAAACGCCTATTAACTGGTGACTGATTTCCTAGAAGCTTGCATCTCACCGAGTATGAAGGCATATTATGGCGATAATACCTATTAAATTTGCCAAGCGCAAATCTGGTAAATCTGCGTTGAACAGATTCAGCCCTTTCGATATTGTAGGGCTGTATATTGTAGAACGGGGACCAAATAATGGTCCATACTCAAGTATTGGTCTAATCAAAGTTAAATATAAAATTTTAATGGTGACTAGGTCTTTAAAAACTTTACAATTTCGTTTAAGAAACCCTAATCGTGAGTTAGCTTTAGCACATATTAAATCAATGTGGTACTGAAATTGAAATTTCTCATCGATGATGATTCCCAGGGCGGCTATTCTCGAAACGTTTCGGGTTTTTCGTTACGTTACGGATTACGAATCTCGCCGAAATGTTTTTTCCGTAATCCAAATCCGAAACGTTTGAAAGATCGTATTCTAATAACGAAACGTTTATGTTTCGGAATTATATTCACCACATTCACCTCATTCCGAAATGTACGTAGAATAAAACTGTCAAAACGAAAATATTTGAGTAGTTTTGTTTATATTTATAAAATAGTGTTTGACTTTTATTGGAGTAATATTTCACTAATTTTAATAATAGTTAATAATATTTGACTAGGGTTTAATGTAAGTAGTAGTGTATTTTGAGTGATTTTTGTTTATTTGTTGATTTTAACGTTTGTTATCGTTCTTGAAAACCCTATTTAGCAAAATTCTAGAATAGACGAAATTGCTTTGCTTTTCACGGATGCAGCTTTGCAACAAGCAGAAGCACTAATGTTCGTCGGCACATGACAGGAAATTTATAAAACTATTTCGTCTGAATAAGCGAATGGTGATGAAGTTGATAATTTTCTAAGTCCACAAAACAAGATCATGTGGATTAAGCACGACGGAAAGGATAATCATTGTATTTCATCGCTAAAAATATTAATCGTAATTTCTGGATATATGTATGTACTGCATATATTACCTGCGTTGCGATTTTTTGCAGCCGGAAGCAGTGATGCTATATCGAGGGGAATTCCCCTTTTTGCGGGGAATTTGCGTATAAAAATTGTTAATAGGGGAAAAGGGGAAAACGCTTCAAAACGAGGGGAAAATCTTCGCCTTTCAAGTAAACCCGAAATACTTTTAAAAAATTACGGAAAAGTAGAAGTACAAATAATTAAAAACAATTACAATCCAATTCCAAGCTTAGGCAAAGGTAAAGAGTGAAGGAAATACCCTTATTTATGCATTTTCCACTTTATAATGATCTTATTGCAATGGTAAAGTGTACACCCTAATCTTTTAAACGAAAGCACTTTAAAATGGCTTTGGAATCTACGTTTAACCGATTTTTCAGTGTACTTTTTAACAGCTTTGAAAAAAGCACATTAAAAAGTACCATTTCTCATGTTATGCAAAGTAATTACTTTAAATTATTTTAAAAGATTTTGATGGAAAGTAGTTTCCATGAAAGTTCATTGACACATATTTTTTGTTCGTTTTTCGGATTTCTTAAATATGTTTTCAGTAGAAATATTTTCAATTGCAAATCAGCAGAAGTCCTTTGTTTAAATTATGTAAAAATCAATTAAATCGGTAATTTCTTGGTCATCTTTAAAATTTGGCTTAATGTTCTAATTTCGACCAATATTCACCAGAAGAATGCATGGACCAGTGGCAAAGTGCCCGGAATACAAAAATCGAGTTCCAGTCGCGACTTGATTTAGTTTTTTTTCCATTTTTTGATATTTTTAAATTTTTTAAATTCAAAATATGGAAATAATTTTTACCGAATTTAAGGAGGACAGGATCATTTTAAGCTCAAAAGCAAAGGAACTACCTTGATTTATAAATTTGTGACTTGCTTTGATTATTATCCAATTGTGAATCCCGACTTCTTTTCAAATTTTTTTTTTTGACGTTTGGTTGGAGACCCGTCACGTTGTTATCGGGAATACAATTAACGAGTATTTTGTTAAAGCTTTACAAAATATAAAATTATTTCCTAATTTGTGTATTTTTCTCTTAAAAGACTAACATGAGTCCAAATGACAATAATTTTTGGTTTTAATACATGAATTCTTTATTTAAAATTCGTTTTTTTATAGGGGAAAAACGAGGGGAATTTCGTCATTGAAAAAGGGGAAAAAGGGGGATTTCGTCATTTGGAAAGGGGAATTTCACTAAAGGTACATAGCATCACTGGCCGGAAGTTATCAGCAAGATGGCAAAATCTTAAGGTTGATCCAGACTACACGATGTACGGGGTACGAGGTACGAGGTTTTTGGTTTCCTCGTACATGGAACTGCATCCACACTGCACAGGGTTTTGCTCATTCGTGTACGTGGTTACCACGTACGAGGATAATCAAACAGCTTCTGATTTTACTCACTAGGTGAAACCATGTGCAAATTTCCCATCCAAACACTCGATGTTCGGGGTACGTGCCAACCTCGTACCCCGTACATCGTGTAGTCTGGATCAACCTTTAACATCGATATCAGCCAGAGCTCTGTCAGTCGAAGCATCCATGACGTTATTGAAGCTATTCTTGACAGCAGGTTTTTCGAGTAAAAAATTAAATTTCACGAGAATCTCACAAATTTGAACGCAACAGCGGAACAGTACGTTATAACATGTTTTGTTTTAAATGAATGTTAATTATTATGTGCTTTTCACTGATTTCAGATTTAACAATAAATATAGTATCCCTGGAGTAATTGGATGTATTGAGTGCACTCACGTTGCAATTGTACCACCAAATAAAGATGACAACGCGATAAATTCGTGAGCGAATTTTATTTTTCCATTCCCCCAATTTTCCATTCCATTCGCGAATAGAATTTTAAAAGTACGAGAATGAAAAAATAAAATTCGTGAGTCAATGAAAAATAATAATTTTCCGTATTATGCTTATTACACGATTAAAATTATGCCCGCATCGAATAACAATAAACAAGGGACGCGAAACGATAACTCACAGCACACAAACGTTTCGTAAAGTAATATCTGAACGTTTCGAATGCATCCGATGTTTTGTTATGTTTTGGATATTTCCGCCCAGATCTCTTACTTTCTGGACTCTAATTAAAGGTGCGTTACTCAGGCTACAGGAGTATTGTAATACTGTAATATCACTAGAAGATTAACGGTTTTAGACGAGATATGAACAAATAGACGACGTGGAGCTCAACGATAGGATTTCTTAGTGCGCATTTCTAGGATTTAGTTAATATGATTATCAACGACTCACCTTAATATCGACTTCTGTGGCCTTGCGCATCTTGTTGCGAAACTCTGGATCGCTTTCCAGAGCGTCCAACACCTCCATCATGTATTGCTCATACTCCAAATCAATCTGCAATGTGAAATCACTTTCAAATAATTACTTCCAATTCTATACTCATAATAATCGAATCTTACCTGCGGATTGATGGGCTTCTCAGTTACCTCCTCAGTATTTTTTTCTTCATTTTCCGTGACAACCGGCAATCCAGTACACAGGGCCAACAATGAAATCCCAAATAAAATCCTTGTAAAATTTCTCATCTTTCGTCTTGAATCTACTGCGTTTCCCAACTAGAACGAAACTAAAAGACCACGTATTTAAATTTTCTTATATACCTTGAGATTAGTTCAAAACAAATACAGTTGGTGGCCAGGTAAGCAAATATATGCCCGAATTTGCGACATTCTAAAATAAACAAACCTTTGTCTTTCTCGATTATGCATTTGTGGCACGTATAAATGTTTTAACACATTGAACGCCACGGCAAAATCGGTAATGTTTCCCCGGAGGCTACGTGGCTTTTTGTGAACGAATCACTTCGTTGTTACTCAAAATGAACTTTTGGACCAATATGGGCTGTCAATCATGACCGTTTTCGTGCGACGTGGCTCCCAGTAAATCTAGTGCCGTCGCACAATAACGTGGCGTTCAATGTGTTAAAAGAGCAAAAATTATGATGACAACATTGATGGTTGATGATGATTATCGCAATGATTAATCTCTAAATTAGCGAATTTCTTTAATTCAACGCAAGTATTTCAGGCAACGAAATTGAAAAAACATAAAAAAAGCTATAATTGCCAATGGAAGTTTTATGTAGAATCATATCCTAAATAACTTTTACTCTTGAACTTTTTTGATAAGATGTACCGTTTTTGAGATATTCGCAAAAAACGTTTTCGTTCGTGGGTACCCCCGTCCATTTTTGCCCATTAACGAACCTAGCCTTGCATTTTACGACAAAATAAATCTGCGTAAAAT
Organism: Chrysopilus asiliformis; assembly: GCA_964034945.1. Taxonomy (NCBI): domain Eukaryota; kingdom Metazoa; phylum Arthropoda; class Insecta; order Diptera; family Rhagionidae; genus Chrysopilus; species Chrysopilus asiliformis. Next base: position 5,281,840 of record OZ035962.1, on the reverse strand, counting down.
TCCAAGTCTCTAGCTCAATCCGTGCGCCCGCTATCCGCGCCACAGACGGACGGACATGCAAAATTTAATTTTTTTATCATTCTAAACACACTCAGAGCCGCATTAACAAGTTTGAGCGCCCTGGGCTAAATAAAATTTTGCACCCTTACATAGTTTTATTGTAAAAATTCAATTTTATTTTTTAAAATATTCTTTAATTCAAAACTTAAATATATATTTACGCAAAATAAAATTCAAAATTTTTTTTAAATATGTGAATTAAATATTAATTGGCGCCCCTGGGCTGTAGCGCCCCTGGGCTGTAGCCCAATTAGCCCTATGGTTAATTGGGCCTTGACTGGTGTAATTCATTTTTGTGTGTGATAACGCGATCTTGGCGTTACAAACGGTAATGCTACGTTTACACGAATGACAAATTTGTCATTTTTTTCTTGTCATTATGTTAATTCCAGTGTAACTGGCATAATTTTTGCAATTTTTTCTGTCAGAAAATGTCAATCTCTCATAAAAGAATGAACTTGTCCATTCTTTTATGCCAGATTGTCATTCGTGCAAACGCAATATTAGTTATGACAACTTTAGTATTCAACTTTTGTCATAACCAGTGTTGGGGTTATCTAGATAATAATTAAGCTACTAAGTAGGACAGTCTATTAACTCCAATTAGAACAGTCTATTAGTTCATTTAGAACATCTTTTTCTCCAGATTAGAACAGTCTGTAAACAATTTTTCAATTTATCAAAACAACTATGGGTTTCCAATTTTTTTTGATACCTCAAACATGCTATTTTTACATATATTAACCAACTTCAGTTATTTTGGCAGTTATTTATAATGAATCAAATTTTTAAAGTTTTTCGCGCTCGTTTTTCAGCTTGGCGGCCATTTTTAGATGTCCCCATGGCCACTCTCTAGGTTATAGGCTCTCTAGTTCTGATGTAGCAGAAAAAATCGTACTAGAATAAGCATGAAAGAAGACCGTTTCGCACACACTGTAAAAAAAACTCTCCGCTGGCATCCCGAAATACCTGTCAATTGATTCGTTCCAAGTTGGAGTTTTTTCCAATTGGAACTGGGTCTGGAAATTGGACACGTCAAAAAAACCTAAGAACCACTCGAGAATAAGGAATTTTCTACAGAATTAAAATCAAATCGCGTGTAAATATAATTTTTTTTTAATTACCGCTAGTGTAGAAAGAAAGATATTTTGTCGTTGTGCTCGGTATACTAAATATCTATGTTTGATCAGATTCTAAGCTAACATGAGTTCGCCTACAAAAAATGAAATCGAGACAATTTTCAATAAATTGCGTTCGCAAGCAACAAATAAGGTGAGAATAGTCATTATTGTTACTATCCTTGATGACTGTATAAAATTCTTGGAAGCTAATAGAAAATATCTAATTTGTTTGCATTTCATTGTCTTCAGGTATGCTTCGATTGCAGCGCAAAGAATCCTACATGGGCGTCAGTAACTTATGGTAATTTTCAAGTCAATTAAATATTCTCCAGTTCACAATCAATTATTGAAATTAGGTGTCTTCATCTGTATCGATTGTTCAGCGGTTCATAGGTCGCTTGGCGTGCACCTGACTTTTGTCCGGTCCACGAATCTCGACACCAATTGGACGTGGTTGCAAATAAGGCAGATGCAAGTCGGTGGCAATGCAAACGCTTCACAGTTCTTCCGGCAACATAATTGCAATACAGCGGACGCTCAGCAAAAGTACAATTCACGGGCTGCGCAGCTCTACCGGGACAAAATCAGTACAGCCGCTCAGAATGCGATGAAACAAAACGGAACTAAAGTGAGATTTATTTGTTTTTTTCTTATTATTTCACGAGACCTTGTGTTTTTTTTTGTTTTTCTTTTTCACGTTTACCTTGGATGAAACTGCATTCAATTTACGAAACTGGTTTCACTTTCAGTTGCATTTAGATGTCCATCACGAGAAGCATGAGGTCGTTGACACCCACGAAACGGACTTCTTTGCCGAGTGCTCAAATGAGAATTTCGAAACTGAACCGAAAAACAACAATTTCCTTAATGAGGTAAGTTTTAAGTCGGTGGTTCCTTGTAGCGTCTTGGGAATCCATAAATGGGTTGTAAGGAAATGAAAAATAGTTATTTTGTTAATTATTTTTATTGCCAGTAATGTTTTAAATCCTGAAAAACAAGCACATGAAGAAAAATAGTTAAACTGTGGAGAAATATCAATAACAAAAAGCATGTTGCACTTCGGAAGCCTTTTTACTTTCTTGTATCGAGATTGCTTTGTGGCTGTTTAGACGAGGATTCAGTTTGAGGCGGCACGCCATTCGCGAGGGTGAGGGACGCAGTGGGGAGGGAAACCAAAAAGAGCGAACGAAGTTTAGATTAACTTAAAATTTTCGGTTGCAAACCGGTTTTTGAGTCTGGTCGTTGAAACCTGTGTCTTTCTCTGTGCGTAATTTCATCGAGTCAGTCGGTGCTTAGCCACCGACTCGTAAACATATCCCAAACAAACAAAAATTGAATGCAAATAATGAAATCCCAATTGCAGGTAGTTTTATTTTTCAGGTAGGTAGGAAAGGGTAAATGCCATAACAAAATAACCAGTCCTTATTCTGCTATTGTGGGCAGTTTCTATTGTGGCAATTGATGTTGCCTCGGTGCTAGCTACAAAACGTTTCTGTTTATTTTTGTTTTCTTCATTTCGGCATAAAAATAGAGCCGGTGCTGATGAAGCATATAATAAACTTGTTACAGCAAATATCTGATCCATATTTCACTGCAATAATTTCACAACTCGGTTAAATTTTGAGGTTATTTTCATCCCAATGTCTTGAACGTCAAAAAGGCGAAAGATTTTAGCGAATGAAAAAGGCGAACCGTGTGCACACGGCAACAAAATGAGGAAAGACGTGCCGCCTCAAACTGAATCTTCGTCTAAACAGGCACTTTGGAAGCCTTTTTTACTTTCTTGTTTCGAGGTTGCTTTGGAAGCTTTTTTACTCTCTTGTTTCGATATTTACCTGTATTGTATTCATAAGATATTTCGACCACTTTGCCTAAAATACATTTATTTCCCAAACGCTTGAGTCGATTGGAGTCATATTACAAAAATGTTTTTCTTTTGTCTTTCATTCTGTGTACAAGATTTCTCAAAAACTAACAGGACTAGAGCCATGAAATTTTACAGGCATGTTTTGTCCTCGAATTGGACGATCCTATCAACTTTTGGTGCAAATCCATTAACCGGAAGTGACCAAAATGGCGACTTTTCAAACACCCCTGTTTCGTTTTTCGTGATTTACCCCGAAACGAAGCATTCTTCAGTAATTTTTCGTATAACGAAAGTCGGAGATGATCAAATTTCCCACACTTTTGCCCTTCACTAGAACTCGTTATCTCAAACCGTTATCGAGATATATTGTTATTTTAAAAAAATAGTATTTGTGATTATCTCGAAAATTAAAGGCTCTTCGGTGGTTCAATCTAAGAGATGAATTCAAGCGAATAACATTTCCCACAATTTTTGCCATTTACCGCTATTCGCTATCTTTTACCGTTATTGAAAAATTTCAGATATGGTAAAAGAAACCGAAAAACTTTTGTTTTTGAAAATTATTCTGTGGTGATTTCAGAAAAGTTTTTCGATTTTTCTTACCATACCTGAACTTTTTTAATAACGGTAAAAGTTAGCGAATAAGATTTTGATCCTAAAATGTTCGACTGAAAATTACAAACGAAATATCTAATTGCAGTTTGCATCACCGCCTGCTAAACAGGAGACTGAAATCAAACTGGCGCCCACAGTGACGTTGGGTGAACCAAATGTTGATCTTCTCAACTCTGTTATGCCGTCAGAACCACCAAAATCTACTATTGGCGTACGAAAGATCCAACCGAAAAAATCTGGAGTAAGAGTTGCAATTTTTTTTTATTAAATTTCGTAAAACATTTTGTGTTGTTTCTTTCTACAATGTTAGCTTGGAGCCAAGAAGGGCGGCCTCGGTGCTACAAAAGTTAAAACAAATTTCGCTGACATTGAGCAGAGAGCCAATATGTCAGATCAATTGAAACCAATCGAAAGTGTGCCTACCCCAGAACAGCAGATCGAAACAGTCGAAAGTGTTCGCTTAGCCTATCAAGATTTGTCAATAAAGAAATCTCAAGAGGAGGAGAAAATGAAGTCAATCGATCCAGTGAAGGCAAAACAACTCGAGCGACTAGGAATGGGTTTTAATGTTCGAGGGTAAATTGACAAAGTTTTCCAGAAATTCCTTTTGATTACAACGACAACTAAATTTTGTTTCCTTTTACAGTGCCGTTTCCCACTCCGCTGTAACTGATATGAAAACCATATCGCAGGAATCCGCTGGGAAATTTTCTAACAAATCATCATTCGATCGAGATTCCACCAGTCACAGTCACAATGATTCGTACGATGAATACTCGACGCCCATGTATTCGTCATCATCGTCGTCATCGCTAAAACAGGACGAGGATTTAATTCGGATGGGCTTCGAGGCAATCGAACCGATCGATACGAATCAGACCAGCATCACGACTATGTTCTCATCTGGACAATCATCGAAGAGCAACAGCATTAGTCAACAGCCGGGCCAACGTCGTCCCGCTAATAAATCCACCAGAGAAATTAAAACCTATGAGAACGATGAGGCTCAGAAAAAGTTCGGCAATACAAAAGCGATATCTTCCGATCAATTCTTTGGCAATGATCAATCGATCACCGATCGTTCGGCTAATTTGGCGCGATTCCAGGGATCAAATAGCATTTCATCATCGGATTTCTTTAATGAGGGAACAAACGCCAGCAGTGGTACTTCTAGGAAAAGTAATTCACCGTCATAAATAGTTCAAGAATATTGAAAAAATTCTCATTATCGTTGTTTCAGGCTTAAGCAATGTTCATTTTAACGCCCCGGATTTGGATGACGTGAAAGAAAGTGTCCGTCAAGGTGTCACCAAAGTGGCTGGACGCTTGAGCTCCTTAGCCAACGATGTAATGTCTTCGATTCAGGATAAATACGGATATTGATTATGGCCTCCAATTTTAGATCTAATTTAAATGAAGAAGAAAAAAAATTAAATACTATACACTTATTAAATAAAATTCATTTGCAAGTAAAGAAAAAATCCAATAAAAAATAGTTTTAAAGATTGTTTAATATGAGAAAAAAATGATTATACATATTTAAATAATTTAGAGAAGAAAATATAAAGACAAAAAATAAATATATATTGACAAGAAACCAGAAAACGAAAAATTGTAAAACAGGAAAAATTCTACTTAAACACCATTTAATTGAAATTTAGAAGAAAGAGTAAATAATAATACGAATAATAGATTTCAGAATATTAGTTTTCTATTTAAGTACGAGTCAATGCCATTCACACTTTTTTGCTTGATTGTTAAAAGGCGAATTAGAAGAGAAGAAATTCAAGATAATTGAAGTGTTTTAAGTTTTGTATTATAACGTTTTCAAAATGGTTTGAGGTATAAATTTTAAATAAAAACAGGAAATATAAATTGAATAAATAAAAATAATTATTGGCAAATTTTGTTTCGCGAAAAAAAACATGTTTGTTTTAATGAATTCCCCGTCCTGTAAAAAAAAAAACTCAAGTGTTTCCAAAAGTTTCAAATGTCTGGAATGCTTACAGGTTGATGGAAATAACGGGTAGAACCACTAGTAACAAAAAAGATAGCCCTTTGTTTGCAAAGTCATAAAATTGGTGCGAATTTAAGTCGCGACGACCACTTTAAGACCAATCGTTACAATTGCGATGAAATTTCAATCGTTACAATTGCGATGATATTCCATAATGGTCATCCTATATTTCTGTTTGTTTTAAATGGGGACCTTGAAATTTAGGTTTAGGGCATGCTTTATAATAAAAAAAAATAGATCTGGTATTCAAAGAGGACCGTGGTAGGGGGAAGGGTTGGTCTAATAAAATGTTTAGGCGATCAAGAAGTGTTTTAAGAGGTCGTAGGTTTACAGATATTTTGGAGGCCCCCACAACATTGAGGAATTTAGATTCGGTTTTCATGAGTTACAAATTTCGCCATGTCGAACTCCTCTCGTACAAATTTCGCCATGTCGAGTCGCCCCACGCACAAATTTCGCCTTGTCGAGCCACATTACCGCAGACCCCGCCCCTTCCCTGACCTATCAATGTGTGACGTAATTTATGGACAGCTTCTAAATCGAGAATTACAGCAGAACCTTGATTTGTGAATTACTTTTGAACATGAAGTTTCGGTTTGATCGTTTCGTTTTTTTGACTACGCGACTATCAGAATCGGGGTGATAATCACCCGTATTATGATTGTCGTGTCGTTTTCGATAAGAGTAGTTTTACGTGTTGTTGTTGGTAGAAAAACACTAACAACAACACGTGAAACGAGTTTTGTCGAAAACGACGACATTCGCAATAGGGGTGAACCTTAATTGTCATTCCATTGGCACAAAAAATTGCGTTTAGGCCTCACGAATTCAAGCTACAGGGGTGCCTTCATGTAACTTATTTTCGATCGACTAATTAGTCGAAGGAAATTTTCCGTCGACCAAAACTGATTAAACAGGCGGACACTCACTCTGATGAACACGATATAAGAATCTTTTCTGGATAATTTGGGGTCGCCGAATCCGAATCTGATAGTAATTTGACTGTACCAGCTCTACTTTTTCCGATATGGTGGGTAACTTATTAAATGGTTTAAATATTTATAATCTGGAAGTCAACAATTATTTTTTCCTTCATATTTGAAAAAGTAGAGCTGGTACAGCCAAACTACTGCCAGATTCGGATTCAGCGACCCCAAATTACCCAGAAAATACTGTTATATCGTGTGCACCAGAGTTAGTGTGTGCTTGTTTAATCAGTTTTGGTCGACTAAAGATTTCCTTCGACTAGTTAGTCGATCGAAAAAGAGTTACATGAAGTCACCCCAGGTTTTCGAAGAGTGAACATGCAATATTTCAAACCAATTGGTTCGGTTTTCAGTGATAGGACGATAGACCGCCAAGTTATCAAGGGGGGAGCACTCCACAACCATTTATAATGTTCAACATCGACTGTTTGGAATACGAATCATATAGAATTCCGCAGACAACCATCTTGAATTAAGAAATTTCCAACTTTGACTTCTCTTTGGTATCGAATAAATCTTTCGCTTTTTATCAAAAAACGTTCCATTCGTCTGTCCGTTAACCCCCTTACCCTCTATCTCCCAGACCACTGAAAGGATTTTGATCGGATTTTCATCAGTAAATACGTCGTACCTGAAACAAACTTCTGGCTCACATAAATCTACCTGATCCATCCTTTGTAATTCCTCTCCTGCGGTGAAGGAATTTTTATCATGGTTTTACCATTAGATGGATCCTGCCTAAAACAAATTAACATCTTAATGGCATATTATCATAGATTAGAGAGTTACTCTAGATAAGAAACGAGGAAGAAATTTTTTCCTGAAGAAGAGTACTTTGCATCTGTTTCATTTGCTTCGTAAAGACATGAATTGCTTTTGTGTGAGAAATGGTGTAAAAAACTTTCTTTTGGGATTTTTTTTGCTGTCCGCCGAGCATTCCCTAACAATACATTGCACATAGTTTTTCGCGGACATTTTGCGTGCTATAAAAACATAAATAATAGTAAAATGGAAAACCTGTGCGCCTACGAATGATTCCCATCGACGAATGTAAACAAAGCGCTGGCCCCGGATATGTTTGTGTTTGTGTCGTATGAGTCAATTGTGCATTCCAATTGAACGTGAAGGAGTGAAAAGGAATTCCGATGCCATCAGAAAATATTCCACTAGCGCAGCTATTTACTCTACGTAAGTATATGGGAAAATGCGTTTTCTTCTCATCTATAGTAACTCTCTAATCTATGATATTATACTCACTTGGCCCCTTCCCCACTATCTTCTGAGTCGCTGAGGGATTTCCCCTTCTGAAGGAGGTTTTTACTGTTATAAAGGGACGCTGTTTTTTTAATGACAATAAAAAAAACGTAGTTTAATGTTTTTCAAAGTTTTGTTCTTTATTGAAAAGAATAAATCTCCCCATTAGTTATAGAAAATTCCAGTAGTCCAGCCATCCGATGGTTTCGATGGTTTGAGGTCCTATTTCACGAATAACTCGATGAATATTCTGCTTAAGTGCTTGAATCGTTTTCGGATTGTCAGCGTAAAATGACGGCACCCGGCACCCCACAAAAAAAGTTTAACGGCGTGAAATCGAACATTCACCCCGATTACGAGTGTCGTGTCGTTTTCGACAAGAGTCGTTTCACGTGTTGTTGTTAGTGTTTTTCTACCAACAACAACACGTAAAACGACTCTTGTCGAAAACGACACGACAATCATAATACGGGTGATTATTATTTCGATCGAAATTTCTTTTCAAAATTTGCACTGACTTTGGAAAAAAAGAACAAAAGCTATAATTGCCAATCTGGCAATTATTGAAAACCCGTATGGCGATATTCGTATCAAAATTCGAACAGTTGTACCAAAATTTCACTTTGAAGTCAAACTTTCCAATAAGATTTTTTAAAATTTATTCCAATCGGATTTTCATGTATGGGAGTTTTATGTAGAATCATATCCTAAATAACTTTTGTTCTTGCACTTTTTTGATAAGAAGCACCATTTTTTAGATATTCGCAAAAAACGTTTTCGTTCGTATGGGGGGTACCCCTCCTAATGGTCCATTTTTACCCATGAACGAACTTAGCCTCGAATTTTACGAAAAACGGATCTGAGCAAAATTTGAAGTCTGTATCTCAATCCGTGCGCCCGCAATCCGCGCCACAGACGGACGGAGGGACAGACGGACGGAGGGACGGACATGCAAAAATTAATTATTTTCATCATTCTAAACACACTGGTGTAATTCATTTTTGTGTGTGATGACGGGATCTTGGCGTTACAAACGGTAAGGCAACCGTTTCACCATTCGGGTATAAAAATCATTGGTGTCCATTGTGATTATCGATTCGTCTTTCGATAAATGAACGATTCGTCTTTCGATTGAAAATAATTTCAGTATTGCGTATCATAATCGAAGGCACACAAAAGCATTGCCATATTTCATTTACCTGAATTTCTTATAGTTGTTAATTTAGCCACTTACATTATTCTTTAAGTAATATATTTGCCGAAATGACATTGCAAACAAAACCGCAAGGCTGATATTCGAGAACTCCAATTTGATCGAAAGCAAAATACGTTCACAATCGAAATACATGGTTCGCAATCGATATTCACAATACCAAACTTTCGATTTGACATTCGATCGACCATTTGACGATTGTTTCCCAACATTGTTGAAGCGTAAATCGATTAATTTCGCAACGCGGATATTCGAAAATATAAATCTATCGATATTTCGATCGAATTACGGTTAACAATGTCAAAATAACTCATAGTTAGAAAAGAATCCAGTCGATGGTTTACCTCTGAAAAGTTATTTTAGAGCGACGAGGATGGAAAATCCAAGGTTGTTGATATTAACAACCTCTAGTTTTAAATAAAACACAATTGATTTTGTTTCCAATACAAATATATATTTCTATAAACTTTTAACTTGGTTTCTCATTAATCAAAACTGAATAAAAGACAATTTGTTTTTGTTTTCAATAAAAATAATGATGGTTTCTTGAATCGAAGTTGTTGTTGATTAAAATAATTACGAAAAATTAAAACAACTATTTTTAATTAATAAAAAAAAGGAAGATTATCACAAATAGCACTTTAATGTTTGTATTTTCAACTAATTTCCATATTTTTTTTAAACAAGATAATAATAATAATAGGAGTAAAAGTTTAAATTCATAATTTAATAAGATATCAATATTTATTGACGTATTTTGCGAAAATTTTAATAAAACTGATCGTTTCACTCAAATAAATAGTATATAGGAACGCAATCAGAAATCTACGTTAAAAGCTTATTTAATGCCATTTAAAAATGATCTTCAGGTAAACAGCGATAAGATTTTTTTTTTCTTCATTTTATTTTAAGATCGTTTCAACAATAATACTTTTCTAGAGGTTTTTTTTCTCTTGTTTTTTTTCTCGACTTTGATCTTAGATCAATAGCTATATTGGATAATAGCTTTAGCACTAATATTTAACAACGATTTTTCTATTTATTTGTTTTTTTCTGTTCCAATAAGTATTTTCTTATGATATCGTAATGTTTTTAAAAAACCAAAAAAAACTAAACTTTAATAAACCAAGATTGAAAAAAAATGTTCCGATTAAGGAAACTATAATTAATGGGAATCAAAGTGTATAAAAGCTAAAAGGCAGTTAATTTTTTAATTTAAAAAAAAAAAAATCAAAAACAATTTAACTCTTCAACGAAACTGGTAAAAAAAATGATTATTTTAGACGTACAAAATATGAATATAGAAAAAGAAGTCTTTGCGAATAAATTAATATTAATAATAATTAATCAGTGAAACGGAACAATTACGAAGGCGAAAATATTATTATTATTTTTCTTTTCGAGAAGAGGAATTATCTTCGTACAATTGATGACGGTCGAGGAAGGCCACTTTTTCGCATATTCGATGGCGGTCTTAAGCCTGATGGTTTCTGTATGCCAGTCTTAACCGCAGTTGACCCATTAGTGCCGGCTGTTGTCGCTTTCTGTGGCCCGATATTTGTTTGATTTTCGTTAAAGATTTTATTTGTCTCGTATACAATGTTGTCATCACTGAGACGATCCACTGATTGCTTCTTCTGTAGTTCCTGTGTACTTCCTTTTGAGCTGGCCGATGATAAACTCTATAGAAATTAAGAAAAAACAAATGATTAGAATTTAATCTGAATCACAAAATGAATTTTCTTACATCACTCGGTGAATATCGTCCCGATTCGGTGTCGGAATCATTTTTTGTGATGTTGTAACTGTAAAACCCTGAGGATGGTCGGACTAGGCCAGTTCTTCTCGAATTTGGTACTCGCAAATTCGATACTGGCTGAGGCATTTTAAATGTCCGTGCATCGAGTTTCTGAAATTGCATTTTAAGGTTTGATTAAAGAGGTATAATGTAAACTAATTTAACATTTAAATACTAAAGACATGTCAATTTTAAAATGTAAAGCTAAAAAGACAAATAATCTTACAGGTCAAAATCTTAAAAAAAAAAAAAGGAAATTATCGCCAGCAATAAAACCATTTTTAATAAAGTTCTTAAGCTGTGTCCACACACACAACGAATATACGCAAACATGGTAAATGAACACAAAAATGTGGATAGTGGTTTCGTCTCGGTTTGCCTATGTTTGGCGACGTTCGGCATCAGGCCGAACTTTGGCAAATAAATCCAAACGAATGTAGCAAATGAGCTCAATTTTGTGGTTGATTCTAGTGCGCATTGACTGAGAGGTTAATCGCGAAAATATTTGAATTTTTGGGCTATGATTTCATGTTATGGAAATAACGACGGATCTTTTACTCTACTAGGGGGAGGGGGTAAAGTAATCTCGAAACTTAGTTTTTGCGCTATGTTACTCTTTCGCGGGGAAGCTACTGAACCGATTGGTCTGAAATTTGGCACAGATGTTCGTCGGGGATCCAGCCCCAACATAGACCCATTAAAAAGTAGCCCGAGAGGTGGGGAGTGAGGGGAGGGGGTAAAGTGATTTCGAAACTTAGTTTTTGCGTTATGTTACTTTTTTGCGAGGAAACTACTGAACCGATTGGCCTGAAATTTGGCAAAGATGTTCGTCGGGGGTCCAGCCCCAACATAGACCCATTAAAAAGCCCGAGAGGTGGGGGAGTAATCGGAGGGGGGTAAAGTAATACCGAATGCAAGTGCTGGAATTTTTTGTTAGTTTGTTAATTATTTTCCGAAGAGAAAAAACGAACGAACAGCATGCAGGCTACCTAATTTTTAACCCACTGAATTTAGTTTTCCTAAGTTTTTTTCTGTTCACGCTTTTAGCCGTGCCAAGGCGGGTCCAAATTCTAGTTCTACATAAAACTTCCATACATAAATTTAAAAAAAATCTTATTGAAAAGTTTGACTTCAAAGTGGAATTTTGATACAACTGTTCGCCGTTCACCTCAACTTCACCATACGGGTTTTCAATAATTGCCAGATTGGCAATTATAGCTTTTGTTATGTTTGCGTGTTGAACTTTTGTCAACTTGCCTAACCTAACTTCTTTAATTTTTGCTAAAATTTAAAAGCAAAATTGGATAACTCACCTCGCTGTCGGATGCTTGACCATTTCGTGATTGTAAGAGAGAAGGTTGAGAGCTTGGTTTCGAATTAGCCAACTTACTGCCGAATCCAAATTGACCTAAAAATAAAAACAATAAATTATAAAAAATACATGAGAAAACAGATATTTTTTTTAACAAAAAAACAAGCTTTAAACTGTACGAAAAATAAAAAACAAAAATTTTACATAGAGATCTGATCTCAAAAATAAAAGCAAGATTAAAGCATTGAGAGTTTTTGCGTATAAACTTTTATCTTGCTTTTATTTTTAAAGCCAAATCCCTGGGTTAAATTATTTTATAAAGGCATTTTCTTTTTAAATGCTTGCTTTCTTGTTAGTCTCTCTGTCAGGGTCAAATCTTGTAATTTAATTTTGACCACTTCCACTAATCTGATTGACATGAAATTTTACACACATTCGTAACTCTGATGACAAGAAAAAAATGTACGAGTAAAAAATGACATTTTGTCCAAATCGAATTATTTTTTTTTTTTTATTTTTTTTTTTATTTATTTAATAATAACAATAAGGCATAATGCCTTTTAGTGAGGTATAATTATACAAAGTTAACTTAGATCTAAGTATACAAACAAGATAATTTGATAATGTCCATACAAAATATACTGTACCTAACTATACTGAATATAAATCAAGGTTACATATTGATACTTGTCGAAGTTAGAACAATATTCATGAAAAGATGAAAGACAAAGGCATTAAAATATTAGTCTTACATAAAGTCTTGTACGCCAAATATAGCTATATTAGGTAGAAAATGGAGTAAAAACAAAATCCAAACATCAACAACAAACCAATAAATCAAATCAACACCAAACCGAAGCCCTAACACCCCTAATAACATCAAAACGAAAATTGACTAACTAGACTAGACACGCCAAACAGATTGTAAGAAGGAGAAGGTCCACATGAAACGGTGAACATGATAAAACCAAAGAGTACCCAACAGCATGTAAAAAAGAGTAATCATTCTGGAGGACGGGTAAGCTCAAAGAAACACCGTGTTTTGAATAGATTTACGTTTCTAAGGCATCTTAGTTCAAAGGGAAGTGAGTTCCATAGTCTAGCAGCTCTGACATAAAATGACCAGTCCATAATTTTTCTAGAATGTCTAGGAATAAGGATGTAGCTAGTCCTCCGAGAATTTATAAATTTAAGATTTCTGGCCAAAAAAGATGGAGACCCACTAAAAAGAATTTTGTGAAGAAAGAGAACTGACCTATATCCATAAAATGACACTAAATCACAACCTAGAAAATCAATAACGTACGATGAAATGTGCTCGTATTTTTTTATTCCATACACGAAGCGAACCACAGCATTAAAGCATTTTTTTAACCGTAGGAGATTTTGACATGAACAGCCCGCAAAAACTTCGCAACCATAGGTAAAGAAGGGTAATATAATCGCAGAAGCCAGCCTTTTCCTCACTGCAAGTGGAAAACGCAAGTAAAGGGAGGACAGTCTACGTAGAGTGCCAATAGTCTTCGAGATGATCAAACTCACATGATCGCACCAGGAAAGAGTCTCATCAACAACAAACCCCAAGGTCTTAGCTTTTGAGCTATACTTAAGAACGGAGCCATTAAGGGAAAGAGAGGGGAGAAGATTAGAAATAGGCTTATTGCTAATAGCCACGACCTGGGTTTTTGAGGCATTAATTTGTAATTTATTTTTATTCGACCATACCGATAAAGCACAGAGGTCAGTGTTGATTTCATCAATACACTTGGACAAATTGGAGCGATCACCTGAACAAAGGAATTGCAAGTCATCTGCGAAAAGATGAGGCTTACCAAAGCTAAATGAATTAACGAAGTACCCAAATGCAAATCAAATGTCAGTTTTGCTGAAAATCTCAAAGATTTCACACTTTTGAATTTTGTATTTTTTCTCAAGTTTTTCAAGACGAAAATTCAACCACCAGAAATCATAATGATGGTTCCAACAATATTTTGATTAGCTTAATTTTAATCAATTATTTTAAAAATTCTTCTAAGAAACCTGATTCTAATTTTAGGTCTCGATTAGACATAAATTTCGCCTATTTCCATGGCCTGGCAGATTTTATTCGAACATTTTTTGTGAAAAACATCAGAAATACCCTGAAAACGCTGTTTCCACCAGGGCTGTGGAGTCGGTACCTCAACCTTCGACTCCGACTCCTAAAGCAGCAATTTTGCCCTGACTCCGACTCTGACTCCTAGACTCCGACTCCACAGCCCTGGTTTCCATGGACATTTTTTTTTTCCAACACAGAAAAATAGGCGAAATTTATGTCTAATCAAGACGAAATCGGTGTTCAAATACGAAGCGAATATTTTCGAAAAGCTTACCTGCTTTTTTCGCCAATTTCGAATTCGATGCCATTTCCAGACTACCAGCAGAGCTCGCTTTCGGCAAAGCTGAGTCACTGTAGCCAACACCAACGCCATGTTGGGCTAACGCACTTGCATATTTTGGACGAGATAAAGATCGCTGCCGATTCGCACTCCCTGCACCACCACCACCACCGCCCATCATCCCTCTCCCATCTGCCATGCCATTCAACGGTTTCCGTTTATCATCAACTGCAGCAATGGTTGGCCGTTTCAGACCGATCCCTGAATTCTTCGACATTAAATTCGTATTTTCATTCTTTAGTTTGGAATTGTTGTTGTTTGTGTTTCGTAGAAATGCTGTTGGTGAATTGTTGTCTTTTCGTGAGAATCGTGTATCATCGATGGTCGGTGGTATGGCTGGCTGTATATTATTTACATCGAATGGTAAATCATCATCATTATCAACGCATGGTACATTGAAGGCACTATCTTTTGATTTCCTAAATATTCGTATCGTCTTAAATCGATCACGATCACGATCGCGTACTCTTCCGCTACTCGTGCCATCGCCATCAGCACCGTTACCATCCCCATTAACAGCATCACCACCGCCAAGTTCAGTCTTCTCAACCGCTATTTGATGATTTTCGTTTGTTTGGTGCTCAGTGGATTTTTGTTCAACTAAATTGCTATCTACATGTAAATCAGTGCTTCTACAATTGGTGCCACTCGATACAGTCTTATTCAATTTGTTATTGTCTTCATTCGTAACATTCAATTTGGAAGAACCATTTTCAGTTAAGTTTATCTGAATGTTATCATAAAGACGACTTCTTCTATTCAGTAAACGTTCACCACTTCCAGACATTGAAAGTGTGCTACTGCCACTACTTTTCTCCATTGTCGTCTGCGGGAGATCCGTATGAAATCGATTACTGTCCATCGTTGATGATGGATCAGATCGATTTTGTTTGTTAGAATTTGTATTATCCAATCGCTGTTTCTCATAGTTAACCAGCGAATGTCGCTTCTTAATGTAATCCAATGACTGTCGCATTTTATTGGATTCAGCCGTAATTGCACTTAATCGATAGTCATCGAGAATCTCATCCAAATCATTTTCATCGCCATCAAAAAGCATTTCCCGATCATCACCGTTCACCTCGAATGATTTCATGTCTAGCTCAGCACCAACGAAGTCATCCAAGTCGGCATCGTCATCGGGAAAGTTGGGATTTTCTGCTGGTTGCGTTTTCTCGTATTGTCGATTGTTCACGCAGACAATGGGCGAAATGTTTGGTGGCTCCTTCATAAATGATTTACGATGTGGCGTGGATTGTGGGAAGCCCGATTCGCTATTCTTCGGTGTTCCAGTTCTATTTAACAATGCATTTCCATCGATAGATGGTGAATTCATGTTGAATGTTTCATTTTGATTAATCAAATTGTTTTCTTTAAGATCATATGTCCGATCCTGTGCACAATCGATTGCCTCGTCTAATTGTTTGTTGACAAGGGCACGCCGTATGATGCCATTCGTATCAATCGACGATGGTGGACATCTGGGAAACGTTCTGTTAAGCTCATTTTCTTTTGTGTTTTTCGAGAATGTTGACATTTTTTCCTTTAAATCAACATCCGCAATGTCCATCGTCGTATTTGATGGTACAATATCGACAGTGACATTGAGATACGCCGATTTACCACCACCCATCCCAGCATCGATTGATTGCATATGAATACTACTATCTTTTAAACTATCTACGAGACTAAATGTTGTATTTGCGATCGGATCATCAATCAATTCGTTATCATGATCGCCACTCAATCCATTAATATCATCACATCTAACTAAATTCTTTATGGTTGGCTCGCTAATATCTAAAACAGTTTGATCCGCCAATGACAACGGCTTAAATGTCTCATTAAGAGCATAACCGGCATTGCTATCTGTTGAATTACACATTGTGCTATTATGGGAATTTGTATTACTACTTGTTGGATAACTAATTTCATCTATTTGAGCGATATTTGAATCTTTAATTGTTGTACTATCACCGGACATTGTTAAATTCTCTAAAAACATTCGATCCTTGATCACATCATCCAAATTATAACCATTAAACTGTGCGTCTGATATGAAATTATCATCGGAATTTGTTTTAAAGAAGCTAACATTTGTGAAATCACCACTGGTTATTAGACTATTATTGAAATTGTTATGTTCATTTGATATATCCATGGAAGAGCATATCGAACTTGGCGGTGATACATCACCGAGGAAACTACGCTGCATACTTGTTACTAGGCCACCAATTTGTAAATTAATGCCACTTGATTGGGAATTCTGAAATTATTAAAAAAAAACATTTATTAAAGCCTAATTTTATTTTGAAAAATTTTTGAAAAATACCACAACTTTAGTGGTAATTATCTCCTTATACAAACAAAAAGAAAAAAAAATCTAACAAAAAAATGTAGGAAAAAATACCACAAAGCGTGAATACCCCTAATATATTTTTTAAGTGGCTGTCCATAAAATACGTGAGGCCAATTTTCGGCTTTCCCCCCTCGCCCTATTCCTTCTTTACTTCTTGTCACATTTAACCCCCCCCCCCCCCCCTCCTTCTCCTCCTTCCACTCTTCTTCTCTCAACAGTGTGTGACGTACAGACAGACGGACCGACAAACAGACAGACGGACCGACAAACAGACAGACGGATAGACGGATTCATTTTTAGATAAACAAATATTGGGTGATGTGAATAAAAAAAATAGCTTTTGCTAAAACTGATGTTTTTTTTTATTCATATCACCCATTATTCAAAATACTGACTAATAAATCCTAAGTTTCTAAATTCCTTAAAACTTCAACTCACCGTTAAACGGTCATGTTTCTGGGCAGATAAATCGAATGTCGCATCCAATTCAGGTGCCAGTTTTCGTTTTGGTCGAGTAAATGTTCTTGTGTCGCATTTAGCACCTGAAAAAAATTTAAAATAAATATATCTGTCACAATATAACAGTTTATGCATCAATTTAGAAAGAAATGGTGTTAAATGGTTTTAATAAAGCGATAAAAGACGTGATAATAACAAAATTCGTAAAGCCTATAAAGGAAATTAGAACTCTTTTATTCTTTCAATGATAGTAATAACCGCTTACGGAATTAATCGTCCACAAATAGAAATTTTATTTTCATGCATGCATAAGTTGCTAGTTTTGTTTCATAGTTTATTGACGAAAAACCATCAGAGATTTATTTATCTAATACAGCATTCATAAACAAGGTTAGCATTTTTAAATATTTACTCAAATCGGACAAATTGGAGTTTTTGCCAACTTTACATGTTTATATGGGGAAGGTGCGATAGAGTGGTTCAATAGAATTTTTATGTGTGACAGGAATCGTATTTCAAACCTTCTGTGTTTATACTTTTTTGATACGATGCACCGTTTTCGAGAACATGAGAAAAAGTATTTCATTTGTATGGGAGAAAGGGCAAGGAGTGGTTCGATTGAATTATGATGCATGGATGAGTTATGTAGAACCCTTTTCTAAACACATTTTTCTTTTATAAATTCTTCAATATAACTCACCGTTTTCGAGAAAATTGCAAAAAACTGTTTCGTTTGTATGGGGGAGGGGGAAAGGAATGGTGCGATTTTGCCCGTACAGCAACTTGTCCGTCCTATTTACAAGAAAAGTAACTATACAAAATTTCAGGTCTTTAGTTCAATCCTTTGGAAAGTTATTGTATTCACGGACAGATGGACAGACAGACGGACGGAAAGACACAGACAGACAGACAGACGACAGACAGACGGACAGACGACAGACAGACGGACAGATAGACAGACAGACAGACAGACGGACAGACAGACAGACAGACAGACAAACAAACAGAGAGACAGACAGTCAGACAGACAGACAGACAGACGGACAGACAGACAGACGGACAGACAGATAGACGGACAGACAGACAGACGGACAGACAGATAGACGGACAGACAGACAGACGGACAGACAAACGGAAATGCGGGAACTTAGATCTTTTGGCATCCCTAACACTATGGTGTAATTAATTTTTGTGTCCGATGATTGAAGGAAAACCAAAGTTTTTTTTGTTAAATTTTTAATAAAATCTGTAATTATAACAATTTGCAGGAATTTTAAAGCCTCACTTTCTAACCATAAATAACAAAATTTATAACGGTAAACTTAAACATAATTTCGTTTAAATTAAAACTAAATATTTTCCCAGGAAAGTGTTAGGAAATTCGAATTCTGTTAACCGGACGTTAACACATTGGTTAAAACGGTGACCCAGTGACTGACACCAACCGTACAGCCCCTAACAATATCAAAATTATAACCATTTGTTTTAAGTATATCAAATATCAATAAGAAATCTCGTTTTTCGCACTCGAATTGAGTCCGTCAAAACACTTTTCCGATTTTCAATGTCAAGATGACGAACTGCCACAAAACTTTAGAATTGAGTGTAAGAATAATAGATTGCTAATATACCAAAGAGTTTTCAGTAGTACGTTTGAGCGTTAGTTAATTCTGCATTAGTCAGTTTTATTCATTATAGTGTCAATTACTGGGCCTGTTACCATATATACTTATATTAATTTTTTTTGTTATGAAAATCGAATTCAAATTGTGTACAGCTTAGAGACATTTTCTACCCAACATTGAAAATTTTCAAACCTGCATTAAATTAACTTCAAAGAAATTTTTTTTGGTCTGAGAGCCTTGCATGTTCTTGATTTGTTTTGTTTATTTTTTTCTCACATTTTCCTTCCCTAGTTTGTTGACTGCAACATTTAAGATTCTTACAGAACATTGAACTCGACCTATTGTGATTCTTCTACGAGGTAAAGCCTCCTAAACTTACTATAAATATCAAATTGCAATTAATTCAACAGAACTAAGCCAAGACATTCATTTATTTATTTATGAGCAGACGAATTTAATGTCGGCATTTTATAATTTTAAATGCCACCGACTTTGTCACGCTATTTGTCGTGACATAAATTTAACGCATAAAGAAAAACTTTAATTCGAGCATCCTTTGAGGATTCATTCGAGCTTGAAATCAATAAAACCTGCAATCATCAATTCGTTTTACATTTTTTTTAAATTGAATTGTTTAAATAAGAAAAATTAAAGGGAAATTTTGATTTAAACAAACCGAATTTTTTGTTATAAAGGGGGTAGTATCAAGTTTTACAAAACTATACTAATACTAGAGTGTTGTCCCGTCGTAGCCGGCTTCATGTATTTTGTATACGTTTTAGAAATACAGAAATCACTTTCTTAACAACTTTCGAGAAAAAAGCGTTGTGTTTTCACAGTCCTCGAATAAAAATTTCAAAATTTTGGCATCAAATTCGTAATCAGCGACCTGTAAAACCGGGATTGGAAATTTCCCCGAAAAAAAAGGAAAAAAAAAACGAAATTTTTAGTTATCTATACAGGATTTGCCTATGGTTTCCATATCCCCAATGGCCTACGCCGTACCGTAGGCCCTACGGTATTCCCATTCTCTTTGACATTAGAGCTCAGACTAAAAGTACGTTTTAAATTGCAAAAACCTCATGAAAATCACTTCAGTAATTCAAGAGATAGCAGGGCAGGGATCACAAGGGATGGGGAGGGTAGATTTAAGTTAGGAGGAAATTTGTCCAAGGGACTGTCACCCTAATTTTCGGTCTTTCAAACATATGAAACAGTTTTTTGTAATTTCCTCAAAAACGGTGAGTTGTATCGAAAAATTTATAAAGCTAAAATGTTTTTAGAATATGATTTTACATCACTCAGCCATACGTCAAAATCCAGTTGGACCTCTTCATCCCCCATCTCCCATATAAATTAACTTTTTTTAATAAAATTTTAATCTGTCATCAAATAGAATATTTGACGATTGGTCGCATGACGAATGGCCCCATGACGATTGTAGCTTTTCTTATGCTTGTAATGGGAAATGCTTGTCTATATTCTATACAGAAAACTGGATTCCAATCGGTCAAACAGTTTTAAAGTTATTAGGGGAGAGGTGGTCCAGCGTAGTCCAAGTGGTAAAGCACTTGGCCCGTGTTCCGGAGGTCGATGGTTCAATTCCCGGCCGTCGCACGCTGTGTTCAAGTCCACTCAACTTGCTTTACGAAATGAGTAGTGATAGTTGCCGCTTGGTGTTAACATCATCGGTCTAGATTGCTATCACAACCGCTGCTGTTGATGGGTTACAACGTAAAAACCTTTCAAATCTTGTAATTTATACATGGTTCAAAATCCATGTCAAAACTTGTAGGTGCGAAGCAGGGAAGAATTTGTTATGAAACCTCAATTGAGGAGGCCAAGGCTCTTCGAGAGCTGTAGCGCCGAGCATGAGGAGAGAGGTATCAAAAAAGACAGGGGAGATCAATGCAACGTATCCTATTATTTATTCTGCAAGGAACTCTACCTGTGTATGAAATTTCATTAAAATCGGTTGAACCGTTTTCGCATAATGCCGGCGCAAATATACAGAAACTTTAAAAAAATTATGTTTTTGGCTTCAGTGAAATAAAAATAAATCGATATACGACGAAACTTTTTGACCAAATCCAAAATTTATAAAAATATTGTAATTTCCTTACAGTTTTATTATACAGTTATATTTAGATAATGAACTGTCTTTAAGAAAAAAGATTTCTGACAGAGTAAAACACTCGATCGTTTAAAATTTAATCTTTTAAAAATCATTTTCAGTCTCCGAAGCACATTATAAACTGTTATTGCTTAATTTATATGAGATAAGATACAAAATCACATAAACAATGCTATTATTCATGCTTTCAATAGATAAAAGTACACTCAGAACAATGAGTATCTTTGATTGTATTCTATCCACTCAATTTAGAGATAAATTAAGAGATTTTAAATAGTTTAGTTAACATAATAGTTTAGAGTAAAGAAATTAATAATGAATCTATTCCAATGACAAAATTTTAATTAAAAAGTCTAGTTCTAAAGGAAATCTTCGCCAATTGTACTGAACAGCCAGGCCAACAGACACACTCAGCCGTAATAAAATGATAAAAGAACGAATGACTAAAGAATTAGGTCTCGTGTCTAATTTCAGTTGTAGAGCATTAAATTCTAGACAACAAAACCCTAAACGGTCTAATTCTGTCCCTCCCACTTGAAATCTCCATACGCTAATGAAACAGCAAATGACCCAGTGACCATCAAAGCTAAATGGACAAAATTTTGAATAGTTTCTTTCGATAAAAACCAATTGAATTGATAAACTTTACAATAAACAGCACCATTAGGATGATTAATCGCAGAAGCTAATTAAGAATTGCTAAAAAAAACGATACGAAAATTCGCCTTATCGGGAAGAGAGGTGGCGGTTTAGATTTCTGGATGTTAATTTGATGCAGTGCAAGTTTTTTTGCCGTTAGATAACGAGTTTTGGAACTGATTTTCACAAAATAAATGTGACTTTCTGTGCAGATTCAAACATGATTATGACAAAGGTCAAAATTTGCATTATTTTTTTTATTAAAACACCAAGAATAATCAAGAGAATGATGGGAAAAATATGAAATTGTAACAAACGAACGTACGAACAAGCAAAAAAGAGTTGAAGACAATTTAACGTCTGTCAAACAGATGAATTCTATGGAGCCGCGAAAGAAGAACAATTCAATGGTTAAGCAGTTTTCTGCCCCCCTATTCGCCACACTTCAATTGAGCTGTTGGTTTATTGAACTTGAATGGTTTGCTGGTGGTTACAAGAAAACACAAAACTTTAGAGAGATGCTAATAGAGAAGAAAAATGAATGGAGGCCAAAATTTTAACACCGCATTGAATTGTTCCGCTGGGACTCCGATCAATTGCACTGTCGATGGCAAATTAAGTAGGATTTAATTATTTTATATTGCTATTTTATGTTTTGTTGGATGAATGATATTAAAACAAGACCGCCTCCGCCGCCAGGTTTAGTTTTTTTTTCCTACACAATTATTTTCGTTTTACACTTCTTTTTTTTTCGTTAGATGTCGATTTGCCTTTTTCGATCGAGCGGAGGAAAAAAAAACTTTCACCCAACATAATTGGCGAACGGACAAAGTACAAAAGTGGCGTTTTTGGTGTTGTTAACTAGCGCTACTATGTTTGGGGGCTGGGAAACATGGAATCTAGTAGCAAAAACAAAGCCCGCGGAGGGAAAGTAACAACACATAATTGCATTTATTAATTAGTTAAGTGATTACCTTGAGGCTGATTTGATTTCTGTTTCCATTGCTGGAGAATATCGTCGATGTCCTCCTGCATGTCCTCCTTCAGCACACTGTAAATTGAAAATCACAAAAAAATGGGATTCATTTCGTTAATTATCCCATGAAACCATATTGTCGGAATGCTGGCCAGCTGGAGTTTGTCTACTTACCAAAATGAATCATCCTGGAGAGCCTCATCGATATCAATTAAATCCATTTTGTTTTGTTACGGAAATGAGAGTTTCCCCACACAGCTGATCTGGTATTTCTGCGATTTCCGTAAAACGTTGAATTTAGAAGTTTTGTTTTCTGTTGAACGACTCGCCGCACCAACGAAACAAAGGCATTCGAAACGGAAGAGCGAAAGAAACTGTAAAGAATTGAACAGAAAGAATTTTTTGACAGCAGCCACTTTTTTTTATTGTTGAACTATTGATCCGATAAATGGGCTGAGATTTCGTTTCGTCTCACATTTAAACGGCGTCGCGATAATCTACGATATAAGAATAAATTAAAAATTCAATCATCACTATTAATATTTGGCCGAAATGCACTCGGATTAGGTAAGGAATTACTCACAAAACGATTTTTTCGCAATCTCGGTTACAAGTCGACGAACAACACAAAAATGGCTGGCATGAACTGAATGGAGTGAGTCAGGTGGTGTATTTCTGCGGCGTAAATACTAGGGTTGAAAATTATACTGTTCTGTTGAAGCAAAAAGGTTATTTTTTACAAATTTGTTTTTTTCCTAATTAGGGGTATTCACTTCACCTCGTAAAACCGTCATATATTGAGATTTCGCCCAGTTTGCGATATATGTGATGCTT
Source organism: Chrysopilus asiliformis (assembly GCA_964034945.1). Classification (NCBI taxonomy): domain Eukaryota; kingdom Metazoa; phylum Arthropoda; class Insecta; order Diptera; family Rhagionidae; genus Chrysopilus; species Chrysopilus asiliformis. Next base: position 5,258,133 of record OZ035962.1, on the reverse strand, counting down.
GCGAAGGTTTTGCGATTGATTTTTTTTTACCAAACGGATGAATTTTAAAAGAAGTTTTCACCGCGAAACGGTCTAATTGCATGCTAATTCTAGTCAGTTTCATACTAGATTCCCAGCTAGCCATTGGAAAGATGTCTGTAATTACTTACAGTATGTTAAGTCGATTTTCAGGCGGAAGTCAAGATGATCTGTATTTGTATTTCCACACAGCATACTTTGGCTTCGCTTGAAAATCAGCTTAAGCAACTTTAACTTATTACCACAGATATTCCAATGGATATATAGGAAATGCCAGGGTAGGGAAAAATTCGATTCGCGAATAGAAAATAAAATTCCTTTGCATTTGAATCATTCGGGAATCGAATATTATAAAATAAAATTCGCGAATGATTATTTTCACAGAGAATTTTATGTCTTCGATTCTCTCGCGAATGAATTGAAGCCGATTTTGTGCTGTTTCAATCGATTGCGAGCGATTCGAAACTTCTTGAAACTCAACGGAATAGTCGTTCGTTCGCACGGAATAGATTTAGCGTCTTCTTCCATCCAAATACCCCACCTGCAAGTTCGTCTACTCCCCTCTCCAATTTTCAACCAATTCGTTTCCCCACCACCCTCACTAAGCCTACCCATAAATTACCCCATATAGATTTCTATTTCCATTGGCTCACTGAAACAAAAAAAATCACAAATTTGCTAAAATATTTGAAATTTTTGGTTAAATTCACTTTTTAAATGAATATTTGATATATTTCAATTAATTTTAAGTTTTTTTTTCAATTAGAATGAATTTTTGGTTCGGACTGTACATCTGACAATTCAACTTTTTTTTTATAAAATTTTTCACCCTTAAAAAAACAAATCCTTCGATCTGTCAAAATATTTCAAAAATTCATTTCCTTCGGTTTACATTTTCTGTTCTTATCGGAAAAATCTTTTAAAGGTTGTTTTATTGAAATTAACAATAGTAAGAAATAATTTTTATTGTGTACACTGAATTGGAGTATTTTTATTTACAGATTTTTACATAGCACAAAGATAAATAGAAAAATGTCGATTTTAACTAGAACTCAATACGATGAAATTGTTAAATATATTGACAATTACAGGGGACTATCAGTTGATTGTGAATTGAATCTTGTAAGGGAATTCCCAGACGTTAATAAATTTAGTATAAGTAGTATACTTTCCTCTCATAAAAATGCTGAGCTGAGGACTCAATTTCACAAGATACAAGGAAGAATCACAAAAGTTTTAGCAGAGTAAGTTGTAGTTTTAAACAACATTTAGTGCTTTTGAAAATTGTTGTAATACTGGCTTAAAAATAGTTTAAAAAAAGAACTTCGAGAAAAGTTTGTTGTCAGCCTCAATATGTTTATTCTTTAAATTTTATGTTTTTTTTTAGCAAATGTTAACTTTTGTTTGAAATAAAATCAACATTTTTAGATTAGAGAAGAATATGAGTGTAAACAAAAGCCCAGATGTCCTAATCAACATGTCGATTCGATACCAAATCGCCCCAGCAGCACTGAGCCGACTTATTCTTTACGAAAAGTACAAAAATCGCTCGAAAAAAGAAATAACAGAATTACTAAGAAATCCACATTTGGTGCCCGATGAAGTTTTAGCAACCAATATTCGAACCGCAAATTTTTCAGATAATCAGGAAGGACCAATTTTAGATCTGGTGCGGCGGTTTTTGGGCGAGGAATACGAACTAAAGGTAAATTTTTGAGTAAATGCCAAATTTTTGTGATTAAAAATGAATAAAATCTCAGTTAAAACGAATGGCAACCGATGTTGGAATGTCGTACTACGATGAAGGAGATTTAAGGAGGACTGGTTATGATAAAACACCAGATTTAAAATTAACGGTACCATGTATGTACAAAGGAACTGTTGTACATTGGATAGAAAGTAAAGCCGTATTTGGTGATGTACGTTCACATAGGAAACATTTAAGGGAACAACTGGAGAGCTATTTTAATAGGTAGAACATTTTTGTTCACTTTCAAGAGTATTTTTAATGCTTTTTAAATCAGTTGCCTTTTTCTCTTTAAAGAACTATTTAAAATAAAGTCCAAAATATTGAAAAAAAAAAACTCATTTAAGATTTGGAACTGGCATAATAATTTACTGGTTTGGATACTTGGAAGAAATACTGCATATGAAAGAGAACGGCGACAATTTAATAATTCTGAATGGCTTTCCAGATAAATCTGACCTAGAATTTTTAAGTATGTAAATTTGTAATTGTACAAACAAATATTTAATTGTAACAATAAATTTTTTTTTAAATTTTTTCACACCTTTTTTGGCAAAAACAAAAACCTTAAAATATATTTTCGATATTTTATTTATCGTACCACATTTTTTGTTTGCTTTTTTTCTTACATCAAAGTTTAATTACGTATATGAAATGGAATTTCCTCGACTGACTGAGGGCCTTCCATTGGGTCCAACAGCGAAGCCGTTCGTGTATGCGACATTTAATGTATGTCCATTCGGTAAGTTATAGCTTTGACTTCCTGAGAGTCCTGCAGATCCCCGAATTCCATTTGGTCCTACTTGGAAACCTTGAGTTTGTGTATTGGCGGCTGACGCCCCAAAACTTCCTAGTGGTCCATTCGATTGGAAACCTTGTGCCTGAAAATTAGAAAAAGAGCAAATAAAAAAGTTATGAAAACATGTAGTGATGCCATTGGAAAAGATCTTCAATAATTTTAGATCCTTCCTCACCTGAGCATTTGCTGCTGAAGCACCAAAGCCACTAGGACCAAAGCCTCCACCAGGTCTGACACCACCAGGTCTACCTCCACCCCCTCGTCGACCACCACCACTAAGAAAAGTAATAAGAATCAATGGTCATAGTAAAGGTTACTAGCAAATATTTACCGATGTTGTCTCTTTACACGGAGAAGTTCAATCAATGGCGAATATTCCGCTGAACGTTGACTACGAGAAAGGCGATTTGAATTGAACTTCTTTCTAACTTTTAAGGATGAGTTAACAGTTACTTCATCAATTGCTGCTCCATAAAGTGCTGAAAAATTGAATATTGATTAAATGCCCTTAGAAAAAAAATATTTGTACTTTTATTAAGAACTAGGGTGACCATAGGTCCTGGTTTTAAATCTTAGTGCCACCCTTTCTGTAAAATTTTGCCGTTTAGTGTTCCGATTCAGTTATTCCCCTTCGCTTTTATCTTGTCCCTAATTGACCCAAAAAAATATGTTCACCCCATTAAAAACTAAAAATCGGTTAATGTAGTAGATTTAAAAATGTCATAAATTTTACGAATACCGAATTCTATAAAAAAGATTTTTTGGTATTTTTATGAATTTCCGTTGGCTAGTATTTTAAAGATGTGAGAAAGCCACATAAAAACGCAATCAAAAAATCGAAGAACAAATGAGAAAATGTTGACATCCACTTGTCAACACCGGTTTCAGGTTGAAAAATTATGACAAACCAATTTTTCGATCTTTAAGAATTTCGGAAATTTGTAATCTTCACTTTGGAATTTATGAATTAATTCAGACGTGGTTGTAACAATGATTATAACAACAAAATTTCAAAATAAATTCTTAACCAGTTTTAACGAAATTTTACCAGATCTTTTTTCTCAATTTGAATGATTGAATCAAATTTGAGGATTTCTTAAAAGTCACCTTCAAGCAAATTTATTTAAAACTAGTTTTACTAGCATATTTCAACTTCAACAAATTGATGGAAATTAACAAAACATATAAAGAAAAGTTAAAAATTCGAATTAACTGTTGTGTCTTTTAATTTTTGCTGCCTAATGTGTTCACATCCGAAAATTGTCTAGGCGGATTTATTCCTTATTAAGTTTCTAGAATATTTTGGAAAGCGCGGTTATAAAATTCAAAATTTAGTTTTCACAAAATTTCACTAATTTAAAATATGTTTACCAACTTATGGAAAGTTATTAATTCAAGTATTAATAAATTAGTAGGTATTTAATTATGTGTGAAAATGAAATCGAAGAAATCTAAAATATCCGTCAATAAAAAAGAAGACAACAAAACCGTTTTAAAATTACGTAATTTATTTTCTTTTCAAATTTTTAGCTGGAAAAGAAAACCTAAATGACGTCAAGAACCTTGTAAAAAATACAAATTACCTATCTTAAAAGAAAATAGTGAAAATAACTGTTTCTGGGAGGCTCATTGTGATGAGACATAAAAATTATCTTATCCTTGACTTGGTGACAAGCTTTTTTAAAATAATCGTTATATTTTAAGATCAATAACCAAATTTAATGGTCTTTACGGTATTTGTTTACCAAATTCGCTTTCCTTGAAAGCCCCGTATAATGAGAAAATTATGTTAAATCCTAAACCTCATTAAATCAGACCAGAAAACAAATTTTCGATTGAAACCGACACGAAAAAAAAATCCCGCATGATTCGCCAACAGCACGCAATGATCGAATTTGAATTGCAAGTTTATACTTTTAATGCTCGTATCTTGAATATACAAAGTAATCTTTAATATGTCAGAGGCTAAAATGTATGCCACGGTCAATACCAAAAAATCTATAAACAAAAATCAATTTCGACAAATTTAAAATTGCGATTTAAGAATGGAGCCCGGTTACCTGTTAATAAATATCGAATCAACTATTTTGACGAATAAATAAATAACTGGCACGTTTTTATTGTTGTTAACTTGTTTTATCACTTTTAGGATCCCCACCTCCTCTATAAGTGGATATCAGGTTTTTAAAAAGTTGTAATATATTATCGCAGCCTCCTTTTCTCTTCGATTGTTGAACCCCTCTTGATACATGACCGATAATTTAAAGTAAACTTTTTTTGACAAAATAATTGTCTCCAAATTTTATTAGACGATGAATTACTTCTTCGACATGTTGTTAAGTGCTTTTTAAAAAGCATTTTTCAATTTTCTTATGGCACCAAGGAAAGAATTCTTTCAAATCAAACAATTTAAATTCGTCTGGTGAATTTAAAAATTAACAATAAAGTAACTTGTTTAATGGGTATTTTCGTTTCGTTTAAATTCCTTTTTAATAAGTTATATTGTTTTAAATTCATTAATAATCATAAATTAAAAATTTTAAGTGCCAATAAGTTACAAAAATATTGGACGTATGTGAGAATATTTAATAAAGACATTTGAAGGAAAAAAATATGCTATGAAAGCTGAACACAGACAAATGATCGTAAAATTAATGCAAATGAACTCTTCGTTTAGATTATTTATCAGTTATCAGGCAATTTAACACCTTCTTTTTGCTTTTTAATACGTAGTGATTGTATGAAAGTATTGCTTGCTCGAAAAATCTTCAATTTTCAATAATCTTTGACACTGCGCGATTTATCGGGCAAAAAATTCTTGGCTCTAACAAAAAAACATATGAAAAGAGTAGTGATATCAGACCATCCTTTGTATGTGGCCCCGGCAGTCTAAAGGTTAAGAGTCTAGTTTTGACGAAGAGTGGCTATGAAGCGAAAGTGGCTATATCCCATTTGTATGACCAAGGGGGAAGGAGTCGTCCAATTGAATTTTGATGTATGGCAGACTTATGTAGAATTATGTTCTAAACACTTTTTGTAACAAACTATTTAAAAAAATGAACGGTTTTCGAGGAAATTGTGAAATTTTGTTGCCATTTGTATAGTAGTTAAATTTTTCTAATTTTTGAGTGGTTCAGTTTTTGTATCGTTTTCGTCTTGCCTTTTTTTGCTTGCACACGGAGAGAAATGATACCACTATATTTATAAAATTGTTTGTCACTGACTTATTAACGCCCAGCCCCAGCCCCTGGAGCTAGAAATCTAAAATTTTCACAGTATATTCCTAGATATCTAAAATTTTCACAGTATATTCCTAGATATCTAAAATTTTCACAGTATATTCCTAAATATCTAAAATTTTCACAGTATAGTGATAAATTCACTATTTTAAAAAAAATAAACATTACAAAAAAGTCTACTGTATCAAAAATTACTTTTTATTTTATAAATCTGTCCTATTATTTCTTATATAACACACCTTCTATAGAAGGAAAGTATTGTATTCATGACTGAGACAGGCTCGAGAACGGTAGCAGATAGAAAATTTCTGATCAGTACGAAAAATTGTGAGGATTTCAGGAAAAATTCCGTTTCAGGAAAAATTATGAGGATGTCCGTGCATCTGTCTGTCAGTCTGTCATTCTATCGAACTATCAGTCTGTCGGTCTGTCCGTTGTACGTATCTTAAATAACTCGAGAACTAGCGACTTGAATTTTTTTTTGTAAAGAGGTCCTACAAAAATCGTAGTTTTCTATCAAATTTTGGGAAAGTAAACGTAGCTATAACTGGTACCGCACATACAATTTTTTTGAAAAAAATAGTTTTTTGAAAATTTCTCGTAACCTATGCGCTTTTGGCAAGAAATGAATATAACAAAATTTAAAGGATATAAAATTTCCCACATTTTCTGCTTTAACGTTTTTTTGGACCTGTAACGGTTCTCAAGTTATTTGAAAAAAAAATCCGTTTTTTTGAAAATCTCTCGAAAACTATGCACTTTTGTGAAAAAATGCATATAACAAGATTTATAGGAAATATAATTTACTACATTTTTTTCTTTAACGGTTTATGTGTATCTATAACGGTTCTCAACTTATTTAAAACAAATATTTTTTTGAACATTTCTTCATTTTTTAAAAATCTTTCGGAAACTATGCACTTTTGTGAAAAAATGCATATAACCAAATTCAAAGGAAATAAAATTTCCTGCATTTTTCCTACGAATTTATAACGGTTCTTAAAATATTTGAAAAAGAAATTATTTTTTACATATTTTTTTCCGAAACTAAATATTGCAGAGGAAAGTTTTGTGATGATCACAACTGATATTTTCGTATTACTATCAACAGGACACAAAAATTAGAAAAATTGTTAAAAGTTAGCCACACTTTAATGTTTTTTTTTTCCTATTCAAGTATTTTTCACAGAAATAATTCCCCTCAAACTATTTCCATTTGTGGTGTGCTATTAAAAATTCAATTGATTAGAGAACAAAGTGTGAATTTTATTTGAACTTATTTTTTTATCTAAATTGACGTTTCAACTGGATCTTTTTCGCCAATAGTTTCTGGTGGTGATTTTTCATTTTATTTAACACTTTGAAATGAGGTAATTCGCTGTCTTAACGTTTGATGGAATTAATTTGATATTCTGTGCACATTTAAAGAAATGTCGTAAATTTTTCAATTTTATAGGTTGATTTATCAAAATTTATATAGAATCAAAGACATTTCGATTTATTCAATTTTTTTTTCCTAAATTAGATATACGTACGTGTGCTTCCATGTGAGGCAACTGAATCCTGACCATTTGTTGAATCGTAAAGTGCACTTAGGCATACAACAGCTAAAATATATACCAAACGCATTTTGAAAAGTTTGGTACGGAGAGATTTTCTACTAAAATAAATTTTATTTATCACTAATTTCACTTATTTTTAGTTATATTCGCGTTCCAAAGATGCTGATTCGCACCTGGACCAAATTTTAATTTTTTTTTTTTTCGAAAAATCGGATAAAATTGCCACGGAATTCAAAAGCGATCGCACACGTCTTTTTACTTCGGTCGCTTATTTCTAACTGATTTTGCGATAAGTTCGATTTTTCCTATATGTACACCATGAGATTTTTATTTCTTTTAAGATGGGGAAGATCACTCTTCTCTGTATCTTTTAGTCTCATGGCAGTAACTTTATCTTCAAGTCCATTACGTGTCGGTGTCCAATGTAGCAAAAATGCTATTTTACATGTAAACTCAATTAAAAACTTGTGTCGAGATGAAGAGTCTTGATTTTTTTTTCTCTTCTACCCTGTACCCTGTTTTTATTATTTTTTATTTTATAATTTGATTTCATTTTTTATGAAACCGGTTCAGCCCCAACAGCATAAAACCATTTGTTTTCTTATACATATTCTACGTTTAATCCAATGCTGCACGTTTTGCTTTATTACACCGTTTTGTAGACGGACGAGTTTTTTTTTGGTTAAAACCACTAAAAACAAATAAATTTGGATGAAAGAAGTTGATTTTTTTACTGGCGACATGCTAAATTTGTCACATTAGACTTTTGATGCCTTCATAAGGTGAACATTAGTTTTAATTCAGAGATAAAAAAAATCCCCGGACCACCTGTTCAATATCGCTTTCAAAGCAGTCAATCAAATTAATGCAGATCTTTTGACTTTCATTGATCAATCAATCAATCATCGGTGATTTTTTTTTCTATGGGATTTTTTTAGTTATTTAATAGAATATGTATATCTAGTTTCAAAACTCGGCATTTTTCTATGGATTTTTCTTATGAATGGAAAGTGCAGAAGTCTTACTGCGATCTTAGTGATATCGAAAAGCTTGAAGAAAATACTACAGTTTAGGGCGGTTCGCGCGTACTTTTCTTAAAAAATACAGTTGAGCTTAGCTTACTTAAACCGTAGAAATTCTGCGACTACTTTTTTTGTGTTGCTAAAGATTTTTTTAGTATAATTTGACGTTGCTGAATCCGAATCCGCTGGCTCTAGTTTGTGAGAAAAGCTCAACAAAAGATTTTTTTTTCGGAAAAATTCTATATAACCGCATAAAGCGGGGGTCTTTGGTATTTTTTTAAGTTCAGCCCAATATTTTATTTTAATTTTCCATCCAATTTGTCCTGAAACTTGCATCATATTGCCTTTAGTCTTTTTAAAACCACGCCCAGCTTACTAATTCCTGCTTATAAATGCAACCTCAATTTTCAAATACGAAACTGCGAATTTTTTTCCCCCTAATTTCACTTCACTGTTACTTATCTTAAGTATTCATCAGTTTCGTTCGATTTTTCCTGGAATCAAAACAAATTTACCTAACGGATCAAACCCAAAATATATCCAAATGAAAAATTCATACCGTGATTTTCAAAACCAGACGATCGAGCAAAAAATTGTGATGTTTGTTATAGTTGATAGTTCAGTAACATTTCAAATGGATTCAATGGCATCATAAATCTAAGTAATTTATTTTATTTTTTTTCAGCTTTTTTCAACTAATGCTTCTATGTCAAATTACAAAATTTATAATGGACACTTAAATGTCATTTGATTGGTCTGATAGATACAAGAATCAGACACATTCTATCAAGTTCACAGTTTTACGAATCACAGTTTTTTTTCCCATTATGAGTATTTTCATTGCCGCAGGTAAATAAATGATAATAACATAATATATGGTCTCACGCCGACGATTGTACGTGTGATATTTACCTGATATGAAGGTAGACGGACAGGTGATATGCCTTTATGATTCGTTCACGATCTCATTATATTCCCGCTACGCAAACTGCACGATCAAAAACGTATAGACGAATGGTCGCCAATTTTGATTTTGATATCCCGTCAATGATGGTCGATATCGCAATAGTCACGCCGACCACAAAATTGACAAAAAGGTAACACAAAAATGATCACCTTTTATACGTCATTGAAGCATCACAAGACATTTTTTTTAAACGTCGACGCCATTTTTTATAATTTTTTTTATAATTTCATTCGCTTAAGTACAAAAAAAGTTAAACCCCGAATAAATGAATAAAAAATTACGGGAATAAAAAATTTATTTAAAATCGGTTCACAGCAAAGTCTTTTGTGAATTTAATGTCACGACAGACGGTGGTCTGTGAGTCAAATGGGTGCTAACACCTTGTTTTTGTGTGGCTAGAGCTTCACTTTATTTTGGAAACAAATCCAATAAAAATCTAGCAATAAAAACTGACGAGTAATAAATAAAATAATTGACATTCCATTCACGAAACCGGACCTTATGCGAATACGATTTATCCGACCATATTTATTATTATTATCTAACAAATATAGTTCCTGGTTAATACAAATTGCATCTGATTATGTTTGGAGCAACAAAAATAATTAGAAAATTATTTAAAGAACTATTAATTGATTAATTACCAAATAATTTCTTGTTTTGGTTACCAACGCCAAATTTGAAAATGGATTTTGTTGAAAAGACCGTTTTTTGTTGAAAATACACTATTATTTTTTTGTATTGAAAGATGTGTATAAAATAAATAAGATGTGATTTAATTTATTGTGGCTGCACCATTAAAAGGTGGATGGCTTCGATTGGAAATGGGGAGAATGAAGAAGCGCCACTTAAAATGCGCTATAGTAACTAAGAAAACTTTATTTAATGACTAAAATTTTAGGTGATATTGAATAACCTTGACATTAATTTTTTTTAAATGCAGATTAGGTAATTCAGAGCACAATTGCATCCACAGCTAGAAGTATTAAGTAATTTATGGCAATTTAACGATGGGTGGTAACGATGGGGGGTACCCCCCTAATGGTCCATTTTTGCCCATTAACGAACTTAGCCTCGTATTTTACGAAAAACGAATCTGCGCAAAATTTCAAGTCTCTAGCTCAATCCGTGCGCCCGCAATCCGCGCCACAGACAGACGGACAGACAGACGGACAGACAGACGGACAGACAGACGGACAGACAGACGGACAGACAGACGGACAGACAGACGGACAGACAGACGGACAGACAGACGAACAGACATGCAGAAATTAATTATTTTTATCATTCTAAACACACTGGTGTAATTCATTTTTGTGTGTGATGACGGCATCTTGGCGTTACAAACGGTAAGGCAAAGTTAATATACCCTTTGGTTTCACCATACGGGTATAAAAATACCGTTTTTTGAACAATTTTCGAAACGTATGCGGTTTTGGCAAAGGAATGAGTATAACAAAATTTAAAGGACACAAAGTTTTTTACATTTTTTGCTTAAATGGTTAATATGTATCTTTAACGGTTCTCAGCAATTAAAAAAATTTTTTTTTTTAAATTTCTCGGTTTTTTGAAAATTTCTCGGTTTTTTGAAAATTTCTCGGTTTTTTAAAAAAATGTATAAAATTTCCTTACTTTTTGCCCTTTCGGTTTCCACGTATTTTTAACGGTTCTGAAGATATTTGAAAAAATATTATTTTTCGCATATTTTGTCCGAAACTAAATTTTGCAGACGAAAGTTTTGGGTTGACCTAAAACTTTTGTGAAGTTTCTCCAACGAATGGCGTATTCGAATAGCTTGCTATTTTTGGTCGAAAATTGCTCGATCTAGATTCTAAATTGAAAAGAAAATTTTGACAATTTTTTTCTAACAAAATGGTTTTGAGTAAAATAGGCACTTTTCGACTCCAGAGTAGAGTATGCTCTAAACTGTGATTTGAATTCGCAATAAGAGTTCAATACCCTAAAATTCAGGCATTCTTCAAATTTCGGGCGCCCTCAAAAATTGAACTCCTAAAACAAGGTTTTCAAATGTTGGGCCTCCTAAAAAAGATTCTTGAAGGCCACCTTGTTGGGCCTCCTAAAAAAGCCTCTAAGTAAAAATCCCGACTGAAAAAAAAAACTGAAAAAAAACTAAAACAAAAAATAAACAAACTCCAGAGATTTTAGAGCTTAATCTCTGGATTTGGGGGAACTAAAAGGCAGAGAGCAATAGTGAAAAGGAAAGTATCTTTAGGTGTTCCCGTCTGTAAAACGATCCAAAAGTCTTTAGAGCTTGTTTGTTTCATTTTATTAAAAGCTTTTATTTAGCTTGCTTTCGTGTTTATCTTTTTGTCAGGGTCAAATCTTGAAATCTAACCCATTGCCTTGAAATTTTGCACACACACGTAACTCCGATGATAATAGAAGGTCCTGTAAGGCAAACGTGATTATCCTATTGTTCCAATTTTCCAAAAAAGGGAGTTTTGGAGTCGTTAAAACCAATTCTGACGTTGAGAAGTCTCTACGGATATCTCAAAGGCAAAGATATATATTCATTTTGAATTTATAGTCATACTAAATGCTATTCTTTTCTTCTGACGCAGACTGTATAACAGAATTTTGATACTCATTGACTTTCATAAGACGAATCTGGAAAATCCCAAATAAAAACCATGAATTAATAAATAGAAGATCTGAAAAAATCCCTCCTATTCGTAGCGGTATATTTCGATTTTATCGTTAAAATGATTTAATAAGACATATCGCATATATTGGATCGAATTACAAGACATGTCGAAAATTTAATAGTTAACAAAATGTTAATAATATATTCTAGACGTGCATCACCAATAAAACACATAAAAAATGTGAAATATAAGTTTACAATGCGCTATAAAAATAAATATAAATGCTGATTTTATGATAAAGTTGTAGATCAATTCAACAAGGAAACACAATGATAAATATTATCATATAAAAAGTTATAGAGCACTACAGTAATAATAGTAAGGCGTACTAGAAATTTTTCAAACAAACATCGTTAGAATAAAATATGGCCATCGTATGTACACCGTTTCTCAAAAGACTACATTGTGCAGACACTCGAAAAAAAGGCTAAATTGATGGGTTAAATATGTGTTTATTAACCCTGGGGCAGTTACAAATTTACAAGAAATACCGATTCCTCGGCAATGACCACGTCCAAAGTGACAGTCGCAGGTGTCATACTAGATTATGACCAACCATACTAGTTTTACTACACTATGAATTTTAAATGGATCTATGCCCATCCATCTATCAATCCTGGACAGTAAAAGTTACGAGTGTTTATAGTTGTCTGTCCAAATGTTTCGAGGAAGGCACATGCTGCCCGTTGTAAAAGTCTATTCCGCCAATTTCAAATGGTAGTCCATCTTCTGGTGAACTTTTAAATACTTCTGGTATAGTAAATTGTATTTTACCGGTAGATACTAGATTTGTATGGACAACGTACAAAAAGGAAGATACACAACTTCTTCTCACATGTCCACTTTTCATAGGCATAAAAATTGCGATCTATGTGAAAGATTTCATTGTTCTTGGGAAAAATGGTAAATTCACTTTTTACCAATGACGACTCTTTGATGATGATTAAATCAAAGTTTTCAGGTTTCGTTAGACTTTGATGTTTCCGTAACGCATATTTTATACATTCCTAGAATCACGATAGATTGCAAAAGGATTAAGCGAAAACAGACCATTAGTCATTCCTTTTAAGTCATTGTCCATGGCTAGGTTAATATCTTCTACTTTTATGGGAATTGCATTTTATTTTTATCTCAAACGAATAAATGAGTAAATTATGCAAGATTTTATTGGATATTATGTAATGTTTTTTTTATAATTCACAGCGCAATAACTGACAAAGTTTTTTGACCTCCAAAGGGTGTGTAAAATTTAGAAACAAAGTACATAGAAACAAACAAAACTCGATCAAGAAACGGCTTCATAACTAAGGGATATAACTCTGTAATTTCGGGGAGGTTTTGAGGGGGTTCTCAAAGATCGACATCAAAAAAACCTTGCCATAGGGCAAATTGCCATAGCGCTGCAAACTAAAAGGTTTTTGCATTTATTTTGGCATTTATTTTGCAACATGTGTTGATTTTAATAGTCCGATTTTGCCCACTAGCCAACCCTTTTGTGAAAGAATAACGTTGCCAAATTTTAAGCTTAGAAATTCAATTGGCTCGTGCAATACTTTGGCTTGCAGTAAACTTATCTTTTACGTCAATCTAAAGACGCTAGCGTTTATTGTTCAGTAATTCTATGCACGACAATTATTACACCAAATACAATTTACCTAATGTTTTCATTTTGCAAGAACTCCATCATATACCCCAGAGATCGTTTGCCGTATGGTCGGGATAGGTTTCATTGGTTGAAAAATATCATCGAAGCATTACCTGTGTAACAGCGAAAACCGTATCAAAATCCATACAATAGTTTAGGATATGGCAGGAGAGGAGGTTCGCATAATGGGGGAAGGGTTTGCGTGGCCAAAAGTTTTCCTTGGTGAATGAAACTCAAACCCACATCAGAATCCATTTACATAACTTATCTATACATGAAAATCCAATCGGACCACTGCTTACTCCCTCCCCAATCAAATTAAATTTTTTTTCTATTTTCACGAAAACGGTGAGTCATATTGAAAAAATTATATAGGTAAAAATCTGTTTAGAATATGATTTTACTTAACCACTCTATACATCGGGTCTCTCCTTCCCTCCTCTGCCATACAAATGGATTGTTTTCATAAAAATTTTATCTGCCCTAATAAAGAGTATTTGACGATAATAGCCGCTAGTCAAAAATGTAATATAGGATCCCGAAACCTGGGCTGGAATCATGTATCTCGACGCGTCTCTGTCTTTCGACTTCGACGCAGCTTTTGACTCTTGACTTCGCCATATCTGCAGCTTGAAATTTCCTGGAATCGTCACTATGAATCGAAACATGATTCTGAACTGTCATTCCAGGAAATTTGAAGCTGCTGATATGGCGAAGTCAAGAGTCAAAAGCTGCGTCGAAGTCGAAAGACAGAGACGCGTCGAGATACATGATTCCAGCCCAGGTGGTTTTGAGATCTAAGAACGAAGACGTCCCCTAAAAATATTTTATCAAAAGACCCTTGAAATTTTCTAAATTTTCTACCGTCCCAAGAAGATTTAGAAAAGTGTCTTTTTTTAAAAGAGCCCACAAAATTTCTTCACGGGAGCTAAAAATTTAAATTTCTAATCGTGCTTAAAAGTAAAAATCATTTTTTCACAATCAATTAAATTTATTTTGTCTTTCATTCTTAAATTATAAAATATAAATTCTCATTTATTTTTCAATATTTATTTATTATTAGAAGATAATCAGGAAGAATTCGCCTAATTAATTTTGATCGGAGCCACCATCATCGTATTTTTCTTTTATTATAAATAAATTTCCATTTTATTCCCGTTTACTACTTTCGATGCGTTCGTTTCCTGAAATTCGTCCTTGCCGCCGAAGGACTACCATAGGCAGTTGCACGACTTGTGGCTGATCCTCCTTCGCCGGTGCTGAAACTGTTTGCGATCGCGATTGCTCCTCCGGAAGTGCCACCAAAATCAATAGGGAAGAATGTGCCTGGTGGTAGTTTTCCACTGCTTCCGCTTGATGAACTTCCCTTCTTGGACTTTCTCCTCTGCGGAACGTAATAAGTCTGTGGGTATTCATACTCGTCGCTGTCAGGTGATTCTAGCTCGACGTGGATTTTCTTCTTTGGGGGAATATAAGCTGGTCCAGACGAAGCTGGTGGTGGTCGCGGTGGTGCAACTGCAGTGACAATGGGTGGTTCTGGTCTTTGGACCGGCACTTGAGTTTGAGGATCATCGATTTCGATTTTGTGTTCGTGTTCCGGTATGGAAGCGTTTTCGTCTTCCTTGTCCTGATCTTCAACGTCGAGTACATCGGGATTTTGTTGCGGGTTCACATCGTTATCGGAGTCGTGATGGAATTCGTCTTCTACCTCGGCACCGTTATCTTCATTTACTGGATGAATCGCTGGATAGCTTTCTGCGATCGAGGTTACACCAGGGTTGCGATGGTAGGAAACACCTGGATTCGGATTCGGCACTCCATTTTCTACAGCGGGATTGCAATCTAAGTTGAGTATTTCCTCTAATTCACTTTTGCATTATTTTCTTAGGGATTTCACTTACCTTTTAGGAATGTTCCAGTCGTGGCTACTTTGTTGCCAACAGCAAAAGCGGATACTCCTCCGACTCCCACTTCTGATGAGGACTGCTCGCCTGATCTGGGTTGCACGTATTGTAAATACATCATCCTGTGGGCCAACGGTGATCGTCTGTACATCACTGGAGCTGCCTGATAAAATAGGACTCCTTAAATTAGAAACAGTTTTTTTTTAGTTAATCCAATATTTTTCACAGGTGATATTCACTAATACCATTTCGTCGTGGAAGTGATCGTGCCAGTGATCCTTCCAACAGGCTTAGAACTGCGGTCAGCAAAATACAAAACTTCATTTTTAAACCGATAAACTGATCGTACGTAGAGGATCACTATTGATCTGGCTTCAAGTAATAATTGAATATTATTCCAACCAACAAAACACAATTTTAATCACTTTTTGTAGCAAGAAGGAGTCTAGCTATGTCCCTTTTAGAATCTGAGAGTGGAGTGATCGTTTGTCACCAACGGGTGTTAGATTTATATACTAAAATCTGAATAGCCTAGTTGGTATTCACGGCATTTGTTCTTAATACAAAGAAAATTATCATATGTGTCTTTTTTACACCATATATTCGCATATATATATGTATATAAATTAATGACAATAACTGACCAAACGATTGCGATGGACAAGAACAAAAATATCTGACGGTTATTTTTCGGTTTTTTGATTTTATTTTCTTTTATTTTTTCGGTTAGGTAGCCTCCTCTGTTATAAAACGTGCTCTAGAATATCGGAAATCTAGAAAAGTGTTGTGTTTGCGTCACACATGATAACTGATCACGGTTTAGCACGAGAAAAAGATGCCCTGCGAATAGAGCGAATGTGTAGATATAGGACCCATCATTGAATTCAATTAAGTCGGTAGGTTTTCAGGACTTTACGCACGGATAAGGTGGGAGAGTCGGTGGTTTAGGCGATTGATTATAGTAGACAATGATGTGTCGATTTATAGAAGTGCATGTCTGAAAGTATAATTTCTCTGACTCACCCAATCGCTGGATTTTGTGAACCGATCCGATACGATCGTTATTCCTAGCAAGCTTTAAAGAGAATTTTTTTTTTCAGTAGATATACATAAATAGCTGAAACGAGTATCCCGTTCACGCAAGCATGAAGATCGTTTGGTGATGAACTTGATGAATACCTGATTGAAATGAAGCCGCTCTTTTAGGACTCATTAAAATTTCTGCCATGTTACAATTTGCATGACTTCTCAAATACCAACCACAATGTGCGCGATCAGTTTTGGGCATTTCCAATTCCCTCTACATTCGTACAATTGTAGTTGCTAACCCTTGGATCGGATTATTCATGAAGATCACCTCTTCCTACACGCACTTCAAATTGTCATGTCCGTCTCCGCCTTAAATATAGTCAAAGTTGTGAAGAAAATACCGATCATAGTACAATAGGGTGTAGTTTAATTCACAGTCAAGATACTAGGGGTCATCATACGCAACGATCATTTATTAGCTGATCTTCTATACATATAAGGAAATGAAGACATCCACTTTTAAAGCTTTATCTATGCGATCAGTAATAATGAAGATCACTGATCACCCTCGAATCGATGGACACTAAGCACCTGGTGAAGCATTTTTATTCATCGCTTATCAATTATGCTTATCAGTCTGTAAAAGATCGTGACCATTATTTTTTGCTCTGGCACATACAACCTCTTTAAAGTGTTATAACATGTCTCGACGACGGTTTATTGATACCTTTTTATTGATTCATCATTTTTATGTTTTTTCTTTATTTGTTACATAAGAATATTTAGTATTCAGGAGGAATGATTCAGTAGCAGACATCGTCCCATTAAAACTTTAAAATATTCCTTTGATTCGGTTTTACACCCCCCTTCCTATATGGTGATCTTCAATTCGAGTAATGCTTATAATTTCTTTGATTTTTTTGTTGCCTAATTTTTTTATATTCCATTTTTGCACTAAAGAAAAAACTCCACACGCTTAAAGACAATGAGATTTTTAGTGCCCGATGGGAAAACGTTTGAGAATAATAAATCAAATCGGTTCACGGTTATAATTTATTACCCATATGCAGTCGTTATTGATCACACTTGCAATTTAAATTTGGTTTACCATACCCGGCTGTGGAATTTCCTAGAATGTTTAACTCAGAACAGTTTTTTAATTGCGTAATTTTTAAAAACGCGGATAAAGATATCGGTCCGTTGAGGTGTTGATTACAAACATGATTTTGGTTTTGCAAAAAAAAAAAATCTATTTTTAGTCATACGAATCTAATAATAAATAGAAATAAAATCGATTGTATTCAAAATTGATGATTAAAATTTTTAAATTAGAAACGGATCTACATTTATCACGTCGATCGGTAACGTATTCAAATTGCATAACAATTACCAGGATTTGATGTTACAAAAAATACAGTAAAACTTCTCTAAGTTGAATTTTACGTCATTGGGCGCATTCACGGTACTCAACAGTTGAGAGATTACTCATCATAACTACTGATCGGACGCCATTTTTTGTATCGAAAAATTTCTGCGATACTTTTCAGCTCAACCGATGAGTGTACAATTTTGACGTTTAATGTATCGAGATATTCACGAGAACTCATCGAGATTTACTCAACCGTTGAGTACCGTGAATGCGCCCATTGAAAATTTCTGTGTGATGCTTGGAAAAAAAGGACCGAAAAATAAATTCAGCCGAAGGGGATGTTAGTAAAATTGAATATTTTGAAATTGCTTTGTTTTAAATTACCGATTTTTTTTAAAGGAGCAACAGCTTTCTAGGTAATTCAGTATCTTCGAAAAAGCTTGGGATTTCTGATTACACCGAATCCTCTTTTTGCACGGTGTGTTTTTTACACGGTTTCTATTTAACACGGTTTAAATTGGAAGAATTTTGCATTTTTTGTTTTCAGTAAATTTTAATTTTTGTTGATTTTTAAAGGATGATTTCGTTGTATATTTGACCGTTGTATAAAAAAACATAAAAGAATGAATATTAAGAACTACTTTACTGACGGACGTAACAAAACGTAACAAACTACAGAACGATTGACAGATAAAAAATATCAGTTGTGCCCAACACAAAATATTTAGTTTCGGAAAAAAATATGTAAAAAAATATCTTTTCAAATATCTTGAGAACCGTTAAAGATACGTAAAAACCGTCAAAAGAAAAATGAAGGAAATTTCATTTCCTTTGAATCTGACGATTCCTTCCCCCCCTCCCCCATAGAAATGAAACAGTTTTTTTGCAGTTTTCTCGATTGAAAAACTTATTTAGAAAAAATGTGTTTGGCATAGGATTTTACATAACCGTCCCATACATCAAAATCCAATTGAACCGCTCCTTCCTCCCTCTCCCACTCAAATGTTTTTTTTTTCAATAAAAATCTTGTCTGTCCTCATTTAGAGTATTTGACAATGGCAATTGTAGGTTTTCTTGTGTTTTGTCTTAACATTTGATTTTTGAATAAAAAACAAAAAAATAAGTTTTATTTAAGTACTAGCTTGCATACCCGTCGTTGCCGGGTTAAGTTTTTTCAATTTTTTTTTTCTTGATGGTCTATGTTGGAGCTAAACTTCAGGCCAATCGGCTCGGTAGTTTCCCCGCGAAAGAGTAGGTTAGGTTAGGTTGAGAAGACCGCGCGCGCCCAGGCGTGAGCACAGCGCTACACTCGGAGGCCTACAGGCCCATTGTGATGTCTTCGGTACTCATAAGACCTTTCATCAAAACTAGCTGATCCTATTTGAACCAGCCCGACTTGTTGACGAAGCTCAGCATATCCTCGAGTGGGTGGTTGCCAAGCTCCGTCAGTCCACTATAAAATCTGGCCCCAAGCGTGCCATATCGGCGTGCTTGTAGGGCTGGACACTCACAGAGTAAGTGTTTCACGGTCTCCGGCTCCTCCTCGTCACCACAACTGCGGCAAAAATCATTTGCGGCCGCGCCCCACCTTCTGGCCATAGCGCCAAGGGGGCAGTGCCCCGTGATTAAGCCTGTGAGTAGCCTTACGGAGGTCCTGCTGAGTCTCAGAAGGGTGTCGGTTCTGTTCCTATTAAATCTAGGCCAGAGTGACCTTGTGATTACACAATCGCTCCTTGTTTGCCAACGGATATTTATGTTGTTCACCCCTTTCCTATCAATTATACTTTTTGCGCATTCAATCGGCATTTCGACCGAGCGATCCGCGCTCTCCATAGCCATTTCGGTCCCTAGTTTTGCCAGCTCGTCAACTCTCTCATTGCCATATATGTTGCTGTGCCCGGGGACCCAGCAAAGTCTAACGGCATGTTGGAGGCCGAGTTGATTGAGTGCTCTGCGGCAATTTGACACGGTCTTTGACTTGATCGTCGATGAATCCAGTGCCTTAATTGCCGCCTGACTGTCGACGTAGATTGAAACCCTTGTTCTGGGTAGTTCTCTCGTCATTATCAAGCTTGCAGCCGCTCCTATGGCATAGACCTCAGCTTGAAATACACTGCTCTCGTTAGGCAGTTTGTAGCTCCTTTGGAGGTCAAGGTTATCCGAAAACACTCCCGCCCCCGTGCCTTCTCCAGTTTTAGATCCATCCGTGTAAACCGAGACCTCTTGCTCGTCTATGACGCTGCCGAGATCCCACAGTCTCCTTTCAGGAATCAAAACTGTGAAGTTCACATTCATATTCAGGTGAGGTATACAGTAATCCGTAGAGTCTGGGATACCCCATTCATCGCTTTTAAGGATGCTATTATGACCGAAGGTACTGTGCTTCCAGAGGCCGGACTCTCTGAGCCTTAGTGCACTCTTAGCAGCCGTACACCTCGTGTACTCATTCAGGGGAATGAGGTGCAGTAGAGCTTCCATTCCCGCTGTTGGTGTTGATCTAACAGCTCCTGTGGTTCCTAGCGCCGCTAGTCTTTGTACTTTGTTAAGGGCTTGATATCGGCAGTTGACCCTCATGGTCGGCCACCAAACCAGACATCCGTAAGTGAGAATAGGTCTGATCACCGCTGTGTACAACCAATGGGTAATGCGCGGTGATGTGCCCCAATTCCTTCCAATCATTTTTTTACATGCGTAGAATGCACACAACGCTTTGTTCATCCTCTCTTCCGTATTCCTTTTCCAAGATAGTTTGGAGTCCAGAATTAAACCAAGGTATTTCGCCTCAGGAGAGAGACTGAGTTGGGTTGTTCCTATCCTTGGGAGTTGAAAGGTTGGTACCTTCCTTTTTCTTGTGAAGAGCACTAGTTCAGTTTTGGAGGGGTTAACCCCAAGACCATTGCGCTCCGCCCACTTTGTTATATCGCGTAATGCTAATTCCATGAGTTCGCTTAGTGTTGGGAGAAATTTTCCTGTTACCAAAACGACCACATCGTCAGCGTACGCAACAACTTCTATTCCTTTTTCTTGTAACGATAGGAGGATTTCGTTCAGAGCTAGATTCCACAAGAGTGGCGATAGGATCCCCCCCTGCGGTGTTCCCCTGTTGATCGCTCTCTTTACGTTACTTATACCAATGGTGGCCGAGACTGTTCTGCTATTGAGCAACTGCTCTGTCCACTCAGTTAGCATCTCGTCGACATTGTGTGCCCTAAGTGCACCCACTAAAGACCTTGTGTGTACGTTATTAAACGCACCTTCAATGTCCAGGAATGCTGCTAGGGCATACTCCTTGTGGTGGGCAGTTTCCTCTAGAGTTCGCACCACCTTGTGCAGAGCTGTCTCTACAGACTTGCCTTTAGTGTAGGCATGTTGGGCCGTAGATATTGAGCTGCTGTCCAAGGAATTCTTAATACTAAGATCAATAACTCTTTCTAGTGTTTTCAGTAAAAACGATGAAAGACTTATAGGTCGGAAGTCCTTTGGTTTAACGTGACAACGTTTCCCAGCCTTGGGGATGAATGCCACACGAACTTCTCTCCAGCACTCCGGTATATACCTGGCTAGCAGGCAACCTCTGAAGAGTTTTATCAACCAAGATTTGATAAAAGGCAACGCGTGCTGAAGCATGGCCGGAATGATTCCGTCCGTGCCCGCTGCTTTATAGGGGCTGAAGGAGTGTATCGCCCACGCTACAGAACGTTCATTTATTATCTCATTTGCTACCCGAAAGTCCCTATCCGTTATTTTTGGAGCATGATAACTACCATTGCTGCCTTGACAATCCATAGGGAAATGGGTATCCATTAGGAGGTCCAGTGTTTCCTGGCTTGATTCGGTCGTGCTTCCATCTGGATTTTCCAAGAGCACCGGGGCCGATGGAGTCCTACTTAGGATCCTTCGGAGTCTGGCAGCATCTTGTGTATCCTCGATTGAGCAACAGAAATCTTTCCACGATGTCCACTTGGCCCTCCTAATCTCTTTTTTATACTCATTGAAGCTGGCCTTGTAGTTGGTCCAAGCTTCCTCGCTCTTTGTAGACTTTGCCTTATTAAACAGTTTTCTAGTCTGTTCTCGCAGTTGCCGTAGATCTCCATTCCACCATGGGGTGGTCGAGCTTTTGGTACTGCGTGTTACCGGACAGGAAGCGTTAAAGGCTTGGGTAAGTCTATGTTTAATTTTCCCTACCACTTTCTCAATGGAAGAAGCGGTGAGGGGTGTGGGTCCATGCGGACCAGCTGTCTCCCGCCTCATTTCCTCCGAGAATTTAAACCAGTCAGTTCTCCTAGCATTCCTGTAATGTTCAGGTACCTCCTTTGAGAAGTTAATACCGAAGACTATCCTAGCATGATCCGAAAAGGAGTGCTTAGGGGATACTCTCCAATTGTCAACCCTCAAGTCTCGGTAGCTAGTCGCGAGTGTTATATCGATTACCTCTTCTCTGTTTTTGTTAATGAATGTTGGTTTATTGCCTCGATTGCATATAACAAGATCCGAGTAGAGAATGTACTCAAATAAAGACTCACCTCGTTCGTTGATGTTCGTGCTCCCCCATTGTGAGTGATGAGCGTTGGCATCACATCCCATCACTAGATTTAGGTGGCGGTCCCTGGCAAAACTTACCAAGCTGCGTACCTTGCTTGTCGGTGGATCCCTTTCCTCGTATGGCATGTAAATTGAAGCAATGATCAGAGATTGCTCTCTTCTCCGTTGCTCAATTAAGATTGCCGAGACATCTCCGCTGCAGAGGCTACCTAGAAAGAAAGCGTTAATATTTTTCTTGGCGACGATACAGCTCCTTAATTTTTCATTGGTTTTACTATAATGTAATACATACCCTTTAGGTGTCAGTCCAAGGATCTTGTTATTGCCGTCTAACCAGGGCTCCTGGACTAAAGCCACGTCGATATCATCTTCTGTCAGGGTAAGCATCAGATCCTCTGTCGCCGCCTGACAATGATGCAGATTAATCTGCACCACTGACAGCTGCTTCGAGTTCAACATGATGACCCTCCAGCCTCACCCTGACTGTTCCCAGGCCAAAATGTATGGTCCCAGAAGACTTTGCAAGGGATAGGCTGGACTTTTGATCCAATAGGATCTGGTAGTCCTTGCCGTTACCCTTAGCCCCTTTGAGGGACTTCAAAATCTTCCAGTCTTTGACTGAGATTTCAGGGTTTTGCGCTTCCAATATTCTCAGTATGGATTCGTCCGGTAGTTCCGGTGGGGGAATCCACATCCAAGCTTTGGGTCTCAGCGGCAGTGCACTGCGTGGGATGACCTGTAGCTGGGCCCCTTCCCAAAGTTCTCCTATATTGGAGATGGTTTTGGAGAGGAAGCTCAAGGACTCCTCGCTGTCGCACATGACCACCTTGACCCCTTTAAGCCAGCCGGCCCCGTGGAAGGTGCATCCGACTGGAGGAATGCTTTTCTCGGGGTCCCCGGCTAGTGCTTCAAGTATTTTGGCTTCTATGAGTAGCCATCGATCGTATGTGATCTTACCATCAGGATCACTGTTATCGACGATGGCCACTTTAAGATGGTCGGGGGTGCCCACATCGGCAGTGCCTACGCTCGCAGATGTTCTCTGCTTTTTCGGCTCGTTGCCAGTTTCCTCCCCCTGAGATCTCACCCTCTTGGTCTTAACCGAGCTCTTGCCTGTGCTGGCGTCAGCTCCCGTTGAGGTTGAGGGTCCGGCAGATGCCCTAGCTGTTGCAACCGCCTGTTGCTTGCTGGTATTGCCTCCTATTTTCTTACTAGCCGCGCTCCCCTCCTGCGCAGGGGGGTTTGCGGTTTTTATCACCTTGCCCTTCGCTTCAATAGACAGACTGAGCGGCGGTTCACCCTCCGGTTTGGCAACCTTCGATTTCTCGAAGGATGCTACTACCCTCCGGTGTTTTGCCATCAGAGCCTTATCTCTTGCGCTTAAGGCTGCGGGATCAGTTTTCTTCATCTTTTCCAGATACCGTCGCGAAGATTTGTAGAAGACGTACTTCTTTCTTACTGACGGGTCTGGATTCGCACTACGAGAATCTTCCGAAGACTTGACGGTCTCCAGTGCACTCTCAGTAGGCTTTGGTTTCTTACTACGAGAATCTTCCGAAGACTTAACGGTCTCCAGCGCACTCTCAGTAGCACTGTGCTTCACCTCTGATTGCTCCAGATCCACTAGAGTGTCCAGGCTATCCAGAGAACTGCTAAGTTCCCGGAAATTTAGCGCACTCAGCGATATTGAAGACGTCAAAGATGAAGCCGGCGAAGGGAAGGGTTTAAGGGTATCCCTATTCCCCGGGGTTTCTGGGGATTTTGGGGGAAAGGAGGACGATGGAGTGGGATTAGGAGGATTAGACGTGGAGGGGGTTGGGATAGGGGTAGGGGTAGGGTTTGATGAGACATCACTACACAAAGGGTTTTGGTTTTTCGGATTCATGTTTAGGTCCCACGAGTAAGGCGAGAAGGGGAAGGTCCGCGCCCGCAGAGCTCCCTTACGGGCGTAAGGCTGATTAAAACAGGAGGTCGCCAGGTATCCTGAGTCCGCATATTCGCGACTAGATAACCCTCTAGCCATTCATCCCTCAGCATATGCTGTTCCACCTTGGATTGGGGGTTTTTTGTCAAGGTTTGCTCCTTTAGCGCTGCGTTTTGGCCTAGAGAGACTAGTTACCGGTGATCGCCACGAGGAGGCAACGCATGCACTTGCGAATCGTAATGGAGCGGGCCCCATTACGACTATCAGCCCCACACACCCACAACTACCCGAAACATGACCGGCCCAGTTGCGGTGGGGGGACGATCCTACTATAGGTTACGGGGCTGACAGTAGTCAGCCGATTCCCCCCCATAGCAGTCGCCATGATCACCTGCGAAAGAGTAACATAGAGGGAAAACCAAGTTTCGAAATCACTTTACCCCCTCCCCTTACTCTCCCCCCCCCCCCACCAATCGCGCTACTTTTCCGTATGCCTATGTTGGAACCAGAACTACCACAGACACTCATGCCAAATTTCAAGTCAATCGGTTCAGCCGTTTTTTTAAAAATTGTGTGCATCGCAAAGTCCTATAATTTGTAGTTGGATTTGTGTGGCAAGGCTGTCCCAACACACACAAAATTTATATTTACTCCAATGATTATCCTTTAAAAAGGTTATTTTACCCTTTTTATACCCGTATGGTGAAACCAAAGGGTATATTAACTTTGCTTTACCGTTTGTAATGCCAAGATCCCGTCATCACACACAAAAATGAATTACACCAGTGTGTTTAGAATGATAAAAAAAATTGAATTTTCCATGTCCGTCCGTCTGTCCGTCCGTCCGTCCGTCTGTCCGTCCGTCCGTCTGTCCGTCTGTCCGTCTGTCTGTCTGTCTTTGGCGCGGATTGCGGGCGTACGGATTGAGCTAGAGACTTGAAATTTTGCGCAGATTCGTTTTTCGTAAAATGCGAGGCTAAGTTCGTTAATGGGCAAAAATAGACCATTAGGGGGGGTACCCCCCATACGAACGAAAACGTTTTTTGCGAATATCTCAAAAACGGTAAATGTTATCAAAAAAGTTCAAGAACAAAAGTTATTTAGGATATGATTCTACATAAAACTCCCATACATCAAAATCCGATTGGAATAAGTTTTAAAAAATCTTATTGGAAAGTTTGCCATCAAAGTGGAATTTTGATACAACTGTTCGAATTTTGATACGAATATCACCATACGGGTCTTGAATAATTGCCAGATTGGCAATTATAGCTTTTGTTATGTTTAAAGGATTTTTTTTTGTTTCGGGGTTTTTCAATTTTCAAGGATTTTTTTCAGTCGAGGGTTTTTCAAAATTTTCTTTTTAAAGATAAGAGTTTTTCTGCCACCAGTTTGTACTTTTTTTCACATCTTTTTCAAAAAACATTTTTGAACCATTTTTTTTAAATGATTCACATTTTTTTTTTGTTTCAAAATAGCGAAAATAAGATTAAAATCGGTTCAGTGGATCAAAAGATACAAGAAGAGAGGATTCAAAGTTAGAGGGACGGGTGAGTTCTTGTACACTGAAATATTCCTTTCGTTATTTCCAACCCTATATCGAAAACGCGATCAAAATCGGTTCCAAGGATTCAAAGATATAAGAAGAGGGGTTTTAAAGCGGCGGGAGGGTGAATTAAAACATTCCTTTCACTATTTCCAACCGAATGGCGAAAACGGGATCGAAATTGGTTCAGCGGATTAAAAGTTATGAGGGAAGGACAAACAAACCGACAAATCCCTTCCGTCGGGGGTAAAAAAAGTTTTTGCATCGCACCATTCAGAGTTATCTATGACTACTTCTTAATGATAGTAGTTTTAATGGTTTTTTATACATAAACACTTAAGCGTAATTAAAAATTTCGAAATGTTTGGTACGATGTTATCCCATTACCAGAATTTGGAGAATATTATTTTAGTATTTTCTAAAAGTTCGGCGAGACTTCGTCTGTCTTTAATATTTTTGAGGAAACAATTTTCTAGAACAGAAATTATTCTGTGGCTTACTATATTTTATTTATATCCTTCACACAACAAAATCTACAATTCATTACGGAGTGTGTCCGAAGAATATGAAGGCAATATTTCACTCAAATGAAAATTGGAAAATTGATCGTTACCTAAAGTTGTTTCACTTCTTCCCTGTACACAACGATATCAATACGGCTTTGAAATCTGATTTTGGAAAAGGAGATAATCGCCAACTATTTTATTGTCGTATAATTTCAATAAATCCTGACATGCCTGAAATAAATATGTACTGCTCATCTCATAGAAATTCGAGTCTATGGTGTAAAAATTTCGAAGGCACGAAAAATTTAACCGGTATTCGCAACATAACTACTAAAATTAAAATGATACAAAGTGTGATTTATACAAATTTTAAAAATTTGGGTGTTTATCTGGGATGCCAAAACATTTCTGCCAATCGACATGCCTTAGGAGCTTTTATTATATTTGAACTAGACGGTATTTTTGGTTATTGGGAAACAAGCTTGAAAAAAATCGGTAACACTTCGACAATAGAAAACTACATCCATATAAATGACGATAAGGATTTTGGACGTATGGTCCAGAATTGTACCGCAATGTGTAACAACGAGAATTTCAGTTGTGAAATATTTGAGTTAGAAGAAGAAATCGGCAAAACAGTTATCAGATACCTAATACTTCTTTGTGGCATCGTTTTTGTTCTATGGAGCACAATTTCATGCATTGTAAAAAATTAAAAAATAATTATGGGGCCTAATTCTGTTGACAAAATTTTCTTAGCTTAAAACCAAGATTTTGAGATGTGATTTTCAGTAAATTTTGCAAATTTTAAGTGGTGAATACCAGTTTGTTGAAAATCCCATCTTTTAGGTGCACAAAAACTCAGTTTTCAGGAAAATAAAATTACAAATTTTGTCGGCAGAATTAGGCCACATGTTTGCCATAAAATATTGTGAATGTTAAAAAGACGTTCAAAATTTAAAATCATGTTTGACATTTTTTATAGAATTTTGTGTTTTTTTGTTATCAATTTTATGATAAACCCAACAGTTTTCGAGAAAAGAGTAAAAATAGTTCCACGTGTAGATTATCACTAAAAATATCTAATGTGACCAGCACGTGACTTTCTTATATAAAATCTACGTATCTGCACAATTTAAAATATTAAAATAACCAACAAATAAAATATTAGTTTGCATAAAAATTTGAATTTTTATTTCACAAAATCTGATAACGGTATACCTTGATAACGGTAAAAGCTATTAATGAGGGGCCAACATTTTGGGAATTTTAATATCTTTATTTTTTTCCTAGACTACATGTTAAAAAAACCGTTAGTTTTCAAACAATTCGAAAAAAATCTATTTTTTTTAATGTTTAATGAAAATATTTCAATAACGGTAAAAAATAGCGGACAACAGTGAAAGATAAAAGATTCTCTTCAATTCAACACCAATAATAAATCACCGAAAACCTGTTATTTTTGGAGAAAACCAAAAAAAAACTATTTCGTTAAAATAACGGTACATCTCGATACCGATTTAAAATATCGAGTTCTAGAAAAACACAAAGATGTAGAAAATTTTACTGTCTACAACTTTT
Organism: Chrysopilus asiliformis; assembly: GCA_964034945.1. NCBI lineage: Eukaryota > Metazoa > Arthropoda > Insecta > Diptera > Rhagionidae > Chrysopilus > Chrysopilus asiliformis. Next base: position 5,230,067 of record OZ035962.1, on the reverse strand, counting down.
ATCATACATAAGACTACTGGGAAACGCGTAATTTTGGAGTAAACAGCAAAAAAAAACAAATTGCAATTTTTAAAAGTCGCCATTTTGGTTACTTCCACGGATAGGATCGTCCCAATCTAGGACCAAACGTCCCTGTAAAAAGTCCCAGTAAAGCTGTATTAGTTTTTGCGAAGTCTTGTACATAAAATAACAGAGTGACAGCAGAATAACAGACTGACAGACTAACAGATCAAAAGAAAGACATTTTTATAAAATGCTCCAATCGATTCAGGAGGGCTCGGGAAATGCTATTTAGAAAAAATTAGGAGGTCGAAATACTGCGTATAAAAAAGTAAAAAAATGTACACAGCAACATTAGGAAATATTGCAATTTTTTGTGAACAGCTATATAAAAATTCCATTGGGAATATTTCTATCAAATTGGATTTCTTCAATTTAATTTGTTAGAGTTGTGCAATATGGGGTGTTTTACCATAACTTCTTTGGTACCTAATGCTTTTACAATTTTGTTCTACTTAAGCACTTAAGTGTAATTAAAAATTTCGAAATTACTGTTGCCGTGTATTCTCACACTTTCAGAATTTCGGTAGAACATTTTAGGTCTTTTTTAAGCCACATGTTTTTTTCTGCGATATATTATTGTTTGGCATGATTTTTTAAATCGAAACAATGGGTGATGTGAATAAAAAAAATAGCTTTTGCTAAAACTGATGTTTTTTAGCTAATTTTGACTGCATACAGACTGCATTAGCTAAAAAACACCAGTTTTAGCAAAATTTATTTTTTTTATTCACATCACCCAATACTTTATAATTGAGTACATCCGACAAAAAGGAAGACACTTAGTTGAGACATGGACATTTGATCCCGAAATAAGAATATACTTTCTATCTGTTGACAAAGATATTTATATGATTTTGAAATCTGGGCGCCTTTTATGCAATATGATCGTAAAAGTAACGATTGGTTGTTAGTAGAAAACACTAACAACAACATACAAGTTCCGATCGTTACGATTTCGATCGTATTCCATAATAGGCCCCCTAATTTCGCAATATTCGATAATCGCCAATTATTTCATTCTCGAATTTTTTCAAAAAATCCCAACCTGTCTGAAATAAATATGTACTGTTCATTTCACAGAAATTCGAGTTTTTGATGTTAAGACTATGTTGGTACTGGAAATTTGTCCAAAATTCGTCAGATAACGTCTAATTATAAAATGGCACAGAGTGTTATCTGTACTCATTTTGCTTTTGTACGGCTCTACAATTGTATTTTTTTATGTGCATTTAAATGTAAAACAATGGAGGTGAAAATGTTTGATTGACCAACTCATGCACGGCTTGTTTAAAATATGAGCAACTTTTTTATCGCCTTTCCGTTCAAAAATTGAAAAAAATTAATAAACTTTTGCCATCGTATATTGCCTGGGAACCAAATTTTGAGCCTCGTAGATCAAAACGATGAATGTTGTTGAGAAATAAAAAAAATATAAAGCCCTTTATCATAAATTATTATACAGTAGAGTACGCTTAAATGCAACACGCTTAAGTGAAAAACGCGTATAACTGAAAATAAAATGTTTCGAAGATTTTTTTTGCATTTCTCATACACATATACACGGATAAATGCAAGTTAATTGCTAATCGCTGTGCATTTAAGCGTGTTCTACTGTACTTGTACTTTATTAAATCCACACAATTTAAATAATATTACAAAATCTGAAAGCCAGTATTATAATCCAGCGAGTATTACAAAAATTTTAAATCTTAAAGCAAGTATTCAGTGTTGAACATTTAGGCCAGTTATTTTATATTATTTCAATATCTACTAATAAAAATTATTGGGAAAAATCATTTTCCTGCATCACTTTGATCCGGTGCAGATTCCTTTTTGTTATCCGCAAGTCCTTTGAGAATTTTTTCCGTCTAAAAAATTAATTTGGTTACTGTTGCAAACATTGCTATTAAACATTGACTTACCGTGGAGAACCACATACTATCAGGTCTAAAAATCATTCGGCTAAGGAAGCCCATTTTCGAAACTGGGGCCATCCCGTGCATGTGAAGATGAGAGACACTAGTAAACGGGGGCACATGAAATCCGAAGCGAGCATCATGAAAATCGACACCATTATTCTGGAGAACCTGTCGTAAAGCTGCCTCCATTTCTTTTACTGTAATAGAATTTGTGGATTAGCTTGATTAGAAGCAAATCTACTTAAATATAGAAAAAATACTCAGTTCTTCATCTTCTGATATTAAATTCCGGACGTTTTCTGAATGTTTTCTTGGTACTGCTAGGAAATGGAAGTCAGTTGCTGGCTTAATATCTTTGAAAACAATTAGATCTTCGTTTTCAAATACTAGTTTGGTGTCTGGGCAGTTTCCACTGACAATTTTACAAAATACACAATTGCTCATTGTGGAGTTTCACTACTTTTTGGCAACTTAAATTAATCTACAGTTTAAAGGTCTTTCCTGTGTTTTTCTAGGTCAAAAAACGTCTAAAAAACAGCTGATAAAGCCTTCAACTTTTTAGTGGTACTGTACTGTTTATGAGAAATTTTTAGGTTACATTTTAATGGAAAATGTGAAACTATGGAATTTTTGAACTAAAAAAACACTAATTCTAAATTCTCTTGCAAGTAAATCCTATTTTATGCGATAAAATCATTATCTTCTTAAATTTTAAATTCGAATTTTTAAAAATGGCGGTTCAAAACTTCCGCTACACTAAGTTTCAAAAACTTAGAAACTACACTCCCAATCAAAAACAATGTGAAATGTCAAACAAACAGCTGTTATTTTGTGGGTGGTTATAAGCCAAATGTCGGCAAAATCGAAAAATTAATTGGATTTCCGTGGTGTAAAAGTGATTTCGCAGTTGCGATGAATGAACTTAAGGCACCATCTCTACAATCGCTTTTGGAATCAGATCGTGGATCAACAGACAGCCTCCTGGAATCTCTACAGTTGGACATTGAAGATGTACGAGTGGTTATCGATTTAAGATTGCACAAATTTTTATCGCAAATTCTTTGAATTCTTCCAGCTGGACGATGCCGAGTACTCTCTTCCGGTGGTGGACACGTTGCCGACCCTTGAAAGTGTCCTGAGTGAACTGGACGGAGACTCGGATATTGTTTCGGAAGTAAATTATGCGGTCACGGCTCCTACGCCGACACCATCAATGGATGAGACTTCCAAGGGTGGGTCCATTATGCGGCACATTATTTTGCAGGGGATTTCGTCCCAGATCTCGTCAGCAGCTGTAAGTTAATTGAGTTGAAAGAATATTCCTTTCATGGAATAAACTTCTTTGTCTTCCGTTGCTTGAAAAAATTTGAAGACTTTCCTAATTTTAGGACCGCATTAATGCCGGTTTAGCTACTGCTGTCGACGTATCCAATTTGATAGCCATAGGAACCTCCCATGGTCACATTCTCAACTTTGACACCGCCCAAACCCTTCGTTGGGCCTACCAGGACCAGACATCTCAGGGCGCAGTGTCCGCTCTAGCCTATAACGAAGATAATACACGTCTGCTGGCAGGATTTGAGCGTGGACTAGTGATAATGATCGATACAAAAACTGGAGACATCCTGCGATCCTTAAACGATGTCATAACTCCAAACACAGGCGTCCTCAATTTAAAATGGACCGGTCGTCCGGCTCTAGCTTTGTGCTCAGATTCTGGAGGATCCGTTTGGTCATTGAGCTTCACTCGGAAGCTTGGTATTCGTGGTTGTGCCTCTCGATGTCTTTTCAGTGGCGCCAGAGGTGAGGTGTGCTCGGTGGAGCCGTTAATGTTGGACGAAGACCATCAGGGATTGAATTCTTACTGCATCATTGCACTTGCGACATTGTCGAAATATTTTGTCGTGATGATTAGGCCACGACTGAAGGTCGTCAAGTTTCACATTTTGAATGGACCTCCGGGATGTCTGCCACTGCTCGCTTGGCAAATGGTGCTGATTCAGGCTGCTGATACGACGCGGACCATTGATCCGGTCCTGGCTGTTGCCAGAGGGAATCAATTGTATTTTCATCAGGTAGGATTTTACAAGAATGGGGTGTGGGAAATTTTTTTTGCCACTTCTTATCAAATTTCTGTAAAAAATCCCACAAAACATCACTTAAATCAATTTATTCTCCAGATAACATCATCAAACGGTCGTGTGAATTTGCTGTTTCTCCGCCACGTTCAACTGACCACAAATCTCTTGTCGGTTCATTGGCTCGGACCGAAATGCCTAGCTTGCCTGGACACCTCAGAACTCCTACACTTGATCGACGTCCGAACGAGCAAAGAACTCGAGAGTATCGACATGGCAAACGCTGGTTTAGTGTATGGTTCAGCGCAATTTAAAGGTTTGGCAACTGGTGGAGTCTCTCCCGCCCTAGCTTTGGCTGGTGCCCATGCCTGCTACAGTTCGATAGCTTCTCGAGCGACTCAACTATACGTCCTGGGCATCAGAAGTCTTCACATGGTCAGCGTCCGTTCGTGGACCGAAAGAGTATCCTATTTAGTCAACAACCAACGCTGGGTGGAGGCTTGCGAATTGGCAATCGATGGATATCGAAGTGCAGGGGATCGCCACCGTCGAAAGAAACAGGCGCGGGATAGAATCATCGAACTTTTTCACGAATACATCGCAAAGAACAGAGCACCGGAGTTTTGTCTCGGGCCAATTATGAAATGTCTAATAGAAATCAATGAATTGGACCTGCTGTGGCAGGAATTGTGGGATCGCCTCAACTCACCTGGTCTCTTTTTAACCCTCGTCACGGAGCATATCGAAAGCGATGACATTCGTAGTGTTAGTCCGAGTATAGCGCAAGCACTGGTCGATTTCTGGGTCAATTTATCCCCTCAAAAGTTAGAGGAAATAATTTTGAAATTGAATTGGGCTTGTTTAGATCTACATCAGGTGCTCACAGCGGTTAAGAAGAAGAATCTTTTCAAGGCGCAAATCTATTTGAATACACAAGCCTTGGGTGACTACACAGTTTCGCTAACGGATTTAATTCCACTGATGGATAAAGAACCGCCCAGTTTGGGAAATTGTCTGCTCGTGTACATATCAAGCTGTCTAGCTGGGCGTGGCTATCCTAGCGGTGATATCGCAGAGGAACAAATCCCCAAAGTCAAACACGAGGTGCTGAGACTCTTGACTTCGACACATTCCAACAAGGGTGGAGATAACGAGAAACCATATCCGTATTTGAGAGCCTTGCTCGCATTCGATACACGGGAAACGTTGAATGTGCTTTCGTTGGCGTTTCAGGAGAAGGAATTCAGTGGAGATTTGGGTGCATCACAGAAGCAGAGGATTATTAATATTTTATTGGAGATAATGTCACCAGAAAGTTCTACAGTAAGTTTTTATTGTTTTCTAGGGACGAATCAAATGGGTTGACTGCTTTTTTAGCGAGCTATGAAATATATTATGAAATTTTTCTCAACAACTCAATATCTGAACGGGGATGGGTAAAATTTTAGTCGGCTAAAGAGAGATTAACTATTTAATTGTGAAATCCGAATTGAATTATGTCCAGGGATTCAAAAAAACATTGGACAGGGGGGTTATAGGCAAGAGGAGTGGTAATTTAGGAAGGATGTAGGATTATTACGCATCACAAGATTTTTAATGGTGAAAACCGGCTCAAAACTATCTAAAAAAACAATCGGAGGGGGCTCGGGGAAAAAATCTGGTAGGATTTTAGGAAGTTCTAAAATTTTTCGGGGGCGGAAACGTGGAGTTTCTTGAAAACTGGAACCAAATTCTTAGTTGTTGAGGAAAAAGTAGAGAGGGAACCCGAAATGATTGGGGAAGGGGGACTTTGTAGCTTAACTGGAAAACTTACGAGACAATTTAGTGCAAATCAGTTTAGTAGTTTTTACAAAAAGCCGACTTTCTTTTAGAATCTGAGATAACTTATACAAAATCACCAAGAACTTAAATTTATGTCAACTTTAAAACACTTTTTCCTACAGTGGTCACAAATTGGATGCCTGTTGAACTTCATTAGCCAACAAATATCATCAAAAAGCCTTCCAGAGGATCCCGCTTTGCTGGAAAAAGTGATAAATTATCTGCAAATGGAAGAAATCGATGGAGAAACACCACGACAACATTCCGAAAGGGAAAACGCGTGGCTAGAATTGATCGCCGCAAATTGTTTCGATCATATTTCGCCGCGAGATCAATTAAAAATGGCCAGAAAGGCAAAATGCTTTTCAGTGGTTGAGTATCTTCTGGAAAAATCAGGCAAATACGATGAAATACTCGAATGCTATATCAATAATAGCCTTCGGCATCAGGAAATGCTGAATTACATCGATACGAATGCCAGGAGTGCAACTAGAAAAATCTACCATCAAGTCTATATGAATTTGCAGCGTCTGCTTAGTATTGATTGCGGGAGAATGACGAAAATTATCGTAGACAATTATAACGAGAATATCGATGAACTCATTGCACTGTTGATGGATGAACCGAAGCTAATGTATCCATTCCTAAAAAATCTACTCAATCAGGGCGTGTCCTTGAAACCAGAACACTGCGAAAGGTATCTAGAGCTCTTATGCAAGGAGAATCCGGAGAGTGTTAAAGAGTTCCTGTCGACGAACGATAACTACCGTTTGGAAAATGCCCTGGAAATTGTTACCAATCATCAGTTGACATCGTCGTGTGTTCTTTTATACGAAAAGCAGGGCGACTATCAGTTAGCATTTAATTTATCTATGGATTTGTTGCGAGAGGCGCCCGAAAGTACAGCGGAGGCTTCAGCTTTACAAGTGAGTAATCTCTGTGCACGGGCGTCACCTTCACTTTCGGAGCCACAACGGGAAGAATTCTGGTTTCCTCTACTACAGTTGGTCCTCTCTCGGCCCGATTTGAGTTCCATAACACGAAACATTCTACACATCGCTAGTCAACATGTCGATTTATCGAAATTAGTTCAATTAGTATTGAATTCTGGCACGCAGACTGGTAGCTTTGGTGATATAAAACATTTACTAGTCGGAATGCTGTCGAATTCGCGGTATGAAACGCTGCTGCTGGAGACAACGTCACGGGTTTTGGGCAGGGATTTGCATAATAAATTCGCCCAGAAGAGGAAACAATCGAATCGTGGATTGTGGATCACTTTTATTAAATGTGTTGTCTGCCGGCAACGACTCTACAATCAAACGGACGTTTTGGTATTCGGCGGATGCGGACATTCGATGCATCAGGCGTGCGCTGAAGTTCTTAGTCGAAGCAATTGTCCTCGATGTGGCATCAAAATTAATGACGTTGAACCGATGAAATTGGCCGAGCCTAGCCAACAAATTGTTGACCGTGATGTTAATTACTCAAATGATTGTACCAATTTACAATTGAAGGCACCGCCAAGAAATAGATAAATCGTGCTGTAGACTTTTATTATTACTATAATTATTTTTATTTTAAAATCCTATATTTAATTGTTATATAATCGGATATATATATATATATATATATAGATATTTTATAAAGATTCTAAAGATTTCATCTCATGCATGCCTTTTTTTTCTATGAAACATTTTTTTTTCATTCCAACATTTTATTAATTTCATTTCAAGCAGTATCCTACATTGTTTAAATTACTGTTCGTGTCATTTTGCAATAATTAAGTGTATTATGTTTCAATACGCTATCAATGCGAAGAACATTAAATCTAGTAGTGTCATTACACTCTCCCCGAACGAAGACGAATCACAGTTTCGGTTGCCAGGTTGGACGGTTTTTTGTAAATTGAATTAATTTATCCGTCTTAAAATTTCAGTTTACCATATAAAATATTTACAATATCGTAAACCGGAAGAAAAATGAAAAATACGTAATATAGTTTTACAAAAACGCGTCCAACCTCTCAGCAGAGACTGGGATCCGTCATGTTCGGGGAGAGTGTGGGGGCACTATTGAATTCCTAGAAATGTTTAACCCAAAATTTGTTATGTTTCCAATTCAAATCCAACAAAGTATTCCGTATTGGTTTAAATATTTTTTTACAACAAAATTTTATTAACAAAAACGTTTGTTTAAGAGTTTTTTTCCCCACATGTGTTTGGCAAAGAAAGTGTAAATTTCATTTCAATAAAATTATTCAAGTTTAATTTTAAATAAAAAATTTTGTGCAATAAATTTTCTTTTCCAGCTGCTTTTTTTATTCTAAGTTCGTGTAAAAAATTCTTTTTTGAATAAAAAATAAAATATAATTATTTCGATAATTAAAAAGACAAAAAAAAACCAATTTAAAATTGTGACTGTTTTTAGGGGTCCATTCAAGAATGCTAGGCGCATTTGGTCAGACAAACTTTTTGCACCTAAACAATTGAAAATGCGGGTCGTTTCAGCAGATTTCTAGCCCTTTTCAGCAACTTTCTAGCCAGATTCATAAAGAATATCAAAATATCCATCATCAATTTTCTAACAGCTTAGAGAACAGTGCCGTTGGGTATTAACCTATTTTTCGTCACCCGGTAACAATTCTTGCCACAACTTTAAATGTTCATAAAAAATCAAATTTCTTTGCTGGGCTTTCATCATTTGACTGTAAAATGAAAAACGTGGTAATTGGATTTTTCCATTTTTTGCTACAAAACAGGCAAAAAACCTTCGCAGAAACGTAAAAGACGTCGTGTTGGTAAGAATTCTTACCACAATTCTTTTTAGCGGTAAAGGATCGGGCCCTTAGCTAAACAATTTGCAAGATTTCAATAAAAAAAATTAGATTCAAAGAAAAAATTTTAGTAAATAATACTAAAAATCAAAAAATTGTAAATTTTTCTTTTATCTTATGTAGCCCAAATTTTTGAAATTTGAATTATTTTAGTTTGTTAGAACTGAGTTTCCGCCATTGTACTTTTTAATCCATATTTAATAAAAATTTTCACCTTTTCTGAAAAATACCACATATTGAGCGGTATATTTCGCTGTTGTTAAGAATTTTTACCACAATTTTACGGAAAACTGTTGGTCAGAAAATTCTGAAACTTTTTGAAAATCATGTTTGACCCAAAAGTAACGTCCACACAAATTTTCATGAAAAAATTTTAATGCGTGTAAGAGCAGCGAAAAATTGGCTAAGGCCTTTATTCTGTTAGATTTGCGACACGACACTCGGCTGGAATTGCCATGAGTTTACTCAGTTTATTTATCAATATATGGACAATAATCATCCGTAGTGCGATTGTCCTGTCGTTTTCGACAAGAGTCGTTTTACGTGTGTTTGTTTGCAAAAAAGTATTAACATGTAAAACGACTTGTTGAAAACTACAGGACAATCGCAATACGGGTGAACATTACAAAAACATAATAGCGAAAACACAATGGCGCGTCAACGCGTTCGTAAGCTTTGACATTTTAGCGCACCAAGAACGCTTTGACAATTGAACGGTTTGAAGCGTCAGTGCTAAAACCTAATAACGCTTCGTAAGAACTACACGCTTCACTATTTTTGTTTCAAATAAAATGGAAATAAAGAGTTTATGTGAATTAAAAAGCATTTGGAAGACATAGAATTTGTTGCAGGAGTAGCACACAAAGCACATGAATTAAAAACATCAATTGATGATGGTGAACTCAAGAAATAAGTATTGAAGAGATGCGGACAACTTCTTCATAAAATAAGTGATTTAAATAAAAGCCACGATGATCCTTAGCATCTTTTAAAGTCACTAGAATAATCGGCGAATATATTTGAATTAATTTTACTTTATTTTTTGTCTTGTTATTCCGCATTTTCACACAATTTCGATTTTAGATTGCATAAATATTAATTATTTTTCTCTTTTTTAATTAATCGTTCCATAAATGTATCATTTGCCCCACCATTTTCCAAAAATCGCTCACAATACGCAATTTTCATTCAAATTTCAAAGCGCCAACGCGTCTGAAAGTAGAAAGTAGGTCTACTCCAAGCGTCAGGGCGCTTCGAAGCGTCAAGGCGAAGCGCCATTATAAATCGTTCCATAGTAAGCCACGGATTTTACTTTTGAAGCGTCGAAATGTCAAAGCTTACGCACGCCTTGACGCGTCATTGTGTTTTCGCTATAACGTTTGAATGAAGGAAATTCGTCTTAAAAAGGATTAATGCCAATTGCGACGGAATTTGCGATTCACCGCAAGTTCCGATTCGCCGAAGCGGCATGTTGTGTCAAGTGACAAATCTATCAGAATCGGAGTGTAAGGGATTAATTAATACATGTTAATTAGATATTAATGCTTTATTGATTCAAAATACGTATACAATTGTGATACAAATTGCCTTAATTCTAGAACACTGATGCATTTCCTCTATATTAGTTTGAGTATTTGATAAGTAATTTTAAAAACACCCCCAACATGCTTAGGGCAACAAATTTAGCACAAAAAAAATACGTCCACTTTTTATCCAAAATCTTCACGAAAATATAAGAAAAATTACAATTTTAAATCTCATTTGTAGGAGGAATTGATTTTTCATGTATGGAAAAAATTTGTAAAATCTCTTGTCTTTATAATTTTTTCGATAAGATTAACCGTTTTCGAGAAAAGTGAAAAAAAACTGTTTCATTTGTATGGGGCGGAAAGAGTGATCCGATTTTTCCCGTTGAAGAGATTAGCCTTTGTATTTATGAGAAACGCAACTTTAGAATAGTTTAAGTTTCTAGCTCAATCCTTTCGATGCGTTACATGATATACTAAATCTAATTCACTCCAATGTGGTTCTTATAAAAAGATTAAAAAGTTTGTAGAAATATGAACAATTTAGCTTCTTTTGTAAAAGTTGTTAAATATTTACTTTGCGGGTTTAACGAAATTTTTAGCAACTGCCAAATAGAGCTAGTGGGCGCTTTTCAAGCAAAACTCGATTTAGTGACCGCTATAAGAAACTTTACTTAATACATTTTTTAAAGTATTTCAAAAAATTGCTATGATTTGTAAATCGAAATCATTCTCTAAAAATCAAAAAAAAAAATTATTGACTATTTTCACTCAAAAAACGTAATTTTTATTTTATTTTATTATTTATTTATGGATTAATTTATAGTTAGGTAACAGAGATCTAATCTCGTTTCAAAATGTATACAATAATATTTACTACAAGATAACCAACACCAAATACTGTAATAACATATTTTAAGTTGATTTGGGATTCGTGTTTTAATTCAACCAATCCACATTTGTAAGTTTCATTTCTACAGACCGAGAGACAGCCATCCTGCAATTTTTCGATATGGGTAAGGTTTATGAAATCATTTATCCGGCTTGAAGTGTTATACAATGATTGGAAACCATCTTCCCATTTATTCAATGAAAGATCTTCGAGTGATAAAATGAAAGCACCCTCGGAATGTCTAGTTGTGGAAAGATTTTTACATCCCCAAACAACAATTAATTGAGGCTCCATAAAAAGTACATGAGATTCCATTTCTTCTTCGGGAAGTTGTGTGCGATTCCAAGTTTTTATATCTAAAAAATAATTTCTACACCATGTCTCGGTGCGAAAAATATTAACCTGTTCGTTACAATTTAAATCGATTGTGTCAAACATTGGTTGCATAAAAAAATTTAAACACTGAAACAGTTTAGTATCACCATTGTTTACTCCATGAAATTTAAAGATGGTTCGAATGTTTTCCTCCATTGGCAAATAGTAGGACAAGCGGAAATTATTTAACCCCTGAGAAGGCCTTTCTGTGGGCGATCTAACTTTTGGACACACTCCATTAAAAATTTTGGATTCATTCGCCGGAAAATTACTTATGAAAAATATTAAAAAACATTGAATTTTGATATTCATATTTAGAATAACTTCTTGTAACTAAATCTATTAGAAATAAAAGCTATACGATTTTATAACATTTAAAAGCCATAATTCAAGGATAATCTCATTGTATTATGGCACATTAGCTTTCTATTAATTCTGTACATTAATTTGATTACAATTCTTATGTATTTCGACACTTGCTGCTCAAAAATCTATTATGAAAATTGTGTAATTCCATTTTTTTACTCTATATGAGAATCATAAATATAGTAGAGAATTAATTGTCGGACACAAAAATGAACTACACCAGCTTGTTTGGTTAAAAAAATATCTTTTGTGAACACCATAACGGTACACTAAGGGAGAATTGTTGTTCGATTCAACGAAAAAGGGAATTGCAAAAAACTGTTTCATTTGTATGTGGAAGGGGGGATTTATAGTCGGATTTTCACAGACCACGAATTTCAACTTGCTATTTACGAGGACAACTATACAAAATTTCAAGTCTCTAGCTCCATTCTTGCGAAAGTTATGGTGTGTTTGGTCGGAAAGACAGACGGATGAACATGCGGAAAGCAAAATTTTTTTCATATCAAACACCCAGGTGTAGTTGATTTTTGTGTCCGACAATTGGTTCGATGCGCCACAATACCGTTTATATATGATTATCATATAGAGTATAAAAACATAACAAAATCTGGCAATTATTGAAAACCCGTATGGTGATTTAAGTGAACGGCGAACAACAGTTGTATCAAAATTCCACTTTGAAGTCAAACTTTCCAAAAAGATTTTTTAAAATTTATTCCAATCCGATTTTGATGTATGGAAGTTTTATGTAGAATCATATCCTAAATATCTTTTGTTCTTGCACTTTTTTGATAAGATGCACCGTTTTTGAGATATTCGCAAAAAACGTTTTTGTTCGTATGGGGGGTGCTCCCCCCCCCCCCCCCCCCCCCCCCCTCTAATGGGCCATTTTTGCCCATGAATGAACTTAGCCTCGCATTTTATGAAAAACGGATCTGCGCAAAATTTCAAGTCTGTAGCTTAATCCGTGCGCCCGCAATCCGCGCCACAGGCGGACAGACCGACAGACGGACAGACCGACAGACGGACAGACCGACAGAAGGACAGACCGACAGACGCCCAGACGGTCGGACATGCAAAAATCAATTATTTTTATCATTCTAAACACACTAGTGTAATTAATTTTTTTGTGTGATGACGGGATCTTGGCGTTACAAACGGTAAGGCAAAGTTAGTATACCCTTTTTTTCACCATACGGGTATAAAAAACTCAACTTTAACAGAGACAATTGTAATAGCAAATTCCATTTTCCAAAAAATAATGAAAAAAAAAACATTATCTTCCAGCAAGTTGTTAAATTCATATTAATTTAATAGTAAGAGGCCCTTGACGAATTCTTATATCAAAGATTCTTATGTAAGATGGGGTGACTTTGGCCCCGCTAAAAAAAATTTCGTAATTTGCAATTCATGTTGTGTCCAGTGACAAATCTATCAGAATCGGGGTGTAAGGGATTAATTAATACATGTTAATTAGACATTAATGCTTTATTGATTCAAAATACGTATACAATTGTGATACAAATTGTCTTAATTCTAGAACACTGTTGCATTTCCTCTATATTAATTTGAGTACTTGATAAGTAATTTTAAAAACACCCCCAACATACTTAGGGCAACAAATTTAGCACAGAAAAAAATGCGTGTACTTTTTGAAACGCAATAAAAAGCTTACTCCAATAAAACCAGGTTACTAGTTCATCCAACATCTCCACGAAAATATAAGAAAAACTACAATTGCCATGGTTAGGCTAATTTCTTGATGGTTAAATACTCTATATGAAGACTGACAATCTTTTTATTTAAAAAATCTCATTTGTTGGGGGAGGAGGGGGACGGGGGGGGGGGGGGGGGGGGGGGGGGTTGGGGGGGAGGTATGGTCAAATTGAATTTTCATGAATGGAAAAGTTTTGTAAAATCTTACTCTAAACACATGATGTCTTTAAAATTTTTTCAATAAGATTAACCGTTTTCGAGAAAAGTGACAAAAACTGTTTCATTTGTATGGGGAGAAAGGAGTGATCCGATTTTCCCTATTTGTTAGAAACGAAACTCTAGAAAATGTTACGTTACCTTTCGAAAGTTATGATGTTCACGGACAGACGGACGGACGGGAATAAAAATCTTTTGTCATATCAAACACCTTGGTGTAGTTGATTTTTGTGTCCGACAATTGGTTCGATGCTCCACAATACCGTTTATTTTTCTCATATAGAGTATAAAAAGATTAAAAAGTTTGTACAAATATGAACAATTTAACTTCTTTTGTAAAAGTGGTTAAATATTTACTTTGCGGGTTTCACGAAATTTTTAGCAACGGCCAAATAGAGCTAAAGGGCGATTTCCAAGCAAAACTTGATTTAATGATCGCTAAAAGTTGCGTGAAACGCGCCATAAGAAACTTTACTCGATATATTTTTTTAAAGAATTTCAAAAAATTTCTTAGAGTTGTAAATCGAAATCATCCTCTAAAAATTGAAAAAAAAGTGTATTTTCACTCAGAAAACGAATTTTTTTATTTTATTTTCTTATTGATTTATGGATTAATTTATAGTTAGGCAACAGAGATCTAATCTCTATTCAAAATGTATACAATAATATTTACTACAAGATAACCAACACCAAATACTGTAATAACATATTTCAAGTTTTGGAATTCGTGTTTTAATTCAATCAGTCCACACTTGTAAGTTTCACTTCTGCAGACCGAGAGACAGCCTTCTCGCAATTTTTCAATATGGGTAAGGTTTATGAAATCATTTATCCGGCTTGAAGTGTTATACAATGATTGGAAACCCTCTTCCCATTTATTCAATGAAAGATCTTCGAGTGATAAAATGAAAGCACCCTCGGAATGTTTAGTTGTGGAAAGATTTTTACATCCCCAAACAACAATTAATTGAGGCTCCATAAAAAGTACATGAGATTCCATTTCTTCTTCGGGAAGTTGTGTGCGATTCCAAGTTTTTATATCTAAAAAATAATTTCTACACCATATCTCGGGGCGAAAATTAATAACCTGTTCGTTACAATTTAAATCGATTGTGTCATACATTGGTTGCATAAAAAAATTTAAACACTGAAACAGTTTGGTATCACCATTGTTTACTCCATGAAATTTAAAGATGGTTCGAATGTTTTCCTCCATTGGCAAATAGTAGGACAAGCGGAAATCCATGAGCCCATGAGAAGGCCTTTCTGTGGGCGGTCTAATTTTTGGACACACTCCATCAAAAATTTTGGATTCATTCGTCGGGAAATTACTTATCAAAAATATTAAAAAATATTGAATTTTGATATTCATATTTAGAATAACTTCTTGTAACTAAATCTATTATAAATAAAAGCTATACGATTTTATAACATTTAAAAGCCATAATTGATGTCATCTTCAAGGATAATCTTATTCCCTTATGGCACATTAGCTTTCTATTAATTCTGTATTTTAATTTGATTACAATTCTTATGTATTTCGACACTTGCTGTTCAGAAATCTATTATGAAAATTATGTAATTCCATTTCGGAAAATTAAATTTTTGACTCTATATGAGAATCATGAATATAGTAGTATATTAGATTTACTATACCGTTTGTAACGCGTCAAAACAATTGTCGGATACAGAAATGAACTACACCAAGATGTTTGGGCTGACAAAAGATTTTCATTTTCATTGTTTTTATGCACGCAGAATTTCAAAGATGGCGATTTAAATTATGTAATTCCATTTCGGAAAATCGAAAACGGTGCAACGTACATATAGAAAAATTTATAAAGGTAAAATGTGTTTAGAATATGATTTAACATAATTTATCTATGCACCAAATCCAATCAGACTACTCCTTCCCCCCTCACCCATACAAATGGATTGTTTTCATTTAAAAAAATGTCTGCCTTCATATAGAGTATTTGACAATTTTTTTGATGATTGTTTTCATCAAGTTTTTATCTTGCCCGCTGGTAATTGTAACTTTTCTTATGCTACATTTACACGAATGACAAATTTGTCATTTTTTTCTTGTCATTATGTTAATTCCCGTGTAAATGGCAAAATTTTTGTAATTTTTTCTGTCAGAAAATGTCAATCTCTCATAAAAGAATGAACTTGTCCATTCTTTTATGCCAGATTGTTATTCGTGCAAACGCAATATTAGTTATGACAACTTTAGTATTCAACTTTTGTCATAACTAATATTGCGTTTGCACTAATAACAATCTGGCATAAAAGAATGGACAAGTTCATTCTTTTATGAGAGATTGACATTTTCTGACAGAAAAAATTACAAAAATTATGCCATTTACACGGGAATTAACATAATGACAAGAAAAAAATGACAAATTTGTCATTCGTGTAAATGTAGCATTATGTTTAGACATTTCTTCTACTAATTTTGATGACGCATTTTCCGTTTTGGTAAAATACAATTAATCTCCTTTCAAAATAAATCCAATAACATTAACTAACAGAAAAACAACACCAAATACTGTAATGAAATATTTTAGAATGTGCGATTCTTTCTGTATTTCAATTAATCCACATTTGAATTCCTGATTCTTACAGATTGCAATACAGCCATTTACCATCTTCTCAAGGTGTGTAATATTAATAAAATCTGTTTTTCGACTCGATGTATTCCACAATGATTGAAAAGCTTCATCCCATATATTTTGGGAAAAATTTCCTTGCGATAGAATAAAAGCCCCCTCTGAATGCTGAATAGTGGAAATGTTTTTGCATTCCCAAAACACAATCAAATTTAAATCCATGAAAAGTGCATGAGTTTCCATTTTTTCATCACGTAGTATTTTATTGTCTCCAGTTATCGGGTCAATAAAATAATTTTTCCACAAAATATACGGTTTTAAAATCTCAATCTGTTCGTTACAATATATGTCCATAGTTTCACTTTGAGGTCTCATTGAAAAGCTTATACACTGAAATAGTCTAGTATCCCCATTTTTTACACCATAAAATTTTAAAATGGTACGAATGTCCTCGTCATATACTCTATATGATTATAAACGAATTTTTTTTTCAAAGAATCCATTTGTATACGGTGGGTGAGGAGAAAAGGACTGGTCCAATTGGATTTTGATGTATGGAATGGTTATTGAAAAACATATTCTAAACACATTTCATCTTAATAAAATTTTCGATACGACGCACAGTTTTCGAGAAATCAGGAAAAAAGTGTTCCATTTGTATGGGAGGGGGGGGGGGGGGGGGGGAGCAGTGGTCTGATTGCATTTTGATGTATGGATGAATTATGTGAAATCATATTCTAAACACATTTTATCTTTATAAATTTTTCAACATGACTCACCGTTTTCGAAAAAATTGCAAAAAACTATTTCATTTGTATGGATGAGAAGGGATGGAATGGTCCAATTTTACCCCATCAAGAAATTAGCCTAACCATTTACGAGAAATGTTACTATACAAAATTTCAAGTGTCTAGCTCGATACTTTCGATAGTTATGGTGTTCACGGACAGTCGGACAGCCATACAGACGGATATTACTGTTTTTGGCTACACCTTCACCTCATCACACATTTTTCCACAAGTGTTTGTATGAAATTTCATACCTTCTTCATAATACTTTTGAAAAAAAATGATGTAAAAAAACAAAAGTTCAGAAAACTTAAAAATATAGGAGTTTGAGTTAAAAAACAAACACAACTGAACTGATGTTCATGAAAATGTTCTTCGAATACTTTTTAACTTTACTAATTTATTTCGTACCCATTGCAAAATAAACAATGTCAAAGAAAAGCTACGGTGGCCCTTATTTTACTTGTCCAGAAAATTTTCAAACTAGATGAAATTTTCTTATTTTGGATCTCGATTAGACATAAATTGCGATTGTTTTATGGCCTGCCATTAAAATGACACTTGCAGACATATGTTTGTCGAGCTATTTCGCCCAAGACATCTGTAACGTTTATAATTATTCACTTAACATTAACACAGTAAAATATACATTACACAAAATAATTGTTTTTTTAATTAAGTCGTTTTGATTTTCTATTGTTGTCAAATAATTTTAAATTTAATTTTAGTCTTCAATATTTTTTCAGCCAATAAACTTCTTATTAAAAATATAAAAAAATAAATATTAAAATATAAAATAATTCAAGAACAACATCAAAAAAAAAATCTAACAAAGGCTCTCCACTGGAAATTTCAAGGGCGGGCTATGAATAAAATCGCAAATTTTATCTAATCCAGACGATATTTCAAGCTTAAATGCACTGTCCGACTAAAATATGGAGAATAATATCAGTTCAAATTAAAGTTTTTAGAAAACAAAAATTTCAAACCGTTTAAAAAATGTAAACCGTGTAAACGGGTTCTTTTTTTAAAAAAAAAACTGTCTTTTGTCGAAATTGTGCAAAAAAAACGTGCTAACTGGGACTGTACTTTGTAACTAATTGTTTTTCAAAAAATATGTAACCAAATTTACTAAAAGAAAAACTATACCAAGTATTGTGACGAGATATAAAAAAATCTCAGGGTATCGTTTCCTCGTTTCGACTCCCACATTTGCACATTTAAAATCTTTATTTTTGCAAGTTGGTAGGCAGCCCTTCTGTAGCGTAGTTAAGTTTATAAAATCCTCTATCCGACTCCAAGTATTCCGAAATGATTGAATAGCTTTCTCCCATTTATTCATCGTAGGATTCTCGACTGACAGAATAAAAGCACCCTCTGAATGCTCTGAATGTCACGAAAAGTGACGCGTCTAAAATAATCGACCTGTTAATTTTCTTTCCAAAAATGTGTCCAACCTAAACTGTAATTCACTTACATTCGGGATGTGTGTAAAACTACCATGAGATAAAACACGCTTTAACTTTTTTTAGAAAAATAGTTTTGATATATTTTCATATTTTTAAATACATTTCTACATAATTAAAATAATCCATGCAACATAAAATATATATTTATTAGATACAATATCTTAATTATAATACACAAATGTAATCATTTTAAAAATAATTTTTTTTAGTAATTATTATCACATAAGAGAAAATTTATTTACTAATTTTGCTATATTTGACGTTATGGGGCTGTCCAAAAGTGTTGTTTTGTGTAGTTAAGAGGGATATGGGAAAGGTTCGAGTGGGAGGAAATATGACAATATGGAGTTAAAAAAAAATAATGGAGTGAGGTGGTTTTTGACAGCCCCTTTCCTTTTAACTGCATTGAATGTTTCTCAATGTTTCTCACCCTTGTTCCCTGATTAGTACAATAAAATTAAACAAGAACGGATTAAAAACAAAAATAAAATTCGATTTTATGTTGAAAATGTGTTGATGTAATGTTGAACAAATTCAGAGCACTGTTCATCTGTAAAAAAAACGTATTAATTTTTAGAACTTACTGCACAACCGTTTTAAAAAAAAACTTTTAAGTGGGGATGCGCACTGCGATAGCCAGCATGTCGAATTATGAGACGCAATTTGGATTTTTTTTTAAAAGCGTTGAAATCAGTGCGTCAGCGCACATCAAAGCAAATTTAAGTAGAAGCTGACTTTGAAAACTTAAATTGCAAATTCGAGCCATTCTCCATGCTTGCCATCGCAGTGCACGCCTGTGCTCAGTTACTTACTTTTAAGGAAATCTGGTGATCCTCTCAATCGCAGATTTCTATGTGTAAAGTGCATGTAAACCGCGTAAAAACAAAGCCTATCATCGGTCTTCAAAGCGGCTTCAAGGTACTTGCGTGCTGAGAGCTTTTCGGAATTTGCTAATGTTTTGGCAAGGCGTAAGGCATCGATAACTTTTCCCTGTCCCAGTAGAACTTCCAGAATTATCTGAAAAAGCAATTTTGGTATTAAGGAATTTTAATACATATTTTTTAAATGCTAGTGGAATTAAGATTTTCCAGGAATCCAAAAATTAAGATTTTCCAAAACTTACCTCGTTGGCATTTAGTTTTTTCAGGATATCCATTGCCATTTGACTGATTGAGGGATGAATTTTTGAATGTGATAAGAGAAAACACGCCATCGGCTTTGATTCAAGGATCAACGAGTAATCAACGATCTTTTGCAACGTGTCGAAATGCCTATTGCGAATTAATTCTGAACAAGTTAACTTACTTAACTCCTCTTTAGCTGTGATATTGTGTTT
Source organism: Chrysopilus asiliformis (assembly GCA_964034945.1). Classification (NCBI taxonomy): domain Eukaryota; kingdom Metazoa; phylum Arthropoda; class Insecta; order Diptera; family Rhagionidae; genus Chrysopilus; species Chrysopilus asiliformis. The sequence goes on along the minus strand of OZ035962.1, from coordinate 5,210,051 downwards.
TGCTAGTGTTTGCAAATAGAGCAGTAAAATCTGAAATAAAAAACGAGTAGATTTTTGGGGCTATCTAAAAAACCCTACATATTAGAGAGGGTCTACGATACTAAACGTCATACAAAAATCGATAAAAAAGAGTGTCCAAAAACTCTAAAATTAGCGTCACGTATTTTATAGACAACGTATTCTTAACTTTGCGAGTACAGTAGAATCCCGATAATTCGTATATCCCGCTAATTCGTATGAATTTGCTGGTCCCTTGAAATACGAATTATCGGGATTCTACTGTATTTGAATTAACTTTTCAATAAAAATTCGAGACGAAAATCGTATTTCGTTAGAAGCTGAATTTCTCCTCGAAGCAATTAACTTTTTTTACACCAGAATTAACAGACTTACGCATCCCGTTCGTCTCTTTCGTGTTCAACTTACCGTTTCCGCATGTGGTTTTTCAGCCAAAGCGTTAAATACATTTGTTAGCATATCTTCTTGATCGATAACAACTTTCGGTGGTTCCGGGGATTTTGGTAATACTTTAACGGACGAAGGTTGAGCGGTTTGGGTTTGCAGCTCCAGATGAATCCAATTTCTGTAATTTTAAAATATTTTCAAGGAAAAATATTATCTAAAAAATTTACTCAAAACATTAGTGGCGTAGCAAGGGTTGGTAGTGCTAAAGGCGATCATAAAAAATTTGACGACATTTTTGTTATTTTTCACAATAGTTTTAGGGGCAGTCCATTAAATTTGTCACACTTTTAGGGGGTGGGGACGTTTGCAGTTGTGTGACAATAGTTCTAAACTCTATACAAAAATGGGCAAAAAAGTTGACAAGATAGAGGGGAGAGTGGGAAGGAAGGGGAGAGAGAAGGAAGGGGGAGAGGGAAGGAAAGGGGGAAGGAAGGAGCAGGAAGAGAAGGAAGGGGGAGCAGGAAGGGAAGGGAATGGAGGGACGGTAGAAGGGGTTGATCCGAAAATACTAAAATTATCCCGACGTATTTTATAGACATCCCTTTTTGCGTAATTTTTTCGAAAGGATCGAAATCTACTACCCTGAGTGTGAACCGTCCGCCTGCCCCAACCGCCCTACGCCACTGTATAACTTACTCATAAACCGCATTCAATCTATTGAAGACATTCTCAATGACTGGCAACAGGGTTCCATTGTATTGCTCATGAATTAATTGATATAAAACTTTCAATAAAATTGATTTTCCGTTTGTTCGCTGCAAAAGGAATTCAACCAAACGAACACGATCGGTAATTAACATACATAGCGGTTCAATAATAAGCGACAGGTACCACATGCAACCCAATTTCGCATCTATCACGATATTCGGTTGGAATAAAACCCAGTGTGTTGAATCTAAAATAAAAAAACAATTATTTGAAAAAAATGGCAAAATTTCTTCTTTTTTTAAAAAAAAAAAGTTTGTTTCTACTCACACAGCTCACAATTCATTGATTGTCCATCGAGGGAGATACTCGGCAATTTCAGTGCAAACGGTTTCATCGTCTTCCCGGGCGTCACCGGCGCATGGTAGATGAGGCCCGTTGGATCTGTCTCTCCACTCAATGCTATATCGAAGAGCATTGAAGTTGCCGATGCCTGATGATGGACTATTACTAAATTATCGACGATGTTCATGGCGAAGCGTCCGCTGTGACCCAGTCGGAGAACGTGAGATTTTTGTGGCGCCAATCCGGGCCCATTGAGCAGATATATGACAACTTCTACTAAACGGTTTTGTGTTTGGCGGAGAATTAATATTGCTAGAGTGCTGTATAAGATTCCTAACGTGACATCTCGTTCTGGTACTTCTCTGCCATTCTCAACTGCAACCAGAAGTATGAAAAAAAAAATTTACGAAGAGTGAAATTATTAAAAATAAATTTTTTTAACAAAATAATATTTGACGTGGACAGCACATGATTTTTATATACAAAACCACGTCCTGTACAATTTAGACTATAACCCGAAGGGATCTCCTAATAATTGGTTGTTCATTACAAAAAAAAACATTCAATACAAATGTGATATCTCGATAACGGCAAAAGACGTCGATTTACGATAAAAGGCAAAAATGTGATGATTTAATTCATCCGTTAATAGTATTTTTTTAAACCATTATTTTGCAAGCAATTTGCAAAAATCCGATTTTTCATCTTTTTATGAAAATATATAGATAACGGTAAGATATAGCGGATAATCGTAGAAGGAAAAATTTTGGGATATGGTATTCTATTTGCCAATGTATGAAGGCCACCGAAATACCGATAGTTTTCGAGATAATCACACAAAATTGCTTTTTCAAAATAATAATGGTTTGTGATATGGTGTTTTAGTATGAGACAAATCTAAATCGGTTTAGATCTAAATCTAAATTTTATAGTCGTCAACTTTTGTCACGCTAGACTATTGAAAAACGCGTATTCTCGAATAAAATCACGAGAAACAAAATTGCCATTTTCCCTACCGGTTAACGAAATTCCACCAAAAGCTGATATGATCGTACAAGCCTGCAAACATCTTTGTAAAATTTTAAGTCTCTAACTCAAATTGTTTATGAGAAATCTTAAACACATGAAGGATTCACAGATTGAATTAAAGATTGCGATTTTTTCAATGCCTTGCCATTCTCGGAATAAAGTATAAGACGTCAACAACGGCTAACATAAGTATTTCATTAGATAAAACTTTCACTTACGTTCCAATTTAGGCAATTTAGTGATAACTTTCTGTTTTAGAATGATTGGATTCAAAACAGTGCCATTATTTGTCGCTAAAACTGCTAAATTTCCATCTGGACACCATGAAAACCATTTCACCGTCATAGTGGCTGACTTGACCGATTTTATTTGCTTCTTCTCCATGTTTATAAAGAAGATCTCGACGCCCCCATTTGATATTAGAGCTACTTCTTTATAGTGTACCCAAACGAAACCAAAAATGAACGACCCCTTCGAATTGTGCACCAGAATATCATTCATGTTCGGCTGATTGTCCTGATTGAAACCAATGAATTCTACGGAAGTGTCTGTACGCTGAACGGCCAACAATCGATTATCCGCAGAGAATTTAATTGAACGAATTGTGCCTTTGTCGTCCATACAAAATGATATCACATTGTCCTGTGTTGGCCCCTTAACCACAATCCCTGTTGCACCGCCAGATCGAACAGCGAAAATCTAAAATAATTCGGATATTAGTTGTTCATTTTTCTTTACCTGTTTTATTTACCTGTTTGTTAGAATCATCGAAGAAAACATTCGTTAGCTGGCTTACACAATCGAATCGTATTGGATTTTTGCATAATTCCAAATAATGATGCGAGTTTTCCATAGTTCACACAATAATATTACTTTTTATGTTTATTTTTTTATAGTAAAAATACTGAATTCTAATTTCACTTGATTCTTATCAACTAAACAAATTTCTAACAATATTTATTATTCATTATTTATTTGTGGATTGCTGAATAGATCCTGAATTATGATTGTTTGGCTTACAAATTATAGCGTTTAGAATTTCTATTGCTTTTCTCATAAATTTGCTTAATATAAAATAAAGTTTGCCACAATTTTAACACAAGCAAAATAATTTTTACGAGAATGAATGATTTATCAGCTGTTCTTAGCTAAAATGGGTGGGGGCAAACAAGCCACTGGATAATGAGGTTTTACACAAAAAAATATCATTTCTTTGTAAATAAAGACGTTTATACGTCGAGAATTGCAACAAGTAAATTGCCGATAAGAATAAATGAAAGGAAGTGTTTTTTTTCCAAGATTTTAAGCTTAGGTTTGGAGTTTTGAGTTTTTTAAAATCTCTCTCTGATATTATGTCCTGACTTCTACCACCTATGAAGCGATTGGTGTGTACGAAACGGTTTCATTTGCTAATCTATTACTTTTCTTTCATCAAATTTTCAAGCATGCTAATTCTTTTACTATAGTTTCCTGTTGATATCTCGTCGCTTGTTTAAATTGAAAAAATAATATAGCTACCACAGATTCATCACGTGATTTCTTTCAAAGTTGAGTCCTTTTTTAATTGATTTTTTTATCTTTTTCTTAAAAACTCAACCGAAATTTCAAACGATTGCCAAGGCAATGTTCGAAATGGTCTTCAATTATTTATTATGCAGGTTTTAGCATCACTGTAATTTTTTGGTTAAAATTGACGAATTTTACCCCAATTAATACCTTTTTCTGCTCCAAAAACTTTATTAGAACTCCTTTTTGGGTAGAAGTCAAATTTCCAAAAATTCGCTGAATAAAGTCGATTCTAAACGGCTCCTTCATTTAGTTTCTTGGGATAGGATTCTGGACACAATATCAGAAACCATTTCACCAACCCATTGAACTCACCCAACTGTCAATTCTTTGTTTATATGCCGCATTGCTCCGCGGAAATTCTGTTAAATTCATTAATTTCTAATAAAACGGTTTTATTTCCGAGTGTTTTGTGCATTAATTACAGGCCCTAAAAGTTGGGCTATTAAAATACATAAAAATAATGTTGATGAAGTGAGCTTGAAATGAGCTAAGATGAAAAAAGAAAAAATTGTGGAACGGCCCTTCAAATTATAAGTATCCAAATTTTAAACATTATTTTCACAGAAAATACTACATTTTGTCCAATTATATGACATTTTAATTAATAAACATCATCCCCCTTTACAGCCCATCAAATTTTGAGCTTAACGGGCATTAGTTTCGAACGACGCAGCATTATCGTAAATATTTTTGTTTTTACCAAACAATTTTGAAGATAATTTGGGTACTAATCAATTTTTTAGGGCTTCGTTGAGTTGACTATCGTCCCGACACGAGACAGTTTGAGGTTGATTCGCTTAAATGGCAAACAATGTCGAGTTTATCGGGTAATGTTGAACGACGTCTGCGAGGCCACTTTTCAATACTTTGATCCGTTTCTTGATGTCTGCCAGACTGATCCAAAGACGTAGGGATTTTTAAATTCATTCTTTCATGTTTTCTTCATGGATTAAATAGTAAAATTTCCACTTCTAGTCGCTCCCTCGAGACATTTTCCAAGTTGCATTTGAGCGCAGCGCAAAAAACCGAAGCAGACAGCAATGCTGGGGAGCTGGTGATACAAATCCCACAGGAGGGATACCATTTAGTAGGGGAGGGGCGTGGACTTCGTATTGGCATTGAGTTTTCGCTAGAAACTCCCGAAGGTGGCGTGCATTTCGTGATTCCACCGGAAGCTGAAGGTCAGCCCCAACCGAATCCTGCTCACATGTTCACTTATGGCCATGAGAATTCCTCCCGTTTGTGGTTCCCATGTGTTGACAGCTACGCGGAGCCTTGCACCTGGAAATTGGAGTTCACTGTCGACAAGCATTTGACGGCGGTTTCGTGCGGCGAATTGGCTGAGGTGGTTATGACGCCTGATCTCAGACGAAAGACGTTCCATTATGTTGTTTCGACTCCGGTGTGTGCCCCAAATATTGCTCTGGCTGTGGGACCCTTCGAGATCTATGTTGATCCACACATGCATGAAGTTACGCACTTTTGTCTGCCACAACTGATGCCTTTACTGAAAAATTCCGTTCGGTACATGCACGAAGCGTTTGAATTCTACGAGGAAACGTTGTCCACCCGATATCCGTTCTCCTGCTACAAGCAGGTGTTTGTAGATGAATGTGACACTGATATCACTGCATATTCCTCGATGAGCATCGTTTCTACGCATCTTCTGCACTCAATCGCAATCATTGATCAGACCTACGTTACCAGAAAGCTGATGTCTCGAGCAATTGCGGAGCAGTTCTTTGGATGCTTCATCACAATGCAAAACTGGTCGGATACGTGGCTAGCGAGAGGAATTGCGGAGTACTTGTGCGGTCTGTATTCGAAAAAGTGCTTTGGCAACAATGAATACCGTGAGTGGGTCTACTCAGAGCTTGAGAAGGTCGTCAAATACGAGGAACAGTACGGAGGCATCATTCTGGACTGCAGTCAGCCACCAGCTCCTCTGCCAGTGTCCACAAATTCACCGGCGACGGTAGCCAAGCAACAGCCCGAGATTCAACACTACTTTCCGATTCGCAGCCTCCACACGATGTCCCCGAAATACATCGAAGCGATGCGAAGAAAAGCGCATCTGGTTATGCGCATGTTGGAGCATCGGATTGGCCAGGAACTTCTCCTGCAGGTCTTCAATAAGCAACTCGCTTTGGCTACAAACGCAGCGACCACAAAAATTGGCAGTGGACTGTGGCATCATTTGCTAATTTCCACGAATGTTTTTACGAAAGCGATTTTCACAGTCACTGGCAAGGATATGTCCGTTTTTATGGATCAATGGGTGAGAACTGGAGGCCATGCCAAGTTCTCCTTGACGTCTGTGTTTAACAGGAAGAGAAATACATTTGAATTGGAGATCCGGCAGGATGCTGTGAATCAGAGGGGCGTTCGCAAGTACAATGGACCGCTATTGGTGCAATTACAGGAGTTGGATGGGGCTTTCAAGCACACTTTGCAAATAGAAAACACAATTGTGAAGGCGGATATCACGTGCCACTCGAAAAGTCGAAGGAATAAAAAGAAAAAGATTCCGCTGTGCACTGGAGAGGAAGTTGATATGGATTTATCGCCAATGGAGTGAGATTTGATGTTTTTTCGTACTAAAATTTAATTAAAATAAAAAAATAACTTTCCAGTGATTCACCAGTTCTGTGGGTACGTCTTGATCCAGAAATGATAATCTTTCGAGATTTAAACATCGAACAGCCGGACTTTCAATGGCAGTTTCAGTTGCGTCATGAAAGGGACGTTACCGCGCAGTTGCAGGCGATCTCGGCATTGGAAAAGTATCCAACGGCAGCTACTCGGCTTGCCCTGACTGATACAATTGAGAACGAGCAGTGCTTTTACAAAGTCCGGTGTCAGGCGGCTAATTGTCTAACGAAGGTTTGTTTTAATTGTTTGGTGAATCACAATGTCTTCGAAAAATTGGAAAAAAGTTTGTTTGAATGCAAAAAAAATATCGAAATGGCAAGTTTAAGTATTTTACCGAAAAAATTCAACTTTTGGGAACACAGGCCTATCCTTCGGATCCAATTTTGGATTTTTTTACATTAGATTCGTGATGAACCACCTGAAAATCGAACCGAAAAAAACTGATTTTTTTTATCAAATAACGGGATATCTCAAAAACGGTTCGTGATATCGAGTTCCAGTAAAATACAAATCCGTAGGAAATTTTATTATCTCCAATTTTTATTCCGTAGAAGATTACCTAAAAACGCGTAGCATCCGAGAAAATCTGGAAAAAATTATTTGACATTGTTGAAAAGGCGTTTTTTTGACTGACAGTTCTTCAAATAAGAGGATGATTTTCACTTTAGTCGTTTTTCCTTCCGCAAAAGGCTTTTTGGTACTTCGACGTGATTTTTTAGTACTTCGGCGCGACTTTTTAGTACTGCGGTGTGACTTTTTAGTACTTTGGCAAAAAAAGCGTCTTTTAAAAATTGCAAAAAAAATTCTTTCACGTCGTAAATAATTATATTTCCTCAAAACGCTTTCATTATAATAGATTTGCTTTACTTTTCACCATTTTCCAGGTAGCCAATGCGATGGTGACGAGTTGGCAAGGGCCACCAGCCATGCTAAATATTTTTAGAAAATTCTTTGGATCTTTCAGTGCACCACACATCATAAAACAGAATAACTTTTCGAATTTGCAGCATTATTACCTGCAAAAAACAATTCCAGTCGCAATGGCAGGTGAGTGAGATTTCAATAGGTTTGTGGGAGATTTTTTTGAAGTGGTGTTTATAAAATTAGTCACATATTTAGGAGGGAGTGGGATATATAAAAAAATTCGACATACAAAAAAATCGAGAAACGATTTTATGAACGGGTAATGAACGGAGGTTTTAGGCTAATTTTGGGCTTTTCGGACCCCCCTTTCTTCGCCTTGTAACATTTTTAACTATTTTTTGTGTGGGTTTTTTGCAGATTCCCCCTGCCCTTAAAATTTTGGCGAATTTTATGGACAATTTAACAATAAATAAAAATCTCCAAAAAATCACTTCGAATTTGTATACAATTTTAAACTTTTTCTTCTGATTTTATTTCTTTAAAAGGTCTTCGCACGGCTCATGGCATCTGTCCACCGGAAGTTATTCGATTTCTACTGGATTTATTCAAATACAACGACAACACGAGGAATCACTATTCGGATAATTACTACAGAGCAGCATTGGTTGACGCCTTGGGCAACTCAATAACGCCAGTTATTTCTGTTGTGCAGCAGGGAGCTCCAATTACAGCTGATAATTTGTCCGCTGACGCTAAGTTAGTATAATGGGCTGTCATTAAAAAACGACACACAATTACCGTTAGAGTTTTTTCAAAACAAATTTGTGTTGAATTTTTAAAAAAATTTTTTTTGTTGATTTTAGACTTAAACCAGCATACAAACCGGGTATCAAACATCCGACAGGCTTTAAAATTATAACTTTTTTTTAAATATAAAAATATATAAACACTTCCGTCTCCTCTCTTCCCTCCAAAAAAAATTACAAGTCACTATTTTAATTTTTTCTACGTTAAATTTCCAGAGTTGTCCTCGAAGAAGTCACACGTTTTCTAAATTTAGAAAAACATCTACCATCGTACAAATACACCGTTTCCGTGTCCTGTCTTAAAGTCATTAGGAAACTGCAAAAATGCGGCCATCTGCCATCCCAGCCAAAAATTTACCGGAGCTACGCAGCCTACGGACAGTACATTGACTTAAGGATCGCCGCAATGGAGTGTTTGGTGGACTTTGTTAAAGTGGACGGCAGATGGGAGGATTTGGAGCATCTAATGGATCTTCTGGAAACCGATCCCGATCCACGAGCAAGGCATGCACTTGCAAGACTTTTGATTGAAAATCCACCCTTCGATCGGATGCAGAGGAATCGTTTGGATCGGGAGGAGCTCGTCGAACGTATATGGATAAATATGAAGTGGGAAATTTATTCTATTTTTGATTTTTTTTAAAGAAATTAATAAAAAAAATACCATTTTTCAGTGGACTTTTGTCGCATGATTCGAAATTACGATGCGATATGGTCGACCTGTACTACGCGCTCTACGGAACAAAGCGACCGCTTTGCTTATCAAATTCAGAGCTGTTGGCAATGTATAAACCTCAGAAGGTTGTCCTAGGGCCCAGCGAAACGAAATCCAGGCCGTCCAGCCCGTACACCTTCAAACCGATCCCAGCAGCCAGCAATGAGAATGCAGAGGCTTCAAACAACTCAAATAACTTCAGTTTGAAGCGGACCATCCAGGATGTGATCGAGGAGGACGAACTACAAATCAAGGACGAACCGATCGAAGAAGTCAAGCAAGAAAATATCGAGATTGAACCGCCGCTGCTGCCACCTTCACAAGAGGAGGTGCAAGAAATTCCGCAGCCCCCGGATCCGAAGAAAATTAAAACCGAATACTATTCAGATAATTCGGTTTCGTTGCCTGGAATGTTGGCTTCAGCCGGGCCTGTGGGATTCGAGCCTGGTATGTTCAAACAGGAAGAGGACAGCAAGTCAAAGTCGGATAATTCAATGAAGGTAGCAATTTTTGGGAATATCTGTTTAGAGGGAATTTTGGAATAACATTTTGTGTATTTCAGACGAAAAAGAAGAAGAAAGATAAAAAGAAGCACAAGCATAAGCATAAACACAAGCACAACAAAGACAAGGACAAAGAGAAAAAGGAGAAGGACAAAAAGGATCCAAACATTTCACGAATTCAAGTCAAAGAGGAGACACCAGAGACGCTCAGCTCAGCTGATAGTTCGAGTAATAGTAATCCAGCAACATTAGATTATTCTTTATAATTAAGCATAAAATATTATTTTTTGTGACGAAGAAAATTTTTTTTAAATTTGAAAACAGCACAGTTCAAAGTGAACTCGTATTTAAAAAAATAATAAAATGTATTTTCATTATTTGTATTAGTGTAATTATTCCTGTAGATTGGAAAAATTCGTTATTTTATTTCTTTTTAAATAAACTCACTCAATTCCAAGGGGGTGCGGTCTCTTTTTTCCAAATTACAGAGGTAAATTTTCAGTTTATTGTAACAACTACGGCTTTCTATTTTTTTTTGATACTCCAGATATGAGTTTTTTACTTATATTCACAGATTTCAGTTTTTTTGGCAATTAGTAAAAATGAATAAAATTTTTAAAGTTTTTCGCACTCGTTTTTCAGCTCGGCGGCCATTTTCACACAGCCCATTGTCCACTCTCTAGATTTTAAGCTCTCTACATCCATTTTACAGCAATGTCTTCAATCACAAAATTTTACAACACAAACTTTACTATTAATAAACATAATAATGAACTTTTGTGTATTTTTGAAAATGGACTGTTCAAATTTTTGTGTGTCGTAAGGAATTTTTCATTTCCAAGACATTTACGTGATTTCAATGTTGGTTAACTCTCAAACACTATTTCTTGGTCTTAATATTAAAAGGTTACAGTTGTTAATTTGTCATATAATCTGTGATTATATGAAAATATTTTGAAAAAAGCGCCAAAAGCATGTTAATTTTACTAAGGAAGCTAGGAGGATGCTTAAAGCACCACAAAGTTTTATGCTTCGATCAGATATGGCTAATTTCGCAGCGCTGCACGAAGTAAAACTGTTAATTTTTGCATCCGCTGCTGTTTATCTGAGAGTTTTTCTTCAGGCAGCGCAGCGATAGTATAGAGACTATAATCTAGAGATCGGATATCAGGACTTAACAGACTAGGACCTAACAGATTTTTTTTGAGATTATAACAGTCTGTAAACAATTTTTTAATTTATTAAAACAACTATTGCTTTCCAAATATTTTTTGATACTTTAGATATGATTTTTTTTCTTATATTAACCGATTTCAGTTATTTTGGCAATTATTTGTAAGAATGAATGAAATTTTTAAAGTTTTCGCGCTCGTTTTTCAGCTTAGCGGCCATTTTTACAAATCCCATTGTCCACTCTCTAGATTAAAGGCTCTGTAACCGAAAGTTGCCATATCTGATCCAGGCATTATTTAAGGTTATTATCATGTTATTTCATTGGAACCCACTTACCGGCACTTGCAAGTAACACAATTATCCTAATAGAAAACGTTCAAAGAAAGTTATCGACATAGGATTACAAGATTCTTCTGAACTGGTTCAAGAACGCATCTATTAATGGAAATCGACGATATAAGTGAGTCAGAAGAATAAAAGCAAAAATCGAAATCTAACTACTGTTGTCAAAAATTGACGCCGGGCTACAGAAATGTCCATCGTAAACTATTTGCAGACGGTGCATTTCTCAATTCATTGCCAGAATGTTTCTTAAATTTTTACAACATAACCCCTTTGCCCCTGTCAACCGCTTATTAAACCAACGGAGTCGCAGCCATTTTTCTCTCGCGAACGAAGAGTCGCGCTGAAAAACTATCGAAAAGGTGCAAATAAATCGCGTTATGTGTGCGATTCTCCGGTGAAAATAGTGAAATTGGTGTAGTGCAATTTGTGTGTGATTCAAATAATTTACCAGAATACCGTCAGCGGGGTTTTGTGCAACGAAAGGCCGAGATTTTTGTGCATTGCTCAATGGAAAAAAGTCAATCAGCTGGAGGTGGTGACAGCTCGGGCCAAACAAAAAGCTCCAAGGAAGGCAAGTCCGGAACACAAAATTTTTTCTATAATTAAGAAAAAAAAATATATGAAAATATCATCTTTGCTTGATGGCCCAAATCCAGTGAGGGGCGCTCCTGCAATTGGGGCGAATCCCTACAGTTTCCCGGCCGAATTCTGTCAACTGTGGTTTCTTCGATTTGTAAACGCGAATTCCGCAAAATTCAGCGACACGTTTCTCGCAGGAAAGTGGAAAGGGAGGGCCCCAAGTCCAATATTACTGCCCTGGCCCCCGCCAGAGTCCCCCTGTGTGTGCGGCTCACGAGATTAAAAAAAAAACTTTCGCCGATCGCCTGCTGTAAAATGCGATCCATTTACTTTGGCTTCCAAGAAAACTCGGATTTCTATCGAGGTTTTTTGGTTTCGCAACACAAGATGACGAATCTTGCAGTGCAAGAGGTTTAAAAATGCAGCCGCAGAAGGTCACAAAGTCCAGGCAGCTCCAAAATCCATTGAATGATTACCTGAGATTTGTGTAAATAAAACACAAAATTAACCTTCGTTTTTGTTTACAGCTCATCTAAGCGGCGTGTGGTATTGGGCCGGACTACTATGACAACTGCATGTTGTTTAAATGAGGATGAAAAGCAATTAAAACGGATTAGTTGAGAAATTCTTTGCCCATGAAAGTTGCCTTCTTTCTATGAAATTTTAAAGATCTTTGGTCCACATTGAGATTTCCTTTGAACTCCAATTAAGATAAAATTCTCGTGTCCGCCACGTGGAAGGATAGCAGGGACGATTCCCATTTACTTGCCCCAATTTACCTGTAATTTCAATGAGCACTTTTCACTTTCAATTTCACCGGTGTGCAATCGACGTCTTCTCTGGGGATGATTTTGAAAATCTTGAGCGGGTCTTGTATGGCCTCTTCGAGCATTTAATCTCTTTATATGTGGATTTTAAGGTGGCAGGTAGTGAGCGTGACCGCGAGGAGGGTGTAAATTAGTGTCACTGAACCCTCGGCGCCCCCATATTTCCAATCATGTGTGAATTGTTGGTGATGCCATTGGTTGTGGGTTGATTTTCCAGCCAAACCCGTAGTAAAGTTGTAACGACGAACAACAAACCCCCATTCATGACAATCTCTCGAATGTGCTTTAAATATAAATCCAACATTAGTTGCTTTTAATAGCCAGGCGTGGATGAATTTTCCCATCGATTGAATTTCGTTTTGTAATGTAAGATCGTTAATTGCTTTTGCTTGTTTGAAATTCATGCAATTTGATATCTTGGCTGACAATCGATGAGCGATTCAGGAAGAATATTCGAATATCAGTAAATGGAAAAAGTTTTTCCTAATACTTTGCAGTTTGCTGGAAATTTTGCAAACGAGAATTGAGAGAAATTTCGTTTTTTCAAGATTTTCTCGGAAACGGTGCCTCATATAGAAAAAATTATTAAGACAAAAAGTGTTTAGAATAATATTTTACAAAACATAATACATATTCCAATCGGAGTGACTGTTGAAGGGTTACAGCTTCACAAGCTTTTTTTTTATAGAAAACATGTCGAGTTGGGAAAACAAAAGGACGAACTGCTGTGGGGTTTATTTATGCTTAAAAAATATTTTATTAAGACAAACATCAACCCACAAGCTAGAAGCTAGAAGAATCTAAAAACGAACGAAACTATTTTTTTAGCATTTTGATTTTTTTTGACGTTCCGAATTAGGGCCATCTCCCGCTCCACATTAGGTAGAGCGAATTTTTCGGGGCTTTCGAATTTTTATACCCGTATGGTGAAACCAAAGGGTATATTAGATTTGCCTTACCGTTTGTAACGCCAAGATCCCGTCATCACACAAAAAAATGAATTACACCAGTGTGTTTAGAATGATAAATAATAACAAAAGCTATAATTGCCAATCTGGCAATCATTGGAGACCCGTATGGTGATATTCGTATCAAAATTCGAACAGTTGTACCAAAATTCCAGTTTGAAGTCAAACTTTCCAATAAGATTTTTTTTTAATTTATTCCAATCGGATTTTGATGTATGGGAGTTTTATGTAGAATCATATTCTAAATAACTTTTGTTCTTGCACTTTTTTGATAAGATGCACCGTTTTTGAGATATTCACAAAAACCGTTTTCATTCGTATGCGGGGTACCCCCCCCCCCCCCCCCCCCCCCCCTAATGGTCCATTTTTGTCCATGAACGAATTTAGCCTTGCATTTTACGAAAAACGGATCTGCGAAAAAGTTAAAGTCTCTAGCTCAATCCGGTCGCCCGCAATCCGCGCCACAAACGAACGGACGGACGCACGGACGGACAGACAGACAGACAGGCAGACAGACAGACAGACAGACAGACAGACAGACAGACAGACAGACGGACGGACGGACGGACGGACGGACGGACGGACGGACGGACGGACGGACGGACGGACGGACGGACGGACGGACGGACGGACAGACAGACAGACGGACGGACGGACGGACGGACAGACAGACGGACGGACATGCAAAATTCAATTTTTTTTATCATTCTAAACACACTGGTGTAATTCATTTTTTTGTGTGATGACGGGATCTTGGCGTTACAAACGGTAAGCCAAATCTAATATACCCTTTGGTTTCACCATACGGGTATAAAAAAGTTGAATTTAGCATGTCCGTCCGTCCGTCTGTGGCGCGGATTGCGGGCGCACGGATTGAGCTACAGACTTGAAATTTCGCGCAGATCGGTTTTTCGTAAAATGCAAGGCTAACACAGGGACTACATTAGCTTTTATTTCTGGTATACCAGCAAAATTGCTCACTAAAAAGCCTGTGTGGACCAATCTGTTTTACCAGTTTTTCTGGTAAGACAGCATTGGTATACCATTTTCGTAGACAGCGCTGGTATACCAGATTTTGAAAGGCAACCAAATTAAAATGGCGGAAACTAAATTTTCGAGAAAAGATATGGGAGCTTATCATTATTTTACGAGAAAAGGAATTTTGAATGGAATGCACATTCTAGATATTACAAGAAAGTCGATTTGAGAGGGCAAAGAGTGGATTAGTTCTTTTCCAGACATTTTAAAGCCAATACTTTGGCAACCATGATTTGCTGTTTCCTGCTCACTGACATTTCGCCCACTGAACTGTTTTACCAGAATTTGCCCACCAAACAAATTTGACAGATTGCGACTAAAAGGCTTACCAGCTGGTATACCAGAAATAAAAGTCAATGTAGTCCCTGTGTAAGTTCGTTAATGGGCAAAAATGTACCATTAGGAGGGGTCCCCCCATACGAACGAAAACGATTTTTGCGAATATCTCAAAAACGGTGCATCTTATCAAAAAAGTGCAAGAACAAAAGTTATTTAGGATATGATTCTACATAAAACTCCCATACATCAAAATCCGATTGGAATAAATTAAAAAAAAATCTTATTGGAAAGTTTGACTTCAAACTGGAATTTTGGTACAACTGTTCAAATTTTGATACGAATATCACCATACGGGTCTCCAATGATTGCCAGATTGGCAATTATAGCTTTTGTTATGTTTTACATTTGGAATGACCTCTTTTTATTGAAGTTGCCCACATTTAACAAAAAATATCTGATGTGAACAGCACATGACTTTCTATAACAAAATCTACGTTTTTGCACAATTTACCTGACGAATAAAATATTAGTTAGAAAATCTGAAATATCTCGAAAAATTGGCATTATAGGGTTTTGGGGTCGCCGATTACGAATCCGGTATTAGATTTTCAAAATTCGCAACGGAAGGTCCAATAAGGATAACTCAAATGTCCTTTTTCCAATTTTTCGCTAAAAAAAATTGGCTTTAAGGGGTTTTCGTGGTCGCTGATCACGAGTTGGATTTTGGAAACGGAAAGTCCTGTAAGGATAACGCAAATATCCCTTTTCCCGGGAAAAATCGGTATAAGGTTGTTTCCGGGGTCGTTGATTGCGAATCCGTTGTGAGATTTTTAAAATTCTAAACGGAATGTCCTGTAAGGATAACGTCCTGTAAGGCAAAAGTCCTTTTGCCAATTTTTCTCGCAAAAACTGGATTTGGGAGGTTTTCAGGATTTCACGAATGTGGTGTTGAAATTTCAAAATTCGAAATGGAAGGTCCTTTAAAGATAATATTTTCTCCCAAAATAAATAACGGTTTTTTGGCATTCTAAAATTTATACAAAAAACTTTAAGCTGGCAACGTAGGGTCTGCTAGTAAATTATATATAAAATTTCAAACCAAAAAAAATTGTAGGCGTACTTCAGAGTTCCGTTTTTTTAAGTCACTCACTGGTATGTCGTTTGACCCCTATTTGTCATTTTGTTCATATGTGACAAATACGGGTCAAATGACAATATCTGTATCTATTAGAAAAAAATAAGTTGTTATAACTCTTAATCTCTAATTGATCGTCTTGGGACACGATTATTTTGTTTCGTCGCAAAAAATTTTCTATTTTCATTATCTTAAATTTCTATGTTTACGACTAATTTTCATAAGTATTTTTTCATCACAAAAAGAAGTGCTTCAGTCCCTAAAAGCTCGTAGTTGCGTATCCAACTCCTAAAAATTTCATTAAAGTTTTACATTTTCTGAAAATGAAGTTAATCCGTTTTTGTGGTTTGCTGTTTTTCATAAATTATTTTGGCCAACTGGAATCGAAAATTTACGATGGAAACTGTCCAAGTCTTACAAATCAGGATAACTTACCTAAAGATTTGCTATATGATTGGTACCTGGCGTATTTTTTACCAGTACACGAAGATATTCGCACGATTTTCAAATTTCATGGTGTCAGACGTGATTACAAAAAATTTCTTCAATGTTTGGAGTTTGATAGGGAGCCAGTTATGACGCTTCACTTGAGTGTGTTTTGCACAGCCAAACTTAGATTAAACCTTTGGTGTTCAAATTGGAGCGTAAATGTCACATTCATATCACCGGAGCAAATGCATCTACAAGTTATTTATTCAAATGATAAAAATTTAATAGTTATCTGGGGTTGCAGAAATATTTCTGGCAATCAACATGAAGAGGGTGGATTTTTTCTAGCAAAAGCCGTGGGAACTAGAATTCCATGGGGGGATGGAATTCGGTCATTGCTTAACACTTCAAGCCACATCAAGGATTTCTTTAATATCAGTAAGAAGAAATTGGTTGAAAATAGAGAAAAGATATGTACAAATATTTGCAAAAATGCTGATTTCAAATGTGGACTAGCCGACGTAGCTAGCATTTTACCAGTATTTCACTATATTGACGTTTTAATATATGTAATATCTATATGTGGCGTGATGTTTGTTTTTTGTAATGTCATATTTTATTTAAAAAGTACATAAAATATTTAAAATTTGTGAAAAATATTCAAAAATATTAATAAAGTTAATTTTGTGAAAATATCTTGAAATTTTTCAATGATTTAAACGAGAAAAAAGGTTGACCGTAAAAAGTAGGTTTAAATCCGTTCAGAGTTTTGGAAAACCGCACGATAACCGGTACTTTTAGTTTTATTGACTGTAGGAGTTTCTTTACGTTGCAAGCCATCACCAGCAGAGGTCGTGACAGCAATCTAGACTGATGATGTCGTTAACACCAAGTGGTAACTATCACTACTCATTCTGTAACACCAGTTGACAGGACTTGAATGACAGCGTGCCACAATCGGGAATCCAACCACCGACCTTTGGATTACAGACCAAGTACTTTACCACTCGGACCACGCTAAGCATGCCGTACGAAAAAAAAACAATTTCGCAGTTTTCTCGTAAATTTTCATTACATTGGAAAATTTTGGACCAATTTGAAAAAAAACATAACAAAAGCTATAATTGCCAATCTGGCAATTATTGAAAACCCGTATGGTGATTTAAGTGAACGGCAAAGAGTTGTATCAAAATTCCACTTTGAAGTCAAACTTTCCCATAAGATTTTTTTAAAACTTGTTCCAATTGGATTTTGATGTATGGAGCTTTAATGTAGAATCATGTCCTAAACAACTTTTGTTCTTGGACTTTTTTGATAAGATGCACCGTTTTTGAGATATTCGCAAAAAACGTTTTCGTTCGTATGGGGGGTACCCCCCCTAATGGTCCATTTTTGCCCATTAATGAACTTAGCCTCGCATTTTACGAAAAACGGACCTGTGCAAAATTTCAAGTCTGTAGCTCAATCCGTGCGCCCGCAATCTGCGCCACAGACAGACGGACAGGCAGACGGACGGACGGACGGACGGACGGACGGAGATGCAGAAATTAATTATTTTTATCATTCTAAACACACTGGTGTAATTCATTTAGTGTGCGATGACGGGATCTTGGCGTTACAAACGGTAAGGCAAAGTTAATATACCCTTTGGTTTCACCATACGGGTATAAAAAATCGATTCTGACTGCATAAAGACTGTATTGAAAAGTATGAAAACAACTGCAATGACCCAATATTAGCCAAATTTGTTTAGTTAAAAAAACGTCTGAGAGTTTGACAATTTAATTACCCTATCAAAAATCGCGATTTTGATTTTGTTTTACGAAACGCGAGGTCTTTCTGTAGAGCAACGAAAAAGGATTGTGGACAAATGGGATTTCGAAAAGGGAATCACCATGAGGCAAGTAGCAAAACAGGAAGGTGTAAGTCTAAAAGCAGTTTTCACTGCCATCAAGAAGTTTGGGGAGGAGCTGACATTCGAGGATAAGAAAAAAAGTGGGCGAAAACCAGGGCCTAGATGCGAAAAAATGGATCAAAAAATTTGTGCAGCAATTCGGCGTGATTGCAGTGTTTCGGTTAGAGATGTCGCAAAAAAATGTAAAACAAGTGCTGAAATGGTTCAGCTAGCAAATAAGCGCAACAATATCGGAAGCAACGACAACCGAAATTTACCCAAAAACAGGCAGTCTGCGTGAAACCGCGGCTTCGGAAATTGTATGACACCATTTTAACAAAAAAAAAAAAAAAAACCAATGCATCATTATGGATGATGAAACGTACGTTAAAATGGATTATCGTACATTACCAGGACCTCAGTACTTTACGATTGCAAGAGGGGACGATATAGACGAAGGACAAAAGTCGATTCAGGTGGAAAAATTCGGAGCCTAAGTCCGGTATTACACTTGGCTTAAGTAAGCCGGCAACTTTTGGGCTTAATAAGCCAATGTGCTTACATTTGTGGCTTAAATAAGCCAATCCTGTTTGCATATGCTACACAAGTTTACATGTGTGTTTGTGGACTCAAACCATTGAAATTGCTGTTGCTCATATACTTCCCAAGATCTTTACCTGCTGACGGTCAGAACGGAAATGATTTCTGCCTACTACTTTCCCCAAACCGGTTCACACGCTTTGCATGTATGCAGATTGTCGATAAGCCATGGCTTCGAGTGGCAACTTTTCCCTCCGTAGTCGTTTCCCCAAAAAATCGGCTTAAGTAAGCCCGAAAGTTGCCGTGTGTAATACCGCGCTAAGTGATAGTATGGCAAGCAATTTGCGAATGTGGCCTGAAATCAGCTGCATTTTTCACAACGATGAACATGACGTCTGATTTGTACGTCAAAGAGTTTCTAAAAAACTGTTGCTGCCCATGATTCGAAGACACGAAGGATCTATGTTCTTTTGGCCAGATTTGGCATCATGTCACTATGCCAAAAACACCATTGAGTGGAAGTCAACAAATGGAGTCAATTTTGTGGTAAAAACAATGAATCCACCAAATTGCCCAGAAATTCGTCCCATCGAAAAATTTTGGGCAATAATGAAGCGAAACCTTCGGAAAATGTGTTTGACGACTAATGATATGGAGCAATTCAAAAAAGACTGGCAAAAAGTCTCGAAAACTATTAAGAATTGTACTGTCCACAATCTAATGGGTATATTAGGACAAAAGTGCGGCGAATCGTAAAAACATAAAAAAATATTTTTGAAATGTTGTATATACATATAAAGAAATATGTACTTAATAACCAATTTTACAAAATTTTTCTTTAAAAAAAACTAAATCACGCCTTTTTAATCCCATGTTTTTTGTTTCCATAGTTTTCGATACAGTCTTTATATACTTTCCGACGAAGTAAAATGTTATTGATTGATTTGTTTTAGCTTCATGTAATTGTATTAATCAGTGCAAGTTTTAAATGTATAGTATCTTACAAATGTAATAATACGTGAAAGATAATTTCATAAATTTAAGAGAATGTAAAAAGGAGACTTTTTTTTAAGTAGTCGGGTCAATAGACTTTTCTGAAACATAATTTCAGATTTTATTGTAAGACATTAGTTGAAATGGTCAGACTAAAATGATCGGTTTTATTTGCTTAGCATTTACGTAGTGGTAATCGAGTCGATTACAAATCAGGATGGCCGATCTATAGTAGTATATGTTAGAAGGATACTTTATACTAGGCTCTAGATTTTTGTATAATTAGTCAATAAATTGCCATCGTCGAGATCTGTGGTCTTTTATTTCGGTTCGTCCTATTGCAATTTTTCACAAAGGGAAGAGGGTTTGTTTCGTTTTTTGGTTTGTGATTATATAAAAAGTTTCATGTTTTCAAAGTACATCAAAAATTGCGCCACAACTCATCTTTCAATTTTTTTTTAACAAAAATGCACTATATGCAATAATTTCTAAGAAAATTGCGTTGCAGGCGAACATCTCTGGGTTTCGAGGTCAATTTTTTAATGATTAAGAAATTACAACACTAGATTGCATAATTCCCAGACAAAAGTTAAGTTTCCGGGACAATAATTCCGGGACTGTTCCGGCCCGTATGGTCACCCAACTTATGAGAAACTTTTTTTTTACAGCTGTCATATAAAAGTGAAACTTTCAAGTTTTCCGTGGTGCTTCTTTAGGACTAAAGAACGAAAACCGACAAAAAAAAATTTTTTTTTCTGCCTGCAGGGAAAAAGCTGTACATAAAGGGGTTAAGTGTCAGAAAATATCAGAATTTTTTTTGTCGGTCTCTGAAATTTGTTGTGAAATTTTTAATATTGTTATTTTGGACATAATATGGCTATTCATTCACACTTATTGCCAGCTATTATTGCAAAGTCCCCAATTTAAGAACTTTTAGAAATTGTTTTCGAACAAAAATTGGTGGCTTTGAACTATTTTTCTCCAGTTCCGGTCTTACAACTTTGGGAATTTTAGTAAAAAAATTTATTCTGTCAAGATGAAGTTAATTCGTTTTTGTGGTTTGCTGTTTTTTATAAATTTTTTTGGCCAACTGGAATCCAAAATTTACGATGGAAACTGTCCAAGTCTTACAAATCAGGATAACTTACCTAAAGATTTGCTATATGATTGGTACCTGGCGTATTTTTTACCAGTACACGAAGATATTCGCACGATTTTCAAATTTCATGGTGTCAGACGTGATTACAAAAAATTTCTTCAATGTTTGGACTTTGATATGCCGCCAGCTATGACGCTTGACTTGAGTGTGTATTGCACAGCCAAATTAAGATATTCCCGTTGGTGTGTAAATTGGAGCCGAAATCTTACATTCATATCACCGGAGCAAATGCATCTACAAGTTATTTATGCAAATTATAAAAATTTAATGGTTATTTGGGGTTGCAGAAATATTTCTGGCAATCAACATGAAGAGGGTGGATTCTTTCTAGCAAAAGACGTGGAGACTAGAATTCCATGGGAGGATGGAATTCGATCATTGCTTAACACTTCAAGCCACATCAAGGATTTCTTGAACATCAGTCAGTAGAAATTGGTTGCGAATAGAGAAACAATATGTACAAATATTTGCAAAAATACTGATTTCAAATGTGGACTAGCTGACGTAGCTAGCATTTTACCAGTATTTCACCATATTGACATTTTAATTTTATCAATATGTGGCGTGATGTTTGTTTTTTGTAATGTCATATTTTATTTAAAAAGTACATAAAATATTTAAAATTTGTGAAAAATATTCAAAAATATTAATAAAGTTAATTTTGTGAAAATATCTTGAAATTTTTCAATGATTTAAACGAGAAAAAAGGTTGACCGTAAAAAGTAGGTTTAAATCCGTTCAGAGTTTTGGAAAAACGCACGATAACCGGTACTTTTAGTTTTATTGACTGTAGGAGTTTCTTTACGTTGCAAGCCATCACCAGCAGAGGTCGTGACAGCAATCTAGACTGATGATGTCGTTAACACCAATTGGTAACTATCACTACTCATTCTGTAACTCCAGTTGACAGCACTTGAATGACAGCGTGCCACAATCGGGAATCCAACCACCGACCTTTGGATTACAGACCAAGTACTTTACCACTCGGACCACGCTAAGCATGCCGTACAAAAAAAAACAGTTTCGCAGTTTTCTCGTAAGTTTTCTCGGGAAAATTTTGACCAATCTGATTTAAGTGTGAAAAAAAAATAAAAATATTTCTGATACACAACGCCCAACAAATTATTTTCTCCTTTTTAGTACATTTTTTCTAAAAATAAAAGCTTTTTTAAATTTGTTTTTTAATTATTTTTTATTTTATTCATTTCATATTTGAGTAGTATGACTAGTATGACTCAAAACATATTTTAATGGAAGAGGATTTGTTTCATTTTTTGGTTTGTGATTATATAAAAAGTGTGTCATATGTGTTTCGTGCTTTCAAAGCACATCAAAAATTGCGCCGCAAACAAAACCTAAAACGAACATCTCACTATTAAAAGTGATTTAATAAAATGCGACGCACTCAATTTTGTTTAACAAAAATGGACTATATCCAATAATTTCTAAAACTGCACCGCTGGCGAAAACTTTTCCCGGGATTTTTAATTTAATTACCCGGGGAAAAAACCGAGATTTTTTTTTGTTTAGAAAAACTTATTTATAAAAATACACTAAAAAGAAAAAAATTTTTTTTTGGATGCTGTAATAATTAAAAGCGCAAAAAACCCCACAAGAATCCCTCAAATATGAAATATTTTCGGAAAATAGATCGTAAGTATACTACTCCTCAAAGGGTTAAGGCATAAAAAGTCTGTTGTATGTGTTAGGAAGGCAAAAACTAGGCGCGATGAATAAAACATAATAATATTAGTTAATACAGACATCAGTTTATTCATCAATTAACATTTCAGGGTTTAGATGTATTTTCTGATGCCGGGTGCCGGTCCAATTCACTCCTGTAAATAAAAAGAAAACCACGTAAGTCTATAAGACTTAGTGAGGGCTTAAAGCTACCCTCCCTTTACCTCGGACGGACCTAAAGTACACGACGAACGTGTCTCTTCCTTTCGGACCCCAGATGACAGGGTAGTCAGCGACACACGCCGACAATCAGGGTAGTCAGCGACACACGCCGACAAGCAGGGTAGTCAGCGACACACGCCGACAAGCGACTAACGCCCAGACGAACGACAAACGTTCACCCCCCCTGATTCGTCATCTAGTCCAGAAGTACAACAATCTGACGGACAGAAAACAATGATACCCACCGAATACTACTCTTCTGGGTTTATCCCAAAACACAACAATATTAATATTAAACTAAGTAACTATACTACAGAATAAATAACCATAAGCACTCACTCGTTTTGCAATCCGGGTTTGTCACAGCGGTCAGCCTTCACTATTCTGACTACTTGATCATCACGGTATGCGATTCAAAGTAATTACGAGTAAGGCATACAGCTAAACCTTAATTATATGAAATAATTACCCCAATCCGTAATAACTCGGCCATCCTGTGTTGGATCGTCCTCGATACTAGTTTGATTGCTTCAACTCTTCGTCCTGATAGTCCTCCCAGTCACTATCATTTTCGTCCGTGTCACTTGGCTGCGAGTACGGTTTCAGATGATCAGCTGCTTCCACGTTTTCGAATGCACCTCGTTTACTTCTCAAGGCCCCAGTTAACTCCGCTACTATATATCGATCGTTAGGTAAAATTTTCTTTATTTCGAACGGTCCCTTATATTTTGGTGCTAGCTTTCGACTTTGCCCATCGGATACGACAGCTTTCCTTACCACGACTAAATCTCCCAATTTATATACTCTCGCAGTTTTCCTACTCTTATCATATCGCCGCTTCTGCTTCGCTTGGTCAATCTCAATTTTCGATGCGACTTCGTCTCTCGTCATGGATAAATCTGAAATCGTCGGGCGTTCCTCCTGAATTTCTACTGTCAATTGGGCGTCTGCCGGTGCCCGCGGTCGAAATCCAAACAGGAGTTCGCTAGGCGTTTTCCGTGTCGTTGCATGTACAACGTTATTAATTGCAAATTGCACTCGAGCCAATTTCTTATCCCATTTATTGTCATCTTCCGAGCTTGTCGATAATGCACTTAATATGGTCGAATTATACCTCTCAACCTGCCCATTAGCTCTTGGTGTAGCCACCGCATTCATTACATGTTGTAAACCTTTTTGTTCGCAGTATTTCCGAAACAAATGTGATGTATAACAGGTTCCACGATCGGTAATCAAACGATTCGGCACTCCAAATTGCTCAATCATTTCATCTAAGAACTTGATAGCAGGTAACGTCTTGGTATTTTTAACAGCTCGCAAGAGAGAGAACTTCGTGAATGCTTCGACCATGACGATAACGTATTGGTTACCACCAGTACTTCTCCTAAATGGCCCCAAATGATCCATATGAACTGTATGAAAGGGTACGCTTACCTTAGGGATAGGATTCAGAAATCCCTCTTGTCGTCCTTTTGGCTTTTTGTGGAACATACACGGAATACAGGTCTTTATGTATCGGGAGACATACTCTCGCATCTTAGGAAACCAATAAGATTCCGTTAGTTTGAGCAAGGTTTTTTCCACACCAAAGTGTCCGAATTCATCGTGACAGGCATGTACCACTTGTTTACGCATTGAATTTGGAATGACCCACTGTTGACCCGTTTTGGTTTTTCGATAGATTCTTTCTTGTTTCAAACAGTAATCACCGTGTATAGATCGTTCATAATCAGTCTTAGGTTTTTGCAGTAAAATTTCGCGAATTAGTTTAATCTTTTCGTCGGTCAGCTGACTCGCCAACACCCAGTCGGCTTGTTCGATCCGTAAAACTTCAAATTCGCGATCCTCTGGCGGTTGATTAACTATAGGGTTGCGACTCAAGGCATCCACATGCCGCATTCGACTTCCAGGTCTATGCTCCACTTCAAATCGAAACTCTTGGAGAGTGAGCCACCAACGAGCAATTTTTGGTAAAAGGTCCTTCTTATTCGCGGACGCCTTTAAGGCGTTGCAGTCAGTTATTACCTTGAAAGATATATCCAAAAGGTAAGTACGAAATTTACGCAGCGTCTCTACTACGGCGAGGCACTCGAGCTCGTAAGAATGATACTTTTGCTCGGGAGTAGTTGTCTGCCTGCTGTAATACGCTACTGGTTGAAATTTACCATTAGCTTGTTTTTGAAGTAGAATCCCAGCAAGACCCACCTTACTAGCATCAGTGTGTATTTCCGTTTCAGCTTGCGGATTGTATAGCGCCAGCAAAGGTCTTTCCGCTAAACGATTCTTAAGGTATTCGAATGCCTCTATTTGTTCTTTATTCCATTGCCAGGTTACGTCTTGTCGGGTAAGACTAGTTAAAGGTTTCGCTTTAATAGCGTATCCCTCAATAAATTGTCTAAAGAATCCCGTTAAGCCGATGAATTGACGCACTTGATGTACGTTTTGGGGAACAGGAAATTCTACAACACTTTTAACTTTATGAGTTCCGGGTTTTATACCGTCTTGTGAAACTTCAAATCCCAAAAAGTCGATTTCGGTCATGAAGAAGTGACATTTCTTCGGATTTAGGGTCAAATTTGCAGTATCAATTACATCCAAAATTCTTTTTAACCGCTCAATACCGTCGTCGAAGTCTTTTGCCGGAATTAATATATCATCGATGTACGCTAGAGCTACCGTTCCACGTAACGGTCCTAATATTTTATTTACTAGTCTCTGGAAGACGGATGTCGCCACCGAAATGCCAAAAGGCATACGATTAAATTCATATTGTCCGTCTGGGGTTACAAACGCAGTCTTGCTTTTAGAAGCTTCTTCTACGGGGATTTGATAATAACCTGAAGACATATCCAAAGTTGTAAAGAAGTTATAGCCTTGAAGCTGTTCTAATTGATCGTCGATTCGTGGTAGAGGGTAACGGTCTTGTTTGATTTTCTTGTTTAATCGTCGGTAGTCAATACACAAACGTTCATCCCCATTTTTCTTTTTTACAAGTAGTACTGGCGAAGAAAATGGAGATACCGAGTCTCTGACGATATTTGCGTTTTTAAGTTCTTCTACGATATTGCCAACTTTCTTCCTTTGTTCGGGACTCATTCGGTAGGGACGATATGTTACGGGGGTATCGTCGATCATTTCTATTTTGAGTTGTCCAACTGTCGTACAACCGATGTCCTTCATTTGAGTGGAAAAACAATGCTGATAATTACCCAAAACGCTCAAAAGCGTCGTAACTTGTTCGTCTGTCAAGGTTTTACCGATGACAAAAGTCTCGTCTAGTCTATTGTTCGTAGTTGTAATACTCAATACATTGTTTTGCTGCAGACAACCCTTTCCCCTCGCAAGTGGATGTTTGGTACTAAGGATCAAATCGTGATCGGTGGTATTTATTACGGGGAGTACACATTCCTGGTCACCATCGACCCTTACGATACAGTTGGGTAAAAAGTATTCAGAGTTTTCCCTCAGACGTATACTAGAGTCGACAAACAACTCTCCTGTATATTCGGCTCGACAAACCACGTTAGCTGAATGTTTTCTCGGGATGACTTGCGCCTCTTTTACCCAAATTGGAATTTTCGTCGGGGGTGAATTATCGACGTACTGTGGTAATTCCGTGTCAAATTGCTCGTAGACGCGCAAAACATTATCATTTTTGAAAATTTTCACATGTGCTTGTTCTGTGAAAGGCTGCCCCACGATTACAGATATTTCCTGAGCGTGATTAGGGACTACTAGAAAATCGGTAATCGCCGTAGCGCGATCGACAATGGTTTTTACATTTTTGTAAACACCCAATGATTTAATTATCCCACCGCCGTAGCCGTTAATAGTAGTAGCGGGTCCCTCCGATACACAGTTTAATTTTTCGGCGGCATCTCGTCGGATCATATTGCAGTTAGCGCCCAAATCCAAGAATGCATCCAGCTGTACCCCATTCAATTTTATATTTTTAAAATATTTACTACTTGCCTTATCGGTCCGGGTGAGCAAAGCTTGTTTGGTTGTTCCTCCCTTCTCCTGTTTTCTGGCTAGTTTAGTTCTGGATGGGCAATTCATGGCCAGATGACCTCGTTCTCCACACGTGTAGCACTTTCTGGGAAACTCAGGCAAATTTTTACCCGCTGGTTTATTTGGAGGCTCGTATCGCCTCTTTGGGGGCCAGTTTTTATTGGATGGGCCTGCGAAATTCTTCTTTGGTTGTAGATCTGTTGATTTAACCGCTACCGTCTTCAGGAATTTCAGCAAATCTTCCGGTTCGTTATAATCGCCCACTTTAGCCGCAGCTTCAACGTTAAAATCGGCCAAACCAGCTATTATACAGGAGACTGTTTTTTTTTTGAAGATTTCGCAGTTATTAAGCAACGCCAATTTTGCATAATAATACTCCAATACAGTCTCGTGTGGTCTTTTCATCCTGCTTATCATTTCGGTCAATAATTTTGCGTAATCCTGCTCGGTGGGAAAGGCTTTTAACAACTTTATCTTCCATTCTTCCCAGGTGAATTTGATCGATGGAAGAGAATCGTGCCAACCGCGAGCGTAGCCTCCTAAACGGCTGATGGCATGATAAGTCGTAGTTTTTTCATCTCATCCGTAGACTTCCCTCAGTTCATCGACCTTTATAAGCCAACGCCGCATGTCTGCATTTTTATTCTCGGGTGAGAATAACGGAATCAAATCAGCCCCGGCCCGGCTACCTGAACTTACACTGATTTGACCTACTTGACGTGTGAGCGCCGCCATTAGCTCAACCATGTTGACCAAATTTTCGTTTGTCGCTAAGTTTTCATTATTTGTAGATATCGGTCCATTTGCTGCATTCGGTTTTTTCCTTTTTCTTCCGGGTTCTCCTGTCTTTGATGCCATCACAATTGAGCAAATTTCTTTTTTTAAAACTTTCGACTTTTTTGACAATCGAATTTTCCCCGTCAATTGATTTTTTTTTTTAAAAACAACTTGCTTTGATTAATAAAATCAATCACTTTAATTAAAACCATTACACAGCGGTTTTTCATACAAAGGAGCGAAAAGGACAGCACTCGACAATCAGACATCTCTTTATCCCACTTCTGAAGATGTTAGGAAGGCAAAAACTAGGCGCGATGAATAAAACATAATAATATTAGTTAATACAGACATCAGTTTATTCATCAATTAACATTTCAGGGTTTAGATGTATTTTCTGATGCCGGGTGCCGGTCCAATTCACTCCTGTAAATAAAAAGAAAACCACGTAAGTCTATAAGACTTAGTGAGGGCTTAAAGCTACCCTCCCTTTACCTCGGACGGACCTAAAGTACACGACGAACGTGTCTCTTCCTTTCGGACCCCAGATGACAGGGTAGTCAGCGACACACGCCGACAATCAGGGTAGTCAGCGACACACGCCGACAAGCAGGGTAGTCAGCGACACACGCCGACAAGCGACTAACGCCCAGACGAACGACAAACGTTCACCCCCCCTGATTCGTCATCTAGTCCAGAAGTACAACAATCTGACGGACAGAAAACAATGATACCCACCGAATACTACTCTTCTGGGTTTATCCCAAAACACAACAATATTAATATTAAACTAAGTAACTATACTACAGAATAAATAACCATAAGCACTCACTCGTTTTGCAATCCGGGTTTGTCACAGCGGTCAGCCTTCACTATTCTGACTACTTGATCATCACGGTATGCGATTCAAAGTAATTACGAGTAAGTCATACAGCTAAACCTTAATTATATGAAATAATTACCCCAATCCGTAATATATGTATCTTAAATAACTCGAGAATAGTTGACCTACCGAGTTGGAATTTGTTTATCAATGAGTTTTACGGCAATAGTAGTTTTTTATCAACTGTTGGAAAAATAACGAAAGCTGGGTACCTTCCATACAGTTTTTTGCAAATTTGTCGGAAACTATGCGCTTTTGAGAAAAAAGAATATAGCAAAAGTTAAAGGATATAAAATTATCTACATTACTTGCTTTAACGGTTTTTACGTATTTCTAACGGTTCTCAAGATATGTGAAAAAATAGGTTTTTTGAAAATTTTTCGATTATGAAAAAAATGCATATAACCGAATTCAAGAAAATAAAATTTCCTCCATTTTTTATTTTATCGGTTTGTATGTATCTGTAACGGTTACTGAGATATTTGAAAAAAAAATTTTTTTTTACTTATTTTTCCAAAACTAAAATAGTTGTGTTTTTTTAATGTTCTAGAACAGAGAACATTAAAAAAACGATCCAGAGTAAGAGGGAAATTTCATCAAGTTCAATCGGAACTAACTTCACGTTTGTTACATCAGTAGGCCGTTACTGATATTTTCGTGCTATACTCACGATTCGAAATCTCCCACGTTTAAAATTATTTGGTAGTCGAACAGAACAAACTAACCACCAACAGAAAATCCTCAATTAAAAATAAAATGTCAGAATTATTACGTTGAAGTTAGCAGCATTTCATTACCGTACATTACCGTATAAAATTTCCCTTTGTTCCCCAAACGCTGTTCGAGCTGAAAAGCTGGTGCAGGATTTTGTATGGAAAGCTTGTTCTGATCGGGTTCAGAACATTAAAAAAACACAACTATTATTGAAGAGGAAATTTTTGTGTTGGTCAGGACTGATAATTTTTAAAAATAATGACGGCGAGCCAGCTTCCATGCCAGAAACAGGCTCCTAATGGGATTTCAGGGCAAACATGCCTGACCTTGGAATTGGTTTCACAATATAATATAATATTTTGTTATATTACTTTTTGTTTTTGCAGACCTATAAGCCGATAAATTCCAATAGGATTTTTTAACACTCTAACTGCCACGTCAGTCAAAAAGACCTGACACCTAATTGTACACAACTGCCACAATGAAAATTATTAAAGTGTTCGCTGCAACCGCAACGATTTTTTGTAGTTGCACACATTTTATGGTAATAAAATAACATTTTGGGATAATTTTGTTTCAATTTTTTTTTCTCTTAGTGCCTTTTTGACTGACAACTAAATATTCGAAAAAGGCTTAAAACTGTCGTGGCAGTTAGAGTGTTGAAAATATTTCTTATAATTCCGATAAAAATCATTGTTTTCACCTGATACTTAAAACAAATCGTGTCAAAAAATGTTTAAAATTATTTTTAACTACGAATTTAACCTTTAAACAACTATTTGCAGTTTAACTTTAATATTTACAAATTGCTGGCTTATCTCAGAAACAATAAATTTAGTTAATCACAACATAAAATGCGCAGCAATGCACTCAAAAAAAAAAAAATGCACAACAATTTTGAATGTAGTCCATTAGAGTTCTTCACATCAATATAAAAATATAAAAGCAAATTCAAAGAATTGAATGGAGACAAATATAGTAAAATGATATTCAAGCATGCCATGTGATAACATCTCCGGAAACAAAAATTGTTCCTTAGTAAAACTATATGTAAGTTTAGTACAAACATCTTTGGAGAAAAGATAAGATCGTAGACTTGTTGGCAAGTCAATAGGGTAATGTTATCGTTGTTATTGGCCCGGAGATAAAAAGATCTTGATTAATATTTGTTTTGAAATAATAGCCGAGTGGAATATAATTAATACATGAGTTTATGTTTTTTTTGCAGCAGCTTGGATATCTTTTAAGTTTTTTTTTGTGAGTTCCTTTGTTTTTTGACCTTTATTATATACATATAAAGCGCAATCTCCATACAGCCGACGACTTTTTCTTCTGTTAAAAGTATGGGATGCACTTATGCCAAAACAGCTTGATTAGAAAGGGAGAAAACAATCATCCTACAAATTTTGTGTTCTGCAGTTCTACAAAGTTCTAATTTCCCCAAACGATTTTCGATCTTCAGGTGATTCCCCTCAACAAAAGATGAAATTGTTCGTTTAATTTCTGGCATTTTCATCTGCAATTGCATACAGTCACAATAACTACACACGAGAATGTCACACATTAGCAATTTACTTATAGGAAGATGTGATTGTAGATTCATTTCTATGTCATTGGCTTAACGCTGAAATTGGCGTACAATCGACTTCAGTCGAGAGGGTAAAGTCCATAATTTCCTGAAAATGTGGTAGGGAGGCTCTAACTGCTTTTATTCAGTTACTCTTACAGAAAATTATAAAATTTTATCTCTTTCTGGTTTTCTGATGTTTTGAATTTTTGCGCAAGATAAGGAAGTATGGAGATTACGCTTAAGAAAGGTTTCAAAAGTACTTCAAAAACCTCGGGACATATACCCATTGACTCAGTTCTCAGTTCGCAACATGTGAGTTTGTGTATGTTCGTGAAATCCATTACTACAAGTAAACCTAAACCCATTTGGACATGGCAAAAAATCGCGAAAAGCATGACAAAGGGGTGGGAGAGGGGTGTGAAAGTCTGAAAATTATTGTGACGTATTTTATGGACAGTCAAACTTTTTGCTCCCCAACTTCTAATGTCCTTGGAATTGACTTTAGTCAATACAATAAGCATTTTAGGCGCCGTTTACATCTCATACTTTATTCCGGAAATTTTATTCTTCGACAATAAATTCATGTTGAACGATCGTTTACACTACCAAAATTCAGAACTTAATTCCTGAAAAACACTCGAACACGAATTTTTCATACAAAATCGCCGGAATAAAATCAAATTTGACAAGTTTTGCGAAGTAAATTTATTCTGCGATAGATTAATAAAATTCGCCGAACAAATTTTGAATAAAATTCGTGGAGAAAATCAGGAAAAAATCGCGCCTTACAATTACAACAAATTACAAGTTTTTGTTTCTGAAACTTTTTTCTTACCACTATAAAACCAAATCCATTGAAATTATGGCCTCGAATTCCCAGTAAATTTCTGGAAAAATCTAGAAAAGCCATTGACTTCTTATATTTATTTAGAGTGTGTAAAGAATTCTTAGTTTTAAAAAAAGGCTTGGTGCAGATGTTCTAAAATTCATATCGCGTTATCTCATTGCCAAAAAATCAATCCAAGAACTTTTTTTTTGCGCTAGAATGTTTTAGAAAGGGTGTGACAACTATCGCAATTATTCATAAAAACTGATAAAATCCGTTAATGTTATTAAGACATTAGCAGAACGAAAAATCGTTAAAACAATTCAAGGAAAAACTCAATGACTCACAATTTTGTTATCAAAATTCGTAGATTATTTTTCATATTGATTAATAGACCAAGTGTTCATCAATTACAATTACATAAAAAATACTTATCGATTTATAAAAAAATTAGCTAAGTGGTATCGGTTTTAAATTCGACGTTTTATTGTTGAATGATTTTTGTTTTTAAATCATCTGAAGATCAGTTGTACCTACTTATGTCGAAACGTAAGAAATTCATTGATAAATTTGGGTTTTTGTTTATTTACTCCAGTTCTTAGCGTGTCTTTGGTTTATAAATCGATTTCCATTTTTTTTTCTCAAGATGCCAAAAGTTAAAACCAAAGCTTTCAATTGTGACACATTCAATCACAAGCAGACAAACAAATTGTGGGCGTTGGCACGCGGAGAGTGGAGGCAAAATGTTTCTCCAATATGACAAAAAAAATATAGTTTTACTATTGCAAAAAACATAAACATAAAAGGAGAATGAATCATTGAACATGCGATGTTTTTGTTTTTAAATCAGGGCTGTTAAACCATTTTTCAAATAGGTTTTTTACTCAATTTTTGAAAAAAGTGACACCAATTGACAATTATTTTATAATCAAAAAATCTTTTAAATTGTGTTCAAACTAGGACTGTTGAAAACCGTCATTATCTGAAATCGGGTATCCTATTTCTTAGGAACCGGGTACCAGTTTCAAGTCTAATAACCGAGAACCGGATACCCGGTTCCGAGTTCAAAACCGACAACAGGATACTCAGTTCCAAGTCGAAGATAAAAAAAAGGAAATTCTCACCTCTTTGTTTGTTTGGAGAGAACCCGGGTATCCGGTTTTTATCAGCTATCAATACCCCTAAGTTTGAACACTTTTAATCAATAATTTACGATATTATGCAATGTCAATAACTAAAATTATATGATGTGAACACCAAAATCTACACCCCTGCGAAATTTACACTATAACCCGACGGATAAAATATTAGTTGATATAAAAACATCAGTTTTTTTTTGACAAAATCTGAATGCGATTTTATCGAAAACGATGCGTTCTATCGATAAATTTATAAAAACAAAATATGTTTAGAGTATAATTTTAAATAACTTTTCCATACATCAAAATGCTTTCGGACTGCTCCCTGTCGACTCCTCTGTACAAATCGATTTTACAAATGGAATATTGCGATCCTAAAAACCTGCAGAAGAGATTTTTTTTCCGGAAAATTTCAGAACAATGATAATCACATTATCCTTACAGGACCCTCCGTCATCCTTACAGACTTCTTAATGCCAGAATCGGATTTAGCGACCCCAAAAACCTCCAAAAGAGATTTTTCCGGAAAATTTGAGGAAGAAAATAATCACGTTATCCTTTCAGGAACTTTCATTATCTTTGCAATGACGAAATAGTGAGAATATTGTATTTTCTCCTGAACTATGCAATATGACAAAATTTCATTTTTAGTTAAGTTTCGAGGCGGTGTTATAGCTCTCGAAGAGCCTGAGCCTCCTCAATTGAGGTTTCATAACAATGTCTTCCTGCTTCGCACCTACAGTTTTACACGGATCTCGAACCATGGATGAATTACAACATTTGTAAGGTTTTTACGTTGCAACCCATCAACAGCAGCGGCCGTGATAGCAATCTAGACCGATGATGTCGTTAACACCAAGCGGCAACTATCACTACTCATTTCGTAAAGCAAGTTGAGTGGACTTGAATCATAGCGTGCCACAGGAATACGGGCCAAGTACTTTACCACTTGGACTACGATGGACCTACGTGTTAATTTGTCCCCGATTTTTTTCGATTATGTCACAATCTCCAATAAGTTTGTTTGCGAAAAACCCTTTTATGATTCCTACATTCAGACACATTACTTGACTTAAGAAATTGAAATTTGGGACAAATAACTTTGTCGGAAAAAGGGGGAGGCGCACATCACATGGGGTATGAGTAACTTCTATTTATTTTTAGTGTAGCTCGTTTTTCTTACACGATTTCTTGTAGGAAACCCACGTAACTCTCATTTTCCCTAAATCGTTCAAATCAAATGCCGGCTCTTGTAGACGACTTGCCATTAAGCGACAAACTTTGGCGTCCAAAAATTTTCAACCAACTCTGACTCGAGTGTCATTGAGCATTTAGAAAATTGTTATTTGGTTGGAGCATTTCGCCTTTGAAGTCGTTGTCGTCGGTTCCATTCACCTTAATTCACCGTCGCGCATTTCTAGGGCAGTCACTGGTGCTCCTTGGTAGAAAATATTTATTGAAGAATGGGTCCCCCATCAGTTGGCAAGTCGCACTCTCTACCAGATACGGCGAAAGGTAGGCGTCGCAGATACTGACTTACAAAACTAGCTCCGTATTTTTCGTAATTGAGCTCTTAACGACAATTTGTCTGATTTTATTTCTTTCACCTGTTGAACTATTCGACTTGGTTGCGTTCGATGTCATAAAACTCAATGGCAGTTGACTTTGCCAAAGAATGGTATCCCGAACGTGATAAAGGGGAGAATATGTCGCCAATCTCCCTCCTCATGCCGAATGTGTCAAACAGAAGCGCCCCCAATTTATTTGTCTTTGTCGTGGAAACGTAAAAACGTGTAAATATCAAAACAGACGGCGACGTTCTGAGGACTCGTTTGTTCACATTTAGCAGCTAGTTGTGGGGTAAAATA
The DNA here is from genome assembly GCA_964034945.1 of Chrysopilus asiliformis. NCBI lineage: Eukaryota > Metazoa > Arthropoda > Insecta > Diptera > Rhagionidae > Chrysopilus > Chrysopilus asiliformis. Next base: position 5,175,406 of record OZ035962.1, on the reverse strand, counting down.
TACAAAAAAAAAATACCTACCACATCCCCACCACCGCTGACAGGGTACTGGGAACAGGAGACCCGGATTGCGTAGAATTATTTCGATTAACGAATTCTTTACGATCCGCTCGTTGTGATGTTTATGGTGTGCCAACAAGAAATTCACAGGAAACTTTGCGGAGCCCATCATTGGCTTCTGGAGGTTTTCATTTGATTTCCTTTCTTTCAAATATTTTCAAATGATGTTGATTGTAAATATTTTTTTTTCTTAAATGTCAGCAGCAATCGGTGATGGGGTTTGTCTTGATTTCGGCAGTGAAATTGAAACGAAAATGATGTCGCCAAACGAGTTACATTTTATTGGTTGTAGGCAAATTATACATCTATAAATGTTGGTTAAATTTGTCTTTTTTTTATAGTCGAATTGATCTGGTTTTCCGTGGGTGACGGAGTTTTATGCGGTGGATACAAAATAATTTCACTCAAGAAAAAAGTCTCATATAAGACGCTTGAGTGCAGAGGAAAATGTCAGAGATTTAAAATCTTGAATGATTTTGACACTCGTTTTAATGACAGATCATCATCGTTTTGACACAAGCATTTATTAATCGGTTGTGACATGTTTTGAAAATTTCGATCTAAAATGAGACAAATTGGATTTGAGAGATGCTAATTATAGACAGACATTTTTTTGTAAATCTTCACACTTCCGAAATGTTCAGTTTTTTTATTTCAGAAACTTGAGTAAAATTTGTAGCAAAAAATCTTCATCCAATCCAATAATTTTCTGACTTTTTGGATTAAAATTTTGCTGGCATTTTTCTCTTCTCCCCTTACCTTTCCCCGATATAAATTTAAAACCCTATTTTATGATATTGGTTTTTAGAAGCCCTCTGCATTGTTTAATTTGACACAAATTAAAAAAAAACGGTAGTAAAAACGCGCCGCAGGCGAAATATCTTTCTATGCCAATATCAAAAACACGCACACAATAATAGGTTTTGTCAATAGATAACTAAGGTCCCGGTTATACTGGCGATTCTTTCTGGAATTCCTCCGCGAATTTTATTAAGAAATCATTCCGCATATTTTATTCAGAATTTATTTCGCAAATTTTATTCATCTATCGCAGAATAATTTCACTTAGCAAATATTATCAAAATTTGAATTTATTCCGACGGTTTTAAATTTAAAAAAAATGAGTTCGATCGTCTTTCAGGAAAAAATGGTAGAATCTTGTGCTGTAGTGTAAACGATTGTGGAACATGAATTTAGTGTCGTGGAATAAAATTCGCAGAATAAAGTGTGAGATGCAAAAGATCCCTAAGGACCTGATTCTGATAAACTAACTATACCACGTCACGCGAAATGAACTAACTGGAATTTCTCTTTATGAAAATTTGGACAATTCTATTATAAATATATAACTTTTCAATTAAGAAAACGCGCATGAAAAAGAGTTGAGATTAATTGCGACAAAATAAATCAGATTCGCAAGTTGCGATTGCAAGGAAAGTTGTGCCGCTTCAAGTGACAAGCCTATCAGAAATGTTGCTTAAAAAAAATACCCTTATAGTGACAGATACGTGCCAAACACCATAATCCCTAGTAGAATAAAAAAGGAGTACAGTAAAAAAAGTGTTAAAAAATGTTCTTAAAAGGAAAAATAAATTTTACTGTTATGTGTGTATCAGAAATAAAAGCGAGGTAAATATTATTTATGCTTTTATTTCACTTTTAATTCTGATATACAACGATCAAAAATCTATTTTTTTTTCTTTTTTAGTACGTTTTTTAATAAAAGCTTTTTTTAAAATTTTTTTTCCGAGGTTGGAAAATCAAATTTACGAATATTTTTCCAAGCTCTTTCATTTAAGATCTCACATGATGGGTACTCGGCTGAATTAATTGATACTACATGTCGTCTGACAACCGCCATATTGTTTTTCTGTGTATGCCTATATACGTGTTCTATTGACACCGGAGTTACGTATATGTGCGAAACTTCAAGGTAATCGGTTATGTGCAAGTGTGTCAAAATTGGGTCACAAGATTTGACCCAACAGACAAACAAACGTACAAAAAAGCAAGCTAAATAAAAGCTTTTAAAAAGGTGTACAAGTAATTAAAAAGGAGTATGTTTGGCGACCTTATCAAAAGCGACAAGGGAGTGTGAATTTAAAAAAGTGTGAATTGAAACTAATTTATGAGTAGTCCGAAAAAGTATACCTGATACAACCAAACTACTGCCAAATTCGCATTTTTTGATCATAAATTACCTTTAATCATAAATTAAAATCTGTTTTTGTCGACATGTATTACTTTAGTTTACGTTGATTAAAGTCGAATTTCTTGAAAATTGATTTATATTACGTTTGTCACCTTGAAATTTCGGTTGTTTTTACCTTTATGACTTACAATTTTAATGTTTCCAATGGGAATAAAATTTCTCCTTGACAATAAAAATAAATCTAGCCGTTAGCTGATTTCAAGTTATTAATTCGTTGCTTTCATTTTAAATAAGCCGAACGTGTACACGCAGAAAAAAGTTTTTTTTTCAGTTTTTTGTTCTTTCAGAAAAAAACTTTATTGGAGCTATCAATAGCTCGTCCTGAATCGGGTATTAAAAAATTATGTCAATTTCGGGTAGTGGCGAGAATTGGGTTAAATTTACTTTGATGCGCGCTACCAAACTGGTTTTCAGTTTCAAAAATTCTAATTGCCACCATTGAAGTACGCGTCGGGGTTGTTAGTCTGTTAGTCTGTTAGTCTGTTAGTCTGTTAGTCTGTTAGTCTGTTAGTCTGTTAGTCTGTTAGTCTGTTAGTCTGTTAGTCTGTTAGTCTGTTAGTCTGTTGGTCTGTTGGTCTGTTAGTCTGTTTGTTTGTCAGTCTGTCAGTCTGTGTACAAGATTTCTCAAAAACTAATAGAGCTAAAGTCATGAAATTTTACAGACATGTTTGGATCTGGATAAATAAAATCCAAAAAAAAATTGCGGGTTTTTAAAATTTCGTTTTTTGTGATTTGCACCGAAACAATCACACCTATTCTGGAATCCGAAGTGACGTTAAGTTTGTTCGAATCGACTGAGTTTGTTTTTACGTTTTAACTTCGGATTCCAGAATAGCCATGAATGCGTTTTGCAGTAGTCTTATGTATTTAAAAACTCGAAGGTAACAAAATTTCCTACACTTTTTTATTAGAACTCAATATCATAACATGTTATCGAGATACGAGGGTAGAGTCAAAAGTCAGATACTTTTCTGATAGAGACCGGTGCGATCGCAAAGTTGATTATATTTCTGAATAGTAGAATCCTTTCCAGTGATGCTGTCAATCAAAATGCGGAAATCAAAATCTTTTGTCAATATCAGTATAATACATCTAAAACCAAAAAAGTCTAAAAATGGCTTACTACCGTTTTTTTGTATACAAACTACTATTGCGCCGACTTTATCTTTACAAATTTAAGAATACACATTACGATAGATTTTAATTATAATTAAAATTTTGCTGGTACTCAAATTTGACAATACTTTATATCCCAAATTAAAAATTTTGCAAATTTTTTTTACTTTTTAGCGCTTTAGTTTTTTTAAGTATTTTTTTTAGACTTTCTTTTAAAGTCGGTTGTATTTTTTTTGCCTTTTACAATAAATCGACATTTTTTTACCGCTATCGAGCTATTTCCGTTGTTGTAATTTGATGTTTTCTTTGAAAACCGATATTTAGCTTGTCGGGTTATAGTGTCTATTAAGGTAAGGACGAACATTTTGTATAAGAAAGTCATGTGCTGTTCACATCAGAGATTTTACTGAAAAACTCAGCTTATGCTAGCTTTAACACGTTGACTGCCAAACTAATTTTGCAAATGTTTTATGGAAATGCCAATACATGTAGATCTGTAGAATGCATGTAGAATGTATGTATGTAGAATCTAGACCCGGCTATCGAAAATGATAGGCGGTGCTCCTCATGAAACTTAGTGCCATTTTTCACAGGCTATCAAAAATGATAGCCATGGCAGTCAATGTGTTAAGAGTGTTAGAAATATTTAATGTCTTTTTGTGATAATAAAATTTCTCCTTGAAAGTGTAATTAATCATTGCTATTACTCGAATCGAATTGAATTGTTTCATTCAGAACTTTCATTTGTGGTCAAGTCAAGCACAAGAAAAGTTTCTAAATATGAATATCAGAATTCAGTATATTTTAATATTTTTGATAAGCCATTTTCGAGGAATTGAACTCAAAATTTTTGATGGATTTTGCCCGAAAGTTACACCGATTGTAAAAGATTCTAATTTCTTTGTTCCGTCCGCTCAATTGAAGTATTATTTGCCAATGGATGAGAATATTCGAACAATCTTTAAAATTCATGGAATTAAAAACGCCGCTGAAAAAGTGTCGGCTTGTATGATCTTTGAAATCAAACCATATTATAGTACTGTGCGTATAAATTGTAATGAGGGTTTTAACAACGCTTTATGGCCGCTTTGGTGTCAAAATATTTTTTTTGATTTGGAAACTGGTAAAGCAATAATACTTTCTGATGAAGAAATCAAGATCAACGTTCTTTACGCTGATGGTAATAATTTTATTGTTATTTGGGGATGTAGAAATCTATCATCTACTCAGCATGCGGAGGGTGCTTTCATTATAGCAAATAATAGTCCTACACTGAATAAGTGGAAGGAAGCCTTTCAATCATTACAAAACACTTCAAGCAGCATAAATGATTTTGTTAACTTAACCCAGATTGAAAAATCGGAGAGTGGTTGTGCTGCGATCTGCCAAAGTGAGGATATTAAATGCGGTTTAGTGATGACAAAGGAAAAATTACCCATTTTAAGATACGCGGCTACAATATTTGGTGTCAGTTTTTTTCTAGGGGTCATCATTAGATATATTTTAAGAAAGGAATAATCTTATTACTGACAACTATATTTTTGTAAGCCAAATATAATGGAGGCAAAATAAAAAAGTCTTTTACAATATTTACCTAAAAAGCCTAATTAAGGGGGAAATATGTTGTTATGTGTCTATGAAAATTGATTTCTTCTGCATTTTTAAGGTCGGTTTACACGATTTCAAGAATATCTTTACATTTTATTCAAAAAAAAAAAAAATCACGGAAAATGCTTTGTAACTGTGTTTTCGCCTTAAATACTTAATGTGGTAATATTTCTAGTATAAATATTGTAGCGTTGTTTTGGTGTCTTATGTATTTTAACAGAATTGTAAGTGAATTTCAAATCAATAAATGCTTTTAAAGAAGTAAATCTTTTCAATTGAATACCAGTTGTAAATATAAAAAAATCTCCCATACACTCTCGAAAAAATGGAGTCGATCACGCACCGAAAGGGAGTTTGAGGGAGTCCATCACCTATTGGAGAAAATCGAGCACCGGGCTAGGAGTTCACAACAATTCCTTATGGGTGTTAATTTTTAACAATTTTTCGGTGTTAAACCAATTTATTACCAAGAAAAAAAACCTCACAAATTCTCTTTTTTTTGCAAGCATTTGATATGTTTTGAGTTTTTTTTTCGTGTTTCCAAAGTTAATATTACTTGTTAAAAACTTTTCTTACATGTCTCTGCCGGGACTCGAACACGGGACCTCTCGAATTGTAAACCATTTGCCTTCCCAATAGGCTGTTGAAGCCAATTGGCAAGCCTCTTCTAAACGTGAACACAATTTACAATTAAATAACTCCTAAAAGGAGTTGTAGTGAATTTTTGACTCCTTTTCGGAGTTCATTTAAAATTTAGGTCAAAACGGTGTTAAATTGAATATTTAGCTCCGTAAAATACAAATGTAAAAATAACTCCGCGCTACGGTGTTAAATTTTAAGCTATGTTTTCAGGCGGAGTTAATTCGTCCCCGGATTTTTTCGAGAGTGTACACAATAATGCACGAACCAGTGATCGATGAATTTTGAAAAATCTGCCAAGCTGCATAGACAAAAACTGAGAGCTATTAAAAAATTGTGTTTTCTTTAAAAAATTGTGTTTTCTTTAAAAAATTGTGTTTTCTTTAAAAAATTGTGTTTTCTTTGAAAAACTGCAGAACATGTCTTAGGCGAGGATCAAGAAATCAAATTCGGACAGAAACAACGACTCAATATACGCCGCAGACGAATTTTTTACTTTCATCTGCTAATAGAAGGAAATTTTTGTATTCATGACGCATACCGACTCGAGAACGGGGACAGATAGAAAATTTCTGATCATTACGAAATGCGTTTCAGGGAAAATTATGAGGATCTACGTGCATCTCTCTGTCGGTCTGTTCTGTCGGTCTGTCTGCCTGTCGGTTTGACAGACCTGCCTGTCGGTTTGTCTTAAATATCTTAAATAACTACACTGAGGGAAAAAATCCATAGTAATATTTGCATTTCGCATTGTAAATTTCAGATATGTAAATTTTTCATGTAAAAAGTTCAATTGTGCTATTCCCAATATAAAATTGTATGTTCATATATAAAAACATAGTTTTCAAATACAAAACTATGATGCAACAGGATAAAATCACACTTTTCAAATATAAAATAACATTTACGACATATGTATACTTTTACCACTCGAGTTATAAATTTTACCACTCGAATTGTAAATTTTACCATTCGAGTTGTAAATTTTACAATTTCTTCAAATAGCGCCGTTTTATAGTGAAAATAGTAAAATCATAGGCGTTTCATATCATTTGGCGCCATTCTTTTCTCTCAGTGTATCTTAAAGAACTATCTTAAATAACTATCTTAAATAACTCCATAACGCGTTGACATAGCGACGGGAATTTTTTCGTGAATAAGTATTAGAAAAATATTAGTTTTCTATCAACTGTTGGAAAAGTAACGGCAGCTATAACGGGTACCTCCCATATATTTTTTTTTGGAAAAAAGAGATAAAGTTTTTCAAGTTTTTGCTTTAACGGTTTTTTGTATCTCTAGCGGTTCTCAAGATATTTGAAAAAATTCAGTATCTCTCGAAAACTATGCCCTTTTATGAAAAAAACCACAAAACCAAATTTATTGGAAATAAATTTTTACACTTTTTTTTTATTTAACGGTTTTTATGTCTCGTTAACAGTTATCGAAATATTTGAAAAAATATTATTTTTCACATTTTTTTTCCGAAACTAAATATTGCAGAGAAAAGTTTTGTGTTGATATTTTCACGTGAGTTTTCAGAGAACGTATCTATCGCGTAAAACATAATTAGGTGTACGTTCACTCTCTAAAAAATCCGGGGACGAATTAACTCCGCCTGAAAACATAGCTAAAAGTTTAACACCGTAGCGCGGAGTTATTTTTAAATTTTTATTTTACGGAGCTAAATATTCAATTTAACACCGTTTTGACCTAAATTTTAAATGAACTCCGAAAAGGAGTCAAAAATTCACTACAACTCCTTTTAGGAGTTATTTAATTGTAAAGGGTGTTCACGATTAGAAGAGGCTTGCCAATTGGCTTCAACAGCCTATTGGGAAGGCAAATGGTTTACAATTCGAGAGGTCCCGTGTTCGAGTCCCGGCAGAGACATACAAGAAAAGTTTTTAACAAGTCAATATTTACTTTGGAAACACGAAAAAAAACTCAAAACATCTCAAATGCTTGCAAAAAAACCGAATTTGCGAGGTTTTTTTTGGCCATCTAATAAGTTGGTTTAACACCGAAAAATTGTTAAAAATTAACACCCATAAGGAATTGTTGTGAACTCCCTAGCCCGGTGCTCGGTTTTCTCCAATAGGTGATGGACTCCCTCAAACTCCCTTTCGGTGCGTAATCGACTCCATTTTTTCGAGAGTGTTGGATAGACATGTGGACAGAACACAGGTAAAAAAAAATTATTTTAACGTCAACTTTAATTTATCTCAATTTTTACCCTTTTACAATACAAATATATAAATTATATGACATGTAAATAACTGCAACCGCAAGTCCAATAGCAATTTTGTAGTTAACAGAACGGCTTTTCATTTCCGGCTTTTCAACGTTTTCATTCTTCACCAAACCACATTTAAAATCCTCTTTCTTGCATATATCAATGCAGTGCGTATAATTGATATCCAATGGAGTCGGCTGAGTGATGTTAATCAAATCCTGAATAATAAAATTCCTGGAAATATTTCGTAGCGATTGAAATGCATTTTCCCAGGGAATAGGTTGATCTGATTGTAAGCGTAAGATAAAAGCGCCCTCCGCATGCTTCTTGTTGGGAATGTTTTTGCATCCCCACAAAACTACTAAATTTTGAAGATTGGAATAAATGATTTGAGGCTGCATTTCGTCCCAAGAAAATAATCTGCTTGGCTTGTTTATGTCAACTAATGGTTCAAAATTCTCACACCATTTATTGGGGGCGTCTGAAATAACGCAGTCGATTCGTAATTTTGGTGTGACCATATCAGCTTCAAATTCCAAACATGGCAATATATTGTTTTCAATGCCTTTTATTCCACGAATTTTGAGGATCGTTGTTATTTTCTCTTCTACTGGCAAAATGTATGCAATCTTCCATCCAAATCCTCTTCCTCGCTCTGAATTAAATGTTAGTTGAGGCCTTTTTGGGCAACTCCCATTGTAAATTTTTGACTCGATTCGATCCAGAAATTTTGTTAAAAATAATAGTAGTAAAACAGAAAATCCCTTGAAATTCATGTTGGATAAACTTTGAAACTGATCTGCAATTGGTAAATTTACAATCACAACTGAGAAGGAGTAAAAAGTAGTTTTCCATTGAATGCTTTGTAGAATCAGACCTGGAAACCACCTTGAAGGATTTCCGGGTGATTTAGAGTCCATTAAAAATTACGGTAATATTTTTAAGTTCGATATTCAGGGCTTTTCCAGCAAGACGGTGTTTCAACCATTGCTTAAATTTAGTTTACGTACACTCAGAAAAATGGAGGCTAACTCGACGACCTACATACGGCGTAATTGGCCTCGGGCAGGCGCGCGTTCGCCTGCATAAGGGAAAGTAAAATTTGTGTTGACCAGTGACCGGAGAAATTCTGAAAACCAGCAGGTGAAGTAGGGCCTTGGGAGCTGCACGAGTTGACCTTAGATAGGCATTTCGAGGATGTAATGTCATGTAATGGAAACCTCTGTCAGCCAGCTAGCGGTCAGAGTTAACCTGACAAAAAGTTGACCTGGACATTTTTCTGAGTGTATACTACTTATATGTTCATAATTATTTAAATAAAAGCTATTCTTATTATTATATTCAGGGCTTTTTAGTACAACCATTAAAAATTGCACAGTTAAAAACTTTGAATATAAAAGCTAAGAAAGAGCAATAAGACCGACTCGAGAACGGGGGCACAAAGAAAATTTTTTGATCAGTACGAAATCCGTTTCAGGCCAAATTATGAGGATGTTCCTGCATCTGTCTGTCGGTCTGTCTGTCGGTCTGTCTGTCGGGCTGTCTGTCGGTCTGTCTGTCGGTCTGTCTGTCGGTCTGTCTGTCGGTCTGTCTGTCTGTCGGTCTGTCTGTCTGTCGGTCTGTCTGTCGGTCTGTCTGTCTGTCTGTCGGTCTGTCTGTCGGTCTGTCTGTCTGTCGGTCTGTCTGTCGGTCTGTCTGTCGGTCTGTCTGTCGGTCTGTCTGTCGGTCTGTCTGTCGGTCTGTCTGTCGGTCTGTCTGTCGGTCTGTCTGTCGGTCTGTCTGTCGGTCTGTCTGTCGGTCTGTCTGTCGGTCTGTCTGTCGGTCTGTCTGTCTGTCTGTCTGTCTGTCTGTCGGTCTGTCTGTCGGTCTGTCGGTCTGTCTGTCTTTCTGTCGGTCACTGTATCTGTCGGTCGGACTGTCAGTGTGTCGGTTTTTTGAAAATTTTCCGAAACTAAATATTGCAGAGGAAAGTTTTGTGTTGATCACTAATATTTATTTTGAAAAATTTGTGAAAATTTCCAACTTTGAATGCTGGAATTGAGGCATAATTTTTAGTTGTGTAGACTTTGTAAGCAACAGAAATTGTTGTTGCAGCGATTGGTAAAAAGTTCCTATCTGTGATAAAAGGCACTTAAGGATTATAAAATATTTAATAGAAAAGCAAGAAAACTTGCTTAATTGTATTTTGTAACATTTTCCATTAAGCTGGAAATTTATATTTCAGGGGATATTACGAAATGACTAAAAAACGTTTTCTAAAGGTTTCAAGGTTTCAAAACAATTTCTTAAAAATATCTCCATTTTGCTAAATTTCTAAACTTACGTCAAAATCTAAACTTACTTAAGAGCGGGGAAGGAATTTTTACATCTCATAAAACTATACATCTGTATTTCCTACCTTTTTGTAAAACATTTTTATTTCCATAGTTGTAAATGAAAACCATCGCAATCTATATTTTAGCGTAATTTTCACATAATAAAAATTAATATAAACATTTATTACGTTTTTATTTATTTCCAATGCAAAAAATTATTAAGTAAAATAAACCCAACACTAGTAATAGCCAGAACTACTATAGAATATTTAGTAACAATTTCACTATTTTCTGCAGATTTTTCCCTAAAAAATTTACATTTAAAGTTTTTACAAATTTTTTTACACATTTTATTTGAAATGTCTGGAGATTTGGTCATGTTGAGGAAATCTTTGATCCGACTAGAAGTATTCTGCAGTGATTGATAGCATTCTTTCCATGGAAACGAATATCCAAAATATTGTGTTAAAATAAAAGCTCCTTCTAAATGCTGACTAGCGGAAATGTTTTTACATCCCCAAATTAAAACGATATTTTCGTAATTTGTATAAATTACTTGTGGTTGCATTTCATCCGAAAAAGTTGATCGAAATATGGTTCCGTTTGGTGGTACAAAAATCTCAATATAGTTTTTACATGGTAAATTTGTACGTATATGAGCATCACTGCAATAAGTGTCAATTGCACTTTTAGTCGGATCCACGGTAAACTGCAAACATTTGTGTGTTTTTTTATCAGTGTTTTTTATTCCATGTAATTTGAAAATTGTATCAACATTTTCATCCACTGGTAATAAATATGATAGTTTCCAAGATGTTTCCCATGTATGTAATGATTTATACTCCTTGAAAATCTTTGGACACGTTCCATTGTACAATTTTAATTCATTTTCGTTGAAACAGTATATTAACCCTCTACCAGGACAATTTTTTTTCGCGGAGAAAAAATTATGGTCAGTTAGTTTCGATTCGTAGAGTTCAAAAATGAAGTCGAAAATGAAATCGAATTAATTTTTTAAGCTACAGGTGAGAAAATAGGTAGACCGCCAAAAGGCGGGTAATCCAGGGGAAAGAAAAAAACAAGTGTAATTTTTTATTCCGTTTTATTGCGCAACTCACAATATTTACAATATTTATCAAGTAAAATTTTTTGTTCGATGACAAACACAAATTTACATTGCATTTCAAACAATACATTTGGGTTTCCGAATTGCAACCCACCAATTTACATGTTCGTTTGTCAGATCGATCTAATTGATCTGGCATATGGCCAGTATCATCATACCTAGCATGCAATCCCAATCCGTATGATTTTGTAACACCAGATGGTCCTGCTATTGGTGTTTCTTTTGGGGGTCTGCCAACAGGTCTCTTTTCCGGCTTTTGTTGGTATTGACATAAACCTTTAGCGACTTGGACACGGAATTTCGGTAGCTCAGGAGTACCTCCTCCAACATGGATACGTCTATGGAGAAGATAAGCATTGACCAATGTCAAATCGAGAAAATGGTAAAATAGTTTCAACGAAGCACTTTTAGTTTTGAGGCGGATGTGATATCTTCCTATTAGACCGTCCATAAGATCCACACCTCCCATATGGTAATTGTACTCCCTAATAATTCTTGGGCAATCAATTTTAATATATTTCTTATTTTTACGATCATATCGAGCTATTTTTTTCAATCTATTAAAATGTACAGCCAATTTAGCATCTCCGCGAAACACAACCTCGTTGACATGTAGTTGCATGTTTTTCTTTCGCCAGGTAATTTTGGTAAATTCAGTGGATTTGGGATTAATTTCATCCAAGTTTGCAGTGAATCCACCGTCATTCGGCTGAACATCCGATCCTCTTTCGTCATGCTCTGGTAGGGGTGAACGCGGTCGTTTTTGACGTCTTCCTTTCAAGGGTGAATTATTTGTTGCTACAGGCTCAGAACTTGGACCTAGTTCAGACGATGGACCTGCTTGAGACGATAAGTCTACTTCGAGGAACGGTGTTACTTGTTGCTGTTGGTCAATCGACAAAGAAAATACTGGAGACCCAACTGATAACAATGAATTACTGAGATTCAAGTTCATAGTTACAGCTTTACTAAGAAAGCCAGCAGACAGTTCATCTTCCACCGATACATTATAATACGGATCATTAACTCTGTCATCGTCACTGAAATCGCCAGTGAAGTCGCTACCACAATCAGATTCACGATCACAAGGAACTGAATCCATCATTTCTTGGATCTCTACATCCGACATTTCCGACAAATTGAATTTCCGCTTTTGGTAACCCGAAGCATAAATATCTCTTTTATTCTCTGTCGTTTTTTCCGCCATATCTGTAGCCAAAAAAAATACGCGTTATCGTGACTGGCTGCCTTTTGGCGGGGTCCCTTTGGTGACCGCTGGTTGTCGATTTTTCAATAAAATTACACAAACAATGCTGATAATAACAAAATATGATCAATTTCCTACTTACCAATAATTTTTTTATGCTTCAAAAATAACGAGAACTATTTATAAACAATCAGTTAAATTTCACTTCAGAAACAAATAATTTTTCATCCGCGCACTTTAAAAATTTCACTTTCAATGGAGATAACTGTAAAACTAACTGTACGACAATATTCAAACGGAATTGAGTGAGTGCAGTTGCACCAGACAAAAGCATAAATGCATGCCAAAGTTAAAAAAAAAATGTTGATTGAGAGGTAATAGGACCAACACCTTACCCGCCAAAAGGCGGGCAGTCCTGGTAGAGGGTTAAAAGTACTAGAACACAGAAGAAAATTAGTTTCATTTTTTAGAAATACTTGAAAAATTGTCCCGATTTCAAACCAATTCTAAGCGAAAATGAATAAAATTTATTGTAAATTCTCTTGTTGTGTCTACTGGTCCTTGAAAAAAATATAACTCACTTAATAGACATATTTATGCCTTAAATTGGTCCTTCAAGTGTTATTGAAATTTTATTGCCACAATAATGGGTTATAATCCAAGAAATTAATGCCAATTATCAGCCTTTCAACACCCCCCCCCCCCTCCCCCATCCATTCTCACGCTTTTTCACGATTTTTTGTTAATAATCGAAAAAAAAATAAAAAAATTAAAAAAATTAAAAAAAACAACAAAAAAATAAAAATAAAAAGGGAAAGAAAATGGTGGGCGACAGACGTCATTTGGTCCATGTCGAACAAAAGATTACGCATCGTGTGATGTCTGATATCTTAAAGCCCAATTCAGGCTAACGATTGCGATTACGATTGAAGCTTCTCGGCAAATGAGATTTTTGTACCACCAAAAGCTTTCATGTCCCTATCGTTGAAAGCTTTGATCTCATTGGTCGACCAGCTTCAATCATAATAGCAATCGTAATCGCAATCGCAATCGTAATCTAGTAATTGCAATCGCAATCGTCTGAATTGGGCTTAAGGGCTGCTTACATTTGATACTTTATTCAGTTAATTTTATTGTGCAACACAAAATTATTTTCAGCATGTAAAATTTTCAGCATGTAAAATTTTCAGCATGTAAAATTCCAGACTAAAAAAAAACAAATCAGTGTAAATTTCTTCGCGAGATAATTTCTAAATACCAGTTGTTTGTTTCTGAAAACGTCGAAACTGAACGTCGAAACTGAAAATATTACAATAGATGAATTCATATCGCGGAATACGTTTTAGGAGAGAAATTCTGGCAAAGTCGCAAATGTAAACGGTCCATTACTGGTCGGCTGGAAAACTGGACTATAGACTGAGCATAATATGCTTGAGTTAATTTATGCCAAAAATTAATAATGACAGACATGCTTTGAAATGCACAAAGGATTAAAAAAAAAATAAAACGAATCCCAACCCCCCCCCCCCCCCCCCCCCCCCCCCCCCCCCCCCCTACCCCACTCCCGCCCTTTACAATGCAATTCATTAACCTTCATGAACGATAAATTACAGGAACATAAATAATAGAACCTGGACAACAGTATCCAACCATTTGGAAGCAAAAAACATCCTACCTTTGAAGGATCTTTATGCATAGAGTGACCACACGTCCCGGATTTGCCAGGACAGTCTCATATTTCGACATGTGATCCCGGCATCTCGGAATTTATATTTTTGTCCCGGATTCCGAATTATGTATTGAAACCCCATACCTTTGGCTGCGGCCCATTTTTTCCATAAATTTCTACCTTCATCTTTATTCATAACTTTCTACCTGCATCGTGTCTAAATTTTGCCCGCGGTGCAACTCCTGCTGTGTTTCAAAGAAAAATACCACCACAAGTGGCAGAAAAATCAACTTATTTTGGAAAAAAAAGTTGGCCCGTAACATAGTTTTTCGCGCGCGCTGCTTTGACTGGTTTCGTACTTTTCACTGAATTTCGATGCATTGAAAATTTCCCTTTCCTCACCCTATGCTAGCCCTCTCACCCTTCATCTGTTCCAGATTCCAACAAAAAAATATGGTCACCCTATTTATGCAGAATGTTATATGCAACGATATTCATTCTGTACGTTACAATACCATTTGAAAATTGTAATTGAGTTGACTTCTTTTAATCTCATTATTGGGATTTCACCCCTGCACTTGGCGAAGTTTAAAAAAAGGATTCCCGCACTCTACATTACTTTTCCTTTGTCACAAAACTGATGGGGTAATAATACAAAAATTAACATCAACACAGAAGGACGACAGGTAAATTGTAATAAGGAGCGGCTCTTAATTCGCCAACATTGTGCAAGGAGCAGTACGACATGAGTTAAACGGAACGCACCCACTCCAATTACACTTGAAAGTGCATAAAACTTTGAAAACGGTCTGAATTTTTGTAATTCCTCACACCCCTTAAGATCCTGTCTAGATCGCTTTTATGGTACTAAAGTCCTGGAAGTTTCAATAAAAAGCCAAGCCAACTGTTTGCTTGAAGTTACATCAAATTGATTATTTTACTCCCCTACGAGTTGAGCTTTTCATTTGAAAATGTGGAAAAGTCTGTATAAAAATGGATAAAAGGCGGAAAATAGAGAAGGAAAATACTGGGAAAATTATATGTGCGGGAATATATTCGTTTTTTACTCTTTGTTTGTTCTTTTTTAGTCTGTGTGTTTTTTTCTGTATGCATTTGACACCAATTTCAGTTGGAGACGGGCCAACTGGATACGATGACGCCTGAAGGATTGCAGAATATTAGCAAATCCAAGTGGCGGCAATTGCCAAAGTGGCTAAAGTATCAGAATTATCTCAAGTGCTTGAAGATGGCATTTTCTTCAAATATTCCATGTCTCAGTGTCGTTCGGAAAAATTAATGTAAAGGGCTGAACTATGATGTTTTTTTGTTTTTTAAAAATTGCAATTGATATTGTTTTGTGTGAAGGAGAGTGTCGTTGTTTCGTCATGTTGGTTTTAAAAAGAACAAGATTCAAATCAACGCCAATTTAAGTTTTACTGATTGATTTTTATTGAAATGATGAAAAAAATCTTCGGTTATAGTAAAAGGTGGGATTGATTTGAGTGGGCCAGAGGTTTTCGTAAAGAATGATCTGTCCAATAGTAAAAACTTGATGAGAATCCTGTCAGGTGTTTAGGCGATAGCAGGAGAGGGGGTTTACAGGAAAGGGATGGTTTTAGTAGGGTTGATTTCAGTAGACAAAAATTTTCCCGGACTAATGTTGAACTGGACTAATGTTGCGTTTAAGGTTCTAGAGATAGCAGGATAGGAGGTGGGGTTGGGAGTAATTGCCAAAATTCTTTTTTCGGGGGTGGAAGGGGTGAGTTCTTAAAAAATCAAAGCGGGATCAAAATTTTTTTTACAGTTCAGGCGGTAGTTGAAGAATGAGAAAGCCTTAAACTCGCTTAAGTTTGTATTACATTTATTTTTTCTTCAATTGACTCCTCCCCGAATTTAACCTTGGGTCCGCCACTGGACTGTTATAGTAAAGAAATCGCGTTTCTCGAATCAAGGAGTTCTTGAAAATTTCTCTAAGATGCCCAGTTATATGACCTTTACCCGTATATTCAGATAATGACGACACATCATAAACACCCTGGCCAACATATCCCAATCCAAGATTGATGTTGATGATGATGATAACTTTGAATTATTCATACGCGCGCCTGGCAATCACTTCAATACGCAAATTGTGTATAACAAACACATGTAAACTCGATCCTATGGGAGAAATTCTGTCCATTTCTGTTATTTAAATTCATGGTTCTTAAATTATATCATGCATAATCATTGATAGACTTGCGACTTACTTATTATTAAACAAGAAATTTTCACAATATGCTGTGGAATTTTTGTGGTGAGTTTTCAGTGGGGTTTTCAAATTGATTTCAATGTTTTTAAGACTACGTTGTATGGAAAGTTAATTTATTTGAAGACTTTCTGGTTTTCTTTAAGTAGTTTGAATATTGGTGTAAGTTATGTTTGGTTTTTCGCTGTTTAGAAAAGTTTTCGATCTTCAAAACTTTTTCCTCCATATTTGTAAAAAGTTGGTGCGCAAATTATGGTTCACATAATTACTGTAGAAGCAAAACTTATTGAAATTATGAAATTTTAAATCCAAATTTTTAATTTCAAATCCTAGAGAAACGAATATTTAAACGGGGTTTTTTTCTTATTTATTTACAGGTATGTCAGGACTTCTGAGGTTTTGGTTAAAAAAATATCTACAATAACTGGTCTTCATACATCTTACAGTGGTGATACGAGGTTATGAGGAAAATAGATTTTTTGTTGAATAACAAACAGTATCATATAGATTTTTGTACAGGCGTCCTTCAATTTACAACGTTTTTAGGTGGACTAAATTGCGTCGTATATCGAAACGTCGTATATCGAGGTTTTCTATATTTATTGATCATTTTTTAAGTATCGGGTCTTTCAACAAGGACATAAAAATTTTGTATTTAAATAAAACACAGAATAATTGAGATATCGGGCTGAAATTTATTCCAGGTGTAGTGGACATGTTACATTTAAGTATGAAATTCGATGTCGTTCATATGGCCACCGCGCGCACGTTTGCTGATTGATTCTTTGGTGCCATTTTCCACCACTCTTCCACACGTATCGGCCGGAACGTTGGCAATTTCGCGTTCGATATTGTTCCTGAGCTCCTCTCACGTTGTTGGCTTGTTGGCATAAACCAACGACTTAACATAACCCCATAAAAAGAAATCCAACGGCGTTAAATCGCATGAGCGAGGTGGCCATTCGATCGGACCATTTCTCGAGATTACACGATTGCGACCACCGACTCAGAATTTCGGTAGTAAGTTTTAATAATTTCCAAACGTTGCTCGTTCGTGAACTTCACCATGATAAAAATGTAAACCTTGACTGACGTTTTAGCATTGCCAGATCATAAAAATAGTTTTAGGGTGAGTTTTTATTAAAGTACAAAATTGTTATGTCCTTATTGAAAGATCCTTTATTAGAGATGGAAAGGCCTTGTGCATAATAGTAAAATGATTTAAAAACGTAATTTTTTTTTAGGAATTTAAGCGTTGTATAAATTTTTTTAAATTTCTTAGAAATATGTTATAAGTTGTTGAGATAAAAACAATTCAAATGTTAATCAAATTTTTGTTTTCGTATGTGCAGACCGGCAACAAAGCGTTGAACGTTTGATACAAGACGTTCAATGTTTTATATCGGGGCGTCTTGAATCAGAGGGCGCATAAATACTTTTACTTTCCCCTGCTAGAACGCGGACAGATAGAAACTTTCTGGTCAATACGATATCCGTTCTAGAAAACATTATGAGGATGTACGTGCATCTGTCTGTCGATCTGTCTGTATGTCCGTATCTTAAATTCGAGAACGCGCTGAGCTAGCGATTTGAAATTTTTTGTGAATGAATTTTACCAAAATTGTACCATGAGAAGAAAAATGTGAAGAAAAATTTGACATTTGTAAGGTTTCTTTTATTTTTAACAATGGACGGGCGAAGAGAAATACTTGCATTTCATGATTTTATCAGATGAGAGTGCTTGTTAGAGTAACTTGTAATAGATTGTATAGTTATTTCCACTTACAACAGCGTGGGATCAAGTCTGACAGACTGGACAGACTGATAGACTGACACAGACTGCTGTAATCTACTTAGGAGTCCTCGGGAAATGTTTTTTAAGTAAAATTAAGAGGTCGAAATTGTTCATGAATACAACACTTTATTATACTACGGATAAGAAAGTAAATATATTAGAAAAACAGAAAGTGAATTTTAGTGTGTGGAAATTATTATAAAAAATGGATTTTTGAAGGATTTCCCATTGTTTTCATCCTGTTATGGTAATTCCTACAATTTTCAATATGACGATGAGTTTCATAAGTAATTCATATAACTTATTACAGGTTATTTAAACAAGAAGAAAATTAATTTATGTTCACTTTGGGCTGATTAGCATCTACTGAATCAGCCCATGGAAAATGACTTATCATCATCATCATCATCATAGGGAAATAATTTCAGGCATTTTCTCCTACAGGAGAATAAAAATGATTCCCATAATAGTGTAGTAAAAGTAGGTAAAGCCATATATCTATAAAAAATTGGAAAACAAACTTTCATGGACAGTCCATTAAGATTAGTTCGAATCCTTTTTGTATATGCTCAGTGGCTATTCGATTACATATTCGGGACCGGTGTATGTATGTATGTGTGTGTGTGTGTGTTTTTGTTGTGGGAGGGGGGATACCGGATTCAAGGTAAAACGTACGAAAAGTGTTGATTGAGCTCATTACCCGGGCCTGTACAACATGTGAGTGTGTTATATTGGGGATGTTTCTCTCCCCTGTAACCCTTTTCCCGTTTCACCCATCTATGATGGTTATCGATTGATGTTCGTTTGAGTTCAATTCAACCCAATTGAATGTGATGTGAATCCTTCTGGAACAGAACCAAAGTTGGTTTGTTTGTTTATTCAGAGACAATGAAAGGGGTTCGGGTTTAGCTGACGATGTGAATGAGATTCTGAGGGAATGAATATAAACAGGAAAAAAACTAGGATATTTTCAGTTCAGCATTTTTCTGTGTTAGTTGTCAATGGATTGATTAACAGGGAAAAGTGACAAATGATATGGCAATGAATGTGCGTATAAAATGTTAAGCTAAACAAAAGACGTGGAATTGAAAATATTGGTAAATTTACCAATTCTTGAGGCGAAATATACACCCACACAGTTATAGAAACATTTGGATTTGAATTCGATGTTCAATTAGGCAAATTAGATACTAAGAAACTGGGAAAATGAAATTAGCTAAGATATTGAAGACTCATTCGAATAGAACAAAAATTTACTATTTCTGATCATCAAAGTTGGATAAAGAAGTGGATGATTTGATTATTGAAAGATTTAGGGAAATTTATAAAAATCAATAATATCCGTTGAAAAAAATGGCAAAGAAAATGGAAAACAATTTTTTTAAAAAAAGCTCTTATTTAAAAAAATCTACTAAAAAGGAAAACAAAACATATTTTTCTTAGGCGCTGTGTATCAGCAATAAAAGCGAGATAAATATTTATTTTATTTTTATGCTTATATATCACTCTTATGTCTGATACACCAAAGAAAAATAATTTTTTACTTTTTGGCACATTTAAAAAAAAAACAAACTTTTTTTCTAATGTTTTTCTTAAATTTTCTTTTATTTTATTCTTTTTAGTCATTTTGTATTTGATTAGTATGACTAAAATCCAAATTGACGTCTATCTTTCGCCACGCTTATATATATTTTTTAGTCTTCGAATAGATATCATTGCCTTGGAGAGTTCTTACAGACTTGTTGACTCTAGAATAGCTGAACCCAAAAACCACCAGATGAGGTTTTGCCGCGAAATTTGAGAAAAACGATAGACAGGACCTACCGTTTTCCCTACAGACTTATTAACACCAGATTCGGATTCAGAGACCCCAAAAACCCCCAGATTTTTTTTCCCGGAAATTTTGAGGAAAAGGATAATCACGTTATCCGCACAGGGCCTTCCATTGTCATTACAAGGACGCAGTAGTGAAAATATTGTATTGTCATCTTGGTTACGTATGTGTGCAAAATGTGTGCAATCGGATGAGTGGAAGTCCATTCAAATTAGATTACAAGATTTGACCCTAACAAACTAACAAAAAAATAAAACTAAATATCTATTTAGAAGCTCGTAAAATCCAAGATTTTGTTGGATTTTACCTCGAAAAATGGAAAAGTTTACACGCAGATAGTTTGATTCCTGGCTAGAATTTTATTTTATTGTTGTATTTGGGGGTGGGGTCACGGGGAGGGCTTGGGTCACTATCTGTACATGTAAATAAAAATTTAACAATTATCCAGACGATGAGTTCAGCATTAATGCTTTAATGGTATATACTTAAAAAATCCTTTATCACGATATTTGATGTTATGCTGTTCTAGTAACATAATCCTTCCTTTGAAAAATTTCCAACTAGAGTATTATTAGATCAAAGAAAATGTTCTTGAAAATAAATCTCACCAGCAACATCGTCAAGTCAACGACCGATAAGAAGTGTTTCTTATAATTCAATCAGGACCGTTCCAAGGCAAACCGGCTCCAGACTCAAAGTCTGAATTTGGCACCCCGTCACTTTCTAAAAATATCAGCTGTGATCAACATAAAACTTTCCTCTGCAATATTTAGTACGGAAAAAATATGCAAAAAAATAATATTTTTTCAAATATCTTAAGAACCGTTAAAGATACGTGAAAACCGTTAAAGGAAAATATGCTGGAAATTTTATTTCCTTTAAATCTGGTTATATGCATTTTCTCATAATAGCGCTAGTTTTCGAGAGATTTTTAAAAAACCCTTGCTTTAAAAAAAATTGTATGGGAGGTGCCCGTTATAGTTACCGTTACTGTTCCAAAAATTGATACAAAACTTCGATTTTCGTAAAATTTATTCACAGAGAGTTTCAAGTCACTAGGTCAACACGTTCTCGAGTTATTTAAGATACATAAAACGAACAAATCGACACACCGATAGACAGATGCACGGACATCCTCATAATTTTTCCTGAAATGGATTTCGTACTGATCAGAAATGTTCTATTTGCCCGCATTCTGCATTTTTGAAAGACCTATCAACGAGAATAAAGTTTGTCGCCATTTTTGTTTGTGATTATGTTATCTAGATAAAAAAATATATTATAGCTGGATCAGATATGGCTACTTTCGCAGCGCATCACGAAGACAAACTGTCAATTTTGCAGCCGCTGACGTTTTTCTGACAGTTTTTCTGACAGTTTTTCTTTGTGCTGCGCAGTGAAAGTAGCGATGTGTGATCCTAGCATTAGTTTTTCGGTATGCAATAAGAATTGCGCCGCAGGCATAACTTTAAAAAATGTATATAGAGAGTAATTATTAGGAAGAATTGCGCCACATGCAAAAATTTGTAAATTTAGTATTTTTATTCATTTGTTTTCTAAGGCCTCGGCTATTCGGTCGCCTGCTTGAAAATGTCGCCACAAGTGAACTCTGGTTTGCTCTGGGTGCGTATTGCCGGGTTTGAATTCGATGAATGAAAAACGTATCTGTGGCAAAAAAAATGTAAAACATCTTAAGTCGATGTTTATGCAAAGCCAAACTGATCTGTATTTGCATTACAAGACAGACTACTTTTGCATCGCCTCAAAATCGACTTAAGATGATTTGTATTTTTGCCACAGGGACAACCCCCAACTATTCGTGCTCTTAACTCGCTTCAATACCTTTTGAGAAAAGATTAAAAAAACATTTTGTTTCTTTTTTTAAACATAAAAAAGTAATAATTTCACCTCGAGACCTGGTTTTCAAGGAAACCGTCTGAACCTGGCGCAAACGGAGCGTGTGTGTGTCGTTAGTCTGGATGGGTTTCTTTCTGGAAACAACTCAGTTGTTATTTTGTGCATGCAAGAAATAATGGAAAATGTCGCAAGGCTTTTAATCCCAACAGTCTTAAAGTTGTTGATTTGTTTTGCGCTCAAGAAGAAGTCTTGCGCCATTTTATTCAGTTGCCAAAGGACATGAATTGTTAACGTAAGGTGAATTACGTGTGGTATGAGAAATAAAAGGGTTGGTCTATGTTATAGAGGATGAGTTGGCGTTTACATAGGGGTAACCTGTGTTCTGATACAAACAAACTATGTGACCTGATTGTAGAAGGACTTTAGTCGTCAGGAGTTACTTAGCGGTTTCACCTGTAAATGGTGGTTGAATTTTTTTGGGTGGCTTCTGATGGCAGTCTGTCTAGTGGTTAGGAGAGTGCATTTGTTAATGTAACTCCATTAACTTCGGGATTTTATACCTCCTCTAAGACTTTGAGTCTTTCTAGGTTACTTCTTAGATTATTTCTTCCAACAGCCAGGAATTTCCTGGGAGCTCAGGGAGTAAGATGGGCTTTCGGGAAATGAAACACGAAAAAAAAAATAATAAAATAAAAACTGTTTTCCATAGTTTTTATTCTCTGTATAGCTGTTGCTTGTGTTTATTTCGGGATGCTGCGATATCATGAATTCCACGTCTTACATTTCTCATTATATTATAGCGTGGTGTTTTCCATCTTCATTGTCTTATCAGATTTTTTCCCCCAGTTTTACTTATTTTTTCGCGATTTTTTCCTTTTGGCAAGCAACACAAAAAAAGAAATGGTGCACGGGAGCAATTTCCCGAGTGAAGAATAGCATCCGTAATATAACATAGCAGTAGTCATCGTCTGTGTTTGGTTGGCTGGTTGGTTGGATCTGAGTGAGCAACTTGAAGTAAATTACTTTAGTACCTGACTTGTAAAGTGCTCCATCAGAATATCTTGCTGGGTGCTGTACTCGTACGTGATGGCACCGGGTCTGATAGAGACGTGTTTTATCATTTTTAGATCAACTTTTAGCGCCACGATGCTATTTCACGTCTTATGTATGGACGGTAACATTTCATCTCATCATGATGGCATGACCCAATTTATTCACGGAAAATGAAAAATTATTCACGATTATCTTTGTCTTTTCCCATTAGGCTAATAAATGAGCACCGTGAAAGGAGACTTTTAAAGGATTGCAGGAATTAAAGGTGGCCAAGCATTTGGACCCGGCTTCGCCAGGCTAAAAGCGTGAGAAGAACAAATCCTATAGGAAAACAAAACTCAGTTGGGTATAAATTAGATAGCCTAGAGTAGGGCGGTCCGTGCTTTTCTTCAGTTTTTTTCTCCGGAAAATGGTTTTCAAAAATCAACAATAAGACAATAAATTCCAGCATTTGGAATTGGATTCACTTTACTCCCTCCCCTTACTCCTCACCACTCAGGCTACTTTTAAACGGGTGTGTGCAAGATCTGGACGCACGTTTGTGCATCTGTCTGACTGCATGTCTGTTTGTCCGTCTTTTCATCTGTCTGTCTACCCGTGAACACCAAAACTTCCGATATAATTGAGCTATAGACTTGCGTTTCTCGAAAACGGCAAGCCTAATTTCTTGAACGGGCAAAATCCGACCATTCCTTCTCCCCTCTCACGAAATAGTTTTTTTTTACAATTTTCTCGAGAACGGTGAGTCGTATTGAAAAATTTGTAAAGGTAAAATGTGTTTAGAATATGATTTTTCATAACCGCTTCGTACATCGAAATCCAATCGGACCACTCCTTTCCCCCTCTCATATACTAATAGATTTTTTTTAAATAAACTGTCATCATAGAGTATTTGACGATCGGTCCTGCTAATTGTATAGCTTTTCTTATGTGTGTATACGTAAATCTTATACTTTCTTATACAAATTATGAAAAAACTGGTGTCGGAAAAAGAAAATTTTTTCAGTTAAAGGAATAAATTTTTGTGGAAAAATTTAAGTTCCATTATTTTTATTAGAATTGAGTTCAACCACCACAAGTGCTTCTTATTTCAATAAAATATTTAAAGCTTTAAATAAATTAACTGACATTGCCAGAAATATTAAAATTCTTTCCATCAATTTTTCATAATCCATTACATACGATGAATTGATTTTAATAAAATATAACCAGCTATACTATTATAAAGCTTCGATATAGAGATAAAAAATTGCCATTTAGGGGTCCTGTCAAAATCAATTTTCCTTGTAAAACAATTCAATCAGTCAAAAAATGTCTCGTATCTAACATGAAGAGCACTTGAAGAATTATTTGACCGATTGATGTATTAAATAAAACCATGGAGATGATAAAAAAAATGTGGAGCAGTAAGAAAATACCTGCCCAAAAGACATTCACTCAACGTAACATTTTGCCATCAGTCAAGGTGAATGTATTTTCAAGGCGTTCTGGATCTTCGAGTATACCCTGCGTGCATTACACAAACGCAGATCCTAATTTGTATTGTCATCTTTTGTCTTTTACGGAATCAAGTCCTTTTTTCCGAGAATGTGGTAAGAAATATCTGCCGAGCAATTCGATAGTCACTTGTGTTTTGGTTTTCTATGAAGTTGGGTGCGGTTGCCGGAGTATCTTTAAGATAAAAATAGAAAGAATGGTAATAGATACGATCATATAACATAGTGAATTGTCCCTGAATAATGTTACATGAGATTTTTCGTTTATACAACATGATTTTCCCACTCGAAATTCCCCCCTAAAATCATACAGGACGACAGGACGACGGTATCGTTTCACCATTTCTCGCCCGTCATGCTGCAAGTTAGATTCGAGTCCTTTTCTCCGTTTTGCTACGCGAAGTGTATTTAAGGAAGCTAAACATCCTGGCATTACTTATTAATGCTCATCACATATACTTGACGTGCCTGAGAAATATTTCTCTTTTGATTTATCCCGACTTATTTGTCATTTAGGGAAAGTGCTTTTTCTTTCCCATAAAATAGCCCTTTGCTCCGACACGGAAAAAGCGCCAGCCTCGTTCATTTATCGAAACATTTTCCTACTCCTATACAATATACTGTGGGATGCTGAAATGTGTACAAAGAGTAAATGTGTCTATAAAACGGTGTCCTTTATCTGAGGCGATGATGATGACGTTCGACGCGGTGCCAAAAGCGTTGGCAACAGGGACTCTAAAAGGATTTTTAGTCATGGAATTTTACTTCTGGTTGTCATGTCTGTATGGTTGGTGGTTCCGGGGGAGGGTCGGAATAAAAATGAAAATGATAGACAACAACCAGTCGACACTAGGAAAGGAGGAAAAAAAATATCTTTTACATTATCTCGGTTTTTTTCTAAATAATGATGTGTCAAGCCTTGTTTGCGACACAATTTGCGGCTAAAGGAGGAGCATCTTCAAGACTATTGTAAATAAAACGGTATGAAAACGACATCAAAGGTATCTTGTATGATTTCTCATATTTACAATTGGCTAAGGCGAGTTTCGGAGTCCTTTTGCTAACATCGGAGTGGTTCTTAATCTGCATTCTCAGTATAGGAGATTTAGAAAACTTTGCTTTAAATAAAAGCTGCCTGGATTTGCTTCACGTTTTGCCCACTTTACGAGCTAACCTTCCGTTTTATGATTTGCAGTTTTTATAGCAGAAAGAATGGAGTTCGGACCCAGGAAAACGTTTTAGGCCCACTAAAAAGTTTTGAGTCCAGTAAAAAGTTTTGGGACCACCAACAAATTTTGGGACCACCAAAAATTTTTGAGCCCATCGCGAAAAATTGTATGTGGGTCACTAAAAATTAAAATTCGTGTTAAATTTTCGCCAACCGAGCGAAATTTTGAAGATCTGTTTTAAAACACCAAACATTTGAAGATAGAAAAGCAAACAATTTTAAAATCAAACATAACAAAAGCTATAATTGCCAATCTGCCAATTATTGAAAACCCGTATGGTGATATTCGTACCAAAATTCCACTTTGAAGTCAAACTTTCCAATAAGATTTTTTAAAATTTATTCCAATCGGATTTTGATGTATGGGAGTTTTATGTAGAATCATATCCTAAATAACTTTTGTTCTTAGACTTTTTTGATAAGATGCACCGTTTTCAAGATATTCACAAAAACCGTTTTCGTTCGTATGGGGGGTAACCCCCCTAATGGTCCATTTTTGCCCATTAACGAACTTAGCCTCGCATTTCAAGTCTCTAGCTCAATCTGTGCGCCCGCAATCCGCGCCACAGACAGACGGACAGACAGACGGACAGACAGACGGACAGACGGACGGACAGACCAAAAAAAAATGTTTTTTCATTAACCTATTTTATGCCCGACGTTAGAATTTTTTTTTGTCGGTTGTAGTATTATGCAATATTTAAAATTTTCGCTTTTGTATGGAAAACAGTTATAAAAATTGGCTTACAAGCAACATCGGGCACGAATCTGAGATTATAACCTTTTTCCGCAACACTCACAGCTTGCGTTCTCTAGAGTTTTATAATTTTTTCTTTCTCTAAACAAAACATTTGTATATTGGCTAATTTTAGGTTTGTTTTTCGATTTCAATCTTTATTGCCTACTTTCAGGCGTCACACAAATTTGTATTGGAAATAGTCATTGCTTTCTATATTAGAACATAAAAATGAATTGGTCGAAAGTAAAAAAGAATTTTAGAAATATTCCAATAGTTTAAAAAGGCCAACAGATTAATATATTTGTTTTTTATATCCACTACCTTCTGGAATGTACCCCTAAACATTTGTTGGTTGTTTAAAAACGGAAGTGGGTACATATTGTCGCCTTAGACAGCATCCATCCTATCTGTAAACCTTTAAATCTTTATCTACCCGTCATTCGGTGTTTTCTAACGCAAATAACGTTCGACAGTCTTGAGCATGTTAGAAAAAGGCGAGGAAAAACAATCACCATCGAAAGGGTAAATCTTGCGGGAAAAGCGCACACATCTTCCATAAAAAACGCAAGGATATTTCTGACTTATTGCTGGTTGGTCTGGAAGTGACGACGACGGCGACGACTATATGGTGGCAGTCAAGGAAGCAACTAAGACCGGAAACAAATTCCGGGCACTTTCGGAGTAGGAAAATATCATCCCGATATGCTGATGGGTGCAGGAATATATGATAACCGAAAAAAAGGCTCCAAAGTCTGATGTATTTGATTTTTGCGGTCATAAAGAAGCAACGAGTCTTAGTTCCAGATGAAAATCGAAGGCAACTTTGGGGGTGAATCTCTAGAATGCATAGATTCTGAAATATGTTGCCATAAGTGCGGAAAATACATTTTCATGCTGGATACGATGGAACCAAGTGTCATATTTATGTTTTTTCATGTTCCTCGTAAGGGGATAGGAAAATTTCAGGGGGCGACTTGGAGGAGGGAATTTTGTTGGTTGGAGTTGGTTACCCCCGTAAGCATTTTGTAGTCCAGAATGTTAAGCGATTGACATTCGTCTGGTTTAGGGAAGAACCTAAGGACATTTTGTGCTGGGGGTTTGATTGTCTCCAATCTCTGATGAAAACTTGGGGGGAGGATGGCTGAAGCGGAACTCCAACGGAGTAACCAATTTTATGTAAAAAGTAAAACTTGATTTGTACGAAAACCAAAGCAAAACAATTAAGAAATATTTGTTAATTTGTTTAAACAGAATGCGGCGCAATGATTTAAATCAAGAGCTACACGAAAATTAACTTAAATTTTCGTGCTCTGTACGTTCCATAAACAATCGCAAGAAAAATTGTGAAAATACCAATAAATACAAATGTGCCGCACGTCAAATCTATTGAGATACATGCGTGCTCTCTAGGAAATAGTTGAAAAATAATTTCTTCATAGCAACCTCCAGTCAAAGTAAAGTGTTTTTTTTTGCATTTCATAAATTGTAGCACTAAATTTAAAAAGTCCGAGCAAAAGTTTAGTTTTCGAGTTTTCGAGACGCCGGGACAATTTGCCTAAATCCGACACTTTCCCGGCCATTCCGGGACGTATAGTCATCATATTACATTTTTTCCAATTTGTTTTGAAGACCATTTTCCTCTCTGGAGTATTTTTTAAATACTTTTTGAAAGGCTTTTTCAACACCAGAATATGTGTTTAGAATGTGTTTTTACATAACTTATCCACACATCAAAATCCACTCGGTTCACTCCTTTCCCCCTCCTCTATACATATGGATTTTTTTAAAATAAACATTTTGTCTGTCATCATTATAGATTATTTTACGATTGGCTCCTGGCAATTGTAGTTTTTCTTATGTTTTCTTAAAAATTTTTAAGCATTTTTCACGTCGAAATATGATTTTTAAAGAATTTTTAAAGATCTTTTCCTAACTAAAGCATTTTTTTAAAGACCTTTTTTAAAGTGCAACTCTTTTTCTAATTTTCAAAACGGTTTTTTTTTCGTCGGAAAAATTGTCAAATTTTCTAGCGATTGGCAAACATCCATATTTGTCATACATTTAAGACGTATGAAGTTCCGACATGAAAATCCCTCCTTCTTTATTGGATCAAGTCCGAAGAGTGGCATGCGGTCCATTTCAGGATAAAAGGATATAGGATTCCAACAGCATGATGGTCCGTACAAATAGAGTACTTCAGTTGTATCGGAATTTTCAATAATTTCGACAGCATATGGCGTTTAGCACAAAAAAAAGAGATTTTTTTTCCAGCACTGAAATGTATTTTTGTGAAAATTTGGGTTCAAAGAGGACAACATATCCATGTGTGGCTTGTCCTGGCTTTTCCCGTCCACCGATTCTGGTTTATAAGAGTTTTCCGTGTCGTCACGATGCGGGCTTCTATGGTTATTTTTCGAAAATTGTCAAAACACAACCGAAAGTATGGCAGCTTAACCAACAAATCGAGTGTGGTGTCGAGGTCGTGTGTGAAATTAAATAAATTTTTCATTCCTCGAGTAAAAGTTTCATATAGATCCGGTTTTAAAGTACATATTGCGATATAATTTCGTTAAATATTTACTTGGCAAACTGTAATTGTGCAACAGAAATGTTTCTGTGTAAATTGTGAGGGGGTTTGTTTTTTTTTCGGGTGGGTGGTTTAGATATTTTACCACTAGCTCTTTTGGGCTTTTGAAAATTTCACACATGGTGCCATAATATTCGCATGTTTTTATTATTGCTATGCGAAATTGCCTGTAATTCGGTTCAAAGTGTTTTAATTAATGGTATAAAACAATGTTCTGCGTATTTTAATTACACAGCAATGTAAGATCCATTCGTATTTTGTTTGTTTTGATCCCGAAATTATAAATTTATCAAGTCTTAACACAAATTCCTTAAGTCTCCACGCCACACTTTCAACTCAACTTGAAAGCAATTAAAAGTCATTTGTTTTGCCATAGTTTATTAATGGCGGATCTTCTATAAGATCTTTGTTGTATTAATTTATTGGCTGATTGGTAAAAGTTGAGATGATAAATTTGTTGAAAGCTATTTCTTACACTTTTGATGGAGGGAATTTCGTTTGATGGATCTGGCAAATATAATCAAGTATTCATTATTAATGACTGTTTGTGACATTTTGATATTTTCATTTTATAAACTTTTTGGCACATTTCGGTGTCTAAATTATTGGGTAATCAAGTTGTTTTTTTGATATATTTAAAAAGGCCTTTACGACAGTAGTCTTAACTCTCCGTCTACCATTGGGGTCAATTTGACCCCACAGCGATAAAATTTTTCTCTAATTCTAGCCGTAATAGTTTTTGGACTTTGTAACTTCTTGACATTGTTTCTTTAAAAATTCTTCATTGTATTTTGCTGGAATCTATTGACATTATTGAAGTTTTTTCTAAGCGTACTCAGACATTTTCAATAACAACTAAAGGAAAATGGCTTATTACCGATTGGGGTCTAATTGACCCCAACGGTAGTTCTAGCAGGTTTCTTTTCGGTAGACGGAGGGTTAAGAAACGTTAGATTACACTAATTGTTTTGAACACAGGAAAGAAATGGGAAAACTACAGAAAACGGTCGAAATGCTAGTCCAATTGAGTTTTGATGTATGGACGAGTTATGCAATACCGTATTATAAAAACTAGTTTTTTTACAAAGTTTCCGGGAAAACGGCAAAAAATCTCTTCATTTATATGATGGGGATGGGAGAAGGAGAGGTACATATAAATTATGCTGTATGAAAGAGTTGTGAAAAATTGTATTTTCCAATCTGATGCACCGTTTTTAAGAAACTATCAAAGAGCTTTTATGTTTATTTGGAAAATGCTGGAGAGCATGGATCAGTTTTGCTCATCATCGAACTTACACTTTCGAAAAAATCCGGGGACAAATTAACACCGCCTCAAAACATAGCTGAAAGTAAACACCTCGCAGTGTTATTCAGAAAAAAAAATTGACACGGAGTTTTTTTTTACATTCTATTTTGAAGGAGTTAAAAATTCGCCTAAACTCTTTTTAGGAGTTATTTCCATTGTTCAAGGGTGATAGCGGTCCAGGTTAGAGTCTCATTAGGGATGTAGCAGTGATTTGACGCCCCCTAGGGATATAGAAGTGTTTTTCTTATAGAATTTCATCTTCCGTCGCAGTCTGTTTAAAAATTTTCGCCTGTGGCTCATTTTTCTTGAAAATTTTCAACTTAAGCGAATTTTATTTCGATATTCTTGTTTACCATGAATGCTTTATGCAGTTTTTCTTTCGATTAGCTTTGCGAAACACCTTTTTTTCTATTTTTTATTTTGTTTTTTTTACGAATTTTAAACCAAGCGTAAAAAAATCGATCATATTCAAAATATTTCAAGACCAACGGTTGCATATGAAATTTGTTTTGTATTTTTTAAAATTTTCTGTAAGCCCACGCTAGTTTTTATTTAATGAAATTTTAAATTTTCTCCCAATAATTTCAATCATTGATTAAAAACATATGTCTACAAACAAAATATTTTAATTTGCGCCATCTGTTTCGTTGAATATACATTTTAATAACGCTACAAAATTTGGAATTTGTCAAAGGATGATTTATTAATAAATCAATTTTCCCACATTTTACTTGATTAGAAAGCTATTCTTAGACGTATTTCGTTTTACTTTTAGATAAAAGTCTTTTGTATCTGGAAGTAAAGTTATGACAATTTTTGATCATGAAACAATGTGGCACAAGATTTTTGGTGCAAACTAATTTAATTAAAATTTACAACTGAATGGAGAAAATTGTGTTTTAATAATAAAACATGAATTAAAGGAGATATTCAGACTAAACTCAATAAAATTATCAAACGAAAATAACACAATTTTAGAGTCAAACAAAATTAAACAAAAATTCCTATAGAATGAAACGTGCAATCAATTTATTATTATTAATAAAAAAATCAGAACAATTGCAATCAATGCCATTTTAAAGCAATAAAATATGAGTAAAAAAATTTTTTAAACAATGAACAAGAGTTCAATTTAATTTAAATCCATCAAATCTGTAAACGCAACTTACGTCAATCGACGCCAGACTTTATCTAAAAAACAGTCAACCATGAAATCTAATACGTTTTACAAATAGTATTTATAAAATCCACATACAATGACAATAGCCACAGAAATAATTTCAACTGAAAATCCATACTCGTTCGGCACATAACCTCAATATTTCATTTCAAGCGTCATTTAATGGACGCCATTTAGTTTTTAAGACTTAATAATCTTATGGCCACACACTATAGAATCGATGCTTGGCGACTACTTGAGGTTCAATGAACAATTAAAACTTTTTCATAACAAAAAGATCTTAAATCGATGCCAATGTTTTGTTTTGTTGATTATTTGTTGTCATTTTCGTGTGTGGAAAATCCATATTGTGGGTTTGGAGCGATTTTATTCGTGACCAAAATCAATGTTCTTTCTGTACGATGAATAATTTATTATGAAAAACCTAACGTGATTAAAATTTTGTCTCGAAGTTTGATTAAAATGTATTAAAAATTCTTAGAAGCGGAGGTAATTTCTATAGGAATCAGTTTATGATTTGTTGCATTGACTGACAGTTAGTTTTCTATTAAACTGATTGACACTAAATTTTAATATAAGCAGTTGTAAAAGCCCGTGTTCTCAGTACTAAATATCTTTCCATGACTTGATAGTATGAAAAAAAAAACATTACAAATGTCGCAATCCCATTTATGGTTCACAATGTGTGTGAAACTGCTGGTAAGTTAAGGGGGGGATGCTATAACCCCAAAAAGCCTATGGAAATTTTTCACTATTAGGTCCAAAAAAGCAATTTCCGAATTGTTCTGTCCGGATACGCTGCGATCAAGTCCCCAACAGAGATTCAATGTGTTGGTCTGATGGTTCAACATTGAATGGTTCAACATTGAATTTTTTGCTTTCTATCAAAAAAATCTCCAATTCCTCATTGTTTCAATTAAAATTAATTTCATTGTATTCAATGCATTGAAAAGAAAAACAAATAGTTTTTTGAGCACTGTGTATCAGGAATAAAAGCAAGATAAATATTTATTTTATTTTTTATGCTTTGTTTATCTCGCTTTTATTTTTGATCCAAAATTAAAAGGATTATCACGTTCTCCCAGCAGGACCTTCCGTTATCCTTATAGACTTCTTAATGCCAGAATTGGATTCAGCGACCCCAAAAACCCCGAAATTTGCGGAAAAGGAGAATCACGGTATCCTTACAGGACCTACCCTTATCTTTACAAATACGAAGTGGTGAAAGTATTGTATTGTCACACGTATGTGTGCAAAATTTTAAGTCAATTGGATGAGTAGATCAAAATTAGATTGCAATATTTGACCCTGACAGACAAACAGGCAGATGCAAATAGGCAGCAAGCTAAATAAAAAAGCTTTTAAAAAGAGAAAGAGTGTGAGAGAGAGAGTGAGAAAG